>OV651818.1:37069863-37807363 GCA_927349885.1 Psylliodes chrysocephalus
TACATGCGGGAGCCACTGTCAAAGCTACTAAGTCTAATAAAAAAGACCAGGCTAGACAAAATACTCTAAAACAAACAGAGTTCCACAATAGATCTGAAAAGGTCGCGGTGGACAAGGACAAATAACGTCCAACTCCTAATCTAATCTATTATTTTATCTTGCTCACCATAAGATATCTCGCTGATTATATAAATTTAGGAGAAGCAAAACGTTTTCCTGACTCCACTTCATGGAAAATAAACCTTGAAAACTCACTATAATCTGTTCGGTACACATTCCCCGTCCACACTGAGCACGTACTGCGCATTCCCTCCTTCTGATGTACCGCCAACAAACAGATCGGGGCGAGGCCGTTCGGCGCACAAAACGAGGCAATTTGCCGCCCCTCGGAAGCCCGTCCAGATCTGAATGCTCAAGCGTCCTCAGCTTGCCTCATACGCGTACGTACTCAGGTCTGTACCCGCCTTTATATGACCGTGCGAGCGCATAGCGATCAGTTAATGGGCGTGTATCGTACGTTTTATGATATACTGCAATTTACTACGTTTTACAACCTAAAATAAAATTTTATTATTTGACACCAGCATTACAAGTTACCTAATGTGACTTAAAATAATTACACTTTAGTTACAACTGACACTTTAGTTACAACTGACACTTTAGTTACATCTGACACTTCAGTTACAACTGACACTTTAGTTACAACTGACACTTCAGTCATGACTGTTGTTAAAATTTTTACTGGACTAGCCTGTTATGACTTCTTAGCAAACATAAACAGAGGTTGGGTACAACGGTATAACATTGCAGTATATCATAAAAACTCAAACAGAATTGGGATTGTCTTTTATTCACACATGTAAATTACGGAAAATTTTTGTCCCATAAACAATGTCCTATACAGCATTGGTCTATGATAATGTAATTTTTCTTCAGAATGTAGCCTCTGAACTAATTTTATACGACATGGATGTAAATGATTTTTTCGTAAGACTTTACTCACTTTTGACAGTTGTTCGCAATAAAAACATCAACATTTTCATGCATGATATATATTTCGTTCTGTATTCGCTTTAGGGAAGGTTCCTTTTTCTCGCGAATGATTAAAAACTAATCCAAATGCTTAATGACTATGAACTCGACGACTAGGAAATCTTCTATGATATTACTTGCAGTAGCTCTGCCATTTTCATTACAAAACCCTTACATAAAAATTATATATGCATAATCCTGCATTTGAAAAACAACAACAAAAATCTAACACTATTGTAAAATACATGAAACAAAACAAAATATTTTACACGTATAAAAATAATTGTTATAAGTGACAAATAAATATAAACAAACAAACATCAAACTATTACAACATACCGTGATAAATAGGTACGTTTAATCTCAAATATAAATAAAACCGTATGTTCATTTTGTAACCTCTGATGTTGTATGTAATAACTCAATTGTGTAATAATTGGCATTATTATTTTTAAAATATAAAGAATTTAACAAAAATCCAAAAAATATCTAATATTTTTAATATCTATTAAATTAACACAACATATTTATTAAAACCAAACAATTAGAAATAGTTCATTGTACTAGAAAAGTAAAAGACAAATCGTGCGAATAATCATTAAAAATAAATAAGTCGAGTTTCTTTTTAAAATAATCACGTTAAGGTTGATACAAAAAAACTCAAGGGGCGGCCGTTGGGCCAAACCTATGCCCAAAAATGTAACTTGTTAATTATTAGTATTTATTATATATAGTAAAGTGTGTGTGTAGTGTTTTAGTTTCAAAGGTAATATCTATTTTATTTTAACATGGTTAAATCTCTTTGTTTGGGTTATGTATTTTAAAACAGTTCATTAGTCCTTCTTCAAATGCCAATTCTTTCATTTTCGTCCCAAGATTACTTATTAAATGTTTATCAGTTTTAAGGGTTTTATCATATAAAGAGTTTGTTTATTATAGTAAAAAGTTTTTGTGATGTAAAAGGTTTCATTATATTAAAGTTTTATCATAGATTATATTCTATTAACATGGTTTATCATAATAAAGATTTACAATTGTAGATAGTAATTTTTGCTTGTCTTATTTCAAAAATGAAAATTGTTCTGATTTTGTTTATTAACCTATTTTATTCTCACCTCTTTCCAAAAACCAGTAAGAAATATTCCGAGCATGTTAAGCCTCGGCGTTCCTACCCTTAAGGACTTGAGAGTCTTAAGTCAGTTGCCAAAACCGCTCGACATATGCTATTAAGGGATGTTTTTTTTGTATTTTTATTATTTTCTTTTATTATTTTATTTTGCCACTGGCGAATGGATGTTCCTTCAGGACTCCAGGAACCTTTGGCTGGTGACGTCGCTGCCCTAATCCCTTAATAGTATATTAACAACAGTAGCTAAAAACCTATCTAAAAAAATCCCAAAGAATAGTTGTTGGAGATGAAATCCAAACACCTAATATTGACTCTACTATTAGCAGGGATGAACAGTCGAAGGATTATGATGAAACTAACATTCTTGACGCAGTTTCAAGTAGCTCCAAATTAAGTTTTGAGGAACTACTATTGAGCACTGTAAAACAAACGAACGAAGAAAGTAAATCTGTCACAAAAAGGAAAAGGGTAGCTATAGGTGCAGAGGTCTTTACCTCGGAAGAAGTAGTGAATAGACTCGCAGAAGAAAATAAAGCGAATGAATTAAAACAGAACAAAAAACAGAATAAACAACAAAAAAGAAGGAAAACCCAAAACTTCAGAAACGTAAAAAGACTACAAAAACACAAGAGAGTTTTAGCAGTTTAGACTCAGAACAAGACTTAGAGGAACCCTTATATGTTGATTCCAAAGATGATCTTGACCCAGAATTATTTAAGGAAGGAGAGGTACTAGTTAAAGAGAAGGGGCAATTCATTGAAAATGAAACTGAGTTAGGAATTTTAAAATTTCAATGGGAAGTTGGGTTGCTGTGGAGTATACCTCTAAAAAACACGTCAAGCATTATTTTATCGGACAACTTGACAGCAAAAGTGTAAATGAATGGAAAATTCGTTTCTTGAGATACAAGAAGAGTAGCAACAACTTTTTTTGGCCAAACATAAAAGTTACAGATATGATAGTCGAATGAGATATTGTAAAAATCTTACAAGAATCTATTAGAGTCATTTTATTTCTATCGTCGAATGAGCATAACAAAAATGTTAAGAAAATAAGTTTTTGAGCGGCACGTACCACTTGTAATGCCTATAGCTACCTAAGTGTCCCAGTCTGAACATCGAACTGTTTCCGTAACTAAGTTGGTGAACCTGTTTGGTGACTTAAGTTGGTGACCATTTTGCAATGAACTGGGAAGAGATAATTTATTTTGTACATAAAATTACAAAATGTAAAGTATGTGAACAAGATATTTCAAACTCGATTGAATAAAGTGTTTTAACAAAAAAGTAACTACGTTGAAAAACAAACCCTTTTTTGCAAAAAAAACAACGTTCTTTGCTCACACAAACAACCCTCGAACATACTTATCTTCTTTACATTTCAACCGTCCAAACTCTTTTATGTTTCATATCTAAAGTGATATCGCTAAACCCTTAAGTAAAATGAGCTTGATTGATTGCTTTGTCCCGTTTTTTATACTTTCTATCTCGAAACTTATTGTCGTAGAGCAGCCTACTTTATACGAAACTATAAAGAAAACTGGTGCACTTCCTATACGAGTTTGAAATTACGCGTCCGGCTTGCGAAATAATTCCCTTTGGCCTGATATTTGGTTAAATGTGATTATTGTGTATCCGACCCAGACATGCGAGAGAGTGTTTGGAGATCTCTATAGAAAAGCCGTGATAAATGACCGAACGGTTTTACTTTCAGTCACGGCATCTGAAGTTTTCATGGTATACAATGTAACCTGGTTTTTTAGGGAAGGCTATTTGAATCGAGCGTATTTCTCATCTAATATCTCGTTGTAAAGGGTAAAATGTTTGGGTTTTTCTCTTAGTGAAATCCTTACATCGCCAATCTGTACAGGGTGGGTCACGACTAGCACGTCGGACTGTAGCTCCAAAACTAATGGACTATAACAACGCATTGGAAATTTTATTCAAAATTACGTATTTACGGTATTTATTTATAGTAGAAAACATTATTTATTCCATTTAATTAGAGATTTAGAAGAAAAATGAGATTGAATAACCATTATTGCTGAATATTGCCGCCAAAAACCACCCTATGAATAGCCTACGCATTGTTACAACATTGCCAAATGTTTTTCCCAAAAGGCGAATATTTTGACAATTATATTTTCTTCTCGTAATGCGTAGATAATTTTAGTAACTTCTATTTTTGTACAATTTTTTTTGTCTTATTTGACTTTTGTGGACGTTTTTAAATAAGCTGAATCGGTTTTCACAAATCCATGTTCAATAATTATAAAAGATTCAAAAATAGAAATATAAACAAAATTGTATGGATTAATTTCAGTTTTAAACTGACATACATGAAGTTTCTGTCAATATAAAAACTAATCGCCCAAACGTATATTTTGTCTCTATCTACTTACACCTTTAATTACAATCACCTATAAAATTTTGCCGTACCAAATATTTACATTCAGTTGCCGTTTCGCTTGTCTCTTATAATACTTTTTTAAATAATAAGTATTTGTAATTCACAGATCACGCGATAATGCTTTTCAGTAGCATAAAACTGGCACTTGCCGGTTTTTCTGCTCAAATACAAATAACAAATTTGTAGTTTTTTAAGGGTTGTTTTTTTTTACGATTTTTTTACGGGCAAACCATCGAAATAACAAATCTCATTGTTTTTACATAATCTTTATTAACATTTAAATGAGCTTTACAATTTTTTTGAAGACAAAATATATAAAAGAATCAAAGGTATAGTGGAAGACAGGAAGTGAAGGAGGTGCTTGACGGTGACCACGATATTTCAGAAATTACTGCACCGATATTGTTCACATTTACACGACATCTTTAATATGTTACAGGCCAACGATTGAACTAGGATTATCATGATTGCTTTGATAAATTATTTTCTACGAGCGAGAAACTTAAGAAAAAATGAGTAAAAAATAGAATTTAATTTTCAAAAGTATATAAAAAAAATAATTTTTGTAATTTAGAATTCATTCTGGTTCAATCGCTAGTCTTAAATATGAAGATTAAAATGCCATTTGGGTTTTTAATTTCAGCTAAGCAAAACAGCCGCAATCTTGGTCACCGTCAAGCATCTCCTTCACTTGATGTCTTCCTGTCGGCCACTATAACTTTAATTTTATTATATATTTTGTCTTCAAAAAATTTGTAAAGCTCATTTAAATATTAATAAAGATTATGTAAAAACAGTGAGATTTGTTATTTCGATGGTTTGCCCGGGAAAAATTATTGAAAAAGCCGTAAAAAAACAACCGAGAAACTAGAGAACCCCCTTAAATCTCCCTTAATCAGTTCAAATAAAAAATGTACAAACCTTCAAATAATTCACGTATTATTCCTTAAAATCCAATTGTGTACTATTATTTGGCATTCTATATTCTGTAACGTTTGGAGGGTGGATTAACCCACGGCACTTAGGCGTCTTAGGCACATTTGGTATTCTCCTAAGTAGATAGACACCTCCTAGCTCGTGAGTTTAATGTAGTTGACAATATCACCAAGAGGTGCTTCTCTTATATCGGCCGGTGTTAGCCATAAAAACGCATCAGAATTTTAAATCTTATTTAGGGGAGATAGGGGTAAGACGGGGTCAGGAGGCAAGATAGGGTACCACATTTACTTCAAAACCTGGCGTACGTAGCGTACATCTAATTTTGAGGGTAAAAGAATCGAGTATAATCGAGTACATTGACGTAAAGTTCAATATTTTTGTAACAGTGTGTCACTATACAGCTATCTTTAGTAAACGGATTTATTCCTCAGTTATTACCTGGAAAAGGTAAGAAAATTACTTATGCAAATTTTGCATTTGGGGCAAGATGAGGATTTTTATTTGGGGCAAGATAGGGATGGTGGACGTTATGTATAGCCGTTGCCCTATCTTGCCTCAACATATTTTTCCTAATAATGAAGGCGTACATCTCAATTTATAAAAGTATTTATTTTCGGTAGAATGGTTCACACATATAAAAGAAAGAGGACAGTAGTACAAAGACAATATAAAACAAGCTGTTGAAAAAGTTTTGAATAAATAAATGGGTTACTGTAAAGCTGCAATGCAATTTTCAGTTCCACAAACAACGTTGGAATGACACGTAAATGCGATTTAATCTAAAGCCCAAATGTGTTTGGATTTACCGTTAGGACCAATAACAACAGTTTTCAGTAAAAATGAAGAAGCTGACTAGTGAAATATTTAAAAGACATGGTGACAAGATTATTCGAACTGACAACAATGAAGTTAAAAAGTTTAGCCTACCAACTAGTAGTAAAAAATGGCAAAATACATAGATTTAACACAACAGCCAAACTCGCTGGTAACGACTGGCTTTAAGGATTTCTTCGACGCCATAATGACATGTCTATACGAAAACCCGAAGCGACTTTAGCTGCCAGGGCTATGGGCTTTAATAAAGTCTCCGATGGAAAATTTTATGAACTGCTGAGTGATACTCTAGATAATATAATTAAGGAACTGAGAGGATCTACAGCTGCGATGAAACAGATATCTCGTCTGTTTCGAAAACAAAGTCCAAGCAAGTGGGATCGTTATCCTCAGCTGAACGAGGACAAACAGTTACCGTCGAAATTTGTGTTAGCGCTGCAGGAAGCTACATGCCACCAATGCTACTGTTCCCTCGGAAACGAATGGAAGCTGAATTATTGAATAACTCGGCGCCAGTTACAACTGCTTATTGCAATGGAAAAGGATGGATGACAACAGACCTATTCGTCACATGGTTCAGAAGTTTCATTCAGTTCAGTGGGGCGAGCAAGACAACCCGGTGCTGCTTTTAGTCGACGGTCACGTTACACATATCAATAACATCGAACTCATAGACATTGCTAGAAACAAGGATGTTATTATAATTTGCTTCCCACCACACTGTACGCATAGGCTTCAGCCACTCGACGTGTCTTTTATGAAGCCCCTGAGCGTATACTACGACCAAGCAGCAACAGCTTGGCTCAGGTCAAATCCTGGTAGAGTTATCAGTATGTTTCAAATAAGCAAAAGTTTCGAAAAAGCCTTTATACAAGCCGCTACTATGACTACAGGTGTCAACAGATTCCGCAAATGGCCATTTACTTCCGAGAACTTCACTGATGCCGATTTTCTTGCTGCGGAAACAACAAACATAAACCAAGACATCCTCATCGAAAATGAAAAAGTTCATCCTACATGTCCTACTGAAAATCCTGAAATTCTTGCGTCTACCTCTCATGAAATCATTAAAGACGCTCAGCCGAACCTAGTTAACAACATACCGTCTACAAGCTCTCAACAGTTTCCTCCGCTATACAAGTCAGTGAATGAGGTTCTCTAGCAGCTTTCATCAGCTTCCTTCTACTAGATATCAAAGTTCAGAAATTCCATCAAAGCAAGACGGCAATCAATACCTCCAGGCCCTATAAAAGAGAACTTGAAGATGCCAAAAAAGGACCATACATAGTGAAAGAAATACAAAAAGTGAATGAGAAAAATACACAGGTTCAAAAAAAGACGAAGGAAGCACAAGATGTTCTTCTAAACAGATATGAAGATGACACAGAATGTATGTACTGTGGTGACAAATATTCAGAGTCCACCGAAGGATGGGTTACGTGTCAAAAATATCATAAGTGGTCCCACAATTCCTGTGCAGGAGTAGATGAAGATGAACTTGTAGAAATTGGCTATACATGTGATGTTTGTAAATAAAGCTATAACCCCATCTTACCCCGAGAAGTACCCCATCTTGCCCTGTACATGCGGGCGAGATGGGATTTGTTGCTATTTTAAATAAATGCTCTTTTCAGTTTTCTGTTTTAAGTGAAGCTGATTATTTGTATGCCAAATAGATTATGTTTGATGTAAAAATATTTTTCAGAATAAACTTTATTTTTTGATTGTTTGCTTCTATTTTTATCGATCTAAATACTTAGCGTCCCCATCTTACCCCTATCTCCCCTACATAGAAACAATCAATAATGGTGTTTATTTTAACACGAAAACATTGATTCTTCCATTTAGTTGAGCATTTAGAAGAAAATTGGAAGAGAAAAATCATTTTTGATGAAATTTTGCGCCCAAATTGTTAGTTACAACGGTGCTAAATATGCTAACACGAAGGTGAATATTTTTAAATAATTTGTGTTTTCTTCTCGTAATACGTAGATTACTTTAGTGGTTTGTATTTTTGTTTTAGTTGTCTCGTCTTATTTCACTTCTGTGGACGTTTTTAAATTAGGTGAATCTGCTTTTACAAATCCAGGATCCATGTTCAAAGATTCAAGAATAGAAATATATGTGAAATATATACAGAAATGAGTAAATTAGAAAGAACAGAAACCTATTTATAAGTGCTAAAGTTTAAAATGGAGTAATAAACAATTTTGACTGTTATAGTCCATTCTCGCCAAAGAAATCTTTTAATAAATCAGAGGATTGCTCGATGGTCTCATCTTCTTGTTATCACCCCCTGCAGAGTGCGAATTTCGACAGCCCCATGATATGGAGATGCTTCCGTACTTGGCAATGACCAGTCAGAAAGTCTGTGATTAGGTGCGGATTCTGTCTAGTCATAGTCAAGTATCTATTTTGTTTGCTGTGTAGTGTTGTCAGGATAACTTAAAAGCTCCCTGGCAAGTCTGTAGCTTCTTGTTTTATCCCATCTTTCCTTGAATTTTACAAGGGAATGTTCTTTAATTAGGTTTGTCACTACCGATGTTGTCAGTCCAATAGAAGGGCTAGGTCTAAAAAGGTATTTGAATAGCTGCCTTCTTGGCTAGTCATTCAGCAAGACGGTTACCTTTTGAAGTTGTGTGACCCTTGATCCTTCTTAAGGTGACCACATTATTAATGGATCTTCGGACAAAGCTTCATGACATTCAAGTACAAACTCTGAATAAATTTATTACAACCCATGGTAATACACTGCAAAATTAAATAGGTTTATTTAAACAACAGCTGATCTACATGTCATAATTCTATTACACGAAACACATAGATAATGTAGTGCTGATGCGGATGCCAGAAGCCTCTTCAAATAGCTTGGATCATGTCGGAAATAATGTGATTAATCACAAACGCGTTTGTTTACTTAACGGCTGAACCAAATTGTTTTGAGCAGTCAAAAAATAGCGTATTTGTTAAAGAGGTAAACAGTTAACTTAAATGCACCCCTAATAAAATTGCGAGTAGCTACAGAATAAGCTACCTAAGGTATGATTTTGGTAAAAATCAGGGAGAGATACAAACACTTACATAGCATATAATAAGTGACATTTGCGGGTAAGGAAGTGACACATATACTAGCGGGTAAAAATACTTTCCTACTGTTTTGAAGGGTTTAAATCCACAGATTACTAAACCGATTGAGAGTAAAACCAAATTAACTGAATTAATTAAACATACAACTTGGAACAGCTAGCCCTTTTCAAAAATTTACATTTATCTGAAACTGTTTCACGGTTTACTGTACCAAATATTTAAACTGTTAGGCTAAGGCTATTTTCTCAGTGTATAATTTTAAAATTAATTTAAATAAAAACGATTGTAGATACATTAAAAACACTCTGTATTCAAGCAGAGCTGATTTCGACGCAGAGAGAGGAGAGTTGAATAAATGTAAACTTCCATTCGCTATGATAACGGCTGACATGTCAGTGGAGTTGTGATTCCAAACATGCTTTCCTTATCTATGCATACATGTTGTGTGGAATTTTTTTCATATTTTTATGCAACACCCTAGGGTAAATAAGTATATATGGTGGTTGTGGAAGTCTAGTTATTTTCATAACAAGTTCGGAAAGTATTCCTAGTGGATGCGATTTATTATTGAACGAACGTTATCGTCAGGGGGTTCTGTAAATCGGATGTCAAGTAGAACGAAAATATTGCATTCAGTTCCATTTTTATGGATTTTATGAGCAAGTGTAAATAAATAAACAGGATTCGGTATTAAATGTATTATTTTGTTAATTAATGCACTTTAGGGAAAACCATTGAAAATGGTTGAATTGAATTAAATTTAAATGTTTTGGGTTAGTACTTTAGCATCTTTCACAGAATAAAATTTTTTACTTAAAATTTTTATTTAAAACAAAGATTATTACCTCGAAATGATACTGCAATAAAAACACGAAACAAACAATTGATTTATTATCGAAATCATAATCCAAATTAACATAAAACCAAAGAAATTATTGAAAATGATGACCATTTTCGTCTAAACGAAAATCAGCTCTTTTCCGCAATCCAGCAAGAACTTTATGTAACATTTGCAGTGACTTGTTGATCTCATCATACTTTTCTATTCTTTCATATTATGAATTAGCGATGAAAAAAATCGTTTTTTGATGTATGACAAAAAAATCGCATATTTTTAAATCGCAACATCTAGTTGGATATGCATATTCTTGTTGAAAATACCCATTTTGTAATTCTTCATCATTCAGTTGATTTATAAATAGGCCAATCATTGCGATATCGTGTAGAAGTAAATGTGATATACAAAAAAACTGAACCACTTAGACTTTCCATAAAAGATAGTGACAATGCAGAACTCTGGGCCAAGCTTGTAAGCTAGTCTTGAGCTAACCTTGGCAGAAGTCTGGAATGATAATCTCGGGTCAAGCTTGGTTATCAAGACTGCTCCAGACTTCATTGTTATGGTAGGGCCATACTTAAATGCCAACACTGGGCCATGCTTAATTGCCGACGGGCCCATGCTTGATTGGCCCAAAATTCATTTGCAAGCCTGGGCCGTGCGTTATTGCCAGGTCTGGGCCATGTTTGATTACCAGAAATTCGCCATGCTTGGTGGCCAGGACTAGGCTACTTGTAGTTGCCCGAATTGTCATTAATTATAATAAAAAAAATTAATATATCCATTCCATCAGAGTCACTATCACTACTACCGTTAGAATCACTATTATCAAAATCATAGTTCAACTTCTGTAAATTACATGGTTCTGTACCACTGGGATAATTAACCTCATCTACACTGCTGTTAGAAGTTTCATTGCTTGCACTTGGCACTCTAACATCTAAAGTGCTTCCTGTATTTAATTTTTTT
Organism: Psylliodes chrysocephalus; assembly: GCA_927349885.1. Lineage (NCBI taxonomy): Eukaryota > Metazoa > Arthropoda > Insecta > Coleoptera > Chrysomelidae > Psylliodes > Psylliodes chrysocephalus. The sequence goes on from OV651818.1 coordinate 37,081,101, forward strand.
TTTGTTTTATTTAACTCACGCCACCTTTTAAGTCTAAGGTATGAATCAGATATAACGATATCTATCAAGTAGCAATAAAAGGTACGATTTAAAGGTTAACAATAAAGAAACTCCACTACAATATGTACATAAAAATAGTTAGACTGTTTCTGTGAGTTCTCAAAGTTAATGTGGACACCCCACCCCGTTCCTACTTCTATTAATACCCACTACTCGCACGCCTCGCTCAGTGATAATGATGTACTAAACAAAATATACTAAACTAAACTTGTTAACTAAACTATGTATATATATATATATATATACTTTAATGCTAAATTACCACAACTGAGAATCCCAGTCTTGGCCCAAAGCTGGGAAACCACAGGCAAGGCCGAGGCTCGGTTATCCAGTCCCGGGCCAAGGATGGGTAACCACAGGTATGGCCACAGCTGGATTTCCATTCTTGGCCCAATTCTGGTTAGTCAATGAATGGCCGAAGCTGGGTATTCCATCCTTGTCCCAGAACTGGGAAACCACAGGGGCAAAGATAAGTAACTACAGGCAGGGCCAAATCTGGATCTCCCATTCTTGACCAAATTCTGGCTAGCCAATGAATGGTCTAAGCTAGGCTTTCTTGTCTTGACCCAGAACTGGGAAACCACAGGTAAGGTCGAGGCTTGGTAATACAGTCCTGGGCCAAGGATGGTCAAACACAGGCATGACCAAAGCTGTGTCTCCCAGTCTTGGCCCAATTCTGGCCAGCCAATGAATAGCCGAAGCTGGACTTTCCAGTCTTGATCCAGAAATGGGAAACCACAGGTAAGGCCGAGTCTGTATTAACTAGTCCTGGGCCAAGGATGATCACAGGCATGGCTAAAGATGGGTCTTCTAGTCTTGGCCCAAGGATGGGAAACAACAGGCATGGCCACGGTTGAGTACCCTTTTCTGATCAAAGCATGGGCCAATATAGGTACGCCGAAGCTAGGTTTCCCAGTACTGGGCCAAGTATGGCCTCTTTGTACAACTCGGGGAACTTCTCTATGGATTATTCAATCTCAAAATCTCAAACTTTTTGGGGATGCAATGATTCTTTAATGAAAAAATGAGGATTCTCAGGTTACCAGTGCCTCATATTCTATGAATTAACATATCCAGAAAGATAAAAGCAAGCCTCATCCATGAAAAACTGTGTTAAGGATATTTTATTCATTGTTTAGGTTGTTTTGGAACCAATGACAACATTTGAATCGTCTTCGATAATCCTCTGAAAACATCTTATCAAATCATTATAGCTTTTATGCATGATAGTGTAGGTAGGACTTTTTTTAGAATGAATTGGCTATTGAACCACTATTGAAATTGATATCAATTACATGCCGAACGGCTTCAATATTTTCAGTTGTATGTTTAGAAGACATCACACTTTGTTTTATGACCGACCCTACCAGTTTCCCTCAATAACTGCACGGAAATTGCCGAAACATTTTTAAAAACATTGTAGTCAAACAATAATTTCAGGATGTTCTTTAAGAAAATTAGCCATGCATTCTGGAATTGAATACCGGTACTCACCACTTACATTGACACCTGTACGGAAGTAACATTCCATAATTTTTTGCTTTGTGATGATATTAATATTTTAAATTTTTTGTTTAAGCTTAAAATGTCATTCTGTGGAAGTGGCTAAAGTGCATTTGAACTTCGCAGCCAACTCCAATTTTGATTCTTCTAAATGGCTCGTTATGTTGTAAAGGGGTAGGTATTAAATGCTCTGCGACTTAATATTATATTACACAACAAGAGTGGTATGAAGCTTATTACGTGTACGAGTATAAAAGTATAAAATAATAATTGTTCTTACAACTTAAATAGTATATTATACTTTATCTACAAATACAATCGTACAGTCATAATAAACAGATTTTCATTATCTATAACGTTAATTAAACACATTTAATTAACAAATCAATAATTCCTTAATAATTAAGAGTAAAATTTTGACAATTTTTGAATAATTACTGGCTCATTTTTAGTATTTCCAAGTATTCCAGAAGAAGCAGATTATACTGAAAGGAGCGATGTAGATTATGTAGGGGGGATTAGTCGGTTCTAATTGATTGCTATTGTTTATGAAGGATATAGGTAGAAATATTCTTATACAGGATGACACACCGAAAACATCCCACCCTAAATATCTTCCTTCTAGTAAATAATATGAAACATCGCGAAAATCCGTCAATTTTATTTTCAAATGGGACACCTACAATTAATACTTTTAATTCAACTTCCTAGGAGGGGTAGATGTTACCCTTTAAATCTTAAATGAGAAAGGGGTTCAAGTAATACATAATTTTAAAGGGCGTTTAATTCTCTTTCCAATAGTACCCTAATTTATTATCTTCTAATTAACATTAGCATTGAAATTCTTGGTTTTCTGTTTGGTATTTAAACAAAAATTATTCTATCGAGTTAATTAACAGGAGAAAAATCAAGCTACACGTTTGCTTTTTAATTTTTTTGGTTTTGTGACAAAATTAACTTTTAATTTTCACAAGAAATTTTAAAAATAAAACACATATGATCTACTTGTACACTATTTTAAAAACTGTTTAAAATATTGTCCATTGTACTGTATTAAAGTCTGTTTCCGAACTCCTCTCTAACATTTCGGAAAACTTTACAGGGAATTGATCGGTATGCTGCTATAATTAGCCTTTTAAGATGACTCAATTACCCTGAAATTAAGAAAATGGCACCACCATGTTTAAATTTGCATATCTCTACGTAAAAAATTAATTGATGAAAATACGGAAACAAAAATTACTATTAAATTTTAATGAAAAATGAAAGATATGCCTTCAGAAGATACGGTAAAACCAAATTCTAATCTACAAGAGTTTCTCATAATAAAATGACTTTTATAGTTATCTATTGTTGAATAGTACAATATAGATGTAAATTTTGACTTATCTCAATGAGATAGGGCTTCATAAAGGGATACAATAGATCTCATCTACGATAAGAGTTCTCCAAATCAGCAAATTCTTGTAGCCTTCAAACAATTTAGCCTTTTGACGTCAATCAATCAATTAGTCATTTATTATATTTCTTGGATGTTGATTATTATCCAAATCAGTAAATCTTTCTTCATATAACCAGGTAAAGAGCTTCTTCATATGCATAATCACATCGAAATCATTCTTCTAATATAATAATAATAATACTAATAATCCCTAATTCACCCCCTTACGAGTGCATTTTAACCCCTGAAGTTGACTGAACGACTCGTATAGGGGAAGGGACGGCTATTATTACCATTTGCGGTGGCGCTCCTGGGCGACTTAAAAATGATTAATGGTGCCATTTGAGTTGCAGGTGAGGAAAACCCGGAAAACCTCACCCACCATCATGGAGACGGTAAAGCATGGCAATTTTATAATCTGCATGTCATAGCAACAGAAATTGAATTTCTATTAATATGGCACACATCAAATCCTATAGCGAACCATGTAATTTAATTAAAAATTCACATAGTCTGGTGTAGTATTCAAAGCCCTTCTGTCTCTGACCACAAACTGCCTATAAATGAATATATTTTAAAGATAGCCATTTTGTTTAAAATTTGTCTCTTCATGGATTGAGTTTAAAAACCGTACTAGATACCTATCCGTTAACATAGAAGAAGTGATTGCACCCGTGAACTTAGGCGAAAAACCGTACGTATTCGTAAATCGTTAAAAGGCTGATTTTGGATATGTACGGTTTTCGAAATCACCGATTCAATTAATCTAACGGTTCTTAAAATTGAAAAAGAACCTCTTTATCAGATTATCAACCTGATAGAAATGAATTTAACTTCTTCGATACCAAATTTAGAAAAGAATGACAATCACAAAATGACTTTCGATTGACAGACACAGAATCAACGCAAGGAAAGAGATGAGACAATAAAGAAATTTGAAAAATAATGGTATGGAAGACATATCGTTACAACACTATTCCTTAGAATGTTAATGAATGTTTCGTCCTCCTTCTCGATTTCTTCTGGTAGTAGTTACAAAGAAGTATATTAGCCTGTTGTGACGGCCCTTCGGTACTCTCATCTATATTAGTAATCAAATTCTATTTAAATTCAATAATATTTCTTACTACGAATTCAGGTTACCTTTTATTAGGTCCATCTTTTTGGTATTTTTCAAAGAATTTTTAAAGTACAGTTTATCATAAAAATTAATCATCATTTTCATAATATATAAATTATCATAAATTGGTATGCCTTTTTTAAGTTTATTTTCGATTCAAAGTTTTGATTTTTTATTCATCAACCAATATAGTTTTTTTTTTATATTTAATACCGATCTATTCCCGTTTCTATTAACGTGTTCTTTCCACTTTAATTTCATATCTAGGTTCATTAATAAGTATTTCGCCGAATTAGAATTGTTATTCTATTCTCTAGTATTGTTTAATATCACTGGTAGGTATTTGTTGTCTTACTGATAAAATATTAATGTGATCTGAATTTACTTACCTCTTTAACTTCATATTGTTTATCGATTATCTGATATCAACAATTAATACTTAACATAATAATCCAATAAACATTTGATTATCGCTCTGTGATCTCTGAGGCGTAAACATGTAGGCTATTAACTAAAACTGTCTAAGTGAATAATTTATCATGCATTCGTAAACTAGTGCTAAGCGCTTCAGATTGATACATTAGTTTCAACAATGTATGAGGATGATTTGAATGGGACATGAAACTAGACTATTTACTATGATATTGCGGTCTTTATTATTATTATTATTATTAGATCTGAAGTTTCTTTGATTTTAGACGTTTAGAGAATTGTTTGATTAAGACGGATAATTGGAAAATATCAGCACCTTCTCCAAATCACAGATTATCTCAGACGCAAGCCCGGAACAAATCAAAGAATTTTAAAGTGATAATAATTATTATATAACCTCGAACATTTAAATGGGTATGGCATGAGTGCCAATTTTAATTATTTTCAATTATTCTGGCTAAACATTGTTGCCTTGTAAATACGTTTTAGTTTTCCAGGGTTTGTATAAGCAGTAATAGTATATTTATTACGTAACAAGAGTTGTAAGTAACCCATTACGTACGAAGTGAAAAAGTTTATGCACGAAGCCGCGCAGCGGCGAGTGCGTAAAGTTCACGAGTGCGTAATGGGCTTACAACTCGTGTAACGTACTATACTTTTTCTACACCCACTTATTTTCTTCTATTAAATAAAAGGAGATCGCAATTATTTAAACTCAATTTTGTGATGATAATTACACAACATTTTAATTAATTAGCTTTGACAACAAATGTTTATCGTCTAAGGCATCTTTCAAAAAACTTATTAATTTGGTCTGGAGAAAAGATTTTCGATTTTTACTTCTAAATCCATCCGATTTCCGCTTTAGTAGGGCGATTAGTTTTGGATAATCTGCTTTGTTGATGTTATTATTGTGACGCAGAGCCAACCCTGTCTGAGCAAGCGACCTTCAAGTTTGCCACCCAACTCATGCTCGAAACGACGGAATCTTTTAGGTATGCCGCTGACGCTTCGAGAAACTGCCAGAACGGGCAGTGCGTGCCGTTGAGTCATAGAGATGGAATTTTCGGGTGACATTCGGGAGCATCTAGAAACTACGAGTACAGAATTGGCTTGGTATAAATAGCGCGACTTATCGGCGGACGATCAGATTCGAATAAAGTGTTGGACAGAAAAGTTGAATTGTAATAAATAAATTAGAATTGTGAGTTATAAGTAGTGCATAAGTGTTATATAAATTAATTAGTACGTCATAAATAAATTGTAAATAGTGTGTTTTAAATAAATAAATTAAACTATCGTTACATTATTAATGTTAAGTGTAGTTCTCAGCATCGAATAGGTGGCATCCATACATTTGCGATAGGTAATTTCGTACCTTTCCTTGGATTTTAGCAGTAACAAATTATGTGTGACAGCTTGAGCTTTTTCTAAAATCTCCGGTGGAATGCTCATAATTTCATCACTTTCACTACTTACTGTTATATTTGTAGGTAAAGTTGAGAAAATGTTCGGATACAATAATATTTTGTTACAAAAATTGACAATAAAAATGACGTGACGTTATTTCCATAGCATGCTAAGAAAACGCGACTTATTTTTTGAAAAATTGTATATTGTGTTGGCGACATTAAGGTGAATTACTTTTAATCCAAAATGTATCTCGCTAATGCTAAAACTTTTTATGTTTTTCAATTGACTAGATTTATGAAAATAGACCAATTAAAGTCGTACGTAGATAAAAATTTGAATAAACTAAGAAATTTAAGTTTTCTTATCAAAACGATCGTGTATTTTATGAGATATCATTACGTGCATGTTATTTTTAAATATAATTTACAAGGAATGTTGACAGTGTGATTTTTAACGTTTACTGATATGGGCGTAGAAAAATACTTTAATGTTGTGTAGCATTTAGAAGAATTGTCTAAAATTTCCTTAATTTTAAACAAATTTCTTTGTCAACTTCGTATTTAAAACTGCATTTATTTTGGTAATTTGACTTCTGTCCGGACTTCAATACTATTGAGATTATGCTGTCATCTACTTCACCTCTACCTTAAAAGAATATATGATGGAGTTAAAAATTTTGTGAAAGTTTTTGTATGACATAGAGACTCCTTCACAGGTGTAATGTAAGATCTTAAATTTCTGCAAGGACGGTTCCAGGAGGGTTTAACATATACGGGTCATATAATAACTATAGATCAGTACTTTCCTTAATTTTGTCACTGGTAATTGCTCTGGACTTTAGGATCCAAGGTATGACTTAACTTGGAGCCCATTAACAATACTGAATATCTTCAGGGATTGGTGTTTCAATAAATAAATTCCTGTTATATAATTATCAGAAAAATTAGAGATATTAGCATTATTTACTGCACATAGAATGCAAACCTTTAGTCTTATTAAATTAGAGTATATTATTTGTAGAACTGATAGGTCAAATCATCAGGTAGAAAAAAATTGATAACAGTCTCCAGCTCTTCTTTTCAGACCTTAAGTCGTTGGGATTGAACTTATATATAAGGTTCACAGCAGGCTGGACAAGTGAATCTTTTGCCGTGTTATAACCGGCCTATAAGGCAGGATCACACCTCTTGTGTAGAAACCGTTATAATTTAGTTTATTGTGGATTAAATTTTCGTTTGTTTTTGTTACACTTTATTCATTTTCATAAAAGCTTATTGAAAATTGCCTCGTTTCTTGTAGTCGCAACTGTCTTTAAACATCTACGTTTACTTATCATCTGAAGAAGGGAGCCATTGTATAATTGTAAGATTAAACGAACTTACCTTAAGTGAAGTTCGATCTTGATTAAACACTGCGCTCCCCTCGAAGATGATCTCTCCCAACCCAACCCTCTGAATCCCAGATCATCGCAGTTGCGACAGGGCTTTAAAAAGAGTGAGTCACACCCGCAAAATGCGGGAACTACATAGAAAGTGAGTTTATAAGTTTTGGCTTTGGACTATGGTGCACAACTAGCTCATAAATGAGTACTACGTTTACTTATCATCTTCGAAGGGAGCGCAGTTTATAATCAAGATCGAACTTAACTTAAGGTAAGATAGTTTGATCTTATAAATTTATAAGATACCAAGCTAACCATACTGATGGTGAAACAAGTTTATTTTATACAGTATCTTAAAACATGTCTTAAAAATGGGTAATTTTAAGTTCAATTTATTCAATTTTTTCAAATGGAACACCCTGTATATTATTTTAGCATAAACTTTCTTAAAAATTTACCTATCCAATGATAGCAATAGTTTAGCCATTTATGCATATACAGGATGTCCTATCAGTGCGTAATTGATCGATGGCTGTTTTATTATGGAAAATACGAAAAAAAATATTATAAAAGTTGTATAACTATATCTAACAATTATTCTTAAATATACAGGGTGGTCCATAAATGACGGGTTGACTAAACCTATACATTTTTAATGCAAACAACCCTGCAGGGAGTTATATATATTTGACTGTTATTACATCGTCAAACAAATTTAATAAACTTCATTCATTTGCTATGTTGTATCAAAATGCATGGTTACGATTTTCTCAATGTTTTAAAAGAAATACCCTGTATGGTATACCTCCAATTAACTAATACCAGGTACTCCATTTAAAAAATTGAGAAAATCGTAACCTCGCGTTTTGATACACCCTATATTCAACATAGCGAATGAATGAAGTGAATTAAAATAATTTGATGATTTGAAAACAATCAAATATGTATAACTACCTGCAGGGTCTTTTGCTTTAAAAAAGTATAGGTTCTCAGCACCTTGTTTATAGACCACCCTGTATATTTAAGAATAATAGTAAATTATGGTCATACAACTTTTATATTAAACATTTCTTTGTATTTCCAATAATAAAACAGCCATCGATCAATTACGCACTGATAGAACACCCTGTATATGTGTTATTGGCTAACATGTTGGTATCGTTGGAAAGGCAAATTTATAAGGAATGTTATGCTAAAATAATATACAGGGTGTCGCATTTGAAAAAATTGAGTAAATTAAACTTTAAATTAGCCATATTTTTTAAGACATGTTTTAAGACACTGTTCAAAATAAACCAGTTCTATCACCACTATTCGTTAGCTTGATATCTTATAAGTTTGTTTTTAAAACAATTTTGAAATCAGTGGCTAAACTATCTAAATTATGATAATTTAATTTGAGGTCTGTATAATTCTAAAATTTCACAAAATAATTAATTGCTTGGCAACACTGTAATATTTTTTAAAAATATTTTAACAGTGATTACATGACCATTCTAAAACTGAAATAAAATACAGGGGTATTTCATTAAAAAAATATAAATTTTTATTTGTCAGGCACAAATTCATATCTTTTATTTAAAACTTGTTTGTGTGTCTATAACACAAATTGAAATATTGATTATTTACGGGCTAAAAGGACACCTTGTATAGAGAAAGTATTATTAAAACAAACATGTACATCCTCATTAATTCGGCAACGTAATGGATATAGAGAAAATATATATACTTTGTAGGTGTGACATGATAATGATTTGCGCACTGAGCACTTTGCCTAAATAAATTTTAAACAGGATTGTTAATCATTTATGTTTCAAAGTTCCTAATGGTTAACTGTCTCTACGTGAAGTGCGAATGTTACATGAAATTCCATTATTTCGGCTATATCTGGAACTATTTTACAGAATCCTAGCTGCTAGTTTCGGGTCGATAGGGCAGTCAGTGAGGTAGGAAGATTGATTATATATAAAGTAGCAACCTTTGTTATAATAAATGATTTTGTTGGATAAGTACGAATATTGGAGAGAGAAGTTTTACGAACAACAAATGGTTTCTGACGATTAAAAGTAATTGAATTTTATTGTAAAATGTTCATATGAATGCTGAAGGGCTTACGTCTAAAAAAATATGTTTATTTAAGATTATTAAACTTCACTTAGATGAGGTCAACTAAACAATGAGATAAATAACAGAAAATTAAAATCACTAATATACAGGATATCTGTAAAATATCTTTACAAAAAACATATAGCCCAATCGGATTAGGTGAAGAACAGGCTTGAGATTCTGAAAAATTCGAAGCAGCAATTTTCCTTCGGAATTCGTTGGAGGGGGTCTGTGGTAGTCTAAATTCAAAAAGTTGGGATTCCAAAGTTGTCGTTACCTCCGCCAGCTTGATTTAAAGGGTTATTTTTTGTATCTTGAATAACTCATTTATTTTCAATTTTACACGGAAAATAGTTTTTACAAAAGTTATTTAAAATTAAATTTCCTACGATTCTGCTTTTTTTGTACGATCGATTTTTTTCGATTTATACCCGAAAAGAGGGGTGAATTTTTGGTTATAGAATAACTCGTTTATTTTCAATTTTACGAGAAAAATTGTTATAGACAAAGTTGTTTAAAATTAAATTTCTTCAATTCTGTTTTTTTTTTCTGTACGCTTGATTTTTTTGTATTTATCCCTGAGAAGAGTGGGTGTAAACTCTTATCATTGTATTATCACGTTTCTTTTTAATTCCAGGTATCAGCAAAAAAAAACAAACAGAAAAAATAATGGTACAACATCAATAATAAACGTGACAATACAATACTTAGGTTCACCCCCACTCTTCTCAGGGATAAATACAAAAAAATCGATCGTACAAAAAAAAAACAGAATTGTAGGAAATTTAATTTTAAACAACTTTGTTTATAACAATTTTTCTCGTAAAATTGAAAATAAACGAGTTATTCTATAACCAAAAATTCACCCCCTCTTTTCGGGTATAAATCGAAAAAATCGATCGTACAAAAAAAAAGCAGAATTGTAGGAAATTTAATTTTAAACAACTTTGTTTATAACAATTTTTCTCGTAAAATTGAAAATAAACGAGTTATTCTATAACCAAAAATTCACCCCCTCTTTTCGGGTATAAATCGAAAAAAATCGATCGTACAAAAAAAGCAGAATTGTAGGAAATTTAATTTTAAACAACTTTGTTTATAACAATTTTTCTCGTAAAATTGAAAATAAAGGAGTTATTCTATAACCAAAAATTCACCCCCTCTTTTCGGGTATAAATCGAAAAAAATCGATCGTACAAAAAAAAAGCAGAATTGTAGGAAATTTAATTTTAAATAACTTTTGTAAAAACTATTTTCCTTGTAAAATTGAAAATAAATGAGTTATTCAAGATACAAAAAATAACCCTTTAAATCAAGATGGCGGAGGTAACGACAACTTTGGAATCCCAACTTTTTGAATTTAGACTACCAGAGACCCTCTCCAACGAATTCCGAAGGAAAATTGCTGCTTCAAATTTTTCAGAATCTAAAATACTAATCCGATTGGGCTAATAATACTAATTCATCAGACTAAAATAAGTCGATTTAAGTAAACATACCTCAGTACAAAGTTGCTCAGTTTGAACAATAGACGGTCCTGGAGTTACAAGTTTTAAATCGTTTCTTCATTATAAATTAAAAACAGGTTATCCATTTCTTCTTAAATTTAATACGTTGACAGAGTTTTGTGTGACAAAAAAAACATCAAAATTATAACTAATATTAATCCATATGCGTAGAACTTAATTTTTCTTTTTTAATAATTGCAAATTTAAAATGTCTACGCCAACGAAGAAAAGGGGTTTCAGTATAAGGTTTGGTAAGCTCAATTCATTTACTACAGAAAATAAACTTTTGGTAAGACTCGATTACTCTCATGGTTTTGGCGAAATTTGTGATTCAAGAATTTGTAATGTATGTTTTTGAAAAAAATGTATTTACTAAAACCGATACAAATAACAAAGATTTCATAAAAACTGTTCACCATTTTCATGCATATAAAGATTTATACGACGAAGAAAATTGATTTTCATAACTTCTTCATCGCCTCTAAGATTGTTTGTTTTCTATTGGATATATATATCGACATAGGTCTTGTAAACTGTGAACTTGAGATGTTCCCATAAAAATAATCCGTCAAGGTTAAGTCTGGAAAACGAGGTGACCAATTTACAGGTGCGTCATTACCTCTACCTATTTATTTGTGTGAGTAGATGATAATATAAAAAAAGGTATGGTATTACGAAGGTTGATACTACGTCACGGTGACGTACTGTGGTGCGAAGGCATGGCTCTAACTAATTTGATGTATCCGCTAATCGAAAATAGCGCGTGAAATTACATTTTAAACTGCTCACTACCATTACCGATAGCACTACAGTACGTCTTGAGCGAACTCGATGACAGTTCGTTGCCTAAATATTATATCTTATTCCAGAGAAAGGTGTATGGAACAAGGGGACAAAACCCGCTCCCATGCAGACTATGTAGGAGCGGGAGTTTTTAGCTAGAAGACAAGAGTTGGCTGGGCTCTCTGGCTACGATATTCCAAGCTGAAATAATCGCTAGAGAGAAAGTTGTGTAATTTTCTTTCCGCAAACAATACTATAAAGATGTATTCAGAGTGACGGACAGCCTTCGCGCTCGCTAAAAGAGGAAACGAATCTGAGTTCATAAGATCAGAACCATTCTTGGAGCATTACCAAAGGAATTATTTCAAAATGAACGGAGAGTGTAACACTCACGAGCTGGAGATATACTTCATAGCGAATTCATTCGATGGCGTTTATACTGAACCCATGAGAGCCTCTGCTCAGATCCGGGAATGGACGCATTCTCACGGGACTGATGACAGGAGGTTATCGTTTAGGTAACAACATAAGAGGGATAAATCTGCAACAAACATCGACTGTCGATTCTGCAGCGTGAAAGATGAATCTGCAGAGCACAATCTATGTATCTGCTCTATCTTGGAAATAAATAGGAACCAGATCTACCGCCTTCATTAAAAGGTGTAGCACGTACGGTGACCTATAAGTTACACATGAGCCACAATAGATCCATCTGGATCGCAGTGTGGAAAGCTATGAGCATTCCACTCATTTTCAACCTATCCTATCATACCTCTAAAACGTTTTATATCAGATGTGGGTACTGTTGATTCAAATGGTACATTTAATTAAACATATGTTGGAGTTCCATCGTGTATAAACCACATATCTATTCGAGGTTGAAGAGGTAAGTTGTCTAACAAAAATGGCACACAATTTGTTGAAGTGTAGACTGTAGGCTTTAGTTTTAACATTTTACAGCAAAATTAACTTTATTTCGTTATCACAGTACATTGCATTTCAGTTAATAAGTAACATAAATATGTGAATTTTAAAATCTATATCTACCATATAATATGGTCCATATGGTTAATTAGTCCAAGCGGTAGGTGGTTTCAATTCGCAGAAGGTTGGAAAGAAATTAAATTTGGTGGGATGGTAGACATGCGCCCCCTGATACTACACCTAAGTTTGCGACCTCGGGGGATTGCCGCTCGAGTGGTGGAGTGATGAAAACTCCGCGTCGCGATGCTTTTCGGGAAATAGCGCTGTTGTGGTAAGAGCTATCGAAAAAAAGTTCAAATAAAATATGTACAGGACAATATCGTGCACAATTTTGACCTCTACGTTTTTTGTCTGCGACCAATAGTTCCGCTCTATGATGCGCCAAAATAGGGGGTTGATTTGCAATGTTTGCAATTTCAGCGCGGATTAAAACGAAGATCGCTATGAAACAATTATGTAATATTTTTTTTTTCTAAAAGTGTAATTATTTCTGAGTCTGCAGATGCCCGATTTGATATATTTGGTCATATATAATAAATGCTATGATGTTTTGAAGTGCGCGCCTACATATTGCGATATAAACATTTTGTCATTATCAGTATCTACGGTCAATATTTCCTTATTATTGTTGACCTAGGCGCCAAATTTATTCTTTTTGTGCAAACATGATACAAGAAAGTATCATTTTCAACTCGTTTCCACACCACCCTTGAGGTAGAGTTGATCGGCGCGTTATTTTTAACGTGGTATCCCCAAGAAGCCTAATTCAAAGTCGATATTTAGGTTTATTCGTCAAACTCGGTGTTGTATGTTTGGTCCTCATCGTTCTGTAACTGATCGTGAACGTTTTCGACATCTTCTGCATTGTCGTTGTCTAATGAAATCTGGTCCGAAATGTTTTCGCAGGACATCCCAGTACAGTGTAAACACAGAATCGAACATTTCAATCCTATTTCACGGCAACCACAAGCAGATCCAAAACCTTTCTTGAATCTGCACGAGATGCTCTTAAGTAAAACATCTGGAGCTGGTTCCTTTGTCATCCGTACTGCATCCAGTCCTTTGGTTGTTCTTCGCCATTCATGATCTTCTGGAGGTTTCTGAACTTCCCACCAGCTCTGTACTTGACAATTAGAACGCAATGAATGATGACCGTTTTTGTGTATCTCCATCCTCTTTACCTGCCTGTCCCTAGCCAATGTTCGATTTATGTTTAGACGTATGCTCTGTGTACCTATAGAAATATTAAATAGTAATAATATACAGCTCAGGCAAAAATTGACAATTTTGTCAATATCGAATGCCTACAAGAGGCGGGTACCGCTTTTTTATTTTGATATAGCTAAAATTGCAAATGTTATCCAAAATTATCTATTCTTCATCTGTGTTACCACAACGAATTCTTCATCTGGTTACAGCCACTGTCGGCAGGTTCTTTCGGAACTTGGGTACTTCTTACCACTGCAGGTACAGCAATTGACCATGCAATTATGCCATTAATATGTCCCTAAGTCAGGCAGGTAATAGTAGAGAAGTGATGCAAGAGTAAGGTAGATTGAAGGACGGAGTACAGAAAGATGAGAAGATATGAAAAGGCCTAAAAGCAAGAAAAAGGTAGATATTTTAGTAAAGCTTAGTCTATGATTTAATTAGATGTGTTAGTTATTCACCACGGTTCTAATAGGGCCTCATGTGTATTTAAATAAATTCTTTGATTGGCAACGAATTTACAAAGTTATTAGCGTTTTCCTTGAAAACCTAACCAATTTGCTAATCTATTATTTCCCTGAGAAGCTTGTTTAAAATCCGCAAAACGAATATGCACCCACGTGCAGCATGCCAGTTTTCTTTTCCAAGACGCGGGAAAACGGAAATAGAAAAAGAAGAAATTATATTTGACATAACCAACTGTCAACCCTTTACCTAAAAGGCTTCTAACTAGATATTTTGGCAACTGGAATAAAGTCATAGAGTCTAAATAAGGCTAATAATATCAAAAAAGAAAAAATGATAAAAGATATCATCTTAGCATTGTTTACAATTTATTTAATGCTAAATAATTATATTTAAAATCTAATAATATATTAAAATATTATTGGTTATTTTTTTTAGAAGCTGCTGCAGATGAAGAATGGCTGGATCCTAGTACACAATAAAATAAAATAATGTTAGAAGTTAAAAGAATTAACTTCAAAATTATTGTTTTTAAATTATTTAGCACCCTGTATACTATAACACCCTTTATAGCCACTTCATAAAACACATGTTAACATGGTTTTATAACGTTTTATTACATATCTCGTAAACAATGTTTGAAATGTAATTAATTAAGGAACAAAATAAAGAATGTCTATAAAGGGCATAAGGCCTATCACTTCATCGCGTTCGACTGGTCGAAAGTCAAGTCCCCGCTCTCTCCTGGTCCTGGACACTGCAACGGGCAGACGTGGTACCGTCGACCCCAGTAGCGGCGATATTCTAATTCGCTGACTCTAACACGTAGTACCGTCGACCCCAGTGGCGGCGATATCCTAATTCGCTGACTCTAACAATATAGTATATTGTATCCTTTTGAATATTAAAAATTAATTATAAAATAGTGACTTTTTGTATGATAGATTAAAATGAATTTACACACGTAACAACATATCAGCCCGGATGTTATAATTTACCTGATGATTGTAGTTATTTAAATTTTGATCATAGATGGGTTAATATTAATGGTCCTTCTCTGTATAGGGGTTCGAATATTGGCCTGAAATTCCGTGACGTGGATGAAGAGGCGTAAAAAGAATAAATAGCATATTTTTTTTGTCATTCCGTTCAGTGTTCAGAGGAGAAGATTTATTTTACGCACCTCCATAAATTCACCCCCGCTCGACCGGTCTATATAAGTTTACGACGAGAGGCCAAGGGTGAACGTAGACTACGTCGGAATTTTCGGTGTGGCCCTTCGTTCTCCGCTCCGATCAATTAGATACTTAGCAAGTAAAATGAAATTTCTACTGGATGTTAATTAAGGTGAGGTTGCTGAACTAAGAATAATAAGAGAGGAAAATTAGAGTAGCAGTTAATTTTTTATTTCGCCAACTAAATTACGAACTACCTAATTGATTGTGGGCGCCGAGCAATAAATCTGAAGGGAATATTTAATTTTTAGCTGCGGCTGTAAGAAAAATGTGGATGGGTACTTCCGTTTTCTTTAAAAACATGACTCTGGGGCGGTTTTATGATAATAGCTTAAACGGTTTTGTAAAAAGTATGCAAATATTTTTCATGATTAATGCTTGTCGGAAGGTTACTTCGAAGCATTTTAACCTTTTGCTAAAAAAGTTCCATCACATGATGTTACAAGAGAGATAACTAGAGATCCGTCAGAAATATGCCAAATGCTTAAAAGCAAAAAAATATTAAAAAAACCAAAAATCCTTATTTTTTATTCCCAAAACTAACTGATATTTGTGAGGAAAAGAATTGGGTACTCCAAACAAAATAACTGTCGGTGAGAACGGTTGGTACATCTAAGGAGTTGAGACAATATATTCTATCTACAATACGTGAAATCATGACTAATGGATTAAATTGAAACATATTATGTGGAACACCATGAAAATATAATTAAAAAAAAAACGCTTATAGATTTTTTATAAAATGGAGGCTTGGCGACTAGTATTTCAAATAAAAATAGGCTATCAAATAAAGGCTATCTCACAACACCCTTAGATATACGAGCCCTTCTGTCGTTGGAATGACTAATATTGTACTTAAAAGCTTAAAAACAAAAAACACTAGGCGACGATAATTTCAAATCTGACTATTAAAATAATATCTCCATACCAGGTGTCCACACGAAAATTTAATATTGAATCATTTCTGCTGTTTTTGATGACAGAAACTTTAAAATTTGGGTGGTTGTTTAGGATATAGTAGGTGGACAATGAAAAGTGTATCTATACTGCCCCATCGGATCATTCGCCGCCTCCAGCCACTCCCACTCCAAGATTTTAAATAAAATCCTGTATTTTTTTTTGGTTGATTTAGAAAGAACGTCATTTTGTTGATATCCCTATATAAAAAACCTAGTAGCCCGCTGCAAATTTTTGCCGCCTCTGATAATGAAATAAAATATGCCTTGAAGGCATTAAACATTATATTTTAGAAAATAAGATATTCAAACATTTCTTGAACTTTCTTCCCCTTAACAATCGCACAAAAAAATCTGCCCAATATTAATAAAAACCACTAACAATATAAATCAATTTTTGCTGATTTGAGGATTTGTATACTTATTCTGGTGATTCGTTTTTACAGATTGTAATAGAAACGACAAAAGTGTATAATTATTATTTACTCAGTGTGTGCAAAAATTATGCAAACCTTTATTAAATCACATAAAATGCAACAAAAACTTTATTCCAACAATATAAAAACTTAACATATTTACATATTATAGATATTCAACTATAAAAATTAGTTTTCATCTAAATCTTTCAATCTGCTTTCGGACATACTTGAGCGTAATTTTGTAGTAATCCGTATTAAGCAAAGAACAACAAACTGTTAACTGCTATTTTTTTGCAAATTTTTAAAACTATATCAATATTAGGAAAACTATCAAGCAAATTCCGATCTCTAATCCGGCTGCACACATTGTCGATATTTACATATCTTTTATATCTTAGTGCCACATATTCTTTGAGGTACAAGATTTCTTCAAGTAGATCGTCTAAAATATCTTGTGAATAAATTTCAAATATTTTTAACGCTTCACTCCTTATTTCTCAAAACTAAAGTCGTGCAAACTCCTCAAGTCGACTCTGTGCTTTATTGATCTTCACTAGTGCCGGTACGTCTGTTCCCACTACCGCTATCCGCTTGCCTCTTGATCGAGCCATTGGTGGAATTTTCTCGGTATGTAGTCGACGCGTAGAGGAAGCACTTCACGAACGCTTCGAGGTTATTCTACTCAGGGTTGGTCCTTTCTAGACTATTATATTTTTATACAAATAGCACGACTTTGTCGGTAGAAGTTTAAGTTTTAATATAAATGTTGCCAAGAAAACACAAATTGTAAAATAAATAAATAAATTAAAAGTGTAAATTATAATAGTACTTGCGAATTATAAATAAATTAATTAGTAATAATGTAAATAAATAAACTGTGTGATTTAAAAGTGACCAATTTACGTCGGGAACTAGAAAATCGCATCTTAGAGATGATAGGAAAGAGAGCAGAGATGGCAGAACGGCTTAAAGAAGCAATGGAAAGTGAGGGTTTGTATCTGGAAAAGTATGTATTTTGGATGATGCGTCTTTTATAATTTCTTCAATTTCCAACATGAAAAACGATATGTCTTCTTTAAAAACTCATATTTCGTCTGATGTTTCCTCTATAAAAAATTATATCTCCTCCTTAGAAACTAAAGTTTCTTCTGTCATTACTTCCTTAGAAAGTAAAGTTTCGTTTGATATTTCTTCCTTAAAAGTAAAGGTGACTTCTGACATATCTTCTTTCAAAACCAAAATTTTTTCAGATTTAGAAAATAACATCTCTTCATTGATATATCTTTTCTAAAAAATGAAATTTCTGCTGATGTGGTAAATAAGATAATTTCCGTTGAGGAGAAAATAATGACTTTCGATGAGGAGAAAATAATGACTTTCGATGAGGAGAAAATAATGACTTCCGTCGAGGAGAAAATAAAATAAATTGACCATACAGAACAGTCCAATGACAGTGAAATAAAGTGTCTATAGGTGGAGTTAAAGTTTAAACTGGATGGAACTGTAAACTCTGTTCGTGTTAAAGCACAAATTTTCGACGGGAAGATGTCATGGACCAACTTAAACAGTTCGAAACAGCTGCCAGAGCAAACAAATGGTCTGAACGAGGTAATGCAATAAATTTGACAATCGCCCTTCCAGGAGACGGGTTAGATGTCCTTCAGACTATTTCTGTGGAAGATACGGATGACTTTGAACAAATTAAAAAGCGACTGAACATGCGATATAGCCACTAATTACAGTTAAAGAATCGCAAACAGAAACAAGACGAGACTCTTCAAGAATATGAAGTAGATATTGCTAGGTTGGTACGATTTGCCTACTCATTAACTCCAGAAAATATGATGAAATGTCTAGCTGTCCAAAAATTTGTTGATGGATTTCGTGAGCATGACATATAGAAAACATTGTTTAGTCCGTCACAAAACATTGGTCAATGTTGTGTCTGCTACTCTAGTGTATGAGGCAGCTACGCATGCTTACCGTGAATACAGTAAAAGAGGAAGAAGAGAAAAATAAACTCTACCAATTGGTTAACATGATGAAGAAAGAGCCTTACCAATAAAATGCTGAAGACAACGACCATCAGGTGCTGGAATTACGGTGAACTGGAGTATGTACACAGTTTGTGCAAACGATTTAGGGTCACAACAAATGAAGACAAAACGCAGCAGAAAAACTAGAGCGGGTCGGCCTAGAGAGGGCAGCTTCGACCCGAGACCGTTCCAAAGACCCTCTCATATTGATAGCCTCTTTGAAATGTCTCGATGATGGTGTATACATAGACGGTAAAGTAAATGGTAAAAAGAATACACTATTGGTGGATACTGGAGTAACCAGTATCATTACATGACCAACCACCATAAATAACCGCAAGAGACTTTTACCATTAAGGTTGCGACTGCGGACTTGTCACAGGTGGAAGTGCCAAAATCCATAGGGAAATCCAGGTCCAATTAGGAATTGGTAAATAAAAGTTTACTCATACTGTTATTGTCGCTGACATCGAAAAAGATGTTATACTTGGAAATGGATGTAATTAACTTACATGGCTTCTAGTTGGATTTTAGGAACAGAGTGATTACAGTTAGTACCGAAGAGGTATTTCTAGTTGTTGCTGAAGAGGTATTTCTACATATGAATGGGGACAGTACTGTGCCAGTTGCTGTACAGAAGGATACGATGGTACCTGGCAGAAGTGAAACAATTATAGTAGCACAGCTTCAAAAAACTATGGAAGAAGGAACACCTATCATGATGGAAACTTGGAACCGCGATGAAATTTTGATCGGAAAGGGGTTGGTCACGATTGCTAAAGAAATTCTAGTACGTCTTATAAACGTAAATGATCAAGCAATTACTATTAAAAAATATACCAGAATCGGAACCTGTAACTTCCATAATGAGCCAAACAACAACTTCTGATAATTCCGAAGACAAATTCGAACAAATGATTGCAGTTGCTGGTCAATCTCTGAATCATTTTTGTACCAAACAAAGGAAAAAAAAGGAAGAACTTCTGTTGTAAAACATAAAATTGACACTGGTGACACCAGGCCCATTCGTCAATCGGCTCGAAGATTACCAAAGGCCAAGAGAGAGGAAACTGAAAGGATTCTTCGGGAAATGGAGGAAGATAGGGTAGAGTGATAGAACATTCTACTAGCCCATGGGCCTCTCCGGTAGTCTTAGTCCAGAAATAAAATGGAACTACGAGGTTCTGTGTTGAACAATGTTACCAAGAAAGATAGTTATCCTCTGCCTCGAATCGACGATATCTTGGACATATTGGCATGAAGTAAACTATTTTCTACCTTTGACCTGAAGTCTGGATATTGGCAGGTGGAAATGGATTCAGTAGATAAAGAAACTACAGCTTTTACCACCGGATTTTGATGGTGGCAATTCAATATCTGCCAAACTTAGAAAAGAACAAGAGAACGATCCCGTTTTAAAGGTGCGTTAATGGAAAGAGGAAAATCATCGACTTACATGAAGTATCAAATCTCTCTCCAGTAGTTAGGTCATATGTGGCTTAGTGGGATTTTTTTTATCTTGGAAGAAGGTTTATTGAAGCGAGTACTGGTTCCGAAAACAGAAGTCAGTTGATCATTCCACAGACTAGAGTAGCCGAAATACTTCGTTAGTTACACGACATTCAGGAGGACATCTCGGTGTTAAGAAACCCCTTAAGAGAAAAACAACAGACTTGAAATGTATCCATAAAAAGAAAGCTTGGGTATCTAATTAACAAATCTTTGGAGGAATGATTATTTCCAGTTATATTTAAACTTTCAGTAGTTATACCTACCTATCTATAGGAATGGTGTTACAACAGAACCGAAAAATTTTAGGTCATTTCGTTAATCAGCTGCCTTACAAAAATGTTTGAAAATTTTATTAAATTGAGACTGTAAAAGTTTTAAGTCATTATCAATTTGCCAAAACGGCTTTATGATGCTATACTAGAATTAACTTAAAATATTTATACTTGCCCGGATGAAGGAATGCTATCATTGGGAGTTTTTATTGATTTTCGTAAAGCCTTTGATACAGTTGATCACAATATACTATAGGTACCCTAGAAGATCAAATAGCCAGATTAAATAATCAAACCAGCAAAGAATAACAAACAATTATATGTGGTAAACATGAATAGCTGGTTATTTTATCTACTTTGATATATGTGTTTGAGCTCAATTTATAAGGCATGGGTTAGGTTTTTAAATAACTCTAATAACTTTAAAAAATAAGTTGGGAACCACTATATTTAAAGCTTATATACTTAACTCTACAATAGTGATAAAAATATTGAAAATCACTAACCACTAACAAATTATACTTAAAACATGCTTTAGATAAGGTAGGTATCAAATTCTAATTCACACAAGTTTGCACATAATTCAAATTTAAAACAATTTATTGATTAGATCAATTGTACTTATCTGTTTGGTAAATAAGGTAATATACGGTAAGATAAGCTAAAGGTTAAAATCAGGTATTTCTTCCTTCGCTCCAAACTGCAGAGGTACATCAATTCTTAAATATTATATACCGGTCAGGCAACTTCCACCAAGTGATTCGGGATTCTATTTCATAACTCTCATTCGAGACTGAATCGTGAATGATCTTCAAGATAAATGATTATTTCTATTCGAACCTGAACGATCTTTCAGATAAATGATTCTTAATGTATTCGAACCTAAACGATCTTCTAGATAAATGATTCTTATTGTATTCAAACCCAAAACCGTTTAGAAATTGCCATGGGCTTATAAAATCAGTCATTAACATAAATAAATATAAATTAGTATTTCGTATGACCGAAATTAAACTAAAATCAAAGTGGTCGTCGCTGTAAATCAGATCAAATAAAAATCTCACTTCCTCTGATACAAAGCATAAACGACAAATGATATTTGAGTAAGAGGTAATTGTGTCCGAAATAACTAAATAACGGTTCCAACCGTTACATAATGTTGTGTCCAATACTGTTTAGAATTTATTCAAACAATATTTTCCTGATTGGTCAAAAAGGTAAAATAATTAATTTTGCAGATAATACTGTAATTTCTTATTCCTAAAATAAACAAAATAATTTAAGGGAACTTTCGATCATAGTCTTAGTGGTAAAAAACAGAATATTTACCTTTTAGTAGTTTTGTACTTTCTCTTCCTACATTTAACATTGAAATTGGATTTAATTTAAAAATTAAACGGACAAAAAAGTATTTAGATAATTATTATTATAACTTCAAACCAAATTTTAGTTATAGTCTGTATAATTGTTACAGCTATCACTTTACAATACGTATATACAGTGTGTACCAGGTCGGATATTTTGGTAAGTAATAGAGATATTTTAATTTTGTAAAAGCCAGTTCATAGAGCACTAAGAGAGCTTCAATTTTACATATAAATTAATTTAAAATAGGTCAATATGTAGATGGCGCTGCGCTCAATAGTTTTTTTTTTTTTTCGACGGGAGGATCTTTCTTATATAGTGAATCTTATAAAAAATGCATGTTAAGGCAGATTTTGTTGTATAAACTAAATTGATAAATCTAGCCATTCTTGATATACAGAGTGGGCCACTCAAAACAGTTTCATCCTGTTTTTCGGCATTAATCATTGGATTTTAAGAAAATGCCAAAACAGGTCGATTTTTATTTCAAATTAAACATATTTTTACAATACAGACATCTGTCATGTAACAACCCCCTCCCTTTCAATTCTCCAACCCCCTAATTTTATATAAGGAATGTACCATGTACGGCACGTCATTGAAAATGTAATTTTATGAAGAAGTCTGCGGACTGGAACGTTTATGTAATACAAGAACTAGAAGAGCTTCTAATAAATTGGTATCACAAATGTTCCCGGCTGGCGTAAATATTAGATATTGATTTATAAAATATTAATTTTCATTTTATCAGTGTTAACTATTTCATTATTAAGCTATTGCATAGATTTTATAGCGGGTTTTGAGTGCGGCGACCGAATCAAGAAATTCCGTAACGAAAATAAACCTAACACCCTCGAAAAATTGAAAAATCGGAAAATCGAAAAATCAAAAAATCGAAAAATCGTAAAATCGTAAAATCGTAAAATCGAAAAACCGAAAAATCAAAAAATCGAAAAATTGAAAAATTGAAAAATTGAAAAATTGAAAAATTGAAAAATCGAAAAATGGAAAAATCGAAAAATCGAAAAATCGAAAAATCGAAAAACCGAACAATCGAAAAAGAAATTCCGTAACGAAAATAAACCTAACACCCCCTACTCCGACCGGCACAGCGGTGCGGCGTTGAAAGCCGTGCACGGTGTTTGTGTGCGTGCGACTAGACGTATGCGTGTAGACTAGCTGCTAACTGCTTATAACTGATTCTACCTCTTTTAGACACAATTTCGAAAAAATTGAATTTGAAAATGAATAGTTTTTTTATCGGTCACCACGCTCAAAAAGTGTAACTTGAACTAATATCAAAGAAAAAAAATACTGCATAAATAAAATAAATAAATAATTATAATAAAAAATGCTATGTAATAGCTTTACCGCGGCAGTCCCCGAATGCCACACGTATTTTTTTATTTACACCGACGCCGGCGGTTCTAAAACAAACAAGGTGTGGAATATGCTACAGATCCCCAAACCTAAACATCAAAAATAGGCTATGAGCAATCAATAGTGCCTCAAAATGAGCTCACGGGGATTCTCTTAACAAAAAAATTAATCACCATAAATAATATCACTGGTTGTTTAACATTGTCGCGTTTGACCGTAGCATAATATATGTCAGTCTTAAATATATATGTCTTTAGAAAAAGGTCGACTCATCTTTTGTATTTATAGCCACACTTAATCACATATTTTCACGTTTCTGGGTCAAAGACTATTTAATAGACCCCACAATACAGTGATGTCTTTTGACCTATTGATTACGTGACTAAGAAAATAAATGTTTCCGACATATATTTTATGTTAGGAGATAAATATGATAAAGAAGACGATAAAAAAACACGTGTTTTTTACTTCCCTGTACCCAGTAAGGAAAGTATAGGAATCATGAATTTTTTCCACCTCGAGTTTTCGACGAATCTTTTACTTTTTGGGGTCCCCTGAATCTATTTTGACTATTTTTGCGATGATGTTTGTCTGTGTCCGTGTTTTTGGGCGTGTGTGTATCCAGAATAACTCAACGGATAAAGGAGAAAAACAACAAATTTTACACTTAAGCTGTTTTACGCAAGTTTTTGGTATCTCAATTTATTTCAACATAACTTTTACAATAACTATACAACTAATAACATTAATGTATAACGTCTATCATAAAAAACTGACTGTCTGATGTCACCATTACCGACTTATATAGCTCGATTTAACCTTCTAGAACCTTCCCGAACGTCCTGATGTTTCTTGACGTGAAATGTCATTTCTCGACATTTCTCCCTTCTTCTTTTACTCACACTTTTACTTATATCAACCGCAGCACACAGTAGGGTGATGGGTAACAGCTGATTACATTTTAAGCATAGTCTGAGCATCTGGGAGTACATTATAGGGGTAATTTTTCTAATTTGAGATTTATTTCTGTTATTTATGATTGTAGAAGAAAATTCTTTAAATAAGAGTTGTTTTTTATAATCTTTGTGGTTTCTCTAAAATCAACCTTAAAAAAAAGAGAAAAAAATTAATTTTCAGTATTTTCATCGCCATTAAAAATATAAAAAAGTTTACTTTACAGGAAATTCATGGGTTGGACATACCATATATTTTTTTAAATAATTTAAATCAAATATTTGGAGAAGTAATGTGAATTTATTATCTTTAATAATTAAATCCTTATAACTTATAAAAAGTACATATTTCTACGAAATAAACTTCTTTTATTAAACTCAAAACGAAAAATCTAGGTATCTATAGATACTCAGGGTTAGTACTAGAATGTCACGAAGCTTTGGCCGAAGTATCCATCATCAATGTGGTCGCCTTAAGATGGATCAAAGGTCACACCACATCGAAATGTAACCGTCTTGCTGATTCACTAGCCAAGAAAGCAGCCAACCAAATACTTTTTGGACCCGGCCCTTCTATTGGCCTGACAAAATCGGTAGTGACAGACTTAATCAAATAACATCCCCTTGTGAAATTCAAGGAAAGACGGGATGAAACAAGAAACAGCAGAGTTGCCAGGGAGCTCTTAAGTTATCCTGACAACACTGCAGCAAACAAATAGTTGACTATGACTAGACAGAATCTGCGCCTAGTCACATATCTATTTTATATCCATGAAATGTAATTTATAGACATGCAAATGTCCATAAATAATAGTATTTATATAGCAATTTATTAAAAAATTACGCTATTGTGCTCGCCATTGTGACTAATAGTACCGTTCAGATATTTAAAATTAATTTTTTTAAGGTGTATTTAATATCTCATAAACATCCACTAAATATATCAAAGTCTAGGCGCGAACGCAAACCATCGTGGATATCCACTAGATGTTATTTGATTTTGCTTACTAAGTATAGATGGCGATACCACTATCGCATCTACTCATGCTCGACCCGCCGTAATTAAGTTCGTTCGAAATGTGTATCCTAATCACTCCATTAGAGACTGGAGTCGAGAATTTTCATTAATTGTTGAAGAGTCCTAATAAGGATGACTTTCTCCTTAGTGGGCAAAATCAAAGGCAGAGTATTGAAAATATTGTTTATCTGTGCTATTTTCTTTCGACGTTATTCAATAATCATTGGTTACTTATGAACCTCTACTAAAGATAACCATAAAATATTTTGCTGAATATCCGAATATCTTCTATATCCTGGGATATAGACGGACATTTGGTTGGATATCCGTATTGGATATATTGAATATCCACAAAATATATTATGTGGATATCTCTGTGATTTCTTGTATTTTCTGGAAGATACCCATTAGATATTTTGCTGAATATCCATTAGAATATCTTCTATATTCTGGATATAGACGGACATTTGGATATCCATATTAGATCCACGGAATATTTCTGATATCCTGTGGATATATTGGATATCCACAAAAGATATTCTGTGGATATCTCTGGGATTTGCTATGTTGTCTGGGTATCATCTTAGGAGGATGCACAATGGGCCTAATGAGAATAGAGAAAAAATGTAATTTTTGAAAATACTTCTTTGAGAAAAATTCATTTGATTATCAGATATCGATGCGACAACATCAGACCAAAGAAACAATAAAAATATTACTTGGTTAGTGGTTCGCTAAAATACATATTTTACATAGTTTTCACCACTAAGAAGCACAAAATATAAAACTCTAAAAAATCGGTAAAGTATTTTACCCAGAACTTCCCTCAATATAGTTACAATTTACGAACGTAACGAAGAAGACCGAGCGGAAGCAGAGAAATCGGGTCGAATCCAGAGGAATATCGAGAAAACCCTTTTTTACCGTTATCGAACGATAATGATTGGCTGCTTTTAAAGTGGTCCAATTACACAAACCAAAAGGACTTTTTTTTATTATTTACATTCAAGGGGAATCTTTTTTGATTAAATACACCATTTTAAATTTTTTTAAACCTATTAGGGTTATGTTATTTTTGACTTCTAATATACTCAGATATATATTTTTTTTAAATTGCTCACCTATTTTCAGTGTTTATTTTCTGTCAAAGGACTTCCAATAATATCAATCGTCATCGTGTTCCAAACATTAAGTGTTGGAGCATCCCACTTTTTTAAATCATCATTATTATTTTATTTAAAATTCTTTTTGGTTTATACAAATAAATAATATTGATAATTTAGCAAGGTGGAACCCTTCAACATTTAATGTTTGGATACACAATGACGATTGATATTATTGGAAGTTATTTAACCGACAACAAGCACTGAAGATGGCGTAATGCCGAAAGCGCTTTTGAATTTTTTAAATAAATGAATTTTTTCCACGAAATACATTTGCTGTTATTAGCTACGTGCACATATCCGTTAATTTTTTTTGTTCTCTTCTCTATCTGAATTAGGGCGTGGTTCAAAGCCCACTTGTACTGAAGCTTATTGTACCCCCACAGTTTCTATCCCATCAGATTGATTTTCTTGATGAATTCAAGAATATGTCTGATGGGCGTTTTCGCGATTTCTTTAGGTTCCTGAGTACCCCGAAGTACCATTCACGTTCCCATTTAAGGTTCCGACAGCGGCACAGTATTTGAATAGAAGTTTCGTCCTCCTCATCACATATTCTACATAGAGAGTCATCAGATATCCCTAAGAGAATTAGGTGTCTTCTAAGGCCGCAGTGTCCCGTAAGGAGTCCTATTACGGCCTTGAGTTCGCTTCGGCTAAGGTTTAGCAGTTGATTTTGTCTGCTCGTGGATGGCCCCTCTGTGAATATTTTGGACTGTCTAAGTCCAGGAAGTTCCAACCAGAGCCTACGGTGTTCTCTATTTATTTGTTCCTTTAACACCCATTTAACATGTTGGTATGAGATACCACATGTGGGTTCTGGTCCAAAAGGAGTTTTTTCCGCTTCCTTCCTTGCTAGGAGGTCTGCTTTTTGTCGTTTCCAAACACTCCCTCATAACCTGGCACTGATAAAATGGGTAATGACAAATCCAAGTTTTCCACCTCGAAAGCCCTTCGGATCACAGTTAAATACTTTATTAAAATTTAGGAGTTTTTTCGGTTTTTGTCAATTTTTACAATCAAGGACCTACGTTACGGCAAAAGTTACTATGAACACTTTTTAAGTAGACAAAATTTGCAATTAAATGAGAATAATTTGGTACAGTTTTTTTTTAGTTTTCGACAATGTTTACCTCTAAGTAGTGGCTTTATTGAAAAAGTTACTTTTTTTTAGTTATTTAAGTCCACTAAATTCCCAACAAAATGAGACCAATTATGTCAACTTACACCTGATAGTTCCTGAGACAGAGCTGTTCAAAATTAGGCATTCCAAACTGAATGGCTACCAGTGGGTTCTGACGGGTTATGATATGGCAAAATTATGGCAACCCTGTAGGCCTGGTGATTTGACAAGGTCAATGAAATAGATAGTTACATAGATTGATCATCCATATTTTTCAAAATAAACATAAGCTTATGCCTTGAAGTAAAAATGTAAGCAATTATTTTTTTTTAAATATCTAAAGGCTAAAAATTGGTTTTAAAACACATTTTTGCTAAACCGATTCAAATTAATAAATATTTGCCAGGCAATATGGCCGCTCGTAAACGACCAGCTTTGAGCAATCTATAGAACTATATATGTATCATTGACCCTGTTAATGACAACATGACAACAGGGTTGCCATATCTAAACTGTCATTACCCACTGGTAGCCATTTGGACAGGTCGTTGGAATGCCTAATTGTTGAGGTAAGTAAACAATTATGTAATTTGGTTTTGGTAGGCCAGATAGTTTGCAAAATTTTTAAAAAAAGGAAGTAATACAATTTTTTAAGTTGTCTGATAGATTTTTACTGAAAGTGTGTTTTGTTTTTACTTTTATTTGTAACATAACATATATTAAAGAATATAACGAAGAGTTGAAGGACTTTTTCACACATGAATTGTCACCATTTCCCATCTTATTATTTAATGAAGATGGAATCATGAAGGGTAAAAAGTCTGAATGAGAATCAACAGAAGAATGATACGCACGTAGTTGTAGACGATGGACATCTGCTCCACAAAGTAGTGTGGCCTCGCAATGCGTATTTTGGAGAAATAGGTTCCAGATATGTCCAATACTTGCAAAGTCACTACGGCTCAAATATAACTGTAGTTTTCGATGGCTATCCGTCTGACGCATCAGACAAAAATACCAAGAGCTCTAAACGTCTGCGTAGAGCTCTAGCTACGTCCTCTCCTGATGTTATATATTCGATGAAACCAT
This sequence comes from Psylliodes chrysocephalus, assembly GCA_927349885.1. NCBI lineage: Eukaryota > Metazoa > Arthropoda > Insecta > Coleoptera > Chrysomelidae > Psylliodes > Psylliodes chrysocephalus. Next base: position 37,110,027 of record OV651818.1, read on the forward strand.
TGCTTCAGTTGCTCAGGACAAGTTACTATTGAATGACAGGAATAAAGTCAGACTTATCGACGTGCTAAAGGTTAACCTGGAGAAAAACAAAATTTTAACATTACAAGCAGAGGAAGATGCTGATAGGTTAATAATAACCAGAGCTATTTCCATATCCTCTTCCTACAAAGTAGTGAAGATCGTCGGCGAGTATATAGATTTGTTGGTCTTACTTTGTGGTTTGTCACGAGATGGAGGAGACCACATCCTTTCAACAAACAGACCAAATAATATTATATGTAAAATGTGGGACACTAAAATCCAGATGTCACCTACTCGACAAATTCCTTTACGCAATTATCACAACCCGGAATAGCACCTTACGGCCAAGTAAAAAAGAAATTTTTATCGACAATAAAAAAACAGCCACACCTCGAACAAAATGCAGATGTTTTCTTGAGCTTTAATGCTACACCTGAGCAAGTTGCCGACGCAGGAGAGACCTTCTTCGTCTCACTTGATGGATGCAACAGAGAATCGCCAAATCTTAGCGATCTTCGCTTGCAGTTGTTCACTAGGGTTACAGTTAAGCCCAACATGAACCTCGCCAGATTGGCTCCAACCAGGGATGCTGCAAGATTTCACTCTCTGCGAACATACCACCAGGTGAGAATAAGTTTTTTGCTTGCATTTCTTTCTACTTCATACCACATTCTTTATACATGGTTCCTTATTTTGTTGTTGATTTTGTTTCAGGTACAGAAGTGGCTGGGAAATACTTAATTGGGGCTGGATGCGGAGTACACAAGGACTTGTTCCTCAATAGATGATGGCACCACCATATCCTTAAGCTCTGCTAAATATGATTTTCTGTAACTGCAGAAAAGGTTGCATCAACAGTTGTGGTTGCAGGAAAGCAGGACTGAAATGCTCGGCGTTTACATCTACTGCACTGGCCAATCTTGCGAAAACATACCAGACCTGATATGTGACGACATTAATAAACCTTTTGTTGATGACACACCATCAAATGACGATTTCGACCTTCCTGAGCAGTTCGATAAAGAAATTCTACCTCAGCAAGCTGCCACCAAAAGGTGTGCTGTAGATTCAGAGGACGAGCTTGGTCCATCAAAATGTTCAAAAAATGCGAGTAATAACTATTTCCCCAACTGTGCTGTACATAAAATACAAAGAGGCGTTTCATTACATTTTTCATATTAATGTTTTAATTAGTAAAATGTTTATTTTAATAAAATTATAATACTTATTTCACTCACAGGACGTACTTCTTTTTGCAAACAATTCTAGTACATAATTGTTTACTTACCTCAACAATTTTGAACAGCTGTGTCTCAGGAACTATCAGGTGTAAGTTGACATAATTGGTCTAATTTTGTTGAGAATTTAGTGGACTTTAATAACTAAGAAAAGTAACTTTTCCCATAAACCCACTCCTTAGGAGTAAAAATTGTCGAAATCTAAAAAAAAGTAATACTTCTTTTTTTTTAAATTTTGCAAACTTTTAAATAGCCATATCTTATAAACTATTTGGCCAGGCACGGATACAAGGAGGGGTGGTAATAGGGTAATTACCCCCCTCCCCCGAGATGCTCGAACAAATCCAGGAATTTATTAAATTGTAATCTAAAAACAACGAGATTTTACGAGGAAGCAATAAAAAACAAGATGACGGTGACGAACGAAGAATAGAGAAGCACAGGCTGGTGTACAGTTTGTTTTGTTATTTTTTAAATAAACGAATGATTCTTGGATAAAATTATCTACCCCCCCCCCCCCCGAAAATTCTTCGCATATCCGTGCCTGTATTTGGCATACCAAAACCAAATTATTCTTATTTCATTGCAAATTTACTCTACTTAAAAAGTGTGCAAAGTAACTTTTGCCGTAACACAGGCCCTTGGTAATAAAAATTGACAAAAATTGACAAAAATTGACAAAAATTGACAAAAATTGACAAAAACTGAAAAAAGTACTAATATTCAAAGAATTTTTTAGTATTTAACAAGGATCCGAAGGGTTTTCGAGATAGAAAATTTGGATTTGTCATAACCATCTCATCATTATTAACATATAAAAAAATCAGAACTACATTTGATGTAATGCAAAAAGTACCAATTCCATAGAATATTTAAGTGTTAGTTTGAATTTAATTCTGAGTCGTGCATATTTATTTCGGACACGACTCGTTTCCTCTATATTTGTCGGTCATTGATTACTTTAATACCATTTTTTGTAGATCATACTTTATTTTAATCGGAAACATTACAATCATTATCAATAAACTTTTAAAATTGAAAAACTTATCTGGCACTGTCGTATAAATTCAGGCTCATAAGCATCCGTTATATTGTGAACATACAACGGAGATTTTTACGTCCACTCTCATATTTATGGATATTGGACTCTCTCAGTGAGTTTATGACAATCTAAATCGATAACCTCAGCCAGCGACCACAAAAGCAGAACGTCATCGGTATTGAAAAATTTTCAATATATGCAAAATCGGGAATATTGATGCACATACTAAAGTGAGAACTCAATGCTATCTAGCTTTTTCTTGTGTTAAAAACTAGAATGTGTTATAAATACTTTAAAGGAGCTTCAAGCGATGTGATATTAATGTGTATCGACTAAAGTGCCCATAGTGGGAAAGGATTTCATGAAATAAAATCCCTAAATTATACCGGGTAAAATATGAGATGGGTAAACCGCTGACCAAAGTTTTGTACACTGCTTCCCAAAAGTTTCGTATTTCTTTCATATTTGCTGTACTCTTTTTTTAATCTCTTCTAAAAGTAGTGTAATATTTACATGTTATTAGTCTTTCATCTATTAATTACCAAAAAATAAAATATTTCTGATTCCAAAACCCAAAATGAGTGTAGCAGGTTAGCACTTTTGAAGAGCACATCCCCCAAATTCAATCTAAAATCCTATTCTCTGTCCTTACAAATAATTCTCCCGTTATTTATTTGCGTACTAATCATATACGGATGCGTATTAAAGGTACTTGTTCGATGATCGCTGCAGCTGCAAGTGGCCGAGACAAGATACGATACAAAAATACCGGTATACTACTAATTCGACCGAATTTCGCACTTTCCGCGCATAACGTAACGTGACATAAAGCAAACAGTATTTGTTTGACGTTTGAATAATAATTATTCTTTAATACAGTTTTATTTTTAGGGTCGGTCTTTTCACCTTCAGATAAAGTGCCAGGTAATTTTTATCTCCCAAGTAACTTAAAAAGTAATCTTTTCACTTCTGGATAAACCTAACTCCTGAATGATAACTTAACTTAGTTATGAAATTCCTGATAAAATACTTCACTGATGGATAAACAGGTAACTACATAACCACATAAGGTTAAAAACTACTGGATACTTACCATACATATTATTTACTTGAAAAAACAGAAAATTAATTATCTGACAGATAGTAACTCTCAGATAATATATCCAACAGTTAGTTATCTGGAACTTTATCTGATAAAGTGTCAGGTACCTAATCGTTATCTCCCAGATAACTTAAAAAATCATCTTTTCAGTTTTGGATAAAACTAAACGTCAGATAAATTGGTCTAATCTAAAAGATAACTTATCTTACCTCTGAACTTCCTGATAAAGTAGTTAACTGATAGATAAGTAGGTATATGACATAATAAATAATATGCGATACAAGTCAACACATTATTGTATTTGCCATTATGGACGCTGTTGAAGATGTGTTTTTGTAAATAGTGGATTACTTATTTGTTTCGTATAGGTAATTTTATATTTTTTTTTTTTTTCAAAAAAATACTAAGCTGTATAATAAAAAAACAGCCTTTACATATATAAAATAGTTTACGGCAAATAGTGTAAACTAATGCCCTTCGAACCAATATTACATACATACAGAATAAAAAACTACACCTTTGAAATATTCAAATTAATCAAATGAACAATCTATGTTAATTATAATACAATAGACTTAAGAATCAATTTTTTATTTGGCAGTACTGCTTTGTGTTTCAAGCATCCTCTTGCTTATTGAAAGTTGGTCGATGTTTTCTGTTTTGTCACTTGCTTTATGGAGTTTTAAATAACAAATATTATCAGAAAAATACAAAAACCTTTCAACTAAGTGACAAAACTAAATAATGGCAACAAGTGACAGTTAGAGTGACATATGTACTGCATGTATAAATACATTGATATGAAGGTAGGTACATGACCAAAGAACGTTAAAAAGTATCAGATAACTACCCTAAAGATTATTTCTCTTAAAAAGACGGAATCCTAATTATCTGTCAGATAGTAACTCTTAGATAATATATCCGTTAGTTGGTTAACTGGAACTTTATCTAAAGGTGAAAAGACCGACCCTTAAACATAAAGATATAATGATATGAAATACGCGTTCATTTTTGGAATCTGAAATAAGAGTAAAAGTATTTTACTTGTATGCTGTTCATTTTTAAAGTACCTATTTGAAGAGTTTAAAGAGTTTTGATTTTGTGTTTTCCATTTATGGATGTTTTTAAAGGGTCCAAATCAGCTATATTCAACCTTTTTTTCCTTCGGGCCACATTCGTATATGTGCTATGTTACACGGGCCGCAATATTTTTGGATGATAACCTTTTTTTTAGGCCATCTATCTAAAATTAGTGGGGACCTCTAATAAATAAAATACAAAACATAAATATATCCCGTTGTGTTACTGCAAAAACAAGATAACTCACATTTTTAGAGTTTCGATGAAACACTATTCAAACGTTTAAAAATGAATAAAAAATCAGCAAAAGCTTCAAACCGTTTATTAACTTCAATGAAGAAGGAATTGAAAACATTGTTCATAAAGTATAAACTAATAATATATCAATAATTGATAAAAAAAAGAGAGAAAACGTCACTTGGCTTATTTTAGCTCTACATACAAATCATAATTCAATGTATGTGTCACTATCTTCAGTCGGAGTTTTAGTAACATTATTGGACACAGGTAGATTGTGATAATAATGGTGAAATTCATCAGGTGTATCTGATTTTGAAAAACTTCAGTAAATCTTTCTTCTTGCACTTTTTTGTATTTTCAAAACTTTGTTTCATTCTTTCGTGTATCCCTCTGGATAAATACTGTACGAGTTTGGCATATAAAGCCGAATTCCACCCAATGTTATTATTGTCAAAAATATTAACAAACATAATAGGAATAGCAAAGACAATAAAATTCATGATAAAAAGATTATTTATATTATGATCATAAGAAAAAATATAAAATGCATAATTATGAAGGTTTATAGTGTTTAAGAATTTTTGAAAACTTGACCTTGTAATTCCTAAATAACTGGTCAAAGTCGAATTCTAAATATAACGATCCATTTTTCATAAAACTCTGGTAATATTACTCTCTCTTTGACATATGAGGCAAAAATCATCTATTGACAAAGATTGACAAACTCACAAATCGTTAACTTAACAGTGACATCACTGTTTCAAAATCATTTATTTGAGCGCTTTCTAAATTTATGACGTAGTATTAAAAGTGGTTCTAAAAGTTGTTGAAAATATTTTTAAACCAAACAGACCGTTCGAATATAGCTCAAATATATCAGATAGATGTCTTTGGCAGGAACATACCGGTATTTATGTACCGTCCTAGCAAAGTAGTGAATGTCAACTGAATTTTTTTTTTTTTTTTTTTGTTAGAGTATTGTTACTAGTCATTACTGACTAACCTACAATTTTAATCTAAAAATCTTACAAACTAATTACTTATCTAAGAAGTCCCCATTGGGCTGTCTTAATTGTTTATATAGGAAAGCATCACAAGTTGGCGTGAAGGTTTATTACACTGTTTTACACTAGCACTAACATTAACGTTCACTGCAGTAGCTGAAATGGCTTCTTCCTTTTGAGCCTTCTGTTGAGTGTAGAGTTGTCCAGTAATTGCAACGCTTCTTCGTTGACGTGGGAGTGGAGTCGACCCTCATGTTTCGCAGCAAACCTCTTTATTTCTTCTTCGATTGTTGGCATCTTCAGGTCTCTATGAAGATAATCGTTTCGGTAGAACCAAGGTGCATCAACAATACATCTTAGGACTTTATTTTGGAAAACTTGAATCATGTTGATATTACTCTTGCTGGTACATCCCCATAGCTGTATGCCATAAATCCAGATTGGTTTTAGGATTTTTTTATAAATCAGCAGTTTGTTGTGCACTGTCAATTTGTATTTTCTTCTTAGGAGCCAATACATTTTTTTGAATTTAAGTTCAAGTTCTTTACGCTTTTTTTTATGTGCTCTTTCCATTTAAGTTTTACATCTAGGTTCATCCTTAGGTATTTGGCCGAATCGTGATGCGGAATAACGTCATTGTTTATTCTTATTTGTTTTTGTTCATTTGGTCGAAGAGTAAAATCAACATGCACTGATTTAGTTTGATTTATTTTTATTTTCCATTTTTTTGTCCATCGATTAATTCTGTTGCAGGTTTCCTGAAGTTTTTCTGAGGTCTCTGTATTAGTTCCGCCAACTGCCAATATTGCAGTGTCATCTGCAAATGTTGCTATTTTAACAGATTGTTGTTGAGGGATATCGCTGGTGTATAATAAATAAAGAACCGGTCCTAGCACACTGCCTTGTGGGGACACCTGCTTTAATTTCTTTCATTTCGGAGTATGCCTCGTCTTGCTTTACTCTAAACATTCTTTCCGTTAAATATGATTGTAGAATGTCGACATATTGTCTAGGGAGCATTTTTTCAAGTTTCTGTATTAGGCCAGCGTGCCAGACCTTGTCAAATGCTTGGGCTACGTCAAGAAATATAGCTGAGCATATATATTTTTCTTCGTAAGCTTTTTCGATGATATCGGCTATCCTGTGTACTTGATCTATTGTCGAGTGTTTGTTTCTAAAACCAAATTGGTGCGAAGGGATCAGATTTTTATTTTCAATTATTGATTTTAGTCGTTTTAGTAACAGTTTTTCAAATAACTTAGATATTATCGGTAACAATGATATAGGTCTATATGACGACACTTCATTCAGAGGTTTTCCTGGCTTAGGAATTATGATAACTTCAGCCATTTTCCACGCATCAGGTATATATTTAAGGCGAAATGCTGCATTTATGAGGTATGTCAATTTAACAATAGCCTTTCGCGGTAGTTTCTTTAATATTTCTACAGTAATAAGGTCATATCCTGGGGCTTTCTGTGAGTTGATGTTTGTCTGAATTTCTTTCGTAACTTCATTGGGAGTAACTAGCTTAATTTCAAGTTGTTCCATATTATGGATGGTCTCATTAGGAGTGTCTTGATTTTCATCTAATTAGAACGTCTTTTGTAGGTGGTCAGCGAAAATATTAGCTTTTTGTTGATTGTCTCTTGCCCATTTGTTATCTGCTATTCTGATAGGAGGACAGTGTTTACACGAATTTTTCATCTTTTTAGTTGCCTTCCAGAGTGAATAATCAGTTTCTTTATCATCTGTTAGCCCTACTAGGTATCTGTTGAAGGATTCTTCTTTGTGATTTAGAATTTCTCTTCTCAGTCTTTGGGTAGCCCTATTTAATATATTTTTATCTTCTGGTGATCTTGTCATCTGCCATTTCTTTCTTAGTTTTCTTTTTTCTGCTACTAGTTCTCTTATCTCGACAGGATAGTTTTTTCCAGCTGTTAATCTTCTTACTTTTGGTGTGTTCCTCCATGCAGCTTGCTGGATTTCAACTATAAACCTTTCCAGTTCTTCATCTAGCTGATTTTTCGTTTTTAGTATTATGGTCAGTTGAATAGTATTTGTTAAGTCCTCTTGAAAACCTTCCCAATTAGTTTTCCGATTGGCTAAGGTCGGTTTGGCTTCTCTTTGAATAACATTATCACTTGGAGTAAGGATTACTGCAGAATGGTCGGAATCCATATCAAAGTTTTCTTCTACTTGTGTATAGTTTGGTGAAATTTTCCTCAGAATAAAGAAATCCAAAAGATCTGGAATCTTATTTGGGTCGGTGGGCCAATAGGTGGGTTTTTCAGAAGATTGGTATGTACAACCAAGTTCTGATGCAGCTTGGTGCAATTCTTTTTCTTTGACTGTGGTTAATCTTGAACCCCAGTTTGTGTGTTTGGAGTTGTAATCTCCACCGATTATAAATTTGTTACCTAGTTTCTTGAGTACATTGAGATAATTTTCTTTTTTCTGGTTGTATCTTGGTGGGCAATAGGTTGCAGCTATTGTAATTTTGCCCCCCTTAATGTTAATGGTGCTAATGGTTACCTGATTTTCTGGTTCTTGGATGCCTGGTTCCTCATAGTGGGAAATGTTATTTTCAATAATTAACGCACTTCCTCCTCTTGCTGCATTTGATGGATGGATAGTGTGATAGAAGTTATATCCTCTGAATTTAATGTATGACTCTGTTGTAAGGTGGGTCTCAGAAATCAGACATATATCTATTTTTTGTACGTCCAAGAAAACTTGGATATCAGTTTGTTTTCGGAGAATACCATTGGCATTCCAAGTGGCTATTCTAATATCTCGTTTGTCCATTGGTGGTTGCATTATATGTTTGGGGTTTATTTAATTCTTCTAGCTTCTGAATCCTGTCAGAGAGTGAATCTATTCTGGTTATTAAGGATAATAATAATTCATGAGTAGTACTTTCTGCTAAGCTGGTTGACTGTGAAGTATGCTGCGCAATTTGTGGCGTGGGATTCATGGTTGGTTGAGATCTTTAAATTGGTTGCTCCTGTGAGTTTGTTACCTGAGAATATGTTATTTCATTTCTGACAATAGGAAAAGCGTTTATAGATCTCTTCTGCCTCGTCATTATTTTAGGTTTAGTGATGTTATCCTTCCTTATCTGAAATGTTTTAGCTACCTCACATCCTCTGTAGTTAGCAGGATGTTCCATTAGGCAGTTTATACACTTCAGTTGTTGTTCTGGACTTTTTACACAATCCTTCGTATGATGTTTTCCTACGCACTTTACGCATCTTGATTCTCTTTTGCAAAAGTTGTGCGTATGTCCAAATAGCTGGCAGTTTTTGCATTGCGGAACTAGTTTTGACTTTCTAATGGTTTCTATTCTAACTCTTAGATTAAGGATTGCTTTGATTTCATAGATTTTCTTAATATCTTCAATATTTTCGAATGATAGCATGAATAGGGGCAATGGTTTTTTATTTAGTTTACGAGTGTTATCCTCGGTTAATTATATTTCCTTCTTTATTATATTGACAGCTTCTTTACATTTTAATCCTTGACTTTGCAAGTCTTCAACAATATCTTCTGGTTTAGATGTAGATGGTAGACCTCTGACCATTACTTTAATGTCTCTGTTCTGTTTAACTTCATAGGAATGCCAATTTATTTCTTTGGCATTCAAGGTTGATATGACATTTTTGAAGTCTTCTTCTTGTTTAGTATTAATTTTAAACTGGTTATTGCTTAGAGCTGTGGCTTGAAAGGAAATATTTTTTTCTGCCAGTGTATGGCGCAATTCTTCATACTTATTGATGTTGCTTGCTATTATCGAAATTTCACTGTTTTTTCGACTGTTTCTTTCTCTTGTTGTTGATTTTTGCTACCTCCAGGTTGGCCAGGAGATGTTTCAGGAGAGGAGTTTGTTTTTCGTTTTTTTCTTCTATTGTTTCTGCTTTCCGCTGTTATCCATTCTACTTCTTTGTTAATTTGATCGCCGATCTCTTTTGCCAGTTCTTCTTCATCAGTTTCATAATTCGTTGCAATTTCAGATTTTTCTTTGTTTAAAATATTAATTTGTTTTTGCATATTTTCCATATTGTTTTGCATTTGTTGCAATGCACTTTCTAGTTGCTGTTTTTCAGCTTTTTCAACTGAAATGTCACAAAAAATGTCACCAAAACACGTATAAGAATGAGCTTCATTCTTGAACGATGTTGCATGCGATAATATGACATTTTTACACTAAAATCGAAAAAATCATTCTCTCTGATCTTACGAATAATTTCTTAGTGATTTATTTGCGCACTAGTCGCATAAGAATGCGTACTAATACGTCTTGAAGCGCAAACTGCGTTTGTAATCGTAGAGTGTTGTTTAAATAAACTTATGGTAAGAGAATTACAATGGAGATGGACACATCAGATAGGATTGCTCGTTGTCGCACTTGCCTTGTTATTGGTTAAGCTTGAAAGACCGGAAGTCTATATATACACACGTAATCATGGAATGTATTTTGGATGCGGCTCCACGCATGAATACACTCACACACACAACAGATTAACATTCTGGCTAAAAGCCAGTGATTGAGAGCACTACGTAAGCCTCGAGCGATTTAACTTTTTTTTTTTTCGACCAATGAATGACGACTAATTGCCGAGATAATCTGGTTGTGCATTCTCCTGGGCAGAGAAAAATTACTGAACAAAATAAACCAGACAGATAAGTACGAACAACAAAAACTTTTCACAAAAAACTCTTAAAATCTCGTTGATGTCAATATTAATATTTATGCTTTTTACTGGAATATAATCAACTAAAAATGAGAAAAAATATAACACTGTTAATTATATAAACGAATGAATGAATAAAAGTAGACTTCATTTCAACAGTAAAAAAGTTCAGCCGCGTCTCAATTATCGTCATAGATGCTTTTTTTGTTTTAATGAGAAAATTGTCGCTTTTAAATAAGTTTTTACTGATTTTCCGAGATACAAAAAACACCGACTGTTACCATAATTTTTGGATTTTGCTGTAAATTTATTTTATACTAAACTAAATTATTGCAGAAGTTTTTTCCTGAAAAAATTATTCAATTATTTGAATAAATCAAGCAATATAGCTTCATTTATCTGGATAAGTATTTGGTGTTCAATTTTTTCCAATAATTTTAAAATTTGTAAATTCGGTTCAAAACTTTGTACAAGCGACAATATCACTTTTTTTATTAGGGTTTGTATTAAGTGTAGTTACTATCATCAATATCTTACTGTTTTCGAACACTACAACTATTAGTGATATATAATCAATAAATAATCTATTAATAAGAAATAGTCGATTATTCCAAAATAATCGATCAATTGAAAAGAATATAATATTTTTAAGTAATCGCAATCGAAAATAACCGATTATTTTAAATAATCGATTATTTATTTTGATAATCGCCCGGGCCTTGTTATAACCCAACATTTTTACCAATCATTTTTAGCAACACGAATATTTAAATAGGAAATCTTATTTGAGTAATTGGATTTTTTTTTATTAATTTATAGAAATTATTAAAATACTGAACTAGCCAAAAAATATGGCCAAAATTTACTAAAAAAGTAGAACTATACTAAATGTGGCAACGTTAGATCAAAGTCAAAGTGACCCATAGATTAGGGGAGTGTGAACACAAACATGATATACATTGAACAAGTTAGGATTACTGGTGTTTTGTTATGTTAAAGTGAATATTTTAGTTATTATTTTATATATCATATACGTTGAAAACCATCTATAAATATTATTAGTTATAGTCAGCTGACTTTTCTTCATATTTTGAAATTATTTTTGAATATTTATCAGGTTATGCAGGAAGCTTGACATTGACTTTTGTGTAACAATATTATTATATGAAATTTTACCTACCATTTTTCGGTTTTTATTGTAAATTTAATCATTTTCATACTTTGCCACACATGTCAAATAAAAAATATATATTTTTTAAATACCTTTTATTTAAAAATAAACAAGTGAACTAAAATGTTTATAAGATCATACATACATAACATTAAACAGATGCAAATAATAATATAATCAAGGCTAAAACAATACAAATACACTAAAAAAATTATACAATAAAATACATATTGATAAATGCAAAGTTTTGAATAGTATATTATTAAACGAGCAATTTATGGCAGCCATTATTCACGCAGGGTGACGTTTGCGTCTTGAGCCGTAGGTGAGGGGCGCAAGTCACCCGAGTGAATAATGGCCATAAATTGCGAGTCTAATACTATACTTTGTCCACGACCATTATGGTTTCTTTATTAAATAAAAGTTAAGTGTGAATGGAAAGTTTTTATTAAACATAGGAAACTAACTGTTGTTTTTTCGACTTTTCGATTTTTCGTTTTTATCGATTATTTTTTTCGATTTTTCGATTTTTTTTTTATTTTTCGATTTTTCGGTTTTTTTTTCGATTTTTTCGATTTTTCGATTTTTTCGATTTTTTTCGATTTTTTCGATTTTTTTCGATTTTTTTCGATTTTTTCGATTTTTCGATTTTTCGATTTTTCGATTTTTCGATTTTTTTTGATTTTCGATTTTTCGGTTTTTTTATTTTTCGATTTTTTTCCGATTTTTTCGATTTTTTTCGATTTTTCGTTTTTTTTTGATTTTTCGATTTTTTTTTTCGTTTTTTCGATTTTTTTTTTTTCGATTTTTCAAATTTTTTTTCGATTTTTCGATTTTTTTTCGATTTTTTGATTATTTGATTTTTTGATTTTTTGATTTTTTGATTTTTTGATTTTTTGATTTTTTGATTTTTTGATTTTTTGATTTTTTGATTTTTCGATTTTTCGATTTTTCGATTTTTCGATTTTTCGATTTTTCGATTTTTCGATTTTTCGATTTTTCGATTTTTCGATTTTTCGATTTTTCGATTTTTCGATTTTTCGATCTAGAAAATATCGTTATGAAAAGTATCGCCTATCTTTAGTTATCTATCGGAATGTGCCAGAATTACAAAAGCGTGAATTATCATAATTCACTCCGTGATATATGGGTACTATATGCTCTTAGTTAGGAGGTAGAATATTGATTTATTATTAAGTGGTCGTGGACAAAATTATTTAATAGGTGTACCAGTACCTCGGAGGTTAACTGCACTATGTCATTCTAGTCAACTATTCAGTAGAGCAGACTGAATGTTGTTTGGACACGTTTTGTGTTCCATATTTACATATATTAATTATATTTTAACAAGAAAGCCCCAATTATAGTCACAATATGTATTGTTTACTAATAATATAACCAATAAAACTTTTTTTTTTAATATACATGAATTGTTGGTTTTTGTAACATATTTATGTGTTCTAATAACAAATTTTCTATGACAAAGTGATATATACCTCCAACATGCCTCTATAAATAATACGACTAACGTGAGAGTTAAAAAAATTATGTGCACATGGAGTTGTTTAACTCGTAAGTTTTTTGGTCAACTTTTATCTTAATACATGGAAACGTCTCGATGAGCTGATTTTTAAATATATCTTTATAAAACTGCACTATGTCGACATAGTTTAGTTTATCTCCCAGGTACTGATATCGGTAAATATTTAATTTAGTCTTTATGATATAGGTACATAAACTCTCGGAAATACCCCATTCGCTTTCTTTATTGTTTATATGTAAAATGGATGAAACAAAAAGTTACTAGATTTTGGCACGTCGTAGATTAATTACATTATGTTATTATGTCAGGTGGCAGTTCGCTGGCCCAATATTACAAGGGTGTATTATAAATTTTGAAAATATTGGCCTAATACTCTTATAAGTGGCTATGTCTTCTAGGCTATACATAGAACCTGGTTTGATATATTTATCACTATTACAATCAATACAAATAAGATAAGTACAAAGGTGTTCTATGTCATTTTCGTTACATGTTTGGTACTCCAGAGGTGTATGTTTATACATAGGACCCTGTTTAATGGGGTATTATTAATTGACCGGATAACAAAGTGTATGTTAGAATAAAAAATTTAATATTTCTTGTATTTTATGTGTTTGGTTGAGTTAAAAATGCATTTTCTTTTCTTAAGGGTATTAACTCTTCAGTTTAAAAATAATATTTTTAATTTTGTAAATATCTAAATCATTTTGTTAGTGTTCCAAGAAATTAAGAAATGGTCAAGTCCGGGAGCGAGCTGACCATTGGATCAAACCCCTAGCTTCTATCCATTGTCCTGGAAAAACAGTATCCACATAATACCTTACTTCTAAAAACTAATGTGGTCTAAATTCATATTGTTTAAAAAGTATAATTGTTCCTGCTGGATTTCATCCAGGTTTTCTTTCCCTGATTGATAGGAGGATGTAAAATTCTTCCAAAAACTCAAGATATCTAGGCCCAGTTAAATTTTCTTGAAAGAAAAAGGGCCAACTAAATATTTCTATTTTATTTTCACAATGAAAGACATCGTCACCGAATTCTTGGTGAAGGTGCTATTTATTTCATTTTAGTATTTTATGTCACTCCCAAAGTGGGATAATGTTCTAACTGAAATCTGTGGGTTTAAATTTACGTGACCAAGAACTGCTACTTGCATTGCTTTGTTTTGTGTACCACGATTATTCGCGTCACGGTTTCTACTATTTACAGACCCTGGAGAATCATCCTGTAATAAAAATTGTCATACATATTTACGAGTATACCAAACTGATTTCCTACATGTTTAAAGGTAAAATTGTTAAGAAAAATTTCTCTTACTGATGGTAAAATCACTTTGTCTAAGATGCTTATGCATTGCTCGGCTGTTAATCACCCATCAATTTACCAGCACATTCCAGAAACGTTAACGATTATTCACGCCAAAACATTAACAATAGTTCATTCTTCCAAACTGTAAACCTTTTTTGATAAAGTTTATTAGCTATTTGATTTAAACTGTCAAAATTTTACGAAAATGTTTATACTAACTATAATAATTGACAGTTCACTTACGATGAAGCTGTTTCCTTGGCTAGCTTTTATTTTTTGTTTTGATATTATTAATATTGGGCTTCTGAAACTTTAACTTTAAAAATCTCCCAAAGTTAATTGTGTAACCAATTCCCTTTTTTTACAGAGATACTAGAAAAATTACTCTTTTAAATTCAAATATATATATATATATATATATATATATATATATATATAATGTGTCACTTAAAATTTCATACTTTATTTAAAATGTTCACGAGTATATCCGGTATAGTGTAATTGAAAATGTAGTAAATCTACGATTTTTCTCCCGCGCAAAGGATTTGAACCATGAAATTTAATGACGCTCTTCTTAACCCTAACGAGTTAAGGATTCATATTCAAAACTAATTTAACCAGTCATGTTTAGATAGAAACGTTACAAGTATTTACAACTACCTCAGTTGTTAAATGGGAGCTGTTAACGACTGAAGTCATAATATCATTTTACTTATTATCGGTAATGGGATTTCCCGGGCGCCCCAACATACCAGTCAAACAGTTGTATTAAACTTGTGTTCGTTGTTTGTGTACTTGTCAACGAAACATGGAGCCCTACGCTGTTGTAGGCCTGCTGACATATGAGACACGATAATCGTTACCTTCTTTCCAGGAGGGGTCGAGTTTAGGCGGTTGCCTCGTGTCCGTTGATGGCGACCGTTGCTGTGATATATGTCCCACATTGGCATTTCGGTCCCTTGGGTTCGGTGACCGATATTCGGGAATAAACTCATTGTAATAATGTTAGAGGGGAACAAATAGTTACATTATATAAAGAAAAAGTGAAATGAAATTAAAGAAAATATAAGCAATATGAAACCAGAAAATCAATGGGAAACTCTCGAAAATACAAGGAAAAAATAGTGCCAAATAAACTGTTTACTTGAAGAAAGTAAGATTTGAAAATATAATGAATTTACCAAAAATTCTAAAAAGTATTTTTTTATTGTTTAAAATTATTATTTAATTGGAAAATACACGTATTGCAATAAAATCAACAATTAGGTTATAACTTTATTCAATGGCTTACACTGAACTAGAGAATTCAAGTACAACTGTCACGTAAATTTTGGATTTAAATAGAGAGATTAGACCGAAAGAAAGAAACTCGAGTGAGGACTAAGGTCCAAAACTCTTGCCGAATAGCGAGAACTCTCGCGTTTCGTGACCCCAAGTCCCGAAATACCCTAATGTGTAAAGTAAAGTTTTGTGCAACTATAGGTAAATATCTTTAAATTATTTTTAAAGTGTTTTGTTTGAGATAATTAATTGATTTACACATAAATGCCAATTTTACATTTTCGTCTCGAGTATTATATCTCTAATATATATTTTATGTTATTATATAAAGTTTTCAGTGCTATTTTTAGTTGTTAATAAGTCCAAATCATACAATTCAAAAGAAAGTTTAACTAGTTGTCATAAATCATAGGTTTTTTATTAAAAGTTTGGATATATTATTGAATAGTGATTTATTCCCTAAATATAAATTGATTATTGTTTCTTGAGACTATTATTCATTTTTAATAATTATTACTACTCTCTCCTCCCCTTTCCAAAATCAGATATGAAATATTTCGAGCATTTGAGAAACATCGGCGTTTCCACCCCTAGGACTAGAAGAATCTAAAACTAGTTGCCAAGAACCACTCGACTATGCTATGAAGGAATATTTTTTTGTTCCTTTAATTTAGTTTTTTATTATTTTTATTTGCTACTGGTGAATGGATGTTCCTTCTGGACTCCAGGACCCTTTGGCTGGTGACAGTGCTCCCTTGATTCCTTAATAGAATAATAACAACAGTAGGTAAAGACCTATCAGTAGTTATAAATTGTCTCTAGACTAGTTGGTTGTTTCATTTGGTGACCAGCGGTAGACCTTTAAATATTGTGTTGTTTACATTTAGTGACCGCGTAGTCCTGATTGTTATATAGCGAGCATATTGCAGCAGTCATTGGATTAAATTTATCCATTCGTTTACAACGAATTATCCATTATTTCTTAATTTTATTTGTTTTCAGGGAGGAATGAAACATTATTTTTATACCTTCTTCCATAAGAGCAACAGCATAAATCTTCCCAGGAATAATGATTTAAAACAACAAACAATAATTTGGACCATATTTTTCAATGTTTTAATGAGAAAACTCACCTAATTTATTAAAATATTTCAAATAAAAATTAGTAGCAAAAATGTCAATACTAATCGCAAATAGTACATTATATACCTAGGGTGAGAAGTGAGCTATTATTTACCGAGCACTTTTATATCCTGAGGCGCGTAGCGCCGAGGGATATAATGTGCGAGGTAAATAATAGCTTTCTCAGCCGAGGTATATATAGAATTTTTTTTACTACTAACATTAATGTATTAGCAATTTTAATTTTGACATAAGTAATTTCCTAACAATTTGTTATATATTTCGAAATATCAAGCAGACTGGAGCGTGTTTCTAATCAGACTGGCTTTATTTATGTAAAAATTTGGCATGTGTCAAATTTTGGTATGATTCTAGGAAATATCCCATTGCATTTTTGATATTTTAATGACATGGATTTATTGGTATTAATTAATAATTTTTAAAGCCGGTGTTGAATTTCCTAGTTAATATATATTTTTACTGTTTACACTGATATATATTATCATATTTGATTTGATTAGATTTGATAAACCCGGCTTTAGTTATTTCCTACTTATTTTTCAAATATTTCAAAATATCAAGTAGTCTGGGAGTTTAGTTGTCAAATTAACAAAATGAAACTAATGAAATTTAGTTTCATTATTTACCTAGGTTTTTTTTTATTATCATTATTTACCTAGGGTGAGAAATATTACTTCTCATTAGAGGAATGGAGTAAATAATGGTGCTTTCTCATGTTAGTAGTAAAAAAAATAAATTATAATTACTTTTCTCAAGAACTGTTGAAAAACACAGAATATTAATATTTCGATGATTTTACAAGTTCATTTACCACAAAAACGAAAAAATAAAAAACTGTTAAACAATCTAAAACTACAATGTAAACACGCTACTTTTTATAATGAGAAACCAAATTCTGTATTGACGCCTACGTCATCAACCGCAAGGAAAAAAACGCAAGTGGTTTCTTATGAAACTAGTCTATCCTATAGTATATACTAGTTGGTTTGTTTGTTATCGGATTTATTTATAAAAAATAAAAAGTGTTTATTTATACATAATTTATACCAGAGATAATTTATACTACGAGTACGAGAAATACGATAGTTTACCGAGTATAAAGTTGACAGAATGACAAATGACATGTCACCACGAGGAAGCAAAGGCCTCTGGGAGAGAGAGAGATGTCTAAAAGGGTTAACAAAATATGGAAGAAATAAAATTTACAAATAATTTTGAATATTAAAAGAGAGAAATGTGAAAATTAACGTCGATGAAAGTCGTGACAATAAGGAAAAACAATAAAAAACATTGTATATTGTATTTGTAAGGGCTTATCCCACACTCACTATTCCCAATACTGGATTTTTGTCACTTTGTTTGTATATTTTAATTGTTAATTTGTTCAAACAACCGTATATATACAATTTTAACTCTTGACTTAAAAGTCTTAATCAGATTTATATTTTTTAAATTGTAAGTTTATATCCACAATTTTTGGTAGATAAGCAATGATGATGGCTAATAAGCCGAAAGCGCTTTGCATTTATTAATTAAAAAGTTTTGCACCAAATACAAGTCTTTCCTTTTGAATCTAAACTACGTGCACACAGCTGTCAACCTTTTTTGGTTATTTCAATAAAAAAACAAACTAGATGAAAAAGAAATTGAAAAAATAAAAACATTTAAATATTTTAAAATTGATATACACAAAGATGGAAAAGAAGATGCAAAGATCAACAGTAGAAATAAGAAAGTGTGATTTTAAATAAACGAAAAGCAGAATAAAAGCATTTGAGAGATGAGGTACTTAAGAGCTGTTAAAGGAGGTATACGAAGGGGTATCTGAATCTAACTTGTGGAAAATGTGTTACCCTACGCCACTTTGGCCTCACTAGGCCCATTGTGCATCCTCTTAAGATGACAGGCACCTCCTAGCTCGTGATCCAGTCTACAGATTTAATGTCGTTGACAACGTCGCCAAGAGGTGTTTTTCTTATATCGGCCGTTGTTAGCCGATACTCGTCGAACACAAATATTCTAATAAATGAGAATTTCGAGCAATCGTACAGGATATGTTCGAAGGTCTCATCTTCTACTTCGCACCCACTGCAAAGTGTGGATTCTGGCAGCTCCATGATATGAAGATGCTTCCGTACTTAGCAATGACCAGTCAGAATGCCTGTGACTGTCTAGTCATAGTCAAGTATTTGTTTGATGCAGTGTTGTCAGGATAACTTAAAAGCTCCCTGGCAACTCTGCAGTTTCTTGTTTCACCCCATCTTTCCTTGAATTGCACAAGGAAATGTCCTTTAATTAGGTATGTCACTACCGATTTTGTCAGACCAATAGAAGAGCCAGATCCAAAAAGTATTTGTTTGGCTGCCTTCTTGGCTAGTGAACCAGCAAAACGGTCACTTTTCGATAAGGCGTGACCTTTGATCCATCTTAAACTGACCACATTGTTGATGGATACTTCGGCCAAAGCTTTGCGACATTCTAGTACTAACCCTGAGTAAATTCGTGGTCTGCTCAGGGTGAGTAGTGCTTGTCTGCTATCTGTATAGGTGAGCATGTAATTAATTCACGAGGCTATTAAAAAACTATTGATTATGGTATGATAAGAGTTTTAACTTTAATGTTGTTGGAACCAGCATGATAAAAATCATTATTTAGAAAATTTCACTTTTTTTATTTTTGTAAAATAATTCATTTCGTATAATTAAATAAACAAGTGTTTATTTTAAGTGTTTTGAAATTAACATTTTATTGCAAAGTAACGCAGAGTAAATTGTAATGTGTAATATGTTGACACGTTGGAGCGTCAATTTGTAATTACCCTACGTTACTTTGCAATAGAATGTTAATTTCAAAACACTTATAAGAAATTTTGACTAGCTCATAGTAATTTAACACCAAACATTACTTACCTTTAATCAAATTAAAAAGAAATGAGCACATTGACTATAGTTTTCTCAGTCGTAAATTCGGCTTTTTTAATAGACACCTTTGGGATAATAGTTTTCTAAGAGACAGGGGCGCCAATATTCCCTCTTTTTATTTTTAGAAAGCTAGGGAGAATTATAAACTCTAGCTTTGTCGAAAAGAAATTAATAAAAACTTATATAAAATTTAATTTGAGTAAATAAACTAAATTGTTGTAACCTAAAAAAAATAAGATTTAACGTATAAATGAATTTGTTTATTTAATTATGCGACATGAATTATTTTACAAAAATAAAAAAATACTGAAATTTTCTAAATAATGATTTTTATCATGCTGGTACCAACAATTATAAAGTTAAAACTCTTATCATACCATAATCAACAGTTTTTTAATAGCCTCGTGAATTAATTACCACTATGTAGATATCTGAAGATCTTCTAAGTTAGGAATATCGCCATTATCGATAGCCTCGGTAGCCTGTCTAGCTCCAAAACATCCAATTGAATAATTCGAAAATAGTTTCTGTTAAAGTTGATTATTTAGTAGTATCTAGCAGTGAATTTTCGATAGGAAGGGGAAAATTATAATGTTTTTTTCTGCTGCTGTGAGAATACCCGTGAGCTTTGTTTGAACTACGCTGGCCCAGTATACGTTTAGGTTTAAGGATCTGGAGTATATTCCACACTCTGAGCCTTGTTTTGTTTTAGAATCGTCAGTTAAATATGAATCGTATCTGCCACTTCCGGCTCTTCTATGTTGTTCTGTTATAACTTTATATGGCTTATGGAAGATATATCTCGCTGAGATGGAGTCCATGTTCGCTTGAAGCAGCAGCCGGGGCGTATCGAGCGCCTCTTGCCAAGAACGACTTCTCGCCTCACCAGATCCTACATCAGGTTCTATTCCAACCGTACGGAGGCGTGTCATTGTCTTCAAAGGTGTAAATATCAAGGGGAGTGAGACTACGAATGACTTCCATGGCTCTGGTCGGTATTGTTTTTATGGCTCCTGTTATGTTGAGACATGCTGTTCTTTGAATTTGTTTTAGTTTACGAAGGGTAGAATAAGAAATAAGATTATAAGAAAAGAGCTAGGAGTAGAGGCGATAATAAGCATAAAACGACGAAAACTGAAATGGTTTGTATAAATAAAAATTTCCTTGGTTAATTCGGTCATGTTTTTATTTTCTATCGTTTACACAGCACTACATAATTTTCGGATTTTTTTTCCATCTTCGGGTACAGTCAAAATTTAAAAAAATTTAAAAAACACATGGGTACGATTAGAAACAGTTTAATTTTTTTTTTTTTAAATAGCGCCCCATCTTTCTGTTTCAGGTGTATTCGAAATACACCTTCACACGCGAATTTGAAGCAATTAAATGAGTAATAATGGATGAAATAGTAACAATAGAAATTTTATTCATAAACCTATGCTGATTAATCGATCGATATAAGACATCGGTAATAGTTGTTGTAAATGGAGTCACATAGTATAAGTTCAAGCAGTTTACCAAAGTTGCATAAAATAGCTATAGGTCTGTAATTATTTATCACTGCAGGGTCACCGGATTGGAGCAGAGGACAGATTTTTGTGGTTTTCCACATCTGGGAATTTGTTAACTCTTAGTATTAAGTTAAATGTTACAGCTGCTACAGCACTGATGCGGTTTTCAACTATATACAAATATTATCGACCTAAATACCATTTTTACAAAAAAAAAAAAATTACAAGGAATATTAGATTAATAATATGGACATTGTATATCGAGTCAGTATTATTTATTGATCGTGTAAAGACTGTACACGTACACGCCAGTCAATTCACTAGGTATAATTCTAAACGAAATTATTAATGAATATGATTGGTCATACGAGTTCGTGATTATAGCGTACGCGACTCTCAAATACAACCATTTTGATTAAGAGACGCCCATCTTCGATTTTTAAATTTAGTCTCGATATTAAACTGGAATTACTTTTCGAATAAAATAAACTGACATATTTATTTGTATTTCAAGCTTAGATACAGAACATGTTATTTTTAAATTACTATTTAATTTAGTCTTTTCATCTTACAGAATGTCTTTCTTTCTATTTCAAAATATATTTTACATTAATTTTAGAGATTGGTAATATTTTTCTCGTATTATATTAGAAGAAGAGATTAGTTTTGCTTTTCTAAGATATCTACTGCCACCATTGGAAATTCTATTGTTTGAATTGCTGTAGGACATATTGGTATCAGGAAATAAGTAACAATATAAGCAACGGTTAGTATTACGTTTTCTCCATTGTAGCAAACCTTTTTTCAATAATTTACTATCTCATTTGTTTTTTAATGTAGGGTGGATACTAGGGTGCATCGTTAATATTAAATTTTACTTAAAGAAATGCAACATATCTCAAAACAAGGGATTTTAGAACCTGATAACTAAAAATAAAAATTTTTAAAAATTCTGCAAAATTTTCCATCCCCCCAATCCCTTAATATATTTTGTTTTGATTTTAAAAATCTAAATAGGGTTACTGTTCAGTTTACCACTGTTAATTTTTTTTTTTTCATTTCAATTTTTCCACCTCCGCAAGGCATATAAAAAAATGTTTAGAGACCAAATTGATATAACATGATAAAAGTGGTTTTATTACATTTTTGTTACCGAAAAAATGTTTAAAAAAAAAAACTTACTATATTACAATATATTAAGTTTTTATACCTAGTTGGTAAAAAAAAATCTTTTTTGTATTAAACTTCCCTGGAAAAAATGGTGTTCCTAATGACTCCATCGCGCCTTATTGGATCAGTCACTAATAAAGAAGACTCTGTCACAAGTTTAACTGCCCTTTCTATAGCTTAAGTGTGACAAGGGAACTGCATTATTTCCGTAATGACCAAAGAATTGGAGTAGTCGTTGACAATTTCTTGTAAATCGTCTTCAAATACTTGTTTTAAAAGAGGTGGTTCACTGAGAGGAAACTCCTGCCAAGTTTTAAGAAGGTGACAATAGTCTTCGGCATCGAAGCTTAATTTGGGTGAAATGAATGCTCGAACTTCTGTGTGAGGATTCGTTTGATTTCTAATTTTAATAATTCGCCTAACTGCCAGCTCACGGATAGTTTTTTGTTCATCTCTCAATATTCTCAACAGCTTATTCTCCGGGTGGACAAAATAACCATTTTTCTGGATAACGGGATCGATTACATGTTGCAGTTTAAGTGGCAAATACCTTGAACGCTTAATAGTGTTAAGAAAATGTTTTGCACCATAAATACAGGATGGTTTGGTTTTTACTGCAAACTACATCGGAACATTGTAACGTGATACTTGTTATTTTATCTATTTGTTATAGTTTTTTAAGCTCAATTGATTTTGGGAGTGGGTCAGGTTATTAAATAACTCGTATTACCTTGAAAAAGAAGTTGGACATCATTATATTTAAAACTTAATATACTTGACTATAGATTAGTGATAAAAATATATAAAATCACTAACCATTAAGATATTATATTTAAACCAAGTTTTAGATAAGGCAGTAACACAATCTAATTCACAGAGATTTACTTTATATGAAAAGGAAAAATCTTATTTAACATATTTAAATATAGTATAGCATAATATCTCATTCCTAACAAAATAATATATAAAATTATATAAAACATGTTATCCATGTGTTATTTATGTATTGAAGTTATGTTTAAAATTTTACATTTTATTTAAGAAATTCTTGTACCAAATATATATTTTCAACAATATATCGGTATTAAAGCTTACCTTATAAAATCAGACGGTCAATAAAAATATTAGAAATCAATTAGTACATCGGATGGTCAAGATATATTAAAATTCAAATCAACTTGATTCGTTGACAGATTCAAATGAAAATGAAACTGGAACTTTTGACGCAAGGCATAAACGACAAATGACATTTGAGTAGAGATGTTTGTGTCAAAATAACGAAAACGGTTCCAACCGTTACAACATAAACGTTTGCAACTAACTCTGTCAACATTTTTAGATTATCTGATGTATCCTGAGTCAACACATAGAGTCTTAAGATACAATTTGCGGTGGTAAGGCATCAGGAGTGAACCAACTTTCCCGGTTATCTGTTTAGAAACCTGTCGTTATATCCACCGGTCGAGACAAACACCATTTATTGTTTTAAACTTAGCTCTAGGAAGGTTTTCGCAACTTTGAAGTGCCTTACCTATTACTCCCGACAACATATTAGACCCTGCTGTATTGCCATCTAAGTGCTGAATTAAATGACGCAACAGTAGTTCGTTTGCATGTAGTTGACGAATGAACCAATGAACAGGAGCTTTAATGTGCTGCTCTAAACGTACAATAATTCCACTTTGGTGCCCTGTGTTTATAACGGTTCCATCACAACCAACTGCAAACTACGTTTTCTAAAGATTTTGACGAAGTTTCAGAGAAGTCTATAATGCTTCTAAAAATATTTTCAGCACTGGAACTCACAGGCGAAACGTGTCCTAGATAGAAAGATCTCGGTTCTTCGATTAGAACGTTGTGTTCTTCTATACTAGATGTTCGGAGTTTTAAATCCAGAGAAATTGCCACAGTTTTATCCTTACGGCCGTCAAAATATAATCCACGAATTGACTGGCTTGGTGTGTTGGATTGTAGTTCACTTCTTTTCTTGGTTCTAGCTCTTCTTATCGTTTTGGTCTATGACTTTGGATTAATCGGATTTATTAACTAGACCTGCATCGACTAGAGTAGCAGAAGCAATTGCTGCACCTACTCTATCAGACACTTTGTATCTGTCTAATATTCTGGGTAAATTGTCAAGCTTTAAAAAAAATATTTTTTAAATGTCAGTAGTAACGGCTTGATTAGATGAACCTGCATCAGGTTCTCGAAAACACATACTTTTAGAAAATTCATCACTTTGTATGTCCAATGAATCCTTAGGCGCTTTATTCTTCTTTTCGTGAAAAAGTTCACTTGACCCAGGGAAAGACTTTTTATGGCATTCTTTTTGTTTGCGCTTTTCCAATTTTTTACTATAATTTCTGTCAACACCCGCCATCTGCATTTTGCGAAACGACCTTTGGTCCCGAATGAAATCGCGTTCCAAGGAAGGTATCTGTAAAAAATGAAGCATTCTAGCATATTTCAAAAAGTTAATTACATTGTTAAAACAAAAACGCCTATTACTGTAAAATCAAAAAGTTATTTTAAATTAAATTAATATAATTATCTTTTAAGGTTAAATCTCAAAAACTAAAACCTCTATTTATATATTTTACTAATAATTAGCACAACTTACCTTGCAGTTTTTGTCACAACGACATTTAAAATAGTCATCACATTTGCAAGTAGCAATATCAAGCAAATGTTTAATAGAGTTTTTAAATTCTTCAAATTTCATTTGAAAAGATTGCTATTGTGAATCCCGCTTAAACTACTTTAGTAGAGCTAGCTTTCGGTTTTGGTATTGCTTTAGCAAAAATATAATTCTTGCTCTAGATACGATCGTAATAGACGCTTGGCTCCAAATATTCTCCATTTTACTTGCTACAATCGCAAGAGCTCGAGAATTTATAGTCTTTTGATTTAAGTTCTATAGTTTTAGGCTGTATTGAATAAAAAAAAAGTATTTGATGCATTCATATGTTTTTGGCAACTTGTTTTGACTCAATTCTGCAGGGGGTAGCGGGCGTGAAACGACATTTTTGTTTGTAATTTAAAAAATATTTTTAAAAGGTCAGCTTTCGACAGGTATTACATTGTTAAAAGTCAAAAAATTATTTTTCTTATATACAATACCCTAGTGGACACAGCTGCAATTAACCAAATTGTGAATGATAATTGCACAATAATATTCTAAAATCTTACCATTACCTTTTAATTTTAATTAAAATTCAGTCCCTATCCCAAAGAACACACGTCAATTTTAATTGTGTGAGAAATAAAGGACCTTTTCTTAACCCCTTATACTTAATCCCTACTACTCACATATGGCTACCCTCACTCCAAATCATACTGCCAGTCCAGCAACTTTAGCCAGTAGCTACAGATCGTTTGCCATGAAGAGAATGAAAGTCAACTGTAATATTTCTTCAATAACCGTTGCCAATTAAAATTGACGTGTGAGAAATAAAGGACCTTTTCTTAACCCCTTATACTTAATCCCTACTACTCACATATGGCTACCTTCACTCCAATTTTAAGGTAAATTTGATTTTCCCCCCTGACATTGGCCTTATTGATCAACTCAAAAACTCTGAAATAAGTGGATAAATGGCTGATCTGGCAAATATGTAAATAATTAATTTTATGGTGGCAAATACTAGTTGGCTGCTACGTAACCGCCACTTTGAAGTGGTGAAAAATATTTTGGATTAGTTCCAGCTGCCACTTATTTGATGAAAGAAACTACAAAGTGGCATATTTTTAGTTTCTGCAACTTTAAAGTTTTTTTTCCTGAAGCAGACATATTTGTAACCATTTTTAAGATTGCAATTATGAGAAAATATAAACATGCTATTTAAAAAAATGTTTTTTTTGTCCGTATAGCTTCAATGCAATAAAATTCAAATATATTTAATGATTATAATTAACCAAGATGAATAAAAAATACTGTTTAAGGCATCTAAATAAATAATTTCGAAGATGAAAAATTTACAGATTTTAACTTTTTAATTAAATATAGAGTATTCCAATGGCGCGTGCCCATATTTCGAGCTACAACACCTTAATTTGACAGTAAACTTCCAATAGTTCCAACTTTTTGCCTATCAGATTTCCAGAATCACTATTTTTATGACACCTTATTATTATTATTATTATTATTATTATTATTCAGTATGTACCTACTTATTAGTTTACTAGTTATGTCAAGTTAGAGAATAAGCAAGGAGAATGGGAGAAAAAATTTGCAGGACGGAGACCGAGCTACAAATATCAATCAAAAGACAAGGGCAGTAAGCAAAGTTCAGTGTTTAGTGTAGGCCACCGTGCCACCACGTTTTCGCCACGTTATCGCCACGTTTTCGCCACGTGGCGTAAAAGTGATTATATAAGTTCCGCAAACGTGGCTGGAACGTGGTTGCCACCAAGAAAGTGTTCCCCATTTTAGTTGCCGCCACGTGGTAGAACCGTGTCTATTACGTGACAGAAACTTTGGCAATACACTTTAAAGTTTCTAAAGTCGTGGTAGCCACGTTCCGCCCACGAAAAATGCTACTTGGGATTATTAGCGCCTAAATCGGGTCGGTAGTGTAGCGGTCTAACGCGCTTTAGGATTTGATGTGTGCCGTATTAATAGAAATTCAATTTCTGTTGATATGACATGCAAATTAAAAAATCGCCATGCATTACCGTCTCGATGATGGTGGGTGAGGTTCTCCGGGTTTTCCTCACCTGTAAGTCAAATGGCACCATCAATCATCTTAAAGTCGCCCCGGAGCGCCACGCCAAATAATAATAATAGCCGTCCCTTCCCCTACACAAGTCGTTCAGTCGACTTCAGGGGTTGAAATTCACTCGTAAGGGAGAGTATTATTAAATGTTAGTTCCTTAAAATGAACACTATATATTTTCATAGTTTTAACATTGATCTGATATTTTCTAAAATAACAATGCACCCATATATGTAAATTGTCGTTTTTAAGGAAATAAAAAATGATATTCTTTCTTCTAGGGTTTTTTTATTTATAAAAATTTTGTTTGCCAGCAGCGACACTACAGCTCGCTCCAGACACGCTAAAATTTCAAGTTATTTCAGGATATGAACAAAATATTTTATGAGCGGAGATCGTACCCTGACCCCAAAATGTTTAAATTGACCAGCCACGTAATAATATATCTATTTATAATTCCATAAAATGTTATGGACAATATTTCATAATTTGTTATCTTTAAAAAAATTAATTACCGATGTTATAAAATCCTAACACCGGAAAATAGTTCAAAAATAGAAGCATAAACATCAATAAATTCGTTCCCAGTGGAGCTACGAAAAACTGACATCACAAAAAGCCATTAAAACGGGTGTAAAGATCCGAACCCAAGGAGCTCGATATTCATTCATTATAATTTTATATAGAATTTAGATTATTATTTTATATTCAGTATTCAGTACCTTTCCTAAATCGACGCTCTTCTTAACCGACGTCTATCTTACAATACCTCCTATATCTCCTATACCTCCTATCTCCTGAACGCTGTCAGCGTCCCACGCCTTAGTTCCCGACACTTGCCGTCCCTAAATATTTCCTTCATAATATCCTTGACGACACCCTTTGTCGCGCAGCAGCACCACCAAGTATTTTCTACCGCATATCTGTCCCGACGCAGTACCGTATAAAATACCTTCCTCTCCACCACGACGCTAGGCACCTTGACACAAGGCGACGCTCAACGCTGCGACATATCTAAATCGACGCCATCATAACGCTAGATACAAATAGTACATAATACCAAGTAGAGACAAACCTAATATCTGTATTTTCAATGGTGAGTCAAAAGATTTATGTAACTTTCTTTGAGATACCGCCGGAGTTTCTTTTGAATAAGGGCCTGACATTTTCTTCAAAATATTATCAACGTAACCAATAAACCATATTATGGCTTTCGGACGCACACCCCGAAAGACAGTTAGGTTATAAATCTGTTTTTCGAGGGGTGAATTTGAGTATTTCAATAGAAATAATAAAAAGGCGATATTTAAAAATATACAGGGTTGCGTTAAGTCATTTTAATAAAAATCATAAAAATCAATAATTTAGAAATATACAAGGATGTATTATCTTGGATAAATTATACAAACCGAGATGGTAAAATTTAAGAGTAAATTAACCAACTGGTGAATGGACACTGTTCGTTAGCTCAAGAGGGGCACCTTATACTAAGCCACCAATTCTACTAGGTTTGAAATAAATTATATGTGAAATCAACATAGTAAGGTAACCAACTGGCGAATTGACGTTGTTCGTTACTTTCGTTGATCATCACCTTTATATACTTGTCGAAATAATTACCTAAGAGGGTACATCCTGTGTATATCTAGAATATAATCAAACTAAATAAATATATAAACATCAATACAGTAGTTAAACAACTAGCGAATTGACGCTGTTCGTTAACTTCGTTGGTCATCAAGCTAAATAAAATATATCTTGATAGCAAGTGAACGTGGTCTGTGCTTAAACGAGACTCAAGTGAGATCTCAGTAAATAGTACAAATAAACTGAAATATACTTTGCTAATTATTGCATCACATTTAAAGGATAAAAAATAAAAGAGGTTAATTATAAATTAGTCTGTTTTATTTATTAATTTGCACCAAACTTTGCATCGAATCCTGGTTTATCTTAATTAACATCACAGAGTGGGTATATAAATTATCAATTAAGTAACTAGACTAGAGGAAAAAGGCCAAATACATGAGTATAGAATATTATCTCGTGAAAGCAGTACCTTTAGGTGCTGTTATATTTTAACTCACCATTTATTATTAAAAATATAAATAATTTTAATACCTACTAGTTCTATTATAAAACTTAAGTCAGTTTCACTTGCAATTTATTTGACCGCCTGATTGAAGGGAAGCTTCTTGCATATTATAAAATCTAATATCCCAATAAAAATTGAAAATCTTATAATGGCTATATCTCATAAACTAAAGATGATATCACCAAATGATTAAAGCTGGTTCTAAGATACGAAAGGGGAACTTAAATGACAAAATACTTACTCACTTTCCGTCAACTCCCTATTCATCACCTACCTCTGAAAAAAAAAACAAATAAAATTATAAAAAGAATTTTAAAAAACCGTCTTCAAAATCGTACAGATTCCCTTAAAAATTATTTTTTTTTATTTTAATAGATCATCAGATCCTGACCAATTGTATATGGGAGACCCCATTTCTAAGGTATCATCTTTCTAAGAAAAAAGAAATTGAACAACGTGGTAAGGAATTATCGCTAAAATTCATACAAATTAAGAGTTTGATGATTTTCTTATGGGTCCCTATTAGATCTTATTCAGATTTATATGGGACCACCCCTAAGGTACCTCCTTTCTAACAAAAAAATAATTATAAATATCGGACATCGTTGCAAAAAATTATCGCTGATTGTCACATTCTTTACAATTATAATTAAAACTAAACATTTTTAAAGTAAATCGTTACCTTTAAATCTGCAAATAAATTACTGTGCCTAAATACGTTTTGAATTAATTTTTCTGCTCCTATGAGGTCTATAACAAAATTCATATTCATAAACGTGACCTAAAAATCAACTTATCAGTGCAACGTAAGACTGACATGTAAATAGTCCGTTTTTTTTACATACAAAACACTGTTGAACCATACCGATAATAGGTATTCCCTATTTATTCACAGAAACAATTAAACAAACTCAGAAAAAATAGTTTTTACAAAATAATAGCTACATCTAACCAAACACAAAATTCTTTTATGAATTAAACACATTTACGACTCTCTATGCAAATATCGTGAAACGTAAATGCGCTGTTGCAAGACATAAAATTTCTTCCGATGATTTAAAGACAAACTTGGTATCAATGTTCAATCAATTATTGTATTTCTGCCACGGCCGCCAACGTTGATGCTTCAGAAATTTTGTAAGTAATGGTATTTATTTAAATTAAAACTATTTTTAAGTTGTAACAGTGATTTAATGATTACATCACAATGTTCGTCATCGTTTGCAATAGTCAATATTATACACTTATTGAATATTTTACTATTGTACAGTGAGCCCGAAGAATTTGGAATAAATTTAATAAAATGTTTATTGGTAAAAAAATAATGCTCGGATTTTTTTTATTAGATTTGCATATTTTGGTAGGTATAGATATGTTTTCATGACGTCATAACTTTTAGAAATATGATGTCACGTCGTCACCGTTTTTTGATAGCATAATTTAAAAATGTGTAAATTTTTCGGTTAAAAACAACAAATTTTGTGGCAGCACAATATTTTCGAGATAAAAAAAGTTTTAAAAATTGTAATGAACACTTTACAAAAATTTTAGAATCAACTAGCATATTGTCATTCACCATTGTGGATTAACAACTGTAATAAGACGTTAAGTACCTCGGCATATACTTGTATAAATGACGTAAGCGTATCTTTATAAATGGTAAATAATGAATTAGGGTTGAAGTCAAGACTACACTACTGGTTTATCGAAATAAGATAAAAACTCTTCCATCATAACACATTATTAGTGTACCTAATATGGGATTAATATGGACCTGTGGGATCAGGGGCGGCTTCTTCATTGCTTCATTTGTGCAGTGAACATCCAGTTACATTTCACAAAAGCACATTATTTTAAAATAAATAACATAAAAATATAAATTCAATTTTAATAATTTTATTGTTTTCATACGTGTTAATCTCTATTTTTGGTACGCCACTGCGCTCTGACTAATCGCATCTCTTTGGCTCATTTTTCTGAGTGAGCCTGCGGGAGTGAGATGTTTTCCTAAAGCCTCTAGCTAAAAAGAGATGTCAACACGTTATCAGATCGATAAAACGAACAATGATCTACTTAAAATCACTAAAATCATCTTATTTTGCGCTACGCACGCAGTGACGTCACAAAGTAGGGCGGAGTCTGCAAATCTGTCAAATCAAGATATAGAATAAAGATATATGTCAAACTCGAGCTAGTCAGTTTTGGTATAATAAATGCCATTTTTTTTAAATAGCGTGTTTTAAATGATATAAAAACATTTCCATTCCGTCAATCTTTAAATATAAAATGATTAACTTATAATTCAAAATATGACTCACAGTGCCTTCACTTGACATATCACAAAATAGTGTTCATATGTCTCTACCCTACTTCATTCTTTATCTTCAATCTCCAATAAAGCTGTCAAATTCTAAAAATCAAACATAATATAAAAGTTTTAATTCTGTATTGAATTTATTAAAAATTATGTTATAATAAAAGTGCGACTTTAATAAATTGGAAGTATGTGTGTCAATTCAACGATTGTTCCCGAAAAACTTCTTTATGGCAAGGTAAATAAAAATTTTTAAGGTTATGTTGTTTTATCTACCTATAATAAAGTTCTACGACTGTAATTATTTGTTTTATATTTTGTTTCAGTGTCTAAGACTAATTCAAAATGTTAATCTATTTTGTGCCAAACTGAAAATACTATGAAGAAAAAAGTAAGTAAAAAATTTTTAAATTTAGTGTGATAACAGTTTACAATGTGTATCTATTATAGTTCACAGATTTCTGTAAATTTGATAAAAGAAGTTGAATATTATTGTTGACCTCTTTAAACTGATTATTTTACCTTATATTTAAAAAAAAAAATAAAAATAAAAGCGATATCAATATGAAATTTTTAGTAAAATTCAAACTCTACAGGGTGTTTCAAAAAGATTGGTCATAAATTATACCACGTATTATTGGGTCAAAAATAGGTCGATTAAACCGTACTTACCTATATACAAAAGTGCACCCAAAAAAAGTTACAGGGTGTAAAGATAAAAATTTAAATGAATTTTTTTAATGTTGCTCTTAAACCGTTTGACATTTTTTCATGAAATTTTATATGATGTGTTGGAATACAATGTCTAACAAAATCGAGGTAGATGCAATATATTTTTTTTATTTTTGTAAGATTTTGGAGGGTGTCACCGCCCCTTTCTCTACGCAACTTTTTTGTAATATAAAATTTTATTAAAAATTGAACGCTACTGAAATGCAACATCTATTTGGAAACTTTTTTGTCTCCTAGTATTTGTTTGTAAAATATTTGGTTTAGACAATACAGCCACTTGAAATGACATCTTAAAAATATTCAATGTAAATTATACGTATGCAAAAATATCAAAATTAGATTTTCATTGTTAAAACTTTTGTATATAGGTAAGTACAGTTTGATCGACCTATTTTTGACCCAAGAATATGTGGTATAATTTATGACCAATCTTTTTGAAACACCCTGTATAAGGAGATGAGGCCTATTGATTGCGAAAACAATTTAGATGAAAATGAGGATTAAGTGGGTTTGTTAAACTGCGAAAGAGTATCATTTAGAATGCCACGCATTATATATCTTTATTCTAGTTTGTATCTGTGTAATATTATGTATTGTGAAGGGACTGATCTTATAAAATAAACATTTAAAACATTTTAGTTCTTATTTTATTTGCCAATAAAAGGTATTTAAAAAAATATATTATTTTATTTGACATATGTGACAAATTGTGAAAATAATTAAATTTACAATAAAAACAAAAATGGTAGGTAAAGTTTCATATAATAATATTTTTTACACAAAAATCAATGTGAAGCTTTCTACATAACCTGATATATATTTAAAAATAATCTCAAATTATGAAGAAAAATCAGTTGACTAACTAAAATGTTTATAGATGGTTTTCAACCTATTAAAAACAAAACAAATATTACAATAACTAAAATATTCATTTATTAATAGTTTTAGTGCTTGAAAACAGTATGAACCGAATTTACAAATGATAAAATTATAGGAAAAAGTGAACACCCATTTTAAATTATCACGAGCCGCCACTGTGTGGGATACAATTATAAGGGAGAGCATCTAATTGCAACATCGATATTCTTCAAACGTTTCAAAAGAAGGTGGTAAGGATTATTTTTGATGCACCTTTATCATTCAACAAGAAACATACATCCCCTCATTGAAAGAAGTTATAAGCAAATACAGTAAGAAATAGCGTTAACGGTGCATCCCAAGAAAAAAAACGATTCATATCATCTGATTTTATAACTAGATTTACTTAATCCATAAAGGCATTAATTACTGATGGTTATTGTATATTAAGGCGGTATATTCAATGAAATAAACTGCACAAGACATTTGCTACAAAGATTACGCTTGCTGAAATATTGAAGTTAACAAAAAAAATGAGGTGAAAACATGCAATTAGCATGATAGTGTTGTTTTTAAATTAATTTATTAAATATTTTAAGTATATTTCATTACACTTTTCCATATCAATACTTTTTATTTATGAAGTCATATTTCAAAAAATAAATATTATTAAATTGTTACCTGACTAATAAAAATGTTATCTAATTTATTCAAACCTATACGTGCTCACTGTATTGTAGGTAATTTCAGTTTGTTTTAAATATGTAATTATGTTACTCTAATACTGTAATTATCAGTAATTGTACATGAGTACTGCAATTATATTTCAATTATGATTTGTGCGATAAAAAAAATATCTTCAATTTTAAAAGTACGTAAAATGAGTCTCGTGAAATAAAGCTATCATATATTTAATAATTTATTTTAAAAGAGTCACGCAAATGGATTTTCTGTCAGGTTTTGATCTATATCGCTAAGATACGTATAATTTATATAAACACAATCAATTATGTACATGGAAAGTCGGTTTATATAATTGATAGGCTCCCTAATGTTTTTATTATATTGTCGTGTTTATAGGTAAAATGTAAATGAGCTTTTTATTGTTTTCAAAATTAATTGAAAAATGTTGTAATAGTCCTCTAATAAATTACGATTTCATTTTAAGCCAAAGGGTGTGGTCAAGTTGCCTGGCCATATTCCTCT
The DNA here is from genome assembly GCA_927349885.1 of Psylliodes chrysocephalus. Taxonomy (NCBI): domain Eukaryota; kingdom Metazoa; phylum Arthropoda; class Insecta; order Coleoptera; family Chrysomelidae; genus Psylliodes; species Psylliodes chrysocephalus. Next base: position 37,144,416 of record OV651818.1, read on the forward strand.
ACTATTTTATAATAATTTATGACACTTATAAGAAATAGCTATTTACTAATTAAGTTCAAAAAATCATGAAAAAGGAGTCAATATTGAAAGTAAATGTTAAACAAATAAAACAAAAACAGAGACAGTTTACATTCAACAAATTAAACGTTTTGATGCCTATATACCTATAAACTGAATTAATACCACATACTTCGATTTTCTCTTATTATACGGAGAATGGTCGCACGGCGCAGCTTTCTGAGTGCCTTTTAAAAGGAGATAGAAAACTCTGCCATTTTGAACACTTATTACCTACATCTTGGCGCAATGCGCTAGTTCAGTGATGATGTAATTATGGTTCCACTGACAATTAAAGTGACAGTAGATTTTTTGAGTGCGTTTTATTCGTTTTGTTTACCTAAATTATATCGTTTTTTCACTTTTATAAATATATTCCTAAAGTAAGTAGATAACATGCGTCAAATATACAATCGTTTAATTACCAATTACATACCTTTAAACTATTTTTTATGACCTGTAAACTGTAAACAATATTTTGAAATAAAATAAAAACAGTAAAAACGTATATGTCAAGATGTTTTTGTTAAAAGTTTGGTTAGAATTAAATGTCAGTGGAACCAAAATGACATCACACTGAACCAGCGCATAGTTTTAGTGGTTATGTTATAATATTTACCAAAAGTCAGTCCCCAAAGATATTATTTACGAACCTTTACTTTACAAAACCATTAATAAATAATGAATATCTTGAAAAGCTTGCTTTACTTGGTGATTTTATGTTAAATCTTTCCATTTGTAAGTAACAGTAACTACTTTATTTATGTTCCTATTGTTGTATTCTAAAGCTTTTTATTTTTCAGGTCCCTACGAATCTCAATCACTTAACATGAACAGTGGTTACAAACCATTAATCAAATTGTTTAGAAATTATTTTTAGCCAAACTTCGTTATGTCTCTTCTCAGCATTTTAAGGAAAATACTTATTAAATAATATAAATAAACATGTAAGTAATATTGTTTACTTTTCGGAACATTTATATTACAATAATTAATTAATTTATTTCAGGTTTACTACCTGTGGCTCATCTACACTTTACAAAGTATTTTGTTATTTAGGACAGGACTAGATGATAAAGGTGTGTTTATTAACAGATATAATAAATAGTGCTTAAACAAGAAACTTTATTGTTTGTTACAAGTGATTTTAAATCGTAAAGTTTTATTTTGGTTATAAAAATATTAATGATCTTTTTATTTCAGAATCAAACATCAAGTAGGTACCGACTTTTTAAATTGAGCCAAATTATGATCTTCAAGAAATATTTGAATAAGAACAACCATCATTATATTATGTTTTTGGTACATAGTTTTGTAATGTGCAAATAAGTTGTAAACTGAGAGGATTAAGAAACAATGAAATAATCTAGCTATTCTTCGTCATCTTAGGATCAATGTTGAATATTCATAAAATAAAGACATTTTACTATTACTTTACCCAAATATCATATTTTTTTAATAAAACCCTACTCAATTCTAAGTACATTTTTCAACAAACTAATCTTGACTCTCAATAATCAGGCAGTTTTGGAAAACATATTGATTTATTTGAAAATTAACACAATTCAAATCTAATTTCACATTACTAGGTACACAATCATTATCTGCATATATTACTAGAAATCATCTGTCTTTTTTGCTAACTATTGTTTAATTGTAAAAATGTTTAAACTTTTGGTTTGAATGTACAACTCCAGTTAATCAGTAGTCTATATTGAATTGTTAAAAATAATTTATTGTATATTTTTACTTTTGCTAATAAACATTAAATTATTGATCCATAGTCACTTTAAGGTAAATATAGCACCGCCTTATAATTTTCGGACAAGCATATCTCAAAAAGTAATTTTTTTTAAAGTTAAAATTTTGGCAAAATAAATTAGGCAATAATATCTAGAATATGCTTATATTTTAAAGTTTTAATTATTTTCAGTTTCCAAGAAAAAAAATCAAAGGGCTTTAAATATAGAAATATCATAATGAAAATAAATGCATTCCTTAATAGCAGTATTCTTAATATAATCCCCAAATTTAAGGTTTTAATCTTTTTTAATGATTTTTTTAAATTTGCCGAAATTAGTGGCTAAAACGCCTCGTTAAGTGCTGCTTTCTGGTGTAACGCGACTGTAACTATCGTATCGTACACTCTGAGTCATCATACGTTTCTTGCAATGATTTACACCAGTTTACGTGATTATTAGCCTTTGCTCTGGCATCGCGGACGCGATCTAATAGTACTGTAGGTTGATACTTGACGTTTTCCTGGTGTCTCGCATACCCCAGAAACTAGGCCACAGCCGCAATATGTGAGCATGTACCCAGTGTTCTTGCCCTGACTTGACAAGTACAGTAGTATCCAACAACAGAATTTTCATCACCTTCAACGGGCTCGTTAGTAAATGCGATCCACAATTGATGTCTTACGCCGTCCTGTATCGTGAAAAAGTTCTTACTCGATCATCCAAATCTACTTGATATTCCACTCGTCTTCCATCACCAAGATTATCTTGAATATAGGATCGCGCCAAGCGAATTTGAAATACACCAACAGTCAAGTCTTGGAGCTCCGCCAAACCCAGCCGAGAAAATACAAGACCCTCAGCCTCGAGTAATGACCGCCAATTCCCTCTTCGATTTCCAACTCTATCCATTTCTATCAGTGCCATAACAACATTTGGTTCTTGTGCCCGCGATGCCAGAGCAAATGCCAATAATCACGTTGAAATCGAAATAGTTGAGATGGAATAGTTTGTGGAATATCAGTGGAGTGTAGAGCTATTGGCGAAGAACCACTATAAAAAAGCTAATGCGCCTCATTCGGAATTTCAGTAGGTGGTGTGGAAGACCGGAATGGACATTTTTTAATCTCGTTTTTTTTTGGCTCATTTTTTGGCTTATTCTTTTTTTATATATATATATAATACTACTTTTTCACTCACTCCTCCAGACATGCATGTCTACATAACCGGCCACTGAACACGCTCTTTTTTGATAAAAATGACCCGAAACCTGAAAACACAGGTGCCGACCTTCTATGGCCCGTAGCGCAATATCCTGACGGTAGATTTTTTGTGTCCATTACCTTTTTTGTTCAGGATTTTCAGATCAACATTTTTCGCCAAAAATTAGACCTTGGGACTGAAACCATTTTTCCCTATAAAAAGTGCGGGGTCCTTTAATTTTGCAACTTTTTCTGAGGTCCGGAACATATTAATAATTTCAAAAAAATAAAATTTATTATAACTTCCATAAAAAAATTGCAAAAATGCTGTAAACCGATGACATTACTCATACAAGTTTTTGAAACAGCTATTAATTCCAATTTGCTACCTTTTATTTTGCACGGAAATATTTTTTTTTATAAAAATATAAAAAAAATGTTTTCCTCTAATTTTGTCAAAAAAATGGCCGACCAACTATTGAAATTTTAGGGAAAAATTGCATCTGTTCAAATAATAAATCATAACCTTGCCATAGAACATTTAAGAAATAAAATAGGTCCTAGTTACACTAGAAGAAGAAAGGTCAAGGTTGTCAGATTGTCAGAATGAAATGTTTACATTTTTTGTAGGTTAACCAAACTTTAAACTATTAAATTATCAACTTCTAAATCTATATTTTATTTTCAAAAGGGTAAGTTTCATTCAACTTTATATAACTTGTGAAAATGTATATAATTTAACCGAATAATATATTTATTTTCTACTATTTAAATTAAAACCGTAACAATGGCTCTTGGGGATAACACATGAAAAATTCAATTTTCCTTAACAGAAAAATTTTCCGACCCCAAAATGCACTTATACATTCGGGTCATTCAAGAAAATATGTTTTCATACATTCGGTGGGCTTGTGTGAAAAAATCTCGATTTTTTCTTATTTGAACCTTTTAGCCACATGCAACATTAAAGTCTTTGGTTTTCCGAAGCCTAGTTATATTAATTAATCATATAGTGAAAACGGCTTGCGTGGAAATATGGGCAACCAATAACCTTTCATTTTTGTTAGGGAAAATCGAATTTTCCATGTGTTATCCCCAGGAGCCACTCGTAAATTTCCTTTTATTCTACTTAAAATTAATGTACTTTTGAACCCTATTCGAGGCCTGTATGCGAAAATGAGGCACCTAAACCTGTCACTATCTGACGGTCTATTAATTATAACCCAATATATATCTGAAGCTCTAGATAATGGAAGCCAAGTTGATTTGATAGAATTCATCATGGAGTTTTAATTTCTAAATTAAAATTGTTTGGGTTCTCTGGGGATGCTTTACAATTTATAAAATCGTATTTAACAAATAGGAAGCAATTTGTTTTGCATAATGACTATAAATGAAATGTATATTTGGCTTTATCGGGGGTTCCCCAGAGATCGAACATGGGTCCATTATTGTTTCTGTTATATATAAACGATTTATTCGAAGCAATAAATTCAAATAGAATATATTTTGCTGATGACTTAAAGCTGTTCTGCACAATAAATAGCATGAATGATTGTAATAATCTCCAAAATCAGCTGAATTATGTATACAGTGAGCACCATAAGTCTTACCCCCCTATGTAACTCGTTACTGGAGTCTTGTTAGGAAAATCGCCGAGACAGGTCGATTTTTGATTTTTACAATGTACATTTTTGTATGAATAGTTTACCCTTAATTTCATCCCTTACTGGAGGGGAGCAACCCTTTCGAAAAATTTAAATGGCATTAGGTGGTGAGTGATAGCTCATTTGAAAGAGGGTTTTATTCTCTATTAAACCGTGTAAAAAAATTTGAAATTTGCTTCATTAATTCTCGACTAATTGTTGTTTCAGAATAACGGAAATTAACGTAGCGCACTCATCCTTAGAATTAAAATTCGGCCCTGCATGACTTCGGTTTTGGTTCAGACGTGAAGTAAGACTTTTTGCCATTAGAAGGTCACTGTTAGTCTAGTTGCTTTCCTATTTTGTGAGGTTTTGTTATTTTTAAACATTAATAAATCAACATGTAATGATGCAAATTTCAAAATTTTTGCCAGTGCTGTATATTTGAAGGGTCAATATTCTAAGGAGAAACAAAATTTAAAACGACGTCTTTTAAAAAAGTTGGGGGGTTGAGTACCTTTTAACCCCCCCGTATTTTTTTTTGACATAAAGAAACTTGCTTTGTAGATCTTAAAGACAAAAAGAACTATGAATTTTTAAAATTTTTTTTACAGCGAAATGAACTTTGTATCTTTCTTATTTAACGAGCTATTTACAATTTTTAACTGAATTTCTAGAGCAATTAGTCCGTTCTGGACTTAACATATCAACAAAACTGAGAGTAGGTCAGGAATTATTGTACAAAAAACGCATATAAAAATCAGTGGTGCCTAGGGCTGTGCTTGAGCCGCCCCTGCAAAAACTACCTCTTATTTATATTTTTGTATTCAAGAAGGAGGAGGACATATGTTGAATATTTGCTAAAATAAATAGTTTATAAAATATGTATAATAATTATTACCAAATGTTTATTTTTAATTGTTAATTTTTTGTTAATTGTTTAATTAAAAAAAATAATTTTTTTATTTATTATTAAATTTAATAAATACATTTCCCAACTAACGTGTATTTTTATCAGTAGCATGGTGAACCCATGAGGACGGACGAACTGCTCTATAAATTCAGTTAAAAAATTGTAAATAGCTCGTTAAATAAGAAAGATACAAAGTTCATTTCGCTATAAAAAAAATTTAAAAATTCATAGTTCTTTTTGATTTTAGGATCGATAAAGCAAGTTTCTTTATGTCAAAAAAAATAACGGAGGTTAAACAATATCCAACCCCCTAACTTTTTTTAAAGGGGTCCCTTTAATTTTTTTTTCTCCATAGAATATTGGGCCTTCAAATCTACAGCACTGGCAAACTTTTTACAAAAAAAAAACGTTTTTCCGAATGTTCGTTTAACATCCTGTAAATTTGTTGGGAGCCAGTTTTTGTTATAGGTAAATATAGCAAAATCCACTTATTTTTTGGTAATCTATCTGAGGATGAATGTATGACATACCTTTTTGAAACACCCTGTATACCGAAAGAAGTAACAGCAATAACTAATTATGTTATCGTGTAGACTTTGTATTACTACAATTAAGAAGAAACTTCGCCTCTCCTACTTTTTTATATAAATTATTACATAATACAGTTGACTGTAGTGAGATTCTCGAACAAATAAACTTTTATCCTCGTCGTAATACGCTTACATTTAGACAACCACAGGCAAGAACAAATCTAATGCTTAAGTCACCTATCACTCTATTACTGACCACACAAATATTTTTAATACAAATCTAAAAAATTTATTGAAAATAGCAAAATTCACCTAGATCAGTGACACTCAAAGTGTGCTACGCGGAGCCCTGGGGCTCCGCAAAGCCTTTGTGGGGGCTCCACGAAGAAAATAATAGTCATAATAAAAAAAAGCAGTACTATCGCCACAAAAGGGAGGGACCTGGCTTCAAAAAGGCTCCGTCACCATTTATTTTCTTAATATTGTTTTCCTATTACTGTTATTTTATTCATTATTATAATTTTTTTTATTTAGTTAATTTATTTAATATATAATTATATAAAAATTTAACTTTCTTCTTCCTAGCATACTGAAGTAAGTTATAACTAATTTACTTTGTATGTATATTATTTATTCTTATTTCTAATATGAATTTATAGTATTTTTGTTAATTTTATAATTGTCCTATAAATGGGTAATAATGGACAATAAAGATATTCGTTTTTTTTATTATATTTATGTTCACATCTTATTTTATTCATCTTCATTTTCAATTCAAATACGATTTTATTACGATTTTAATACGATTTTAATACGATTTTAATACGATTTTAATACGATTTTAATACGATTTTAATACGATTTTAATAAGATTTTAATACGATTTTAATACGATTTTAATACGATTTTAATACGATTTTAATACGATTTTAATACGATTTTAATACGATTTTAATACGATTTTAATACGATTTTAATACGATTTTAATACGATTTTAATACGATTTTAATACGATTTTAATACGATTTTAATACGATTTTAATACGATTTTAATACGATTTTAATACGATTTTAATACGATTTTAATACGATTTTAATACGATTTTAATACGATTTTAATACGATTTTAATACGATTTTAATACGATTTTATTACGATTTTAATACGATTTTAATACGATTTTAATACGATTTTAATACGATTTTAATACGATTTTAATACGATTTTAATACGATTTAATACGATTTTAATATGATTTTAATACCATTTTAATACGATTTTAATACGATTTTATTACGATTTTAATACGATTCTAATACGATTCTAATACGATTCTAATACGATTCTAAATACGATTCTAATAAGATTCTAATACGATTATAATACGATTCTAATAAGATTCTAATACGATTCTAATACGATTCTAAAACGATTCTAATACGATTCTAATACGATTCTAATACGATTCTAATACGATTCTAATAGGATTCTAATACGATTCTAATACGATTCTAATACGATTCTAATACGATTCTAATACGATTCTAATACGATTCTAATACGATTCTAATACGATTCTAATACGATTCTAATACGATTCTAATACGATTCTAATACGATTCTAATACGATTCTAATACGATTCTAATACGATTCTAATACGATTCTAATACGATTCTAATACGATTCTAATACGATTCTAATACGATTCTAATACGATTCTAATACGATTCTAATACGATTCTAATACGATTCTAATACGATTCTAATACGATTCTAATACGATTCTAATAATAATTTTCCTCAAGTCTAGATAAGCACCTCGCCCTAAATGACCATCTAAAAATGTATTTGACATTTTTCCAAATAATACTAATCACAATGATTTCGCTCTAAATTAAGATTTCTAGGAATAATATATAATTAATGAATAATGCATAATAATCAATAATGGCATAATAATGAATAACGGCATAATAATGAATAATACATAATGCAGTGTTGGTAAATGAAATAAAATCTAGACGTCATTTAATTTTTTATATCAATACTTATTATACTTAATTAAAATTAGGAGAACGTTTTAAAAATGTCTTTTTAGAGTTCTAGAGCGAAAAAGCTATCACCTAATATCAATTCGAAGCGCAAACGCCTACTTTGAATATTGATAGTGAGAAAAAGTTATTTATAGGTAACCCTGTCAATACGAAGCAGGGTAAACCTCAAATAAACAAAAGAAATAGATAGGTAACAGGCGCCGTTTAACATAAGCTTTGTTTGAAGCCAATATATATTATAAACGTCTGACAGTTTGATTTCTCAATGGCGTACCAAGTAGTTTTTTATCAGAAACCAAAGGATTGTTTTTTAAATATTTTGTAAAAAATTTATTTAAAGAAAAACGTAAAACAACCATCTAAATAAATTTCTTATCATTCAAAATTAATTGAAACCGGTAGGTATCCCGTTCAAAATTAATGTCAAATAGAAAATTAACCATCTAACTATTGAATCAAAAATTTCTTTTAAAAATTACGCAAAAAGTGTTTGAAAATACTTAATTGTTACTTAACATTATAAATCATATTTAAGATTATTTCATTATTTGTCTACGATGTAAATTATAATTTGTAAATTTTAGGTATGCGTACCTTATTTGAATCTAAAGATACAGTGAGCATCATAAGTCTTACCCCCTCTATCTAACTCGTTACTGGAGTCTTGATAGGAAAATCTCCGAGACACGTCGATTTTTTATTTCTACAATGTACATTTTTGGATGAATAGTTTACCCTTAATTTTATCCCTTACTGAAGGGGAGCAACTCTTTCGAAAAATTTAAATAGCATGGGGCGGTAAGTGATAGCTCATTTGAAAGGGGGTTTATTCTCTATTGAAATTTGCTTCATTAATTCTCGACTAATTATTGTTTCAGAATAACGGAAATTAACGTAACGCACTCATCCTTAGAATTAAAATTCGGCCCTGCATGATATCGGTTTTGGTTCAGACGTGAAGTAAGACTTTTTGCCATTAGATAAGGTAACTGTTAGTTTAGCCGTCCCTTTCCCCGCACAAGCTCAGCTTTTGGGGTTAAAATTCACTCGTAAGGGGGTGAATTAGGGAGAGTATTATTATTATTATTATTATTATTATAGTTGCTTTCCTATTTGTGATGTTTTGTTATTTTTAAACATTAATAAATCAACCCGTAATGAAGCAAATTTCAAAATTTTTTGCATGGTTGAATAGAGAATAAAACCCCCTTTCCAATGAGATATCATTCAGCTCCTCATGCCATTTAAATTTTTCGAAACGGTTGCTCCCCTCCAGTGAAGGATGAAGTTAAGGGTAAACTATTCATACATAAATGTACCTTGTAGAAATCAAAAATCGACGTGTCTCGGCGATTTTCCTAACAAGACTCCAGTAACGAGTTAGTTAGGAGGGTAAGACTTATGATGCTCACTGTATAAAAAAATCACAATAAAACTTAATAGTAATTGCTCCACATTGACATAACAGCTAGGTCACCTGCTAGCCGTAGATCAGTTTTGTACATGTTGCCATATGTCTGTGAATTTTGCTCTCGTATTTTTTTCGATAATATTTAATTTGCAGAGTCAATAATCATTTGTGGGTTCAGATCGTTATTTGTTAGGTTTGACGGTAAATAGATAAATAAGATAATTCCCGATAAATTATTTCATTTATTGTTTTTCTTTTAAAGTTGTTTAAACGAAATTTAAAAAGAATCAAGAGTTACCCAGATGTAGCAACCCTTCTGCGTAACGTCATCATTTATCGCAAGCGGAAGATAATAAAAAACGTATACGATGGTAATAGCAAACATTTTCCAGAATATACAGTAGATAAAACATTAAAATTTTTCGGGAAATTAACAAAAGTTTGTAACCGTGAAGTTTATCGAGCCTTAAAAAAACCGAGTATAGAAAATGAAAAAGCAGGTTCGAAAGGTAGACAAAGGAAAATGGGGATGTAAACAATTTTTTTTAGAAAATTACGTTAAATACGCGATTCCGTAAAAAATTCATTCTGGAGTAACAGAGTGATAAAGATTTGCCAAAATAACGTGTCGAGTTTTAGGACGTATACTCCTTCAAATAAATTTTCGAGGTCTGTGAACCTGGCACCACAACATTGCAAAAAGAATCAAAAATATGTGGGAGGTTTGCCCATCGTTTGCCCATTATTGCCTATGAAATTAATTTTTTTGTCCACCCTCTGTTTCCACACTATATCGAAAATAATTTTCGTTGGCCAACTTCCAGACAAAAGTTAAAATATTCATAATTTAATTTCACGGCATAATAGCATTTCGTTTGCCCACGTTTGCCTATAAATTAGTTTTTAAAAAAATCCTCGTCCAATAGAGGGGCTTAATCTCCGATAATAGTGCATTTCTGTGTTTTTACTTGATACAAAAAATGTGCAAACATCAAAATAATTTAAAGTTGCTGAGAAATGTATTCTGAGGATTGTCCGTTTAACCCTTGGGTAGTGACGTGCGAAGTTGTCGCATAAACTGTGACGTCGGTCTGAGAGACCAAAAAATGTTTATGGGTATAATAACGTCAAATTCTTAAAACGTATTTAAGTTATTAAAGTAAAACTATGTAATTTATGAAAGGATCTTATATTAAGCAATTTAAATAAGTAAACCTTAACATAACTAAATAAAAATATAACAAGTACAAGCAACAAGTACTTATTTATTGTTCTTGTGTATTTTGTAACTCATAACACCAGCACATGTAACTGACACATGTTCCATGCATAAAAATTGTTTGCACCTTTTACAGCAATATTTCGTCTTTCTATTTTTTTTAGACCCGCAAGGCACACATCTTCCCAACCTGTTTCGTCGTTCTTCATATGGTTCCTGTGGTGGTTGTATCCCACATATTTCACAAATTCTAAGGCGTATCAATTTAGGCAAATAGTTAGAATTGGCACGTACTCTTAGATGACCATCAATTAAACTAAGAGCTAAATTTTCAAGAAAATGCCTTCTTACAATTTTTTCTTTTTTATTGATGGAATATATTACCTGTGAATTTATGCCAGAAATATTTAATAAGCTATAAAAAACAGCCATTTGCCACCTTCTTGTGGTTCTTGCACAGTTGTAATTCGATGAAAGTTGATCTACGGTATCTACTCCACTTTTGGTCCCATTGTAATCCATAATTATTTCTGGCTTGCCTGTTTGCAAATTAATCTGGTCGTCATCATGACAGGTCGAAATAAGAAGGACGTTCTTATTTTTTTTTGGAATGTAAGAAACGAGAGTGCAATCTTGCCTGAATCCAAACATACTGGAACCAATGGATCGGTTATTTTTTTGAACAAATTCAGGAGGAAGTTCCCTTTTATTCGCTCGGATCGTTCCTATAGTTGTTAATCCCTTACTGAGTAGTTCTTTTGCTAATTCAATACTGGTGAACCATCTATCGGTTGTAACATTTCTATTACTACCATATATTGGTTCAGTCAACCTTTTAACCACCGACATTGCGCTGTTACTCTGAGCAAAGGGCCCTTCAGGTTGATTACCAACATAAACTTCTAGATTATAAGTGTAGAATAACTTTGCGTCGCATAACGCAAAAATCGTAATTCCATACTTACTGGGTTTTAGAGGCATATATTGCCGAAAGTCACACCTACCACGAAATGCTTCCAGTTTTTCATCAACAGTGGCCTGTTGTGATAAATTAAAGTTTTTCTTGCAATTTGTCACAAACTGTTCGAAGAGTTCTCTTATTGGAGCCAATTTATCTAATTCTTGTCTGGCTTCTCTAGTTACAACGTCATCGAATCGAATAAAACACAGTAGTATACGAAAACGTTGCAACGACATTGTCATTCGATAAATGTCTGGAGAGGTACCGTTGGTTCTAATTAGGTTTTCCGCGTTTGTGTGGTTACTTTTAGCAACTCCAGAAAAAATTAGCAAGCCCAAAAGGGCTTCAATCTCTAACTTGTCTGTAGGTCTTGTATAGGTTGCTCGATTATATTCATCAGCTACCGATTGCAAATATTCATTTGTATGAAGTATTATCAAATTTATCATTTCGTCATCAAAAAACTGCCTCCATATTTCCAGAGGATTTCTGAGTTCTCGTAGGTCAGTTTTTACAGAAGGCAGCTTCATTCTGACAATATTTTTAGCCCTTGTTCTAACATTCTTCGGAGGTTTGTTTTTTTTTTCCAAACTGTTTTTTTGTCTTTCCCAATAAAATTTGGTTCCAATCTTACTTCTAGGTCGTCGTCGACTTCAAACTCCTGCTCTGTATCAGAACTTTCGGCATTTGTCTCAAGTTGGTCCTCTACATTCTCTTCAACTTCATCGTCATATACCAAGGGACCAGATTCGTCATTCAATGCCTCTTCCATAAGCATCTCCAACCGTCTTTGTTCTTGCTCATAGTTTTCCATCTTTCTAAAATATTAAATAAACACATAAACTAGTGCCCTAACAATCAAATTCTAATAAATTCTTACCTGCAAAATAGATGAGCACTTTTCCTAACAATATACTTTTTTATAACACAAACAGTGACGTTGGTGTAAGAGACCGAAATCTCTCCTAGAGCGAAACGTAAAAAGCGCACAAAGTGACCAGTCCGCGTGAACACTTGTTGCGTACTGACCGAAAGGTATATCGACGGCGACCTGCCTGCTTCTTCAAATACGATCCTAAATTAAACATAAAATTTTAATCGTTAATGCGTTAGACCGGGCGTCTCCACTGAAGGGTTAAAAAAAATCCAAGTCCAATAGGAAGGCTTAAACTCCATAATAGTGCATTTATGTGTGTTTATTTGATATAAAAAAATGGGCAAACACCCAAAATGTTTCCAAAATAAGTGTAAGTTACTAAGAGATGTATTCTGAGGATTGCCCATTTTCTAAAAAAAAAACTCGTCCAATAGTGGGGCTTAATCTCCGATAATAGTGCATTTCTGAGTTTTTATTTGATATAAAAAATGGGCAAACATCGAAATGATTCCAAAATAAGTGTAAGTTACAAAGAAAAGTATTCTAAAGATTTCCCATTAAAAAAAAAATCCTCGTCCAATAGGGGACATAAACTCCCATAATATTGCATTTATGTGTATTTATCTGATATAAAAAAATTGGCAAACATCGAAATACTTCCAAAATAGTTGTAAGATGCTAAGAAATGTATTCTGAGGATTGTCATTTTTTTAAAAATATCGAAGTCCAATAAGGGGGCTTAATCTCCGATAATAATGCATTTCTGTGTTTTTATTTGATTTAAAAAAATGGACAAACATCAAAATAATTGACAGTTGCTAAGAAATGTATTCTGAGGATTGCCCATTAAAAAAAAAATCCAAGTCCAATAGGAGGATAAACTCCGATATTAGTGCATTTAGGTTTGTTTATTTGATATAAAAAAATGGACAAACACCGAAACGTTTCCAAAATAAGTGTAAGTTACTAAGATATGTATTCTGAGGATTGCTCATTTTTTAAAAAAAATCCTCGTCCAATAGGAGACTTAAAATACGATAATAGTGCATTTATGAATCTTTAGTTGATATAAAAAAAATTAACAAACACCGAAATGGGCAATCCTCAGAATCCACTTCTTAGCAACTTACAATTATTTTGGAATCATTTCGATGTTTGCCCATTTTTTCATAGCAGATAAACACACATAAATGCACCTTTATCGGAGTTTATGCCCCCCTATTGGACGAAGATTTTTTTTAAAATGGGAAATCCTTAGAATTTCTTTTTTAGTAACTTACACTTATTTTTGAATCATTTCGATGTTTGCTAATTTTTTATATCAAGTAAAAACAGAGGAATGCACTATTATCGGAAATTAAGCCCCCCTATTGAACGGGGATTTTTAAAAAAAAATGGGAAATCCTCAGAATTCATTTCTTAGCAACTTACAATTATTTTGGAATCATTTAGATGTTTGCCCATTTTTTCGTATCAGATAAATACACATAAATGCACTTTTATCAGAGTTTATGTCCCCCTATTGAACGAATTTTTTTTTTTTTTAAATGGGCAATTCTCAGAATACCTGTCTTAGTAACTTACACTTATTTTGGAATCACTTCGATGTTTGCCCATTTTTTTATATGAAGTAAAAACACAGAAATGCACTATTATCGGAGATTAAGCCACCCTATTGGACAACGATTTCTTTTTAAAATGAACACTCCTTAGAATATTTTTCTTAGCAACTTTTATTTATTTGGGAATCATTTCGATGTTTGCCAATTTTTTTATATCAACTGAAGACACAGAAATGCACTACTATCGGAGATTAAGCCCCCCTATTGGACGAGGATGGACAATCCTCAGAATACATTTCTTAGCAACTTACAATTATTTTGGAATCATTTCGATAATTGTCCATTTTTTCATAGCAGATAAACACACACAAATGCACTATTATCGGAGTTTATGCCACCCTATTGGACGAGGATTTTTTTAAAAATGGGAAATCCTCAGAATACCTTTCTTAGTAACTTACACTTATTTTGGAATCATTTCGATGTTTGCCCATTTTTTTATATCAAATAAACAAACCTAAATGCACTAATATCGGAGTTAATCCTCCTATTGGACTGAGTAAAAACACAGAAATGCACTATTATCGGAGATTGAGCCACCCTATTGAACGAGGATTTTTTTTAAAAAATGGGCAATCCTCAGAATATATTTCTTAGCAACTTTCAAATATTTTGGAATCATTTCGATGTTTGCCTATTTTTTATATCAACTGAAAACACAGAAATGAACTACTATCGGAGATTAAGCTTCCCTATTGGACGAGGATTTTTTTAAAAAATAAGCATTCCTCAGAATAAATTTCTTAGCAATTTATACTTTTTTTGGAATTATTTTGATGTTTGCCCATTTTTATATCACTAATAAACACATATAAATGCACTATTATGGGAGTTTAAACCCCCCTATTGGACGAGAATTTTTAAAAAAATGGGCTATCCTCAAAAAACATTTTATCTAACTCACAAATATTTTGGCGTTATTTCGATGTTTGTCCATTTTTTTTATAACAAATAAACTCGTATAAATCTCGGATAGTGGAATTGTCATCAAATCCATTTTTTAATAAATTTTTTTTAAGATCGTTATGGACATTTGTGAAACAAAAAATGGGCAAACATGGGCCAACGAATGATTATCTAATGCAGTTATCATATTGCATTTTTGTGAATATTTTTTCTTGTTCTTTTATTTTCTCTAATTTTTTTTTCTGAAAAAACTAATTAATGATCAAACGAAATGCTATTATGACGTGGAATTAAATTATGAAAATTTTAACTTTTGTCTGGAAGTTGGCCCGCGAAAATTATTTTTGATATATTGTGAAAACAGAGGGTGGGCAATAAAAGTTATTTCATGGGCAATAATGCGCAAACGATGGGCATACCTCTCACACATTTTGACCCTTTTTGCAATGTTGTGGTGCCAAATTCACAGACCTGAATTTTCGCTATTGTAAGAAAAAACTTGGTAGTGCGCTATTGCAAAAAAGGAAATCGCTGTTTACACATAGAAAATATTTAAAAGATTTTCGTAAATATCGCAATGAAGAGAAAACAATTTATTATTATTAATCAGGGTTAATCAAGGGTACAGTGTTACAAAAGTTTGGCAAGATTTAGAAATTATAAATCATAAAGATGCTTTGTTACAAGAGCTCTCTACGGGATTGAAATCACCTCCAGGTAAAGGACGTCGTTTAATAATTACGCATATTGGCAGTGATGCCGGGGCTTTGTTGAAGGTGGGCTTAATGTTTTTGAATCACGGAAGGCCGGGGATTATCACAAAGACATGAATGCAAATGTATTTGAAACGTGGTTTCAATCTACCCTTTCGCGTTTAGAACGGTGTCCAGCTTTGTTTTAGAAAACTTATAATATACTCGTTGCTTAGAAAAACTTTTGACGGCGGCGTTGAAAAAGCTGAAATATTCGACTGGTTGAACACGAAAATTCATTAAATTGGTCGAAGATGAAATATATAAATAAGGCGGTTTCAGTGTAATAAAACTCCTATGTTATTACTGCGAATTAAATCTGATTAAATTATTATAGGCCCAAGTAAAAGACAATGTCGCATGTAAAAATACTACATTTAAAATTATCGTAAATAGTAATAATTTATAACTCTTACTAATTTATGACTCTTACTAATTTATATAATAAAATAAAAAAGGCCAAAAGATTTAATTTAACTTGTCCCCGTTCTAGATTTAAACCCGGTCCTTACGCATGAAAAGCAAGTGCCATGATACCACCACCAAAATTTTGCGATTTTTGCCATCAAAAAGATCAAATTTTAAAAAAGTGGCTCCAGAGGAAAGAACGTCTACCATCACTTACATGCATGTTTTTTCTTTCACTAAAAATGAAAAAAATGAACTAAAATTTGGAATGCCTATATTTCGTATATTTCTTAGTGGAAGTGGAAGTAAAATAAGCCTGCCAATTTTCAAATTAAATATGGTATTACGGGCAACTGCATTACCAACAGAGTAATGATTGAACAGTTAATATTACAGGTAACTATATTACCGACAGAGTAGGATTAGTTGAACCACCCGCCCCCACAGTCCGCTGCAAGCAAATTTGTTGCCAAATTTCTACAAAGACACGGCAACTCGTAATAATCCTTCCTCCATGGTGCGACCCCGCTTTTCGTCATTTTAATTACATATCGATGCACAATCTATGTAACTATATACCAATATTACTATATATTGATATATTTATCTGAGGAGCCACCTTAAATAGGACTTCTCCACTTACGCGATCTTATTCGCGGACGTACAAACAAAGAGATCAGAAACAATATTCGAAAACCTTCTCTATTTATGACCGTGACCATAGTCACGGCGAATTCCTTGCTGATATTCTCAAACAGATTCCATATTTAGTGCCAAGACGGCATACTGATTGTCCTTTTATCCAGCTTTGGGCGACAAAGATCGCGCTCCCGAGTGCCATCACGGACGCTGCTCCATAGAATCCCGGAGTCCTTTGAGATCCAGCACGCACGGCCCTTGAAAACAGATGACACAATGGCATAAATATTAAATGGGGTTATGTGTGAGCGAATGTCAGGACTGCCAGTAGGAAGCACCTTTCGGTTAAAGGGTCGGGATATTGACAATAGCCAGGTCGGACGGAGTTTCTGCATGAAAAGACCTTATATAACTACTTTCCAACGCGTAACTTTTTGGTTAATTATCATAGTATCATAGATATAGAAATCCACAATATGTAACCACCGTAATCGCTAACAAAGCATCACAGTTTAAGCTAATGTAGTGGATAAGATTGCGACTGCTAAGTCTACCTAAAATACTTTCTAGTCGTTGTCGGTAAATACGAAATCCCTAATATTCTTATGTTAAAATATTGTTATAAAGTAAATGAATTATTAAGTATACGTAAGATTGGACTTATGAAATATTACACATCAAATATAAATAGCTAATTGTGTATTAAGGCTTGACCAACGCCCTCAGTTTTAAATGGGTTTAAAAGTATACTAAAAGTTTAATATTATGTACATAAATTTCGCTAGTATATTTCGGTAAATTCAATCGAATACAGTGTTCCAAGTAAAAAATCTTAATGGTTATGCGTATCCTTAAAACACTACCCAAGTAACAATTTAATATTTTATAAAAGCTGAAAAAATGTTTACGGAACAAAATTTATAAAATAGTAGGTATATTAGCTAAGAACATTTCCAAAACATTCTTTCAACAGTAATAAACACAAAATGGGCTCAGTATTACAGAACTATGTTCTTATGTATGCTAGTGTTTAGATAAGTATTATGTAATTTTAGATGCCTATTCAAGATAATGGTAAATAAAGTGTGTACTTAAAAACTAACTATTGTTTTATTTAAATGTAATTTTGGAGTGAGGGTAGCCATATGTAAGTAGTAGGGATTAAGTGTAAAGGTTAAAGAAAAGGTCCTTAATTTCTCACAAGTCAATTTATTGGCGACCGGTTTCGAAGTTGTCACTTCATCATCAGGCACACCTAAATGGAATGTCAAGGAGTCATAAACTGACTTCTAATAAATTCCTTCTGAATAACTTTGAGAACCTGGAAATTTTAAAAAATATTAAATCTGGCCCCACCTGCTCTCTGAATGCACAAATTCAATTTATTAGTACCCCAACGTTCTCTGCGCTTATTTAAATTATTTTCAGACTTTTACCCCCACTCATTTGATCTTCAGTCAGTTACTTACCACAATTAACTCTCCCAATTTAGATTTTCTTTCCATTAATTTTTTCCCATTCGCATCTTATTAAAATTTTTTAGCTTATTCAAATTCTCCCACGTAGTTGTCATACGCCAAAATTTGACTTTTCTTTTTTGACATTCGTATTGTCAACCTAGTTTCCGTTTCCTGTAACAGTAATTTTCTTTTTGATTATCTGCTTCAAATTTCCCTTTTACATATGAATTTTCATATTTTCTTGTTTAGTGTTCTAATTTTCTTGTTAGTATAAAATTTTTTTGCTTTCTCATTCTCAGTTTAATATATTTTACTTTCAATAAATTTTGTCACCGCCACCTATACTCACTTTCAGTAAATAACACCTCCGTTAGTACACTATTTATCCGCTAATTTAAAATTTACAGTTTACTGCATTGATTCGTTAAAAATCTAGATAGATGTCTTGACAGTCTGATAATTTTTACTTTTTTACTTTTTACTTTCAGTAATTAACATTATTTCCTTAAAAAAATTTAAACTGTTTGTGTTTGTAAAACTATTTTGTGTTGTTTAGTTAATAATTGTCTTAAATGTGTTTTAATTAATTATTTTATTCAAAAAGACATCTGGTGGTTTAACCTAACCTACATTAAAATTTTTTTAAAAAAATACTTATTACACATGACTTTTTTAACTCGTTCTGTTAAACTTTTTGTAGCGCTTCCTTTATGGAATTAGTCAAGGTGAGTCAAGGTTATTGTTTAACTTTCTTTTGTGTTTTTTCTGTTATTTTGTATATGTTAAAGTCCGTTCATGCTTTTATAATTGTTTTTATTACAACTGACTCCTTGACATTCCATTTAGGTGTGCCTGATGATGAAGTGACAACTTCGAAACCGGTCGCCAATAAATTGACTTGTGAGAAATAAAGGACCTTTTCTTTAACCTTTACACTTAATTAAATGTAATTATATCCAACGTCACACAAATATAAAGTGAGGATTATTAATTATTATTATTAATGTTGCATTTTTACATTGCATTTTTCGTAAATACTTTTGCATATTTTTCGCAAATCAATTGCATTAAAATGCGCATTTTTTATATTTTTTGGTGCATTTTTTCGGTCCTTGTCTATAACTATCAACAAATAAAAACTAAGTAAGTTATTAGGTATAAAACAATATTTCGTATATTTATATAATATAAACTCCCCGTAGGCGCCGATAACTAATTAATTACTTTGCCAAATGATGACGTGTTTTTCTAATTGTAATCGAACCCTATTTACAATAACAGAAAGAAAATATTCTCGCTCTTGAGATTAAAATAACATTCTAAAACACTTGACTCTTATGTATTTTACACGTATTTCATTCTCTCTAGAGACAGAATGTTCGTTATGTAATAGCAACTGGCCCATTGTCTATGAATACCACGCCCGCATCGTAGATAATCATGAATTTCATGACTGACACTTCTACCCGATGTATTAGTATTTAGTTTGAATTTGCCTAAATAGAGAAAGCGGCGTTTGTTAAGTCGAACCTAAATTCAAAAATTGATGAAAATAATGATTTTATATGGAATTTGATAATATGCCTCTCCAACTGACTAATTGTGCAAATAATTTAACCCTCCATTAGGCGCGTGGATTACATATGTAATCCACGCCCCTTTGAATAGTGACCAATTTAAAAGAGGCTTGTGGGTGGGATCGCCCGCTTGAGTAGCTGTCGATAATACACCCAACTACCTCCTTAGCATAAAATAAAGAAGTAAGGAGTGCGCTTGTCTAAATTAACGGCTGTCAAAGACGACTGGATTACCGTTGTACTTCACGCGCCTAATCACGTTACATTTTTTGTCTAATGTGCGGTTTAAAATTCTGGCTGTACGAACATTCAGGTAAGTTGTTTTTATTGAAATAAAACGAATTATTATATATCATGTAATTTTTTCTGTTTGATTTTGCAATGAGAAATATTTTTATGTTTTTTTTTTTTTTTTTTTATTTATAGCAGTATTGCGTAACGAGTTAGGGTTTATTTATACGTTTCTATTAGTACCTTTGAGTAATGTTTTTATTTCAAATACAGAAATGTCTAACCTCAAAAAAATACGTTTGGAATCTAGTAAAGAGACTGAGGTTTGAATGAAATGGTACAATGAGCTTTTAAGTGGAGAGGAAAGTTTTGTAGATGACGAAGATGAAGATGAATTAGAAGAAGACATTGTGGAAAATAGTGATCACCAAAAAGAATCTGACCAAGAACTTTCTTCAGATGACGAACAAAATATTCCACGCAAATATGTCTCCGCAGAGAGAGTACCTATTAGAGACAATTTTTATCTTGGCAAAGACAAAACAACTAAGTGGAGAAAAAATATGGCTAATTTACAAGTACGTACTCGTTCCCACAATATTATAAAGCTATTACCTGGACCAAAACGCGACGCTCGAGATGCAGTTTTAGAGATCGATTGTATAAAGCTTTTTATAACTGACAATACTAAGAAGTCTAAGGTTTGATAATATTAGAACAAGATATGACAGAAGAAAACTTGATAAGCTTGCACCCATTAGGGATATTTTTGAAATATTCGTGGCTAATTTTCAAAACAATTTTATTTCAAGTGAATTCTTGACAATAGATGAGCAGTTATTGTCTTTTAGAGGTCGCTGTTCTTTCAAACGGTATATATTCAGCAAACCAGCAAAATATGGGCTAAATACATTTGCTTTAGTAGATCTAAAAACTGCTTACACGTTTAATCTTGAGACTTACGTGGGAACTCAATTTGATGGACCATACAAGCTTAGTAATTCTCCGGTTGAAATTGTTCTCCGATTGGTGCACCCTGTAGAAGGGACAAATCGTAACATAACTGCTGACAATTGATTCACCAGTGTACCGCTTGTAAGAAAATTATTGGAGGAAAAGAATCTTAACTATGTTGGCACTACTCGAAATACCCCTTGAGTTTTTGCCAAAAAAGCACAGAGGTGAAAATACTTCATTATTTGGCTTTCAGGAAAAGTACACCATGGTTTCATATTGTCCAAAAAAAAAAACAAAAGCGGTATACTTATTTCTTCAATGCACCATGATAATTCAATTGACCCAGATACAGGCGACAAGAAATTGCCCGAAATAATAACCTGCTACAACAAGACGAAAATAGGCGTAGACTTAGTAGATCAGATGTGCGAAAAATACAATGTAGCGAGAACAACAAATCGATGGCCCATGGTAATATTTTACAACTTATTAAATATAAGTGGAATTAACGTTACCAGCGTTTATAAAGCTAACTACCCCGAAAAAAAATGTTTTAAGATTTGATTTTATTGAAAAGTTTTGATTTTTAATTATAAAAAAATTTCACCTACTGTCCACAAGTTCCTGGTCAGTGGGTGAAAAAAAAAAATTTTATAATTATAAAGTATATACATATAAAAAAAACCTTCAGTTTTTTACTTTGGCCTTCTGCGTTTAACTTTCTTCATATTAACTATTGTATTCTAGATTCAAATTTCAATATATATTTTCCACAGTAAATTTCTTTAAATTTTAACTAAGTTGTTAACTTGTTTTCAATTGTGCGAATGGTGAAGGTGGTATAATTCCTTAATTCCACACAAGCTAACTTGCTTCTGGAGATCAGATATGATTTGTAAGGGCTTATCCCACTCTCACTATTCCCAATACTGGATTATTGTCACTTTGTTTGTATCTTTTAATTGTTAATTTGTTCAAACAACCGTATATATACAATTTTAACTCTTGACTTAAAAGTCTTAATCAGATTTATATTTTTTAAATTGTAAGTTTACATCCACAATTTTTGTAGATAAGCACTGATGATGGCTAATAAGCCGAAAGCGCTTTGCATTTATTAATTAAAAAGTTTTACACGAAATACAAGTCTTTCCTTTTGAATCTAAACTACGTGCACACAGCTGTCAACCTTTTTTGGTTATTTCAATATATTATTTCATTTTGTTCAGCGTTTCATTTTACTATATTTAATTACTACTGTGTCTGTGGCCGTGGAGAAAGTACAGTCTGTTACTCTGTTGGAATGAAAATACGATACGAGTGGAAGATTTTGAACCACTAAACCCCCAGTAGGCGGCGATAATCAATTAATTAAATTGCCAAATGATTACGTAGATACATTCCTCTTATTGTAATAAATTATCCCCATTATTTGACGTTATAATCTTAAAATTACCCTTGCAATATCACAACAAAAGATAATATAAGAAAACATCTTGATTTGTGACAAATACAGCGCGTTGTGCCGACCCAACTATCCTATTTACAAGAAATTATCGTTTTAAAACACGCTATTACAAGAAAATGCAAGTCCTAGAAGACACATTAACGTAATATTTATTTTTATTTAGATTGCATCTTCCTATTTTGTTTTTCTAACAGCCATTTGCACCACTTGCAGTTTTCATTTATCCTGTAGATTCAAGATAAAACGTAATTAATATTAAAATTGCATGACTATATTAATTAAAATTTTAATTAGAATTGAGAAGTACATGGGTCATTTTGATTAAGAAAATGAATACTAACAGACATGGTTGAGGCGGAAGAAAAACATTTACATATTTATAGAAAACTAACTGTATTTAAAAATTAAAATGTTGGATAATCACTGTTGTAATATTGTAATTATATAAAAAACTACATGAAAGAATATGGAAACAATAATATGTAGTCAATAGTAAGATTCTAGGATTGACTTTTTAGTCAAGTTTTTGACGTTATTTAGGCTTCGAATTCTTTCTGACTAAACCGATTTACGTGAAATGGAATGACTCAAGGAAGAAAAGTTATATACCTAGTGTCGGTGTGCGCTTTCACCTTTTCTCGGGTTGAAAGAAACTGCAGATATCGTTAGAATTTTTTTGTAATTTTTTTTTGGATAAATCAATATTTTCGAGTTATTCGCAATAGAAAATGTTTATTTTTCCATCAAAAAATGCACGAATCATGCCTTACATTTCATTAAAAAACAATCTTTAAAAAACAAAGCTTAAAAAAACGAATCGATTGGTATTTTTTTCATTTCTGTAGATACGAACCGAATTATGACTTGTTGATGGAAACTGTTCGCCAAAAAATGAACATTTCAACGGTAAAAAATTGTTGAAAGCATTGACTAGACATTTTTCAAAATTTTCGACAAGAAAGTTTTGTCTTTTATCCGTATACATATGATTATACATCGAAAAGCTTCGTTCTACGTCTGCAGATATAATAGAATTCAAATGGGGTAAAATATTTGAATTGATTCCCGTGTTTAATTCAAAGTCTCCCGACAATAGTTTCGAAACTTTTTTAAAATTTGAAACCCCGTCATTTTTTTCTAGCTCAGCGTAATATTTATTTAAAATAATTTTTCCTATTTTTCATTCAAATTTTTTAGATGCTTTCTCCGCATTATCTATTAATTCAACAGCTTTAACTAAAGATACAGATGTATTTTGTAATTGCACAAGGACTTTTAACACAAAGGAATAATTTGATTTTATGTAAACAAGTTGATGTGGTAGTTGTTCATTTTTAAATAACTCTTTAGGATCTGAAAGAGCATCTGAAGAAGAATCTGTTAAATTAAGAATGACTTTTTTTATTGATTCGTAATGTTCCGCATAAAATAAAGCTGCATCAAGCCATGTGCCCCACCGGGTTATTATTAGTTTTGGCGGAAGAAGATTTTCTTTATAAAATTGGTTTCTTAATGGAGATTTAAGAAAACTTTTTTAATGTTACTTATTAAATTATTAACGATTGGAAACTGAAATCTAATAAATTCTGCAGCTCTATTAATACCGTGAGCCACACACGTTACATGGATATTTAAGGTGCTCATAAAATTTTTTTAAATTTTGTGTCACTTTAATCATATAAGGGGTAGCGTCCGACAATAAAAGTATAAATTTACTAGAAACGACAAGATTTGGTAAAAAAAAAGTTAGTGAATCCTGTACAAATCTAGTCACTGTTAAATTGTTCGTTTTTCACTGGTTTATCTTCATGTAGAACTCCAATTAAGAAATGTGCAATACATCTTCCACGAGAATTGGTGATTTCATCAATTACAAAATAAAAGTCGTTATCACAGATATAATATTTTTTATACACACCATCATGTCTTTATATATACAATCGATATGCTTTTTTCTTAGTGTAGATTCATCTGTTTCATTGAACTTGCAATAATTTTGCGAAAATAACTTTAAATTTACATTATTTAATTTATTTAAGGGTATATCTGCTGAAATAACTGCTTTGCATAAATCTTCGTTAAACTGCATTTGGTTGTTTTTCTGAGAACTTTCTTGAACACAATTTTTTAAAGTTTGCTATGGCTTCTTGCAATGCTGCAATGTAATTTGATGTTTTTACATATGTTGATCCACGATGAACTTTTTGTCGGTGGTAAAACTATATGAGGTCCATTTAATTACAAGTATTAAAGCAACAAAAATTAAAAAATAGGTGGTCCTGTGATCAGCGGTCTGGCCTTCCACGCGGAAGATTGGAGTTCGATTCTCGGATGGGGAAAAATGAAATGACCTTTTTTTCGTTAATTTTATTTTAAAAAAGTCATAAATTATTTTAAAATTAGTTAATTTTGTCTTAATAACCAAAAATATTTTGTTTATTTGTAAATTTTCGTTAGTGGGTCGTAGAAAAAATATACTGTACAACTCGAGTGAATTGTCCACATCGCACTTATGACTCAGACGATTAAGCACTCCGCCTACGACGAAGTGCTCTTCGTGCGATAAGGCCATCATATCCACTCTTGTTGCACAAACTACTATTATATAGAGGTATCATTATACAGTTTTTAAGTGCTCTTTCTGTTAATATACTCCGTTTTGTGAAATTTCGTATCCAAGTATTGTTAATGTATTCCGAAAAATCGATATATGATCAATATTTTTCGAAACTAATAATCAATACAGCGAAAATTTGATAATTTGATATCATATTGTCTTTATTTCAGTACATCTATAGCAAACGTCAATTTAGAAAAAAAACCAAAGCTATCCGTTTAATCGTTATAAGTAATATGTACTAAAAATTCACGCAGGCAAACCATCAAAAGTATTTATTTGTAATTAAAAGAACAAAAAATACTTAAACGGCAATATCTTCATAACATACTCTGCGAACAAATGCAAGTAGCTCTAAAAATCATCGAACAGTGGTGCAAGGACCATTCACTGTCTTTTAATCCTAAGAAGACAGAAATGGTCCTTCTCACAAGGAAAAGGATGAAAATGGAATTAAAACCTCCAGAACTCCTAAACACAAAACTAAACTTTGCAACAGAGGTGAAGTACCTAGGTCTCGCCTTTGACAGCAAGTTAACATGGAACTCGCATTTAGAAAATAGAGTTAAAAGAGCATACATTGCTTATGAACAATGCCGCGGAACCATGGGGCGCACCTGGGGTTTGTCCCCCAGAGTCGTCGCATGAACTTACACGGCATCATAAGACCTATGCTAACTCACGGTGCAGGTGTCTGTGTACCGAAAACCCAAATATTAACAGCTGTCCGTAAACTAGAACAAATTCAAAGAACATCATGTCTCAACATAACAGGAGCCATGAAAACAACACCGACCAGGGACATGAAAGTCATTCTTAGTCTCACTTCCCTTGATATGCCTCCGCACGGTTGGAACAGAACCTAATGTAGGATCTGATGAGGCGAGACGTCGCTTTTGGCAGGAGGCGCTCGATACGCTCCCACTGCTTCAAGCTAACATGGACTCCATCTCGCCGAAATATATCTTCCATAAGGCATATAAAGTTATAATAGAACAAATAGAAGAGCCGGAAGTGGCAGGAACGATTCATATCTACACCGACGGTTCTAAAACAAAACAAGGCTCAGGATGTGGAATATACTCCATATTCTTAAACCTAAAAATAAAATGGGCAGCAAAAGAAATAACCAGAAACAATATCACTGGAAGGAACATGCTCATCTATACAGGTAGCAGACAAGTACTACTCACCCTGAACAGACCACGAATTTACTCAGGGTTAGTACTAGAATGTCACGAAGCTTTGGCCGAAGTATCCATCAACAATGTAGTCACCTTAAGGTAACCGTTTTGCTGATTCACTAGCCAAGAAAGCAGCCAACTAAATACTTTTTGGACCTGGCCCTTCTATTGGCCTGACAAAATCGGTAGTGACAGACCTAATCAAAAAACATTCCCTTGTGAAATTCAAGGGAAACTGGGATGAAACAAGAAACTGCAGAGTTGCCAGGGAGCTCCTAAGTTATCCTGACAACACTGCAGTAAACAAATACTTGACTATGACTAGACAGAATCTGCGCCTAGTCACAGGCATTCTGACTGGTCATTGCCAAGTACGAAAGCATCTCCATATCATAGGGCTCTCAGAATCCGCACTCTGCAGAGGGTGCGAACAAGAAGATAAGACCATTGAGCATATACTTTACGATTGCCTGACGCTCTCATTTATTAGAAGATATGTATTCGGCGAGTATCGGCTAACACCGGCCGATATAAGAGAAGCACCTCTTGACGACTATATAAAATCTGTAGGCTGGCTCACGAGATAGGAGGTGCCTATCATCTCAGGAGGATGCACAATGGGCCTAATGAGGCCTAAGTGCCGTGGGGGTAACCCACCCTCCAAACGTTACAGATACAGATCTTCATAACTAAATTTACTTATCGGTATATATTTTAGAGTATCTAATCCCTTGAAACGGTAGATTGGGCAGTATTTGACAACCACGCCTAAGCTCATTATATTCCGTATCGTATTACACGATAGCGGATAGCGTCTATAAATCCCTACATTTCTGTAATTTGTTTTAAAGAATTCACAATTTTGCATTCTTGCCCTCCTGGAAAAAGTTCTGGCGGCGCCCATGTTTATAACTGATTTAATAATCCATATAAGATTGAAATTAAGAACATATAATTAATATTCATCATATAAACAGTAGATAAATAATTAGTACTCTGTACTACTTCAAATGTTTTGTTGTATCATCTCAAGAATATTTCAGCTATTGTTGTTTATCCCACATTAGACATAGGCGTGAAAAATAAGAATAAATATAGGGTCTGAACATTTTTAAACTTAAATTAAAATACGAATTTTGTTAAATTTTTATAAATAAATACCGTTGCAATGTAAATGGGAAGTAATTAATTTCTATCTTTGAATCGTATTAAAGTTTACATAAATGGCTGTAAATAAACTAGCCGGAATATTAAAAAAAAATCTACACAATTAGAAGATACTGGAAAATTGTTTAAACAACCTGATGCTTATCTACATGACCTTATGATAAATGGAATAAAATTTATTTTAGATTTGTACGCTGCAAAAAATTATAACATAGTATTGAATGACTTCAGATTTGAGTATTTTTGCAAAAATGTAGCAAGTAAGAAGACAAAAGTACTCTTGTGCTCTTTACCACCTACTGAAGATACAACACATCAAAAAATTTTATCTCCAAATTCAATGCTTGATGGGAAACATTTTGGACCCCAGTGACTGAGGCTGGGCTGCCCCATCTTCTCTACTAGAGGTCATATTTTGTTCATGCACAACCACATGTTCATGAACAACCACAGTGTGTGGGTGCAGGAAAGCGAGATTGTATTGCACTGTAGCGTGTCTGAATTGTGCCGTGAATGATTGCACAAACTGCAAACATGTGCTTATAGAAGATGCAGACGATGGCGAATCGACTGCTGTTGATTTTGTACCTCCACCGACCATTGACATTATCAAACAGATCAAATTGACGAAAGTTTTTGTGAAGACGTGCACTAAGAATCTTTGTTCCAATGTAAAGCTTATCAGTACGTGCATGGTATTTTGCCAATAAAGAGCAATCATTAATAATAATATATCATTTTATTATTCAAGTAACCTTCCATTACCTACACAGCTTCAATACAAGGACAATTTGAAGCCTTGCATACGAGTTCTGAATAGCCCCCATTGCATTACAGAAAAAACACCAGTGTTCCGATCTTTGTTGGATGATAGTTATTAATTTGTTAATCAACCAGGTTGCAACAATTCAAAAATAAACAATCATATTTGCAACAACCTTCTGGTAATGGTTCTCCTCATGATCCGAGAGTTATTGCAAAAAAAATCTGGGAGTCGAGTTATTAATTTGTTAATTAGCGAGGTGGCAACAATTGTACAATAAACAACTATGTTATTCATTTGCTAATTAGCCAAGTTACAACAATTTAGCAATAAATAATAAATCTGACACCAAAGTGATAAAGAAGGACCTCGAAATCAACCAAGAGAATATTTTCCAGACATTTTCGTTGAACCGTGTGTGACATTTGCCACATATTCATCAACACTCTAACAAAAATACCTCATTTGTTAAATAAACAATTAAGAATTTGCGAGCGAACAGAAGTTAGATATACCTTTTGTTATAGACGGTTTCCTGAACATTTTGCAGAAAACCGCATCTCAATCGAATCTCTACGCAAAAAGTTGCAGGTAAAATGCTAATTTGACGCGACTATATAATATATAGTCGCGTCAAATTAGCATTATTATTATTAAGTTGCAAGTTTATAAGTCATCCTTTAAAGCATGGGCAATTAAATTAAAGCACAAAGCTTAGTTTAACAACAATAAACAAATGGCACAATCTTTATAAATAAAGGAATGATTAGTAATCTTAAAAACAGTCATAATTGAAAGAAAAGGGGTGCCATTAATGTTGATATAAGTTATATTAACTGAAGTAAAGTTAAAGTATCAAAATAAGTGAAACAAAACTTAAATTAACAAATAATGAAAAATTAACTATTAAATTATATAAAACTTAATTCACTGTTTCTGTTTTTATTATTAATTAAAATCGTTTCAGGAAAAACATTTCTAACTCTCTCTGTCCGGTTTTTTAATTTAGAGTCTTATGTTAATTAAAACTAATGTAGTGCCCAAAAGTATATTTATTTGTTCGACTTTTTGATGTGTTCACTTATCAGGACTCTCAAAAATCTGCAAGTGCTTCCGACATAACTTTCATAGCAATAGCTGCATTGGCACCAAATTCGAATGTATTAAGTATATCTTTGGACTTAACGATACAAGAATCTAATATATTAATTGTTTTAAAAGAAATTTTGATGCCTATGTCTATAATACGCTAGTTTAGTGATGATGTAATTATGGTTCCACTGACAATTAAAGTGACAGTAGATTTTTTGAGTGCGTTTTGTTTACCTAAATTATATCGTTTTTTACCTTTATAAATAAATATATTCCTAAATTAAGTAGATAACATGCATCAAATATATAATCGTTTAGTTTCCAATAACATACCTTTAAACTATTTTTTATGACCTGTAAACAATATTTAGAAATAAACTTAAAACAGTAAAAACGTATATGTCAAATTTATTGATATTTTTGTTAAAAGTTTGGTTAGAATTAAATGTCAGTGGAACCAAAATGACATCACACCGAACTAGCATATATCAGTGAATATATTAGAAATACTTCTTTTCTCAAAAGGGGAATGATTTATGTAACAATGATTAATGCTAATTTTTGAAGTGAATCTGGATCACATCTATTACTGAAAGCAATTTGTTTAATGATATTTAGCTCATTTAGTAAATTGGCTCTATTTAAAAGATTTGAAAGAAGCCTGTGGATATAGCAATAG
Source organism: Psylliodes chrysocephalus (assembly GCA_927349885.1). Classification (NCBI taxonomy): domain Eukaryota; kingdom Metazoa; phylum Arthropoda; class Insecta; order Coleoptera; family Chrysomelidae; genus Psylliodes; species Psylliodes chrysocephalus. The sequence continues at coordinate 37,174,550 of OV651818.1, forward strand.
AAAGATGTGACGTTTTATGTTGATAAGGGTTTATAAGGGCTCCAATCATCCTTTTCAACACAAAATGTCATCTTTTTATTGCTGTATCAACAGACTTCCTTCAATTCTGTTAAATAGAGCCAATTATCTAAATGAGCGCGGTGCTCATTTTTAAACTTTCGCTATAGTCAACGACGGTACAACGGAATCAAAAAAATTCAATTTTTGCGAGTTTTTAAACTTGGAAATTCATAAATATTCAATTTTCTATCATTTTGATATAATTTACCTCAGATTTCGCTGTTATTGTGTAACTCGCCAAATGCACTCTGCAACTTCCACTGGAGGAAACTACTTAAAACTGAACTTTAAAATAATAAGAAGAAGAATTTACAAATAAAAATTTTGTCTACTACGGTTACATAAGTTTCGGTTGTTCCAGTGTCAAGCTTCGGACTTTCGCTCAGACGGTAGCTAGGGGGTGGATAGCTTACAAAAATTTCGAAAATAGTATAAAAATTAAAGGAGCGCCAACTGAGTTCCTGTAATAGCCCATTTATTCTCGTATTTCTCCACAAACTTAGTAAATGAGGAATGAAATAAAACACAAACCTCAAACTTCATTTATAATAAATTTGCCCAATAAATGCAATGATTAACAATTTTTAAATTATGAAAGATACTAATCTATAAATACGAGTGTACCCAATATGTTTCTTATCAAACAAATTCAAAATTAATGCTTTAATTATTTCTCTTTCAGCACAACAAAGGGACTCGTGTAAAAATACGATCAACGGCAATTAGTGTTGTATGTAACGCTTTAAAGAGGAAATGTTATACATATTTAAATACAGGATGTCTCAATGAAAAGTAGCCCGTTTCCAGAGCTTATAACTTTTTACGGTGACATTAAAAGAGGCGATTTTAAAAAACACCCTGTATAGGTAATACATAAAATATATAACCAAAATGAAAAATCAAATCTCATTAGAACTATCATCTTCACTTGACGTGTCATTCAGGTTTATAATGCAAGAATGAGCCGGAAATATCCAATGGTTATTTTCAATTTGGGTAACACGGAGAACGCAATTGGAGCATAATTATTGATATATACCTCCAACAACTTCACTGATAACATCTAAAACAGTTTCGGACAACGCAGGAATAATTTTTTTTCTGACCTCCCTTTTGATATTACTCCAAATTAATTCTATGTCATTTAATGCAGAATAATACGGTGGTAAACGTATTATGGTATGAATGAATGTCGTAGCCATCTAATCCACAACATAGCCAGGTTTGAGATTCAAGTCTTTCAATACTGCAAGAAAATCTATTTTTAAGCTGTAGGTGGATATGATTCACCCATTTTGTCCAAAAACGCGGTAATTACCTCTTTTCGAGCTTTCGCTTTTGGAATTTCACTAGTTTGACAAGAGTGGTAAGGGGCATCATCCATTACTATAAGAGCATTTGGTGGCAAATTAGGAATTAATTATTCACCAAACCAATTCTCGAACAAGGTAGATATCATAATATTGGTGATAATCTGCTGAACAACTTAAAATATTCTTTGCTGATAATAGCAAGCAATTTGACACAAAACCGTTTTCTTGAAGTTAATGGGAGCATCTGTATCGTGTATATTAGGCAGTTAGAAATCCTAGATTTTAAATTCGGCTTATCTTGTCTAATTAAATGAAAAAAAAAGGATAAAAGTCAGGACCATTTACGAGAGACTAACCTACCAGATGACAAGAACACGACAAAAATATATCTATGTACAATAAAACAATATTAATAATTGATCTCCTGATAAAAATCGATACAAAAACTGATCTCGAAAAAATCAAACATGCACCGAATAATCTGAATAGGTTCTTTCGTTCGTCCCACTGGTGTAGGAATGAACTACACTAGAGCACACCATACCTTTCGTTTGGCCTGGTGTAAAATCCACTACACCTTCCTGTAGGCGATGTGGTGTCCACTGGTATCCACCAGCTATTTAGCAGGAGTGAATTACACTCGACATGTGTATCAGGAATAAGAAAAAAAGTAAACTAGTTAATTACCCAAGTAACATTCTTAAGAGAATAAAGTTTTATTTATGTTTTATTAGGCTTTTGTAAAAGCATTAAAATTAACAATTATTTTATTACAGTTATTTTTTTTTTGCTAATAGGACTGCAGCATAAATTGATCTTATTACTTGGTTTTATAAGAAAACTAGTTTATACTAAAGTAAACCACGCTTTAGCGCTGTCCTGTAAGGGTTAATTAATAAGTAATTTTAGAACAATTTAGTTTTAAGATACTCCAAAGATGTGTTTGGTGTTAAAGAGGCATACTTTTTAGCAGTTATCTTAAGTAGGTTTTAAAACTTAGTTTTAAAAAGTGTTTTAAGATTATACTTTAAATTGAATTGATCCCAGAACCTTTTAGGTACATTTTCTACAATTTTACAACATAACTCTTATGATTTATTTAATCTACTATAACCATAGGGCTCTTTTAAAACTACATAGTTTTAATAAGAACTAAAGTTTGTTTTAGAGCATAACTTAGCTTTTCAACTCAATCACATTATGTTGACGTTGAAAGATAAATTATTCAAAATAAAGAAAAGTGGTAATTTCCATAGAGAATGAAAAAAAAAATGTATATGTTTCTCCTTCTCTTCAGTGTTTATTAAGTTCATTGTATTCTATTGTTTAACAAATATCAAAACATTCCTAGGCTCCTAATATTCTGGAAATGATCAGTGAAAGAGAAAAATGGTTAATATATTATTACTAATTTTTATATTTTGAATGACTTGGTCGTAGGGTAAATAAGAAGCTCAAGAGTGAGGTTAGGTTATGCCCATTTGATTGAACGTATGAATGTTTTATTGAGGTTTTGGTTTTTACTATTGTTTTATGAAACGCTTTAAAAAGTGTAGCAGGAGCTTTTTAAAGCTGGAAGGTCCTAAAAAGTATTTTTTTTGCTTTATTAGGTTTATAAACTAATGTCCATTTTTAGGTACAGATAGAACGCCATGCATTTTATTTTTGATAAGTCGAAATAGGAAGAAGTCATTGGCCGATAAATCAGGCGAATATGGGCAATGAGTCATTAATTGGATGTTGTTACTGGTCAAAAACTATACAGTTCGTCGTGCTGTGTGAGCGCTTGCATTGTCATGATGAAGAATGATTCGCCGGTTTATGTTGTTCCTTCTGATTTCAGCGATAACTTCCGCCAAAAAAATTGAAGTATACCAGTCAGAATTAACTGTCCTTCGATCCTTTAATGCAACAGTTGCAACATGACCTGTTTTTCCGAAGAAACAAGCAATCATTCTTTTCGAAACGCTTCGTGAACGTCCCACTTTTGTGGGTTTAGGTTTATTTTGGAACACCCATACAGTCGATTGCTGTTTAGTTTCAGGCTCATATGAATATATGCAAGATTCGTTACCTGTTACGATGTTATATACCGAATTTGAACGACCCCCTTCGAATTTGTTTAGCATTTCCTTGCACCACTTGACACGTGCCTGTTTTTGTTCTTCTTTCAAATTGTGTGGGATCCAACGACTGCAAAGCTTCCTGACATGCAAATGATTGTGCAAAATCGTATGTATTTGTTTCGCTGCAATGCCTAAGGATGCCTCTATCTCACGATAGGTCACATGCCGATCTGACAAAATTATTTCACGCACAGCATCTATATTTTTCGCGACAACAGAGGTACATGGACGACCTTCGCGAAGATCGTCATCAAACGTTGGTCTTCCACGCTTGAATTCTGCGAACCATTTGTAAACCATAGTTTTGGATGGTGCTTTGTCCCCAAATAATGAACTAAGTTTTTCCACACATTGCTGCGGTGTTAAACCGTATCGAAAATCATAAAAAATCATCACTCGGAAGTCACGATTCGAAATTTCCATTTTTCACACAAATGTTACTCTCGTTAAATTTTGTTGAAACGAAACCGAGCAGTTTGAAATCGAACTGTCAACCGAATGATAGGTGAAAAACGTCAAATTTTACGAATATGACAATCGCAGAACGCTGGCAATACAAGGAGTACTTGATTTCGCGAACTTTAGCAGTGGCCCTCGTACTATCAACAAAATCTAAATTTGCAGTATCTGATTAACAAACAGATAGGGAGTTTTATTCCGGTATTGTTTGCAAATTATTTGTCGCAAATATCTTCTAAATGGCATAAGATAATAATAATAATTAATAATAATAAAGATGGCAGAAGATACCAGCCGATACCTACCCTCATTGTAACCGTTGGGGGAGATAAATAAGCGTTGAAAGGTGTACAATAAGTGCGAGTGCTCGCAAACTACTTTTACTAATCCCCAGCTGGCACCGGACGTCGTTTCACGTCATAATCACGTTGAATTTTGGTCAAATACGTCGATGTGATTTTTTGACGCAAAAGTAACGTAATAATGACGTCATTTTCGGACCAATTTGACACGTAAACACAGTTGTTGCGAACAAAATAAACCTATGTATCTCATTAATGCACTTCGAGGTTTTGTTATTCATTATTAAATAAATAGAAGGTAATTTATACAACATCGTTTATTTAGCGGTCATTGTGACACCAAAATAAGACGTACTATGACGTTATTTAGGGACTAGTTTGTCACGTTCTGAAATGAGGCGTTAAACTGCGCACGTGTACACGTCGATTCTATACCTTTATTGTTTTTACATTCTATTTATTAATAAAAGTATCTTTAGTGTTTATAATAAATTTATGATTCTCATTTTAAATCTAGGGATTTTTGGGAATTTTCATTTTTAAATGAAATTTTATGTCAACACTGTTTAGAAATGTCAGCTGTCATGTCATTGTCCAAGGTTGGCGGTTCACGCCATTTTGTGTTATTTTTGTAACTTGCGTTTGCAACATTCTTTTAATATGTGTTTTGAAGGTAAGTAGTTAGGAAGTTTAGTGCGAAATTATTGTTTATTTTTAGTATATTTATAGGAATGCAATACGCCGACAAGCACGGCCCCGGAGTATCATTAAACCACTTCAAGTTCCAAGTGGCCGAAATCCTGGGAAATGAGGTTCTTATAAACAACAAGAATCTTTTAACAAGAGCTTAAAAAAGGAGAAAATTGGACTCTTTCTTATTTATAGAACATATTTTACCGAAGGTGAGTTATTTTTTATATTGTAAAGGTGCCTGTAGATAGCCTAATTTTGTTTTAACTATTAACATAGAGAATATAAACAAAAATTTAAGGATTTTAAAACAAAACCGTTCGTAAAGATGATTTAAACATACACATTCCTAAGATTTGAGCATTAAGTTGATTTTTATTTATCTTTACTATGTTAATGTTGATGCCTATGTTATTCTGTATAAACAGGTACATTTAACTTTTATGTTGAAACTAAATCAGGCTGACTAAACTCACCTTTAGACAATTAAAACACTGGTCTATGTATTGTTACTAAAACCTTTCCCTTTATGTACTGTGGTTTTAATTACATTGTTTTATAAAATTATTTTGCATTATATACCTTGATATTATGTTTTATTTAAAAAAGTATAGTGTATAAAATTATTAATCTGTTTTTAGAGAACTACCAAATAGCTAGCCAAAAAGCAACAAAGGTTCTTATAACATAGGATATAACAAGTGATGATGAGTTACAAACTCTTCCTTGTAAAAGAAAGCCATTAAGAAGAATATTTTCAAGTGACAATGGTGAATTCGTTATTGATGACGAACCTATTGGTAGGTAAGTATTGCTTTGTCTAGCAAAACTTAGTTTTTATCATGAGTAAAATTCATACTTTTGTGACAATGTTATAAGCACATTTCTTTTATTCCGAACAACATTTTTTCTTTAAATGTCAATTATTATTTTTCACAATTATTAAAAATCTCACCTTTACCATCAAAAGAGCTTGGGAGTAAAATAATTTTTCCTCTTATCAATATATACCTTGTAAAAATAATAACATTTCTTCATTACATTAATTATAAAAAAGGTTTTTGACCTATGAAGAAATACTAAATTTTGTGTTAGCTAGGAGCATCTAGTACTCTTTAGCCAGGAGCATATTAAATTTTTTCATTGATTTCTCTTGACAGATCTGATTTTAATTATCTTGTTTAGCATAAGTTGTGAACCATCAAATATATCACTTTTGTGACAGCTTAATGATATAAAACAATTTCTGTCTTTCTAGGTCATTGCTAACTCTATTTTTTGGCTCAAATTTTATTTAAATAATTAAGTTTCTGATATTTATAACTATTATATTTTTGTTTTAGTGAAACGAAAATTTAATAAGGATACCATTGAAGCTGCTTCAAGCCTGTATATTCGGAATGATTTGTTGAATATCTGGACACTGCTAAACGAGCTGCTATATAATCTTTTGTAATTTATACATTCTAAGTACATATTCTAAGAAGTAATGTTTATTTAGTAATAGTTCAGGTTAGTATACTTACTACGTTCCAATTCAGAAATTTTATGCAGTAACCTATCTTTTTTTATATAAAACATATTTTTATTAAACATTTTTTAAATAAAACGTTTCTTATAAACATTTTTTTACAAATTAAACATTTTTAAATGAATATTACGGTGTTTTTTTGACGTCTAAACACGTTATCTGGTGACGTGTTTATCACGTCGCGGTATGACGTCTTTGATCTGTGACATATTGCCGTCATAATCACGTCACTAGTATGTCATAAATTGGTGATTTCGACGTAAAATGTGACGTGTATTTCACGTGAAAATCACGTGTCTGTGCTAGCTGAGAAGAGCTATCTCAGGTAATTAACAAGTATTAGAAATTAAAAATTTAAAAAAACCGACTTCAAAAACGTGCAGATGCCGTCACCACATCTTAACCAAATTTATGTGAGACCACCCCTGAGGTATTCCCTTACTAACAAAAAAAGAATCATATAAATCGGACAAGGTGGTAAAGCATTATCGCAAACATACATAAAAAATGAAGGGTTTGAGGATTTTCTCACGGACCCAATTATTATATTTTGACCAAATTTATATGGAACCACCCCTGAAGTACCCCCTTTCTACAAAAAAAGAATTATTGAAAACAGACACCGTGTTGAAGAATTATCGCTGAACATACATACAAAAAAAAATATCGCGACGAATTGAGAACCTCTTCCTTTTTTGAAGTCGGTTAAAAATTCAATTTATATACATAAAAAAGCCAACACAGATTTAACGTTAAAATGTACCGTTACAACTTCAAATATAAGTGGTTTCCATGTTTATGCAAAACAAATGTTTTCTTTGTAATCTATTACTTGAATAAACATTATTATAAAAAGAACATAATACATGTTGTCCGCCTGTTTGTCTATCCGTCTGTCTGCTGTCCGTCTCCCTGTGACGCCACCTGCCAAATATTGAATAAATCTCTGACAAATCACAACAAAAAATTTAAATTTTTTTCTTTGAGAAAGTGGGTTTTCATCAATTTTCCGGCTATACTAATTTTTTTCGACAGCGAATTTATCCGTTTTGCGAATTTTCCTTTCGTTTGGAGAAAATCGGTAAAAAAATATTTTTTGTTTACCAAATTTTCAAAAAAGAAACAAAATATTCACGTATACCTACTACTAGAAGTTCCTCACAATGTGGCGTCAAAATTTTGCCGATGACTCAAACACATTTTCCCAATAAATTAGGGTAGCATTTGGTTTCAACGCTTTTCCGGAAAAAACTTTGCTTGAAAGAAGAGATAGAGCAAAAATACCTTAAGAATAAATTATCCCGCTGGATGAGACGTGTTGATTCATATATCATATGACAGGGTTTTTATGTCAAAGAAGTGGGGAAATAAAAAAATCGAAATATGACACAAACAAAAAAAGTCCAACTACAAAACCTGCTAATAGTTATAAAAGGATAATTTAAAATAATAGAAATAAAGTACAACGAACATAAAAATGACAGGCCCAAATAAGGCAGTGAGTGACTTAAAGAATTAGAGCAGGACCTTACTGGTCAAAAATGCCTCGCTGACAATTATTTTTTAAAAAAATCTAAACCATTTACTTAAATGGTAACACTATAAGATAATAGTAAAATATCTATACTAATTCTATTATAATATACTATCTGTTTTTGCTAAAAGAAAGAATTGATGAAGGAAAATTATTTACTGAAATTTATCATACAATCGACTGATTGATTGAATTGATTTTATCTCATTTTTCTTTCCGTGAATCCATCAGATACTAAACCGAACGAAATTGAAGAAAAATCCACATGGTCTGTTGTGGGATTCAAACCACAACGCTTTTCGTTCAACTGAATGCCTCGAAGCAAAAGTATTTACTAACGGATAAAATAATTTAATCATGAAAGGAAAAACTAATCAAATACTACAATTACCTTTGGAATATATATAAAAATATATATTTTCAAAGCATGATTTTTCGTTTATTTAAAAATCCTCAGAGAAATCCATACCTGATCTTGTGTTCCGGAACACGAGCAAAATAAAATATTTATATATTTCGGGCAATATTCAGGCCGTTTATTCAAGTAACGTCAATAACTCTTCGCGATAAACGACGAAATAAAAATCCTGTTTTTACAGAGTGATATGAAATGTTTTATACTGCCAACTGTTTATTTGTATGTATATACAAATAGCAATATATAAATCCTTTCACACTAGTATTTTCAAAAAAGTAGATACATTAAATGTTTTATTTTACTTATTTTCCAGCAATGCTCATTTCAAATTTATATATCGCCTAACTCACAGACGATCTTTTAATTATGCAGTACTAGAGAAAAGAAACCTTGCACAAATGAGTTGTAGTTTTTTTAATAAGCAAAATCAAAGATAGAAAGTTAAAAAGAATTTTTTATCTCTACTGTTTTTCTTTGAATATAATTCAATTCCAAAGAAGTAGTTATATTTAAAGCCTGTCTTTCTTTATTGCACGTATTGATCACATTTGTCACAGTTATCAACGTGGTTACAAAATTATTCTTAATTATTTCTAAAAAATATTCCCCTAGAGACGAAGTTAGGTACTTAAATTTTTTTTGCGATTTAAAGGTACCGCTTTTGTTAAAATAAAATTCTCAGATCTGTACGGTAAACGGTTTCTTCGAGGAATTGTTTTTAGAAAAATTGTTTTTGAGAAATTGTCCTAGGTTGAGTCAATAATATTGTTAGTTAATTTATTTTATTGCAAAAATATATGGTTAAATATTTTTTAATAAAACTATTGGGACATAATTTCTAAATAATTTAAAATATTTTTTTCTGTAAATATGTTTCTGGGCTTTATAATTATTTCTGATTATATTAACTGTGTGTTCCAATTTTTATTTGTATCAGCTATAAAATACTGATTTATATTTGTGTGGATATGCGGCTTGTAAATGTGTATAGTGGTTAAGAATGGATGAAAGGCAAAGCTGATAATAATTTTATATTATAGACGTAACAATAATTTTATGAATGTAAACATTTTTATTTTCGAATACTTGTACAATTTTTGACCTTTACAGTTTTTTAATAAAACGAATTCGTCCTTATTTGCCCTACTTTTATCTACTTGCAGTGAATGCAGTGAACTCATCATCGGATTCCAATAAAAATTCACCTTCTCGTAGATGCAACTTTACTTAAAGATGAGATCATCCACAACAAAAAATCAAACACAAGGAAACTTAGAAAAGTTTCCACATTGTAAACGAACGAATCCTAATCGGCTGTAGCGAACTCCCAAGACTCGGCTCGGGCCAAAAACGAGTAAAATTGCCAGTCGCCATCCAAGAAAAGGGATCAGTTTTTTCACTGGAAGGTCAACCCAACCAACCCTATTCGACCGACTAAAAGGGAAACCCTATTTGAGCAGTAATTGTAAGCTCATAGAATTTGTGACGATAATTTTGGCTTATCAAATGTTCTCGGAAAAGTTCATGTTTGAGTTTTTGTATATGAAGTTTCTCGCTTTTATTTACACTTTGCAGATAAAATGGGAATACATTTTTTGTTATAGAACATTTTTAACAGTATTTGAGTTTGTGTACAGATTCTATTTGGAAAATAAAGTTTTTATAGTCAATTTCACGGATTTTGGCGTGTTACTGCAATAATATGTGACACTTTCAGAGTTTTATCTTTTACTGTAACAGGAAAATTACGGGACTATCTAATCCAACCATAACAAATAACCAATTAGAAGCTAAAGACTAAGTAATACTTTAAAAGAAGCAATTAGTAACGTATTTTATGACATGAAAATGTAGAATTGATACGAGTTCATTGGCGTCATTTGAAAAACTGTGAATTTTGATACAAAATTGAGAAATAGATGATCTAAGATGCGGGATTACCATTTTTCACAAAATCGAAGTGAAGATTATTTCTAAATCTATGGATAACAAATATTTTAAAAAATGACTTTGTCAAAAGATAAAACCAATGCCAGTTGGAATCATCGCCAATTGTACAGACGTCTTACGTTATGTGTCAGGTTTCATCTATGTTGTGAGAACAAATGTAACGTGCATTTTTAGCCGCTCAAATTACTACAGTAAATTTGAGTCACTTTGTCTAAATATACGAAAAAAAGTTAAAACGTTATATACAGCTGATATGAGTCTGGCGGATACCATTCTTATCATTTAATTCATCTCATCAATAGACAGTGTAACGTTTAAATTTGGCCTTATAGCGGTTTTTCATTAAAATAGGGATGCACTTGTTTTGTCCGTGTTCAGTATTTATTAAAAGGGTCCTTCTATACCCGCATTTAAACCACTGTGCTTTTGAATCGACAGGCGACTGCGGATTTCTGTCAACTCACTGTCGAAGGCGTTTCTTCGCGAGCCTTTTTCCATAGATTCAGGGGATTTTCTGCGACACTCTGGGCGAGTAGGTAACTGTCCTGTATTCAAGATGTCGGTCTAGCGTTTCCGCCCTGACGTTAATTGTGGGTATATGATCAGTTTGGGGTAGATATGACCTCTATTTGAGTTTAGCTAGGCTATTTATTTGGTTTTAGAGGTTTGTTTGGTTATTTTAGCCCTTTCTGTCAAGAATTTATTTCGTAATAGAGGGCGCTAATGGGACACCTATTTGCCACAAAGGTATGTTGGTATTATTGGTTTTGGGAAGTGACGTCGGCTTTTAGGTAATTTGGAGATTTATTTCGACACGTGGATAGAAAGGTAGATTAGAAATTTATTGGAACTCGTTTCAATCCATAATTGGGATATTTCAAAACAACCTTTTGTTTAAAGTTACAACAGTGTGATTTGGTTGTATTTTTGGTGACCACCTGTTGTAAGAGCTCTTTTAGGAGGATATAGTTAATCACGTTTTTGGATCTCATACTGGTAAGTTTTCTTCTACGCAGTACTTAAAGTTATGACGTAGTAATTCTTTTTGTAAGGCCTTCGTCTTTTATTTTAGTGCCCACATATATATGTAATCTTTTCTGGATAAGCTGTTCAATTTGATCTGGTGCTTCGTGTTCCCCCTATTACAGATTAAAGGGGTTAATATAGCTTGATTTTAGTCAGCATGCTTAATTAGACGATTATTAACCCTAATTTATGTTTCTTTTCGTTGTATATATTTTCAGTACATAAGATTGACTTTTAAGGGGTAGTATTTTTAAATATAAGGGTGTAATTTGCCTATTAAATGTAATTGTTGGGTAGAACTCGCTTTACGAGCCGTTTATCTTTTTGCTTTGTAAATCTGAAGATTACCTACATAAATTAATAAGCCGAACTTAATTTAACTAGTAAATGTTGAGTAGTTACTACCTATTTCTAGACCTCGCTTCACGAGAAGGCTATGTAGGTACCTGGTTATTTAATTTTAACTTTATTAACCAGGGATAAATAGTTATCGCTATGTTTTATCTTACACGTTTTCTTTAGGGTTCTGGTGACGGGCCAGTAGTTCCTGTGACGGAATAGTATTCTTGGTACATGCCAGTAGTCCTTGTGAAGGGCCAACACTTCTTGTGACGGGCTAGAAGGCTTTTGGCGGACTAGCACATCTTCTGATCAGCTAGTACTTCTTGTGACCAGCTAGTATTCGTGTGGCGGGCTAGCAACCTTCATGACAGGCAGATTGATTTGTATGCCGAAGCAGAGATAGTAGGACATCAACCGTCTACTAGAGTTTTTCCCAGCTGGAAAGAAGTCACGGTGTACCGCAAGTTTTTGCTTACTGATTTTTATAATACTATTTAATCTATTTTATTGCGGGGTGTTATTAGTACATAACTTTATCTAAACCTAATGTAAACGAGATTTAGGGGTGTATAAATTACAGTACATTTTAATAAACCCGAAAACGTCACCAAGAGCTCTTCGTGGGGTATATTACTTATGGGTAACTAATATTTTTTAATAGTAACAGAGTTTTACTTGTTTTTTTACCCCTAGCGTCCGTAAATAAATCACTATTATTTATTTTAATACATACAGTTTTACGATTACCCCTAGTCCCATTTAATGATTTTTCAGTTAATATAGCGTTTTAGTTGTGAATAATACTCCCAGTGATGCTGGTTTATTGTTAATAGTTGGAGAATCTAATCGTTAATGTACTAAAGCATTTAGTTGTCAAATACTGTTATATTTCGAAGTGTGAACGAAGTTGACCCCCCATGTCAACACAATAATTTATATTATTAAAACTTGGGTATATAAATTGAACTTTTCTCGTTATTTAACCCCATTGGCTAATTGTTTGTTCGATTACATAATCAGGTTGGTCAATAAGACCTATGGTAAGGTAATGTTTATATTATAGTAGGAGCATACTCAATTTGTAGGCTTGAAGGCCTTTCGTAGAGGAGATGCTTATAGTTTGGCTATTTGGAGTTTGATAGTGAACTGTCACTTGGATTGTTGGATGTGAGATTAAACTCCTATCGCCCACTCACATACATAACTTTTTCTACGACTCACCCCCTTCTTCACTGTACTTAGTCTTAAAATATTTGCCAAATAACTTGCGCAAATCGTCCTTCACCTGGTACCATGCAAACGACTGCGCATGCCATCTGTTGATGAATTTATTGTTTTTGGGTTCATGCATATTACATATATGACAAATACAATTTTAATTTCTTACTTTATTTAGTTATTTTAGTTTATTTAGTTATGAATTTATCTCAAGCCGTAAGATAAATTTTCTTATTAAATATTTGAACAATTTAAATAGTGTACCTTATTTTAAAAGTTAGTTCTTGAATATTAATTTTTGAGTTTGTTTAATGACAAACATTAGGTTCGTTAGCTTCTTTAATATTAATTTTAAAAATTGATAAACTAGGAATTAATTGGATAAATTGGTAAATTAATTATAAAGAAACATACGTTAGGGTTTGTCTTTTATTTTTTTAATTTTCTCACTCTTTTCAAGATGCGTTAATAACCTAGTGTCCTTAAAGTTTGTTAAGAGGTACTACTGTATAACTGCATCTCTATCCGGGATTTATATCTTGGAAGATTTTACCAATTAGTAAAACAACTGTGTTAAAGTACTTTGATGCTGGTGTGTTTCATATTTTATTTAATTACTTCGACTTTGTTTTATGTGGAGGTCTTTATTATCATGAATCTATCTAACGTCAAAGTGACGTATATATTGGGTGTCCCAAGATTGAATGGAATTACTAAAAATACCAAAGACATTACAACTAAGAAACCAAATTGTTTACATTTTTTTTGTGGGAAATCATTATTCTCACCAGATTCTCATTTATTGCGTCTTTGCTGTAAAAACTATTTGAAGAAATTACTTTCGAAAACTAAAATTTGATGTATCCTATAATTTTATATTATATAAATAAAAATATGTTTTTAATCAAATTATTCTTTAAAGTTTTAATATAAGCTAAATTTTTTATTAAAAATAAATATTAATCTAAACAAAATATTAGGGTTGCAAAGAACTCCGTAAATACGGCAACGCTGAACATCTTATTTTACGAATTTACAACTAGTACCTATTTTTATGAATGAAATGTAGTTACCGTAACCAGTCGCAACGTTGCCAATCGGGTCTAACAGCTATTTTTTGTATCTGACAGTTTCTGTGTGACTTATTGATTTATTCATTTGTAAAATACTATTTTTGTGAACTTTTGTGAGAAATATAAAAAATGATGGTACATGCAGGTGTAGTGTTCAATAAGGTAGATCATTTACATCAAAATTTATCCTTTCATCGGTAAATATTTTTAAGTTAAGATATGTTGTTTTCATTCGAACCAGTGGAGTAGGGCACCCGTCTTAAGACTATTTTGACCATACAATTTCTTGTACAAGATTTGATACAATTTCTTATAGAATTTAAATTGTATAGGATCACATAGTAAATTGTTTGAAAAATTATTATGCAATCTAATTTTTTAGACAATTTACTGCAGGTTTGATAATATACAATTTAAATTGTACAAGAAATTGTATCAAAAACTTGTGTAGTCTAAAACAGTCTTAAAACAGTTTGTAAAGTGATATATTGAATATTGGCAAAGAAAATTTAACGTAAAATGTAAAATACCTTAAAAATGATTTAACTATAAGGCAACTATACATATTTTTTAATAATCTATTTAGGTTTCCGCAAGATCCTGAAAAAATAAAACTATGGTTTTCTCTAGTAGGGATCAGCCCATTCGTAAAAACCCAGAGTTGTGTTCAGAACACTTTTTTCCTGAAGATGTTTAGGTACGTGCAAATGGTGCTTAATATATCAGAGATGCAAACCCCAGACGGTGTAAGGGCATTCCATTTTTGGATGACTTATCCAACAAGTAAAAATACAAAATATTAATGTTTTGTTTACCTCTAACCATTATTTATTACCTAGTATATCTAATGTATGGGTTTTTAGTTCTGATTCAACTGTTTTTGGAACACCACCTGCTGCAAAAAAAAATTGCTGTAAGTAAAAAGCGTATTAAACTAAACGAAACCAAATCTCTTAATATTAATTTTACTAACAGTAACGGTCAAAGAATACCAATTAACATAAATAATGCTCAGGTCCCTTATGCTAACTCGGCAAAATATCTAGGTATTACATTAGATGCAAGACTTCGCTGGAAGGTCCATGTTAAAAAGAAAAGACACGAGTTAGATATAAAATTCAAGAAAATGTACTGGTTACTTGGTAGGCATTCCAGCTTATCTACACATAACAAAATTCTATTATATAAACAAGTTCTCAAACCAATTTGGACCTATGGCATTCAGCTCTGGGGTTGTGCCAGCTACAGTAATATTCTAATAATCCAGAGATTCAAGAACAAAGTATTGAGGAACATTGTCGATGCTCCTTGGTACATTAGAAACAGCGACCTTCAGATGGACACTGTTGACCAGACTATCACCAGATTCGCTAGGAGTCACGAACAACGGCTCCACCAACATGTGAACGTTGAGGCGATCCAGCTTCTTGACAACACGAACCTGACAAGAAGACTCAAGAGAGTGAAACCTTTTGAGTTAGCCAAGTGATTGTGATAATAACAAAGCAAACATTGTGCGGTTTACCAACCCTAAGGTATACTAGCGAGTAGAACTTTAGTTTTTAAGATTGCAACCCTATTTAAGTTAGGTTATAACAAAATTACTCATTGATCAACTCTTGATCAGATTGTAATATCAAGAAACGCCCCTTTTGGAGTGTTTTTCTCACAAAAAAAAAGTAAGTAAAAAAACTAATAACTGAGCATAAAAAAATTAAATGAAATTTTAGTTAATAAAATTAAGGTATCTAATATATTTAAAACGTTATTTTAAAAAAATTTACAGTTTTTTTACGATATTTTTTGCCATACCATGTTTTTTCGTAATTTTTAATAAAAAAATTATATATTTTTAGGACAGTGTTTTATTTAGATACCCCTACCTACTTAATGTTAATTTAAAATTTTAAATAATTTTGGTTAACATCATACCAGGCAAATATATGGTAAATGCCAATAAACTATAAACCAATAAATATTAAAAATCGGAAGGTAACTTGAATTCTCTTGTATTTGAATTTACTTGTACTTTAATTTACTTACATGAAAAAATCATCATAATTATATTACTAAAAAAATATACCTGCTTATTTACGTATTTTTTTTTAACATACTACTCTGACAATAGTAGTAAGTTTAAAACTCTACGTCACTGGCGAGCATATTATGGACACTATTTACAACGTTGCCAGCCGGTCCTAAGAGATCTGGCTATCTCTCTTATACTCACCAACAATTTTAAAACAATAACAGTCCGCAATCGTATGGGATTTATGAATGAAACATTATGTCTCTATGTTGTAATGTCTTTGAAAAATACTAAGCGCAGATGAAATTTATTTATTTAATCTAAACAACACATGAAAAATATATTACAAAAAATAAATTACACTGGTAAATAAAAAAGTCATGAACAAGAAACCAGAAGGACTAAAATGACAAAAGAATATTAGAGCAACTGACACAACATACCTAAAATTGTAGATTTAATTTTAATTGGGGGTGGGCGAGCATGCTCTACGATTTCATCATCTTCAGTATCACCGAATGACAGGCTTTCTAGTTGGCAGCCGTTCTCTTTTAGTGGATACTTCATCAGCCTCGGAATGTAGATCTGAGGTAACTTCGCCTTTTTAATTTAATACATGCCTTCTACTATAAAAAAAAGTATTAAGGCAATACAGACAACAAAAAATGCTTAAAGACAGAAAGTAAATTGTGTATCTAGTTGTAAAATCTGAGGGGATTACTTCACCGGAGATTTAGGCAGTAGCCCCAAAAAACTACCTTCTCAAAGGTATACATAGAGTCTGAGTTTATAATAAAAAGTTATTAAAAAAAGATCCTATATCCTGTAAGACGATAAAAGGTATCTAAATCAAGTGACCCTCTAAAAATCTTTCGTTTTTAAATAAACTGTTAAAAAAATACCTTGAAAGAACTCATAATCAAAAAATAAGTGTATAACATTACTTACCGATCTTATCAAGCATCCACTTTTCGGTGTCAACCATTTCTTGCCTGGTAAGGGCTTTCTTATCTTTATAAAGGCGGCCAAAGACTTGTTTTTTACGCGTCGTCTGCCTATTTCTGCTCACCTCACAACCGCCAGACCGTCATCATCTGGTTCTTTAAATTCAACAATTTAATACATCTGTTAAATACCAAATTCGGTTTAATATACTTTATTATTTTGTAGCATTCTATTTTTTACATTTTTCTGAAACATCTTATTAAATATAAAGCACAATTTAAAAATGCGTTCACGAATCATGACTGTCACGAGAATCATGGAGATGGAGGAAACAGAAAACGATAATGACAATTGACAATATGACATTGCCAGTTTAGTACTACTTCAGTACTAGATTGGTATAAATAATTGTACCAGATTTCATAAAAATGTACTAGGATCGGTTTTCTCCCTGGCTGCCTTAGTTAATATTATCAATTGTTTAGTATATTTCTAGTTTTACTTATATTAATTACACAGGACGATAGCGGACAATGTTCTGAATTTCATTTCTAGCGTATCCGTACCTGATACCTTTAAGTTGTACCAGATCCACACAATTGTACTAGATTAGCAACATTGGAGGACATCGGATGTGTATTAGCCAAACGTTAAAAAGAGACAGGCAACAAAATCTTGAACGATTAATGCTAGAAAACGGAACGTTACTAATTAGCCATACCAAAAAAATCTTAAATTTTTGTTAATATAAAAGTCACAAATTTACAAACTCCAACTCGAACAAACTTAATCTATACTTGTTTTCGGTTGAAGCAAATTTCCAATTAGGTTCTTTGTGATTCAACACTTAAATATTAAATTTTCGAAAAAATAACGTTATTATGACGAATTCTAAGTGACGTTTATTCTACGTCAACAATGCGACGTCAAATACACGTTATTCGCTCCGTGCGCGACAGCAGCGCCACTTAGTTTTGGTACTAATGGACTATTTCTGCGTATACTGACAAATACAATTTTTAATAGAATTCGTAATTAAAAAGTATATATGTTAGTTTTAATAAAAGTATATGGATTTGTTAAACAAGTAAAACATTAATTTAATATTATTATATATTTTTATTGCTTAAATTAAAGAAAATTATGTATATTCAACAAAAATGAATAATAAAATATAGGCAGGAAACAGTATTCACTGGAAAATGTATAAGAAGTTGCCTAAGTCTTGTTTTAATCTAATAGGTTAAAACGACTAAAACGACAATTCCGGAAGCAGAAGCGGATGATTAAAACGCACCTGATATTTAGCTTGCTGCTGTCAGTGTCAGTGAATATTATTTTTGGAGTCACAGTTTATTGCTATAGAATCAGTTGGCTCACTCGGACCAGTTGAAAGTTCCAAAATAACATCCACTCCAGGGATACAAATTCAGAATACGCAGAATACTGCTGTTTTATTATAGGCGGTTGTCATATATTGTATTATCCGAGTTGTGCAGTGTATAAACTGGAACATTGAGATCAAAAGTGCCGACGTAGGGTGAGCGATCTGATTCTTCAGCTATAAACTGTGGCATAGGAATCAAAATGGCCGCGCCCTATGTTGGGCGTGTCGGACCTCTCTCTTGCACCGTATAGTAATCAAAGTATGTGGGATAATGACGTTTCTGACTTGTAAATCCCAAAAAATCACGTTATAATGACGGCACCTTGCTGCTTGGGATGAGCATCAGTTATTGCGAATTCACCACTTCAGTGTCAGTAAAAACTGATTTGAGTTTGTTTGGGAAATCTAGAAAAAATACTAATAGAGAAATTTATAAGAGACCAATGAAATTAACAAAGTTTAGAATGATGCTCTAAGATAAGTAATGCTTACAGTTTGAACAAATTGTATGAAGCATCCAGAAAAATTAATTGAAGACGACTGAGCAAAGAATATAACAAATATATATATGATGTAAATGAAAATGGAATTATCATGGATTTGGCAGAGAATTCGGACGATGAAGATTATTTCAGTAAAGAGAAGTAACTGATTTTTGAATTTTGGTATTTAGATTTTTTTATCTTGGTTGAAGTTAACTGTATAACTATATCAATTTTAATTAACACGTAAAAATCCGTGAATTAGACTATATTCCTGAAATCACAACTGTATTTCGATCGCCAGCTCCTGGGCTAATACACTTGTTAACACATTTCTCAAGTTTAAAAAACAATTTCTACCTGAAATTTCCTGTTTTTCTGACAGGACTGAAAGTAAGGTCAGAGAAAAGCAATTTGTATTTGTCTAGATGTCTGTATATTCATTTAATATATGAAAATATATTTCCTGTGAGAAGTAATATTACATTTTGCAGCTTCCTTTTTGTATTAGGCTTTTTTATTGCTTCGTAATTTAATTTAACACAATGGTATTATAAAGTGATAAATTTAAAATTAGTTTTTTTTAAATGGTTAAATTTTAGTTAAAGGTCCATATTCATCGAAAAATCAATAGTTATATAGTTAGGGTGTGATTTGTTTTGTGAGCAATAATAATTAAAAAGAATGTGAAGAAATATTTATTTAACAGTTATCATACATCCGAACTTCCAGCTAACCCAAAAAAATACAGCAAATAGAACAATTTTTTTTTTGTGAAAAAACATTCCATAAGGGGCAGGCATCTCGTATATCTTAGGGTCTGATTACTTAATTACACTAAAGCCATTGTTCGTGACTCCTAGTGAACCTGGCGATAGTCTTGACAATAGTGTCCATCTGAAGGTCTCGATGAAGGTCGTTGTTTCTAATATACCAAGGAGAGCATCGACAATGTTCCTCAATACTTTGTTCTGGAATCTCTGGGTCATTGGAATATTATTGTTGCTGCCACAATACCAGAGGTGAATACCATAGGTACAAATTGGTTTAAAAACTTGTTTATATAATAGAATTTTGTTATATGTAGATAGGCTACAATGCCTACTAAGTAACCAGTACATTTTCTTGAATTTTATATCTAACTCTTGTCTTTTCCTTTTAACATTGAACTTCCAGCGAAATCTTGCATCTAATGTAAATCATAGATATTTTTCCGAGTTAGAGTAAGGGACCTGAGCATTATTTATGTTAATTGGTACCTATTCTTTGACCATTTTTGTTAGTAAAATTAATATTAATAAATTTGGTTTCGTTTAATTTAATACGCCATCTTTTGATCCAATTATTTATTTGGTTAATTGATGTTTGCAGTTTATTTACAGTTTCTTCATGATCTTTACTTATCGCTAGGATGGCAGTATCATCTGTAAATGTAGCTTGTTCTAGTTGCGATATGTTACAAGTTTATAACAGATACGAAGTGGGTTCCAGGACGCTTTCCTTTCAATTCAGAGTCCTTCATCTTGTTTTACTCTAAAGAATCTATCTGAAATGTATGAATCCAATAGCTCTGAGTATGGCTGTGCAAGTAGCACATTCAGTTTATGTTTTAAGCCATCATGTCATTACTTGATCAAAAGCCTGCGCAACATCGAGAAAGATGGCTGAACAGACTTCTTTGTTTTCTAATGCTTTTTTAATCGCATTTGAGATTCTATGAACCTGATCTATAGTTGAATGGTTTTCTCTAAAGCCGAACTGGTAATCTGGAATTAGTTTCCTTTCTTTAATGATGGGTTTCAGTTTTTTTATTAGTATTATTTAAATAGTTTTTTAGTGATCTTATACAATTTAAATTATATAAGAAATTGTATCAAATCATGTACAAAAAATTGTCTAGTCAAAAGAGTCTTAAGACGGGTGCCCTACTCCACTGGTTCAAATGAAAACAACATATTTTAACCTAAAAACACTTACCGATAAAAGGATAAATTTTGATTTAAATAATCTACCTTATTAAACACTACACATGCATGTACCATAATTCTTTATATTTCTCACAAAAGTTCACAAAAATAGTATTTTATAAATGAATAAATCAATAAGTCACACAGAAACTGTCAGAAACACAAAATAGCTGTTATCCCGATTGGAAACGTTGCGGCTGGTTATGGTAACTACTATTCATTCATAAAAATAGGTACTATACTCGGACAAAATATTGAAGAAGGTAATTCCTTCCTGATCACGTACAACAATAATACTATACCAGAGCATAATGAATGGAATCACGCGATTAAAACTGCAGAAGTTATCGGAATCACGTGCCAACTAGTCATAAATGCATGTTTATTGCCAAAATGAATTACGCCAGTGGCGTATAAAAACTATTGGCAAATTAAATGCGGTAATAGTAAATAATATTATATGAAAGTAGGTTGGTTATCTATTTTTGTAGTAATAATCATTTATGTTTATAATTTTGTTTTGTTTATTGTTAAAATATGTAAATATTATGCCAGTGGCATAGAAACACTATTGGACAAGTAAATGGGGTATTATAAACTAGAACAAAATATTAAAGAAAGGGCGCCTTAAAACTGCAAAAGGTATCGTTATTATATAAAAATGCACTCTTCCAGTGTCGCAGAAATACTATATTGGCAAATTAAATGGGTATTTGTGAATATTACTAGATGAAAGTAGGTTGGTTATCTATTTTTGGTATAATAATTCATCTATGTTTATAATTGTTTTTTGTTTATTATAAAAATATGTAAATTAAGCTTGGTATCACTTACTTGAATTCTAAATCTATGAAGTTGCGTAATCCATTGATTCTGCAGAACTATCACTGGAATCGTCTTTATCGTCGGAACTTAAAGTTATGACTAAAGATTCAACTACGGTTTCGATCATACCGTCCAAGCGCCACATATTATTTTCTTCCTTGATTACATGGGAAATAGCATTCTGCCAATCATCAGGTTTTATACGTTCTATACCGGTTTTGAATAAACTTTGAACGTCGGCTATTTTAAAAGTTTTATTTTCTGGAGCTACAAACCCTTTCACTTGCGCTCAAATTAGTTCAATAGGATTGAATTCGCAGTGATAAGGGGGAAGTCTTAATGCCGTAATACCACGATCACGAGCCATTGTGTCGACAACATATTGAATATATTTATGGCAGTGTTCCTTTATTAGGTCCATTGATTCCACTTTAAGCATCTCCTCGGTAAATGTTATTGCTTTATCCCGCAGCCAGGTTTACATATCCGCTTTCCTACTGGACATTATCGGAATGCATCCAACTTGTCAACTGTGATAAGAAGCGTTATCTAGTACAATAACTGAATTTCGTTTTATACGCTGTAATACTTCAGTAAACCATTTTTCAAAGCATTCCACATTCATGTGGTAGTCTCCTGTTTTTTCGATATAAACACAAGAGCGCTATTTTCCAAAAATCCACTGTCACTTCCGATATGGGTAACAATTAGGCGCTGTCCTTTACCTGATGGTGCTTTCAAACCTGTAGATAATCCCTCTATAAAAGCTTGGCGATGACTAGTTACAGAAGTATCTTGCCATATCTTAGATACCGTGTATCCAGCATTCACCCACGTTTCATCGAGATAGTATATCTTTTTTTTAGCGGCTCTAAACTCTTTAATATTTCGTAAATACAGTTCATCAAATTTCTAGAGGTGTTCGACGCCCAGACAGAGAACGCGCTACGTGTGACTAAGATAGCTATTGTACAGTCTGCTAAGTTATTTTAAATAGTTTTTAATATTTTTAGGTAATTAAATTTTAAAAGTGTGGAATAGTTTAGGGAATAAATTGGTCTGATTGGACTTTCTTAGAACGTTTTTAAAAGCAACTAAAGATAGTATGTAGAATTGAAAATAATTATTATGCCATAAAAGGTGTTTTGGAATTCCTTCAACCTTTTGAAATTGAGTCAGAAAATATAAATTTTATAGGATAGCGGAAAATACCTATAATTTTTTTGTAGGCCTTTGTAAATCGTGGAAATAGTTTATATTTTATTTCTACCTTATTAAGGAAAATGGTACCTATTATTAATAACGGTTGTTTCTGAAACATTACTAAAATTTTCGAAATTTTGTTTTTCTACAAAATAATAAACTATACTATTTAGAAAAAAATTTATTTCTCTTATAATTTTATAAAAAATAACAGGGGGATATTTACATTTCTTGATCTATTAAACAAAACGATAAATTATCTCGACGAATGACACCATGTTCTAGTACGGAAGCTAGCTTTACATTTTTGTTGGTGGTTTCATGGGTTTCATATCAATTTTTTGTAATTGTAGTTTACACGTACATATACCTCTTAACACTTGTTTGCTTTATTAAAAAAGTGTGTTGTTGTGATTTACGTCGAAATAAGTCAAAAACAACTTGAAACCCCATATAAAATCAAAAAGGAGAAACGGAAAAAAATTGAGCCTGTAAATGAACACAAAAATAGCTATCTAATAATAAAAAAATAAAATTTGATTCTTGTGCAGCTTCATCTATATCATTAACTGTTTTTGGTTTTTTAATGGTTTTTTTTGGTGATGAAAATTCCGATATCTCACGGTTATCGATTCTTTTTTTCTCTCCAGAAATGGGGACGACAGTGTTTTTAGATACTTCTGTGGCTGCAGCAACACGATCATTTACATTTTTAAATGGTATTGAAGGTGAATTAAAGTTTCCTTCTCTTCTCATAAACTCTATAACATTGGCTATTTTTTCGCGAGATTGACTGTTAATCACGCGGCCTCTTAATTTGCTATTAAACTCCATACTTAGGTTCTATTAAACTGTAATGAGCAAAAAACACAAACGAAAATAAAAGAAATGTTTTAGCGAAATTTACATCTGACATTTACGTCTGAATGAAATAGTGAAATACTTGATGCGCAGAGTGTACTTTCATTGCGTAAATCCGTCGGGATGCCTGTCAGTAGTGCTTTCTCTGTCTAGCCGTCGAAAGCCTCTAGAAATTTGATGAACTGTAACGCCGTCGCCAGGACACTATATCTGACCTCTC
Organism: Psylliodes chrysocephalus; assembly: GCA_927349885.1. NCBI lineage: Eukaryota > Metazoa > Arthropoda > Insecta > Coleoptera > Chrysomelidae > Psylliodes > Psylliodes chrysocephalus. Next base: position 37,198,511 of record OV651818.1, read on the forward strand.
AATTAAAATTGATTTCCTACACCGTTTGACAAAACGTAATTTTAAGCTCCATAAAATTTTTCGTAAAGTTTCACGGCTCATTAATGGAATTTCTTCGTTTTCTCCTAATTTCGTAAGAACAACTTTAAGTGTTGAAGCTTTGTTTTCGAAAAAAAAAAAAAAAAAAAGAATGTACAGTTCTTGGAATGATTTGTCGTCTATGCTGACTCTGTCGGAATTTTCATTCATAGACAACAGTGTTGATCATGCATATGACTCACCTTCTCCAATATTTGGTCCGAGTACAGTTGTAAATTCGTAAAATAAGATATTCAGCGTTGTCCCATGCCTCATCAACTTGGATGTAGTTTGCTAAAATATTTTGTTCAACAAAAAAGTCTATTAGGTCGGGTATTTTGTTTCTATCTGTGGGCTAACAAGTTGGTTTGCCAGTTAAATGCGACTCACATTTTAACTGTGTCATTACTTCTTTTAGGTTTTTACCCTTAGTTGTTGTTAGTCTAGAGCCCCAATGGGTGTGTTTTGCATTGAAGTCACCTCCAATGAAAAATCTAGATTCTTGACTATTGAGGAAATCTAGATATTGTTCTTTTTTAACTGTATGTCTTGGAGGAAAATATACAGAAGTGATCATAACATCAGAAGTTTTAGATTTTATTGTTACTGAAGTAGCATGAAATTTTTCAGTCCTGTATCCCGCTTCTTGATGATGCTTAATTGCTTCTCTAATTATTACTGCGCTACCCCCTCTAGCTGCATTTCGGGGATGAATGGTATGATAATCCTTATATACCTTAAATTTAATAAAGGACTCATTGGTAAAGTTAGTCTCTAAAATTAAGCACATGACTATGCTTTCTATGTCTAGGATTGCTTACAATCCTTGTTGGTACTGCAGCAGTCCATTAGCATTCCATTCCATTATTGTTGAGCGATTACTCATTATATTGTCTCTTAGGTACAGCTTCTTTGCTACTATATTCTAACCTAAATAGAACAATAAATACATTAATAGAGAATGAATAAGCTATTAATTATAACCAAAGGAAGATATTTTAACCCGAATTATTGTTGAGAAAAGCAATATAGTCAGAAAGAGCTAGTTTATGTTCATTTATTAAGTAGTAATAGTAGACTACTACAAACAACCTACTACTGGCACGCCAATGTATAAATGTCAAATGCGTGGTTTTAGGCCAAATGTAAGGTTCTTAAAGCGGTTTTCAAACAATCTTCTGTTTAATATTTACGAGTTATTAAAAAAAAAAAAAAAAAATAGGTATTTATGCAACCAGTTACGAAATGCATTATTTTATTCCAAGTAGCAAGGTCTTGTCATTATGACGTGATTTTTTTGGGTTTACTCGTCAGAAACGTCAGTATCCAAATTATTGACGTTTCATTCACGTCGTTTTTGCAACGTTAATTAGACGTCAATACAGATTCGTCATTATGACGTAATTTTTTAGTATTAATTTATCCGAAATACAATATCCTAATCAGTAACGTATATTTGACGTCGCATTGATGACATAGAACAGACGTCACTTAGAATTCGTCATAATTACGTTATTTTTTCGTATATTTCTGGCAATGTATATTGTCAATTGTCATTGTTGTTTCCTGTTTCCTCCATCTTCATGATTCTCGTGAGAGTCGTGAGTGACAGTCGTGACCTTGTAAACGTCATGCATTTTTAAATTGTACTTTATTTGATAATATGTTTTAGAAAAAGGTAAAAAATAGAATGTGACAAAATAATAAAGTATATTTAACCGAATTTGGTATTTTACAGATGTATTGCATGGCAATTAATAGACACATCACTATTTAATATACCGGGTTATAATTTGTTTTACAATGAAGGAGACTTTAATCAGTGTGATGGAGTGATTGTATTTGCAAAAGAAACATATAATATAACTTTCAAAATAATTAAATTTGATGAAATAAATGTAATAGAGATATCTAAAAATATTTATAAAAAAGTTTTTTATTAAATGGTATTTATAGACCAGGACCCACTAATCAAAACAATTTTATAGAAAACCTATCTCAGTATTTAAAAACTGCAAATAAAGCAGATTTTCATGTATTAGTTGGAGACATAAATATCGATATTCTAAACTTCGAAAATAACCACGTTCATGATTACTTAAATATATTAAGCCAAGAAGGGTTTATAAGTCATATAAATAAATATACAAGAGAAAAGGGCAACGAAAAGTCCTGTATTGATCACCTTTTTATTAAAACCAACAAATTAAATTCTACTATCATATCAACTATTGTTCAAACACACATCACTGATCACTACTCAATAGTCAGTAATATAGTTTTAAATGAAAATATAAAATGTTCTAAAAAATACAAGTCAATTCTCAACAAAAAACAATTAAAGGAAAAAATTAAAAAAGAAAACTGGTTAGATGTCTATAGTACAAATGATACTAATATTAGCTTTACAAATTTTATAAACAAACTAAAATGGTACATAGAGAATTCTATGCATAAAGTAAAATTAAAAAGAAATGAAATTAAAATTCAGCCATGGATTACCAAGGGAATACTTACATCTATCAAACAAAAGAATACATTATACAAATTGATGAAAAATAATTATACCGAACAAAATAAAATAAACTTTAAAAATCACCGCAATTACTTAAATTTATTAATAAGAAAGGCTAAAACTGAATATTATAACCAAAAAATTGAAAAAAATAAAAATGTTACCAAAAATATTTGGAACTGCATTAAAGAGATATCTAATTCAAAAGGAACAACACAATCTATTACACAAATAAAGACTCCAGATGGAGATATTACAAATGACTCAGAAAAAATATCAAATATTTTTTGCGAACATTATACTACAGTTGGGGAAACTATGGCCTTAAAATTATCTAGAAATCAAAAATTAAAAATTTTTCAAAGAAAAAACAATAAATCAATATTTTTATCAAGTACAGACAACAAAGAAGTTACAGAAAAAGCCAGGTTTAGACAACATAACATCCGAAATTCCTAAAGAGTTATATCAAGAAATTTCTCCAGTATTGACCTTTCTTATAAATAAATCAATTGATGCTGGTATATTTCCAGATTCCCTTAAAGAGTTGTTAATAATACCGATGTATAAAAAAGGAGACTCATTTAATGTTATTAATTACTGACCAGTTTCTATTATATCAAGCGTTGGAAAAATATTTGAAAAAATTATTGAAAAGAGAATGACGTCGTTTTTAAATAAATATGCAATCCTTTCAGATAGGCAATATGGTTTTCGAAAACAAACCTCAACTTCGAATGCTATTGCAAGATTGACAAAACTTATCAACAATTCTATAGATGAAAAACAACCATCATTGTGCATTTTTGTCGATCTTGCAAAAGCATTTGATACGGTTAACCATTAAAAACTCTTAGAAACACTAGAAAATTACGGATTTAGAGGAGTAACGTACAAATTACTAAGTAGCTATTTAAAAAATAGAAAACAAATGGTTAACATCAACGATATCCTTAGTGATTACAAAGTTATTAAATGTGGTGTTCCTCAGGGAACAGTCCTCGGACCATTATTGTTTAATATTTATTTTAACGACCTATTTGAACAGAAATTCAAAGGAGAAGTTATCAGTTTTGCCGATGACACCTCAATTGTTTATCCACATAATAACTGGGAAACACTTAAAAATACCGCTGAACAAGATTTTCAAAATATTTCAACTTTTTTAATTATAAGGCCCTTACTATAAACTATGAGAAGACATCATTCATACCTTTTACCTCATAAAATAATAATTTACCAACATATAAGTACCTTCAAATAATTCAGAAAGGAAATCAACAAATAAAAATTAGGTCTACCAATAACACCAAATACCTAGGAATATACATAGATTCTCATTTAAAATGGGATTTTCAAATAAATTATGTAATAAAAAAACTTCGATCAATTGTGTACAAATTTAAAAATCTTTCGAATTTATTAAATATTAAATATCTTAAAATATTATATTATGCTCTCGTGGAATCTCATTTATCCTATGGAATAATTGTATGGGGCTCCGCAGGAATAAAACTTATAGAAAACTTACAAAAAATCCAGAAATGTATCCTAAAAAACATGTATAAATTACCAAGAATTTACCCGACTGAAATGCTCTATACGCATACACAATTTTTTAATGTGTACCAATTGTATGCCAAAATTCTATTGTTAAGACAATATAAAGATAAAAAATACTCCGAACCTGTTATCCATCCATACAATACTAGACACAAAATCGGTTCAATTACTGTACCAAGAACAGCAAAAACAATCGGCCAGAAATGCTTTACTTATCTGAGCCCTAAATTATATAATGAACTCCCCTCTGATATTAAAAAAATCAACTCATATAATTTATATAAAAAGAAAATTACAGAATGGATTCTAAGTTTACCATTCACAAAGTTAAAACAATTTCTTCATTCAAGTATATTTTGTTATAGTCTGAAAGATTACTGACATTCTTTCACTCGCGAAATTACGTGAAACTCTCAGCGCTTATCCCCAAGAATAACTAAATAGTTAACTATTTTATGTTTTTTATTTTAAATATTTTACAAAATTATTATTGTTGAAGCATGGAATAAAAAATGAAATTTCTCACCCACGCTCAGGATTTTCCTTTTGTGGGGTTTCATTTTTATTTACCAACAAAACAAATTATTAATTAATGTATACCTATGTATTTTAAATATTGTATTTTTTATGGTAAATAAAAATTACTATTACTATTACTATTGCATTGTTGACTTTGAAAAACCGGACGATGACGGTCTGACAGTTGTGAGGTGAGTAGAAAATGGCTGACGCTGCGTAAAAAACAAGTCTTTTGGCCGCCTTTATAAAGAAATATATAAAGAAATATACCATAATATAAGACTGGTAAGTAATGTTATACTTTTATTTTTTGATTGTGAGTTCTTTAAGGGTATTTTTTAAATAGTTTATTTAAAAATAAAAGATTTGTAGGGGGTCACTTGATTTAGATACCTTTTATCATCTCACAGAATATATGATCTTTTTTTTATAAACTCAGACTATATGTATACGTCTGAGAAGGTAGTTTTTACAACTAGATACACAATTTACTTTTTATCTGTAAGAATTTTCAGTGGTCTGTATTTTAATAGTTCTTGTATTTTAGATGAAAATGATAAGTGATGTACCAAATTAAAAAAAGTCGAAGTTACCTCAGATCTACATTCCAAGGCTGATAAAGTACCTACAAAAAGAAAACAGGTGCCAACTAGAAAGCTGTCATTCGATGATACTGAAGATGATAAGATAAAGTATGCTCGCCCACTCCCAATTAAAATCAAATCTACAATTTTAGGTATGTTGTGTCAGTTCCTCTAATATTCTTTTGTCATTTTATTCCTTTTGGTTTCTTGCTCATGACTTTTTTATTTGGCATTAAAATTAATTTTTTATATTATATTTTTCATGTGTTTTTTGGATTAAATAAATAACTTTCATCTGCTTAGTATTTTTAATAATTCCATCCAACCTTGGGACACCCAATATAGACGTCACTTTGACGTTGGGTAGATTCGTAATAATGACGTCAATTTGCCTAGCCTAGGACACCCGATATACACAATACTTTAACGTAATATCGATTCGTCAAAATGACGTAATACGTGAGAGAAACTTTTTTGCTTCTCAATGGAAATCGGATCACGAAAAAGGTAAGTCCTTTTCCCTCCTGACCGGTAGTCCTTGGATGTCCCAATCTAACACTTTTTAAATATGTTTAATACAAAATTCAATTTTACCTTATCTGTTCAACATTAGTTTAATCTCAAGTGTGTGATGTTAACCTTTTTCTTTTATTTCTAACGAGACAAAATATGTTAAAATGTTTTGACTGTTAATCCTTTAGAGATGAGATAATGGGTTGATACCAAAAGCACTCGATAATATTATCTATTTAAATATAAGACAGGAAATATCTTTGATATTTCAAACTTTGCAGATTTTAAATACGCCTTTCGTTTCACCTCAATCTTTGACTAATCAGTTTGTACACACTATCTGCTTCAAATAATATCAGTTAAAAAATTATATATTTCATCTATGAACACCTTTGATTGGTTTATTTTTACATCATTACTAATTCACCGCAAATTCACATTTTTCTAACATTTGACACCTGTCACCTACATTTAATAACCACCTACCCTCATATAATGTTGTTTAGTGCATTAGAACATAAACGTTATCAGTTCAGTGGAAAAAAATAGATTGTTAATTTAAAATTCAAACAAACGTTCTATGTCAATTAAAATAATTTAGCCATACTGCGAACCAGCGATTTACAGAATTCCTTTTAGCGTGAAATAAGCTGGCCGCCATATTTCACACATGACCATGTTTATAGGTATTTACGATTTAGTTAAAATCTCCGGAATAAAACGTGAATGTTTAAATGGATGTCCAAAAGTAATTGTATTCCGCTGATAGCAAATGTAAAATGTAACATAGAGAACGCGCGAACAATGTTTATTTTAATATGTTATTTTCATAGAAAACCACTGAATGGACAATAGTAAAATGATTAAGCCATAATTAAATTTTTCCACATCGGCCATCTTGATAATATTCAAAGGAGAAAACTAACCGCCTAATTTATTTCACTTTCATTAAAGAGCTATTCTTTTGACTAACAACGTAAAGTTTGTGATCTGATTTAGTTCTACAGATGCTTCAATAATCTCTGCTCCTCCGAACTTTCCTCTAATATTACACCACTAGCCAGAGCCACTCCCCAGTCTCTAGACTCATACTCGTTATGTGATGAATCGTATTTGTTTTTAAACGCGTTGACTGTCACACAACTGATATCTAAAGGAATATGGGTTTGATAAAAACATAACACATACTGGAAAAATATCCCAAAACAAACTCTCGGGAAAACTGTAGGGAATGACTATCTATGAATAAGTCCAAATAGTAACACAAAAACAAATAACTAAACCAAGTATGTACTTAGGCCGGGGATAATCACTAAATAATTTCAGGCGGACAAGGCGATCCAGTCCTGATAATTGATATAGGCAACCAATGACACATATTTGTAATTTTCGATGCATTTGCTTCAAATACTCAGTAATGCGCATGCGTTATAATGCAGTTAAACATCGCACAAATGTGCCAATAGATCGATAGGATCATGTAACGTTCCATTTGTTAGAGTTCAGTGGACAAGACCCATGACTGGGCATGACCCAGTAAATCAACACCAGAAACAGCTAAACATATTTATACTGAGTCACTGCTAAACCTTGGATAGTAAAATACAGGCACTTTTTGGACAATTACATGTTAACACAAGAACATATAGAACATACTGGGTTAAAGATTTGTAGTATGCAGGGTATAACAGTGACAGAATAGGTATTAGGAACCAGCATAAGGCAAAATAAAATAAGCCTGCAGTGCTATGGGAGACCAAGTCAGACAAGCCCATGACATGAGATGGACTGGAGCAGCCTTAAGAAAATCATAAAATTATCTGTTTACTGAAATAAGAAGATTTTGAATTATAATCATTTACTGCAAAGTGTGTTAGACTTCGTTTACTTTTAGAACAGGCCAGACACGTCATCAACTTTTTAAGCGGACACGCCCAACTACAGAAAAACTATTACGAAAAATAATAAACACCTAAGAGGTGATCCATCAATCTTAAAGCAATGAGTGAGGCGCTATTGATGACGTGTCTGATAAACGAAGTCTTCTAATATGTCTTTATAGCAAGTTCAACACATGCTTAATGAGATTAAGGTCTGGTCACCAGCAGACCTTTTAATTTTTGAATCTCAACTTCTCGAACGATGTTGACTACGTGCAATCATCATTTATGATGGCACATATTTCATATCCAATGAAACTTTCATGCTATTAGAGGATATTGTGCCAGTCAGCACTGTCAGCAGTCATTTGTTGATTACAATATAAACAACGCAGTGTTAAAAATAAGTCTTTTTTAACCGTAAATAAACGAACGAGTCGAAAGACGTCACAGATAGCAGCAGTTTAACTTTAAAAATATCTGTCAAAGAATTTCGTTTTGAACAAACACAATAAATTACTTCTAAGATTTTCCTTATATAACAAATTGTAACAAAAAACCACATGCAACAATTATTACCCATAAATAAATGTAATGTACCAAACAAACTTCATTTCTCGAGAACAACATTTAACCTTTATCAAGATATTCAACTACAGACTACAAGAGCAGCTGATAAGAGGTATTACGCTTTACGTTTTACCACGAATATTGAAATATTTTTTCTATGTTAATGTATAAACAATTTTTAGATTATTGTCCACGAGTGCACAAAGGCGAATAAATGGAATTTCGAAGCAAACCAAATTATCAAATAATTATCGTAGGAAATGCTTAAAAGCATTTACCATCGTACTAATAATCTATATACATTAGGGTTATCTCCGATATTATCCGTCAATAATGTTTATATTGCGATGGGTTTGATTCAATAATTTATAATAGAATATCATTTCATTATAATGATTTATTGCTAAACTTTGTCATTACGATGGCTCATTTATTTGTAGCAATGTCTGGCAGATAATATGACATTTTCATTATATAAATTGTAGTTTTATTAAAGTATCCATCAGAATGAAAAATAACAATTAGCGCAGGGGTATCTGGACCACTGTATGAAACAAACGAGACGTTTGATAAAAAAAATCAGACCATCCGAGTTCGCTTGTTTTTGGAAATATAATACAGTAGAAAGGCGCGCTATGCATAAAACCGCCGAACACGCTTCTCTTCTATCGATGCGTTTATGATGGTTTCCATGATAACGACACAGTCTTTAGATCTAGCCAATTAATGCACTTTTTTTATACAGTGGTTAAACTAGTTGGTCAATTGCGACTATTGCGAGTTTTTTTTTTATTTTTCTAACAATGTTTCTAGTACATGATCCAGTATGTATGCTATTGGAGATGCCATTCTGTAGATGGGATGTGAGGATAAAAAAGACTTTTAAAATTCGCCAACACCTGAACCTATACTAAATGTAAGCAAAAAAAAACTAAGTCAAAAGACAAAGTGTTTGTGCGAAAATTTCGGAAAGTAGTATTCCGAATGTAAATGGTTGTGTGGTAGTTTTTATTTAAACAAGCTTTTTTGCGTACCCTGTTTGATTGTAGGTGTAAAATAAAATGTATGGAATAAAGACGGTTTTAGTGATTTTGGGAACGTAACTCGCGGCCTACATAAACATGAATCATCGTGTGAACATATGCGTTGTGAATTAAGATTTACAGAACTAAAAAAAAATAAATTATATTGAATTTAATGAAAAAGTGCATCTTAACAGACGTTTTATGCAGTTGCCAATTCGAGCAGTTCTTTTTCTAGGAAAACAAGAATTGGCAGTAATCGCAGTAATTTTAAGTAATTTTTAGATTCCTATATCTCACTCAGTTCTGTAGACATTCAAGAACACTATAAAAAAATTTCGCTTGTATTTGCCGCAAATTCTAAAAAAAATCAAAATGAATTAATAGACTGTATTTCTCAATATATTGAAATTAAATTAAATGATTGCAATTTTTTTCCATTCAAGCAGACGACTCAACAGATATTGCTCAAAAATCTCAATGTAGCACAATAATTAGATATGGTAACTCTCAAGGAAAGCTAGTTGAAAGATTTTTAGGATTCCATAATGTACGTTCTGATCGAACAGCTCAAGTATTGTTTACTCTAGTTACAAGTTGTCTAGAAAAATACGACTACAAATCAAAACTTGTTGGAAAATGTTATGACGGCCTAGTGTTATGTCAGGGCAATTAAATGGTTTACAATCGAAGATTAAGGAAGTAGCACCAGAGGCGGTATTCGTTCATTGATTGGCGCACCTTCTGAATTTAGTCCTGTCTCAAAGCTGTAACAGCATTTCGAAGTGCCGTATATATTTTGCTAATGTGAATGCGCTGCCTTCTTTTTTTCATTTAGCAAAAAGAACTCACGCCACCGATGTAATCCTCAATAAGCGAATACCCACTTCAGTACTTACAAGATGGTCATCTAATTCTAAGATTTTGAGTTTTATTCATAATAATTGGAATTCTCTAAAACAAGTTTTTAATGACATTTTAAACGACCCAAATTCTGATCAGGCTTCTAAAAGACAGAACTTAAATATGTTTAATGACTTTGAATTTGTTCTTCTAGTTATCATTGTTAACGAAATTTTTTCCATCAGCGATATACTTTTTGATATATTGCAGAAACGTTCTTTAGATATAAATTACTGTGTATCTCAAACTAAAAATGCGCAGAATCAATTAAACGCTAAAAGAAATGAAGTTATTTTTGCAAATATAATTGATTCAGTTTCCCTAAGAACAGAACTGCCCACTGACTACCATGATGGGCACATAAGACAAGTCTTGACAAGAGATCAAAGTAGTTCAAAAATATGAAATTCTGTATTATGAAATTCTGGATACAATTTTAGAACAAATCAACACTCGCTTTCAGGATACTGATAAGCTTCAGTTCGTAACATTAATGGACACTTCCAAATTTTCTGTAAATTAGGAGAGCTTTCCTATAGAAGCACTAAATAATTTAGTTAAAATGTATCCTAGTAAATTAAATGATTTACAAAGGTTTAAAAATGAGTTACAGCTTACTTACAGTGATAAAAACTTTATAAATAATGACATCGATAAATTGTTGGAAAAACTATTCTAGAATCGCGATATTTTCAAAGAAGCTTATAACGTATATTGCTTAATCTTAATTATTCCACCCACTAGTGTTTCAGTCGAACGTAGTTTTTCTTGTTTAAAACGAATTAAAACATATCTACGAAATACAATAACAGAAGATCGACTTACCAGTTTAGCAAAAATTTCAATTGAAAAGACGCTCTTAAATGAACTTGTACGATCAAAGCCATTTTTTAATGATATAATAGATAATTTTGCAAGTTTAAAGGGTAGGAGAACCGACCTTATGTACAAAAAATAAGAAAAGTCGAATTTTATTTGTGTTTTATTTTCAACGTGTCACTCACATTCAAACCCACAAGCCACCACTGAATTAGCGAGGCTTTTCTGAATTAATTTAAACAATTAAATCATTTAACTCTACATTTTTTGTACCATTTATTTTGTGTTTTCATTTCAAGTACAGAAAAGTAAGAAAATAATGTTTCTAATAATGGGTCCTCCATTTAAAGAGGCTTTGATAAAACTGAAACAAAAGCAAACATTCGTGTCTAGCGAAAGTAAAAACAATGAATAAATAAAAAAAGGCTTCCGTTTGGTTGAAATATATTATTATTATTATTATGTAATTTTTCTCAATCTTGTAAAAACTATACTGCCTGAAACTCGGCTTCGTAGCCAAGCCTTAACTTTATAAGGCTTCTGATTTAATTTATTTATTTTAGAACCCAACGCGTCTTTGTAAAATGTCTGAAGGAAACACAGTTTTTCTTAAAACAAATATAATAATATAAAAACGACAATACAAAGTAGGTTACAACCCGACATATACAGATATGACCTCAAAACTATAACAAATGACAAAATAAACTTACTAACTCTAATATCTCACACAAACATCAATAACCTATTACCTCGACTATGACCTTTTCGGTCAGAGTCGCTACAGAGAATTCCTACTGGGAGAGTCTCCTACACAGAGAATCCTACCCAGTGGAAAAATTACAATGCGTCTTCCCGAGACTTATAACTTTTGCCTAAGTATTAGCCTAATTTTTAATAATAATTATTAACTTTTAGGTTTGATAATTTTAACTTAAAACAAATTTAGATAAAGAAGCGTGACAATATATTTTTTTTTGTGAAAAAAATACTCCAAAAGAGGCGTTTATTGATATTACAATCTGATCAAGAGATGATCAATGAGTAATTTTGTTCTAAACTAACTTAACTAGGGTTGCAATCTTAAAAACTAAAGTTCTACTCGCTAGTATACCTTTTTTTTTTCTCTCCTGGGCTCGTCTGACTATGTGTCTCCGAATAACACTGAAGCCTATTGGCTTATTGTGTTTTACCCCATGTTAGTTCATAGCACCCACTCTATCACCTTTGTACCTTGTACAAGTTTGTACAGATCCTTGGGTGAGTGGGTTCTATACGTTGTTGGATTAACCTGGGGTTGTCCAAAAAGAGCCTGTCTTTTGCGATCTAGAGCTTCGCATTCGCACAGTATGTGTTTGGCCGTTTCTGGTTTCTTGTGACATAGTCGGCACATGAGTTCCCCATTGTACATGCCAATTTTGTTCAAGTGTCCCTTTACTGGGGCGTGCCCAGTCATGAACCCTGTTATCACTTTCAACTGGTTCCTATTCATTAAGAGTAGTTCTCCAGTTCTTTTGGGACATGGTCTGCCTACTCGCTAGTATACCGTAGGGTCTGATAACTTAATTAAACTAAACGTGTAACACTAAACCGCAAAATGCTTTGCTTTGTTATTAACACAATCACTTGGCTAACTCAAAAGGTTTCACTCTCTTGAGTCTTCTTGTCAGGTTCGTGTTGTCAAGAAGCTGGATCGCCTCAACGTTCACATGTTGGTGGAGCCGTTGTTCGTGACTCCTAGCGAATCTGGTGATAGTCTGGTCAACAGTGTCCATCTGAAGGTCTCGATGAAGGTCGCTGTTTCTAATGTACCAAGGAGCATCGACAATGTTCCTCAATACTTTGGTCTGGAATCTCTGGATTATTAGAATATTACTGTAGCTGGCACAACCCCAGAGCTGAATGCCATAGGTCCAAATTGGTTTGAGAACTTGTTTATATAGCAGAATTTTGTTATGTGTAGATAAGCTGGAATGTTATTATATTTCGAGAAATATCCCAAAAAATAAGCATAATTGACATAATTGAGGATGCACAATTATTGAGGCCTAAGTACCGTGAGATAACCCACACAATTACAGATATAGAGAGACAGAAGCACAATTTAACAATCAATGGAAAACCTTCATTTAAACCACCTAAAACAATACATTTTTAAATTTGTATTAAAAGTAGCTATGTTTTGAAAATTTTTAGTATCTCAGCAGTATGCCTAGTAGAAAGTTCCATTCCTACAGCTATTTCTACCCCTTTATTAAATATTATATTTTGTTGTTCTAGTGAACGAGTTTATATTCGCTAGCTTCTTAAGACAAATTTACGTAAAGCTTCCTTTAAATAATCGCCGAATCATAAAATTGTGACGTACTGTTGTACATTTTCACTAAAGATGTAAGATTAAAGTAATTATGTGGTGTTTGTACAAGTTCTTGAAAAGAATTTAATTTCGGATGATCAGGTGTCACATAAAATATCGTTGATACATTCAAAAGTTCAGAACTTATATTCTTGTTATAACCTTTATTACATTCAAATTTATATTTTAAGTGCACGTATTGATTTCTATCAAGTAGATATGTGTTAATCCAACTTTCTGTAAGACCCCCAATTCCATAAACGTTTAATTTAAATAATAAATTGTTGGGTTCAAAGTAGGCAAACGTCTTGCTAAGGTCACACAAAATCGCTTTCACACCTCTCTAAACATTAAATTATATCAGGTATATCTTAGTAAAAAGATATAGTTCCTTGCAAATTATAAGAAATGGAATTCCCAAATCACACTATAGACAGGGTCGGAATGAGAAATGTGTGTAATGAAAATAAACAAAAATGTTTTTTTTTTTAAATTATTACGTGACAAATTATAAGAGAAGGAATATCCAGCGTTACTGTAAATAGGAGCAAATAATTTTAGAAAATTTTACAAGTACTAAAAGAGACTTTTAACTTTTTAGCTACAAAATTAAATAAAATAATTTATACAAAATCTCTGATTTAAGGATTACTGCTTTTATCATTTTCACTAAAATCCCCGTCACTACTTTCAGCTACGTTAATGACGAATCTTTGTGGAGTCCTTATTAAATATTTATTCTCAATAGCAATAACATGTTTAATCATATTTGCCCAATGTACATTAGTAATTTTATTAAATGCATATTTTTTTAAATTAATAACATTCTCACTTGATTTAGGAGTAATATTGTTATCATGGATAACTTTTTTTAATTGATCTCATAATAATTCTATGGGGTTAAAAATGCAATAATAAGGAGGCATCCGCAGAATGTTGTGTCCATGACTTTTAATAACGTTATCTACTACAAACTCATTGGTAAAATGTCCAACTTCTAAAACTTCTAGTAGCTGCTGTTTAGTACAAGTCTCTTTAAAATATTAATCATCTGCCATTAAAAATTGTTGGATCATAGGTTTAGTTGAACTTTTGGTTGGAAATTTGTGAACTAATCTGGAATGATATTATCTAACACAATAACACTGTTATTCTGTATTTTTGGAATCGAATCATATTCTAGCCATTTTTTAAATAAATCTTTACCAATATGTTGATAATAATCTAGACTACATTTTTTTATATGCTTAGCCGATAATAACAGAGCATCCTCCACCCAAACCATATGCTCCTCTACAATGTAAGATACATATTTTTTTACCCTCATGACATATGAGTACAAAATTAACTAGCGATCTCACTCAGTTACAAGGCAATACGTTGTAACTACGTTCTCTTTTGCTCTTTGACATTTCTGACTACAGATGAATGTTTTATTTCCGAATCTTTATGCGTCAATGTGTTTAAAGATTACATTTTAATAAGACAAGAGCCCGACAAATGCCTTTTAGTCGCCTTTGACATCTGATCAGCACGGTCAGAGGGCCAGTCAATCCCTGCTCAGCACTCGCCTGTTTGTCCAACAGTTTCCAGAGGGATGTTTCCAATCTAGATAATATTCTTTTGTGCGATATTCTTTGGGCAGGTAAAAATGGTTCGCTGAATGGAAACGCGTTGAAAAAAAGGGGCGCAGATTGTGAATGATTTATTGCCACAGTTAATTTTACTTCGGCGCTAAGTTAAACGGATGTATTGTGATTTTCATTGACCGTTTTAGTCAGATAAGTGTGCAATCTAACTAAAACGTTGGAAGATTTATGTAGGTATCTTCGTATGTATCACTTGGGTCAAACGTAACAAATTATTCAAAGCATGACAATCAATAAGTAAAACTACTTTTTCTACGCCCTATCTTTAAAGTACCTAGTATTTCACCGATTTGTAGCGCTTAAGACCAATATTCGTAACAATATCTAATTTTGATAGATGTCATTTATGTGTCATATTTAAGAATCCTTTTGTTTAACAGATAGAGCAATATTCCCATTGATAAGGCAACGTAAGGATACGTCATATGTATTATTTTTGATATACAAAAGTGGGACCGGTAGGCGTGGCTTTTGCACTCACTAAAATGGCGGAAGAGCAGAACCGGATTTACAAGTTTTTATTGAACTATTTCTGGTTAAATATCATTATTTGAACTATAAAAAAATTAATTTCCTTTTTATTGACATTGACTTAAAAGGTAGTGGAAGGCCGAGGTTATAAAAGAAGGGGGGTTAAAAGCTTAAATATGACCGGTTTTCAGCCGAAAGGTGCTGAATAAAGTAAATGAAAGAAATAAAATATAACTGATTTAATTATCACTCAAGTGGCTATTAAGCGCTGGAGAATATATTATTTGCAAAATTGCAACTAATCAATGACCATCATATAACTAACTTAGGGCCGATTCCACCATTGGGTTTAACGAAGTTTAAAATGACATTTTTACATAAAATTTAATTTTAATCTTCAATTAATAGTTTAAACTTTAACACAATGGTGGAATTAACCCTAAAGCGTTGAAATCATTCACAGAAAAAATAAATAGTACATTTTTGGTTCACATAAGCGACAAAAGTAAATAGAGTTCGATTTATTGGATCAGTCGTCACACGTTTGCACTAGGGCACATAAATAGCTCAATCTTTAGTTTTTCGTTTTTCTATGAGCCCAATGCTTCTGTCTTTATCGGAAAGTACAAGGTCGCAAATGTCAAGTAATCTAACCATGGAGGAAGAATCTAACCTTACTTTAATTAACAGCTTTCTCGAAATTAAGAACAAATGTTCATACACTAAAAGCTCGATAATCAGATATGAAACTTAATGCAAGGCTCGCGGAAAATGGCTAATAAGCAATCTCTGTGTAGGTAGATGCACTATTCAGGAAATCAAAATGTGGATTAATCTTACTTGGTCTTGGTACTTTTGTAGATTCAGACTGAAAGGTGTATATCTTCATGCAAGACATTCAGTAAATCAGCGAAGCCACAACCAGCGGCGTGCAGGTGCACTTCTAACAAATGTAAAATATGAAGTGATCTTACTTGAGACCTATAGATCCAATGACGATAGTATGGTAGTTGGTTTGAGCTGGGCTTCTCACCATCTGCAGAGATTATGGCTACTTATGTAAAGGCCTACCCTAATAACACACAACATGCACCACAAGCGTGCCGGTCCAATTTAATTGGTCTATGCACAATAATCATGCATGTATAATTGAAAGTCAGACAGAGAATGTGAAGATAAAGTTGAAGTCTCAATCATAATTAAAGTCACAGATGAAGTTAAAGTTAACAGCAAAAGAGTTGAAATTGTAGGATGGTGATAAAAGGAGGCCAACATCTAGGTAATAAATGTTTTATTGAGTTAGGAAAAGTATCCACTGTGCTTTTCTTAACCACTAAGGTAAAAACCAGAATATTTTCTAATACACAATTTCTTCGCTAGGCAAAATAAGAAATAAATTTGTGAGAGTACTTCCCAAGTGTTTTTCCAAAAGCTCTAAGAACAAAATTGACGAAAATGGCCTAATCCAAGTTCAAATTCTAAAACTTGAACATTAAAGATAAGTATCTTACTGTAAAACAAGTAAAACCCCGTTGTTGACTAAATGGTTGAATAATTCATTACCTAGGTGGAGGTAGAACAGGGACTAGAGTTTAGCAGAAAAAGCTACTAGAAAAGGTGAACAAAACAGACTGGGGCATATGAACGTCAAGCAAATATTGTAAATGCAAATAATGTGTGCTGTGATTAAATAAAAGTGTACAAGGAATAAAGTTTTAATATTTTCTTATCCATATCTATGAGTGATATTTATTTTTAATACTAGACAAACGGTTATGATTTTATTGCTAGTCTCATTAAAAAAAGACTAATGTTATTTTTTTTTTTTTGACTTATGGCCAAGGTGTATATACCTAATATGCCAGTCTCAAGCTTGTGTTTAAATTCTTAATAATTGTGTTCTGTGTAGGCTTTGTTACTGTTTCCCAGCGCCACTTCAGGAACAGCACTGTTAATTATTAGAACCCAACAGTGAATGGTCGAGTGGGGAATCATACCAAGGCATTAGAAAATATTTTTATTATTATTAGAACTTATATACAGTGTGTTCATAATATGCACTATACAAACTTAAATATTATATTCCTGAATTCATTTCAAGCATAAAATGTCCTATGAACAAATATCCAATTCTACATGGTTACCAAGCTGCAAGAGTTTAAATATCAAACGATATATTAACACAGTATGCCATGTGTTCCAATATGTCGAAACACAGCACTGAATGTTTGGTGCTTTGGAACTTGTCAGTATGGAAATCGTCGCTTGTTGAGGAGCTGGATAATCTCGAGGTTTCCATGTTGGAGCAGTCGTTGTTGGTGACTACTGACAAATGTTTGTATTGTATTTTCAACAGTCTCCACTTTAAGGTTCCTATGAAGATCAGTATTGTGGCAGTACCATGTTCCTTAATATTTTATTCTGGAAACGTTGAATAACTTTGATGTCACTTTTACTGGCACATCCCCAAAGCTGGCGAATCGGTTCATTTTCACCAATTCCTTTAAACGCACTAATCTGAAACAAATTATGGGTAATTAAAAAGGTATATTAATATTGTTTTAAATTAACTATAATAAAACAAACAGTACTCATGCATACACAAAACATGAAGCTCTACTTTTCAATCAGCTGTAGAACTAATAAATAAAATTGGTGGAAGGACCGCAAATGTAGGTTATATGTAAATAGAAATAAGAATATATAAAATGCCTATAAATTTGATAAACGAAATAGCGTACGCTTAATGTACTTCTCAAGAAAATGCTTGGAACACATACAGCTGAATTTAGAAGGTTCCCAATTATGCTTCTTGACAAACTGTATTCACGCGATACGTTTTTCAGGATTTTTTGGAAATCTATAAATATTATTTCGTATGAAAAAGTATTTTTTCCAATATAGGTGGGCCCAAAAGTTGATAGATGATTTTTTTGCATTTTTAAAAGCATACTTTTACACATTTTATACAAACCTCTCATAATACTGTCCTGTATAATATTTATAATTTTGATACTAACCTATGAAACGTTATTCCAGTCGATTTTTCACAAAAACGTCTATCGCTAGAGCAGGAACATATAACACAGCAAGGCATTATATACTTTATAAGTTTTTAACACTCAAAATTTGCTCAAACACAAATTAAATTCAAATTTAATAACACAAATGACACTAAAGTATAACCTATAAAATTTGACAATTTGCACTCACAGTAATGGCGGACCGGTCCCACTTTTCGTTTACGCATGTCGTATCCCTAGGTTGCCAGATCAATGAATATTCCATATTTAATAGTTCTTTTGTTCAACAGATGGCGTAATAATTCTATTAATTCTAAACGGTTACTGTTATATTATAACAAATTCATCACCCCGAGCCACTACGCGACAGGTAAACGAGATTCGTGACCTTGAAAAATATTTTGGATGTAGCAGGTAAATAAAAGTTTTGGATTTAGATTCGGGATATCGGTATATTTACTTAGTAGTTCATCAATGTGTCCAGTCAAAGGACAAAGGTCTTGGCATCATTACGTAGGGACCTATTATACATAGTGTTCCGTTAAGAATTAGATATAGAACAACTGATGATTCTCTGATTAAAAATAAGACAACTAAACAAAGCATGCTTAGATAAAATGTTTCTCGTTTCCAAAATACAATCAAAAAATTATTTATGGCTATATTTTTGTTATTACTCACTACAATTTTACTAAATTTGGCATACAGTTTTGGTGTCATAATAGCCATCTATCAGCAAAAAATAAGTTACCTAAATTTACTTTTCCAGTGGCATGCAGCATTGGTACGTAATATCGCATCCATCCTAAATTTTGCGTCACTATCCAAAAAGTTATTTAGAAATCAAATTTTATTTTTTTTATGTTTTTTAAATAAATAATATACTTTTCTTAGAAAAAATCAAAATTTTAAAATTCCAGAATTTCAAAACATATTAAAATAATCAGTATCCACTTTTGAGTGCGAATATATCGAAAACTAACTCTACTTTATTTGAAAAACATCAAAAGTTTTTGGACACTGGACTAAAATTTAGAATTTACTTGTCCATGCCGTTCGCCACTGTCAAAGCTTATTTAACTGATTTTTGCTGATAGCGTTGCCGAATTTAGTGAAATTAAACTGAGTAATACAAAAATTGTAGCTAGTAACTTTAACACTCTGTATTTCGGAAACGAGTAATTTTTTATCTAAGGATGTTTCGTTTAATCAACTTATTTCTAATTAGCTAATCTTCAGTTGCTCTATATCCCATTCTTAATTGATAACCCTGTATATACCGAAAGGTCTTACAGCCAAACAACCAAATAAAAAAGAGAAAACTTAAAAAAAAAGTTTTTTTTACTTTATTTACCCACAATACTTTATTTCCATCTGCATCAGTAAAAATTACTTTCAGAAAATTTATGTATATGTACGTGTGTCTACGTAAGTTGGCGGCATATAGAAAAGTTTTTTATGAATTTTGGGAAAACATTTTTTTTTATAAACAGTTGAATGGTCTAAAACCTAAAATATGATCATCTAATATCAAATTTTATCAATTGTATACGAGGTTTATCAAATATAAAGATTGCCAAGGGGTTTTCATCCTCTTGATGGAACTTAACTTGTAGTCGTTGGCTAAAGCTGCTGGACTGGCATTATCATTGACAAGGGGGGTAGCCATGTGTGAGTTGAGGTAATTTTAAGGTGAAGGGGGGAGAAAAAGTCCTTTATATCTCACAAGGAAAGTCAATGTTTAATTATTCAACAAAACATTGAGTGCGATCGGTCATTTTCTTCTCCTCTTTTCTTCTTCTTTTATTTTTCAGTTGCTTCACAACAGTTAACCCAGTCATTTCTTCTTCTTTCTTATTTTATCCTACAACATCACATACACTTGGTGATTGGTTCATGGCCCAAATCTTATATAATAAATAATAAATATTTCTTCACTCATAGTTTACATCTTATTACCTATACCCTGTCATAAGTTTATCCAAGAATTTTTCGTTAGTACTTACCACCACCTGTAGAGGCCTTAACTTGACAGGTCTCCTTTCAAAAATGTTAGATTTTTATAAAAAACAGCAATGTTGCTTAAAATATGCCTTATCTTTTAATCTGTTTAATATATGTGACTTGTTTTTGTATAGTCTTGAATATTTTAAAATTTTTAACTGTTTATATCGACTAATATTTGTTTTTCAAATATTTAAACTTTTTATAACTTGTAACATTGTTTTGTTTTACAATTTATTTCATCCCCCACGTTTTGATGAAACTTGTCTGTAGTATTCCCTAGTGGATGGAGAGTATGGTGAGTTTTTCTATTTGTTACTATTTTATATATTGTGGGCTCAAAGTCAACACACCTTACACCACATATTCTCCTTTCCACTAGGCGAGCCTGAAGATGAAGTGATGATACTTCGAAACCGGTCGCACTCAATGTTTTGTTGAATAATTAAACATTGACTTTCCTTGTGAGATATAAAGGACTTTTTCTCCCCCCTTCACCTTAAAATATAAAGATAACTTTTGAGCAAAATCATATTTTTTAACAAACCTTGTAACCGACTGATAAAATTTGATATCCGGTGGTTGCATTTTCAGTTAGACCATGCAAAAATTTTTATGAAGAATAACTTTTTTTCGTAAAATCAATAATAAAAAAGTTGTATCTGTGTCTATGCAACTTATGACATATTATGTTTTTGTAAGAAAAAAGAAATTGATTTAAACCTAAAATTTCAGTTTATTTGTATAGTCATAATTTTAATTTGCATATTAAGTTTTTATTTTCACATTTTTATCAATTCAGAATTACAGTACTATTTTCATTTAATAATAAAAATTACGTGTGCATTTTAGGTCAATCAATAAGAAAAATCAGCATTTTTGAAATATTATTAACTAAACACAAATTTAACAACAAACGAACAAAAAATCATTTAAAACACGTTGACTGCCGAAGCGAATTTTGTGGTCGGGTCCAGCTGAGCTGAAGTAGTTTTTCTAAAAATTTAACTGTATTTTTACTTTTTTAAGAGTAAAGTAGTTTAAGTAAATAGTTAGGTAAACTAAAATATCCAATAGAAGCGTGAATAAAATATATACACGCGGCACGGGAATAAATTATTACAAACATAGGCCGCGAGCATATATTCTATGCACGCCTTAATAACAGGTAATAAAGTACGGTCCGTTCGTCTATAACTTAATTTTTTTGTTTGTGCACATTATATATTTGTAGCAATATATGCAGGAAAGACTTTTGTTGAAAGAAAAATCTGTTTATTTTTTTGAAAACTATTTTTGTTGTCACAATAATTTTTTATAAAACATGAAAAGTGATTTTTCTTTTGCCTAATATAATCTGCAAAATGAATAGTACATTTATTTTCCTTTATGTATTTCTTTAGTTAGTTATTTATGAGAAAAAATACTTTATGAACGGAAACAAAATGTCACATACATTTATGTAACAAAAAAATAGGAAGATATTACCAGACCAACTAAAATTAATATTGTTAATTCCCCGCCTAGCCTATTCAATAGATTCCCCATAAGAAATGCATTTTATAGACACGTGGCTTGTGAATATTATGTATGCACATGGCGCGATGGGAAAGTTGAATAATATATACAGGTTGTTCCATTAGTGCGTAATTGTTCAATATTTCAATTTGTGTTATAGACACGAAAACAAGTTTCAAATAAAAGGTATATGGATTTCAAAACTAGGTTATTTTAAAAAAATTTTTAGACATACAGAATGTTGCGTTTTTGCTTGACGAATAAAAAGGTATATTTTTTAAATAGAAAACCCTATATTTTATTTCAGTTTTGAAATGCTTTGGTAATACTGTATTTAACCCTAAAATTTTATTAAAAAATATTGCAGAGTTGCCAAGCAATTAATTTTTTTATGAAATTAAAGAATGATGCAGACCCCAAATTAAATTATTATAATTTAGATAGATTTACAATGATTTCAACTTTTTTCAAAATACAAACATAATTATTTTTATACAGAATCTTTTGAAACAAGTTATAAATATGGCTGATTTTAAGTTAAATTTTCTCAATTTTTTAAATGGAATACCCTATATGTTATACCACCAATTAATTAATACAGGGTATTCCATTGAAAATATTTAAAAAATCGTAAACTCGCTTTTTGACTCACCCTATATATAACATAGCAAATGAATTAAGTCAGTTAAAATTATTTGACGACGTGAAAACAATCAAACATGTATATAACTACCTGCAGGGTGTTTTGCATTTAAAAGTATAGGTTTGGTCAACACCTCGTTTACGGACCACCCTGTATATTTAAGAATAATTTTTTAATATGGTCATATAACTTTCTATATTATTTTTTTTTTAATTTCTAATAATAAAACAGCTATCGATCAAATACGCACTGATGGGGCACCCTGCATATGTGTTATTCTCTAACATGTTGGTATCGTTGGATACGCAAATTTATAAGGAATTGTATGCTAAAATATTATACTGGGCGTTGCTTTTAAAAAAATTGAATAAATTGAACTTAAAAGTAAGGCATATTTAAGACATGTTTCAAAACACTTGGTATAGAAGAATCCAACACTATCACCACTATTCGTTATTTTAATGTGCTATAAGTCTGTACATTAAACAATTTTGAAATTAATTATGATAATTTAATTTGAGATCTGCATCATTTTCTAATTTCACAAAAATTTAATTGCTTGGTAAACCTGTAATATTTTTTTCTACAAGCGTGGGAGAAGATGATCTTCTCGCACTGTTTCGAGTGCGAGAAGTTTATCTTCTCGCATGCAGAGAAATATAAATTGAAAAAAAGCAAGGTATACTTACCGCCGAGGCCCGGGTTTGAACCCAAGATCTTTGCGTTATGAGCCCGAAACCCTAACCACTACACCAATTCAGCACATAACATCGGTTTAATATATGTATACTTAAACTGTATGTTGACCTAATGTCATTATACAGGTTAATTCTCTATTTTAGAAAAAAATGCGCTTGTAGAAAAAATGTTGATCGTAACACGTGCTAGAAGCACTTTTACGCATTCACCTGCTTACCCGCACTCCGCTGCGCGTTTCGTGCGTAAAAGTGCATTTTCTAGCACTTGTTGCGATAACTACTATTTTTACAAGCGTGCGAGAAGATGGTCTTCTCGCACGCAGAGAAATATAAATTAAAAAAAAAGCAATATATTGTCGCCCATGCCTGGGTTTGAACCTAAGATCTTTGCGTTATGAGCCCGAAACCCTAACCACTACACCAATTCTGTAAACTGTATGTTGTACCTAATGTCATTATACAGGTTAATTCTCTATTTTAGAAATAAATGCGCTTGTAGAAAAAATGTTGATCGTAACACGTGTCAGAAGCACTTTTACGCACTCACCTGCTTACCCGCACTCCACTGCGCGTCATGCGGGCAACGCAGTTTCGTGCGTAAAAGTGCATCTTCTAGAACTTGTTGCGATAACTACTATTTTAAAACATTCCACGGTTGAATAAAGTATTACCAAACCATTCTAAAATTAAAATAAAATACATGTTGTTCTATTTAAAAAATATGTCAGCCAAAAATGTAACCAAAAATATTTCTAAAATATGTATTTTTCAAATCCGTATTTTTCTTTAAAACTTGTTTGCGTGTCTTTAACACAAATTAAAATATTGAACGCACTAATGGGACATACACATGGTTATATACATATAGCAGTCAACCTATTAACTCAGAAATAAGGTTCCTAATAAAGATAAAATAACATTCGGAAGAAGAAAGAAAGTCCCGTAAATATTATTACGTGCATATCATACATTGATGACAGGTCCTTCGGATTCAAATTACATCGGAATGCAATAAAGTTCCTTCCCTTTTCTGCATTTCACCTACTTTAAAATAAAATTCGTCCGAATTATTGATGTCTTGCGAATCCAATTGTTGAAAGAATTGTGAAACTTTCGTATAAAACGATAATTATTTTACAACTGGCAACGTGGCCAACACTTGTATCACAGGAAATATAAATTAATAATTTTGTAGCTTGCTGGAACGACGCGAGACAAATATATATGAGAATCACGAAACAATAGAAGCCATCATACAGCTGTATCACTGATTCAAAAATAGGTGCTTCTAAGCAATCATTCACTTACTAAAACCATCTCTAATCCAGAGTGGCTACATTGTTTTTATGTGGTGACATCTTCTTAAAAATAGATGTACTACACAATTACAGGTAATCATAGACAATCTCTACTTTGACAAATAAATTTCTTAAATATTTGTAATTCGTATACGCTAGTTTGGTGTGATGTCATTTTGGTACCACTGACATTTAATTCTAACCAAACTTTTATCAAAAACATCAATAAATTTGATATATACGTTTTTACTGTTTTTAGTTTATTTCTAAATATTGTTTACAGGTCATTGTACGATTGTATATTTGATGCATGTTATTTACTTACTTTAGGAATATATTTATAAAAGTATAAAAACGATATAATTTAGGTAAACAAAACGAACAAAACGCAGTCAAAAATCTACTGTCACTTTAATTGTCAGTGGAACTATAATTACATCATCACTGAACTAGCGTATTACCGCTTAGATTTGAAAAATACCCAAAAAAATATTTGAAATATTTTGACGGGATACTTGGAAAAATACCTATGTAGAATGAAATCTCCTACTTTTTAGGTCTGGTTTTAAAATCACTATTTATGAGTCTTTTTAAATTTACTATGTAAACAGGACAAATAAAAAATAGGAGATTTCATCCTCCAAACCTTATACTTTAAGCTGGCAGACGATTCATTGTAATACATTTAGCCGAATTTAAATACAATTAGAAATGGTGAACCCTTGCTTCTTATAGGAAAAATACAGTGAAACTGCGGCTTTAAAATGACTTTATGGCTAGAGTGAAAAAAAGTAAAAAAGCGTTAAAAAAAGTGCCATAAGTTTCATAAGGTTAACTTTAATTCCCGCTTTCCATAAGCTAATACAATTAATTAGTGCAATTTTCCGCACCTTTACCTGTTATCAAGTTACCTTTGACTTTGACAGTACATGGACTGTAACTGATTTGATGTTAACAGATTTGTTTATAGTATCGATAATTCGATTTGTTTTAATTTAGTAGTTGTCTATTAGTTTTTTTTTTTTTTTTTTTTGAAGGAAGGTTTAGAAAATACAAGTCTTCTACATTATAGTCCAGCTATTCTAAACTAAAAGCAACCTTAATTATTAATGATAACGTAGATATAAATAAATATTCTAAACTAATAGCATTTCTGAAAGAGTTTAACTAAAATATTCCAAATTACTTTTTTTATTTTATTATTTGTATAGGGCTGTAAAATCTCATAAAATTGCCGCACTCGCCTCGCGGCTCGTGCGGTCAACAGACACATAATGAATAAAATGAAACTTTGAACAAAATAACTGTTAAGCAAGTTTTTAATTTGACAGCTCAGGAGGAATATTATCAAATTCCATACAATAATCATTATATTTACCAACTGAATTAAAGGCAAATTCAAACTAAATACTAATACGTCGCGTAAAACTCTCAGTCATGAAATTCATGACTATCTACGATGCAGGCGTGGTATTCACAACCATTGACTAGTAGCCATTACATATTAAACATTATATCTCTAAAGTTAGAATGAAATACGTGTGAAATACATGAGAGGCAGGTGTTTCTGAATTTTCTTGAAAACGAATGCCGTTACGAAATTTTTTACTGAGCAAACCCAACTAATTTTGCATTGTTCTACCAATCCTAGCAACGGGGCCATCTTTTTTTAAACACCTTGTATACCTAATTTTTATATTTTAAAATATCCTAAACCCGATTCTCCGGACTATTTTATTGTAGACAAAAACGAAATAACGTAGCAGTTTCTACGCTGTCGAGAATTGATAATTCAAAAAACATTTTCTTTCAGAGTTCCGTTTTATTTTTGATTTCTTGTACAAAAACCGATACATTGAAAGTTACAAGTAATAATCTAAACCCATTTTCCGCTAACAACAGCAGGTCGAAATGTAAAATCGATACAAGTCGTGCAGATTATTGCAGCGTTGCCAGATGGTGTTGCCTTTACAAGATTCCTTGACTTTAACATTAAATTTTGATTTGCAGAGATGCGCGTCCATATGGTAACGCGACGCACGATGGCACCAATGCATGTAGACGTGAACAGGCGTAACTTAAATCAAACGTTATTTGAAAATTCACAATTTTATATATGGTAGATTTGTGGTATAAAATATTAAACTAAGTAAAGTCAATATTTCTCATGCTGGCGAAAGTTTTTTGATAAAACGAATTTAGTTTCAATGTTATTCTTGTAAATCCAAAGAATTAGCATCTTGCTTGAAAGTAAATGCTACATTCGAAAGTCAAAAAACTTTAAGGTCAATTCTGTTTTGGAATCACTCGAGAGTTATTGCAAGTTCACTTAAAGTCAGTCAATATAGTGCCGCTCTTATTTTGACATCTATGCATGCGCAGATCGTTTATGTTCTAAAACTGACTTTATTAAAGATTGTGCCTGTCCTTAATTGTGGATGTTTAAGGGCAGCAGGTAGTGGCGACTTTATAGCTTTCGTATCCGTTCGAAATTTTTTAAAATTAAATAATTCATATAATCGTCATCTAAACCTTCTTATAAATTATAACTTCTAATGCCTCTTCAATATTATGTACTATTATAGACAAAAAAAAGATGAACTATAATTTAAAGTTATTAAAATGAGATTAGAAATAAGTATAAGGACAAGGATTCTAATGTCAAAATTTCAGGTTTGCAAAGTCTGATTTTAGCATGGAATTTATTCGACTCTAATTACGATGTCACTATTAGTGGCTGGCGTTATAGAAATTTGCAATATCTCT
This sequence comes from Psylliodes chrysocephalus, assembly GCA_927349885.1. NCBI lineage: Eukaryota > Metazoa > Arthropoda > Insecta > Coleoptera > Chrysomelidae > Psylliodes > Psylliodes chrysocephalus. The sequence goes on from OV651818.1 coordinate 37,225,882, forward strand.
CTACTATTTTATATGCGGATGTACAAATACCGTAAACTTAAATATAAAAAATTAGGAGTCCCAGTAGCTATAATAATAGTTTTTCGAGGTGTAAAATCGAGGTAAAAAATAAAATTAGGCAGCATACATCTTTAAGAAAGAAGTATTTTCATCTTTCTAAAACTTCAACCGAAACCAACAGACCTGCATTGGAAATATGCCTGCGATTTTATTAGATATTGTGCACAGATTTTGGCTAAACTGTTAACAATTATTTAAAAACTGATAATAATTCAAGTCAATTAATAATAATGAATTAAAATCCTAAATAAATTTTTTAAAGTTTTTGAATTGGTCCCCCACAATTATTTGACCTAATCATCATGGTATTCAGTCTAGAAAATCTACTGCGTCTCCAAAATTAATGATCACCTACTGTTAACCAAACTGGATAGATTGGGATTGAACTCAAAGTTGTTAAATTTGGTTAGGTCATATCTTTGGAAGATACCACAATTTTTACAGTGCCTTGGATATAAATCAAAACTACCTCAAGGGTAGGTTAAAAGGCCACACCTTGGTGTTTATTTCAATACAAATTGGGTTTTATTCCTCGATTAATAAGACTAATGTCTAGTTAGATTTGCAATTCGAAATATAAAGCAGTTTAAAAACTACTCCAATATGAATTTACTAGTCACAGCATTTATAAGATCAAAGCTGAAACATGGAGAGATAATTTGGAATCAAGTATACAATATATACAATCTTCACTAGTTTCGTTTCTTCGAAATATATTTCAAACCCAGTTTTGTTTAGTCTACTCTCGTCGGTAGATTCGGGATATAAAACTGCTCTAAAGCAATTTAATTATTAGAATATTAACAAATTAATAATGGTTACTCATCAACATGTCAAGTACTTTCTCAGTTCGTCAGTCTCTCTTCCAGAGTGAACCCGATTTTCATAAAGTCAGAGGGCTATAGGTGACTCAACTCCTCTTTTAAAACTAAAGAAAACGAAGCTAAAATTGATCAGGATTACCCCCATAATATGGAGATGCTTCCGTACTTGACAATCACCAGTCAGAATACCTGTGATCAGGCGCAGATTCTTTCCAGTCACAGTCAAGTATTTGTTTGCTGTAGTGTTGTCAGAATCACTTAAAAGCTCCCTGGCAACTCTATATTTTTTTGTTTCACCCTATCTTTCCTTAAATTTCTCAAGGGAATGTTCTTTAATTAGGTCTGTCACTACCGATGTTGTCAGTCCAATAGAATGACCATGTCAAAAAAATATTTGGTTAGCTGCCTTCTTGGCCAGTTAATCAATAAGACGGTTGTTGATGGATACTTTGGCTAAAGCGTCGTGACATTCTAGTACTGGCCCTGAGTAAATTCGTAGTTTATTCAAGGTAAGTAGTGCTTGTCTGGTATCTGTATAGTGAGCATGTTTCTTCCATTGCTATTATTTCTGGTGATTTATTTTGCTGCTAAGAGAATCCCCGTGAGCTGGGTTTGAACTACACCGACACTATTGCTTACAGCCCATTTAATGTTTAAGTTTAAGGATTTGTAGTATATTTCACATCCTAAGACTTGTTTTAATTTAGGACCGTCGGTGTAAATGTGAATCGTACCTGCCACTTCCGGCTCTTCTATTTGTTCTGACATAACTTAATACGACTTATGAAAGATAAATCTTGGTGAGATGGAGACCATGTTCGCTTGAAGCAGCAGGAGCGTATCGAGTGCTTCTTGCCAAAGGCGACGTCTCGCCTTACCAGATCCTACATCAGGCTCTATTCCAACCATCCGAGGGCGGTGTCATTGTCATCAGAGCAACCTCCTTGATGTAAATATCAAGAGGAGTGAGACTAAGAATGACTTCCATGGCTCTGTTTGGTGTGGTTTTCATGGCTTCTGTTATTTAGATATGTTGTTCTTTGAATTATTTCTAGTTTGCAAATAGCTATAAACTTTTGAGTTTTTAATACCTAGAAAACTGCACCTTATGTTAACATAGATCTTATGATGGCCGTGGGAAGAAACCCCAGGTGCACCCCAAGGTTCGGCGGCTTCTTTCATAAGCAATGTATGCACTTTTGCTTTTGTTTTCCAAATATGAGTTCCATGTTAACTTGCTGTCAATTATGAGACCTAGGTACTTCACCTCTGTTGCAAAGTTGAATCAGTCATTTGAGAAAGCCCATAATTTTAATTTCCCAAACTTTTACTTTTCTGACTTATGGTGTTTCTCAAATGACCGATTCAGTTTAGTTTTGTATTTGGAAGCTCTGGAGGTGTTATTTCTATTTGCAACGTTTTCCTTGTGAAAAGGACCATTTCTTGGTATTGATAGATAGTGAATAGTCCTTGCACCACTGTTCAATAACTTTGAGAGCAACTTGCATTCTTTGGCAGAATATGTTCCATGTGTACAGTGACTGTCATTATTAAGGCGGCTGATGAGAAGTCGAGGCCCATGTTTCACATTATTGGTGATAGCATCTCTCCCTGTGGACATCCCCTCGCAACCAAACCTCTTGTATTCACATCTTCTACACTTATGTGCTCGCTTTGAAAGCATTTTATGTATCACCAACTAACTATCTTTGGTACATTCCTGTTAGTTAGTGGGTGTCAATCCTTAAATCTAGCTATGTGCCCACATATATTTCTCAATTATTGGCAACTACTTGGCAACTACAATTTCGCCACACGATTTTTATGAATTTTTTTTTTAAGATTATATTTATTCTATTTTTTCATATTTATTCAAGTAATAATTTTAGTAGATTTGTTGCATTTAGTTGAAAGCTTACACAAAGTGTATAATTTTTATCCGTATCTCGCCCCCGTCAGGTTGTATAACTATGAAGACTAGAGAGAAGGAAGCGAATCGGCAATGGTCAAATTTCAAATTTTCGTCCTTCTTTTTATAAAGTTCGCCAAATTGACTGTAGTAGGCAGGTCGAATGTCACTGTCGTTCATTTTCTATGTAAGACAATGTAAAATGAAGTGATTAAAAAAAAATGGTGTACAAGTAACATGACTGACAAAAAACATCAAAGCCAGATTGTAAAACAGGATACAAATCAGATGTAAAACTAAAGAAAACACAAGGACCAATCAATGCAATGTCTTTTTAAAGCTTCTAATGTAAGTAAAATAATGTATTTATGTCTAAATATAATATTTATTGTAAACTAGTCACAACACGTATCTTGCGGAGTGTAGTTTATTTTATTATAAGTTTCTATAATATAAAATTTTACAGTCATAGATCCTGACTTACAAACAACAATAATTACACATTAAATTTAACTTCCTACTAGAAAACAAAATTTGTTTTTTATAAAGTTTTAATGTTAGATAAAGATTTGCTACTGTTATTTTTTTTTGTGGAACCCCAATTTTGTCATTGTAAATGTTTTTTATAGGATTCCCAACGCATAAAACAGTAACAGCATATATATCGTTCCTACGGCTGATAAAGCACTTTCTACACCGAGAAAACGAGGTCTATTAAACATGTTTAATAGAAAAAAATTAGATAACCACAAATAAATTACCTTATTTTCGGTTAATAACAATAATTAAACAAATATTGCTAGAAATCTATTAACCTGAAGCTGCTGTAATTAGTCATTTGTTTAATATCCATAAGTATTGTTAATTCTATTAAATTTGTTTAATAATATTCATTAAACTCTTCTATAACCCTTAGTAAATATTAACGGTTTTATCCCTTCCACCCGTCTAGGACTCGAGGAAACTAGTATTCGTGCGTGGTCGAAGATACACGATTACGATGACCACGCCACTAACGTAACTATAATAATTTTCTTTTGATTTGTGTTAATAAAAAGGTGTCTTAATTGTTTCATGGTTGGATTGTGATACCTGAGCCGGTTGTGCATTCGTAGTGCAGTGTGTGTTTTATGTAAATTTTATTAGGCGCAGAATGGATTATGATAAATAATTTAATTACACATTTTGTGGTTAGTAATGTAAGAAACCATTGCCCATGAATTGACCAATTAATGTTTTGCACACCCTTTAGGTCCATTTCATATGTGGCTGGGTTCGTAAATGTTTTGTTTTTATTTATTTTTTTTAGAATTCTTTAATGACACAATAAATTGTTAACAAGTATTTACATTTTTTATACTATTTTTATACATTTTATATACTATCAAAAGTTTACATATGGCTATATTTCCTATTATAGTCAAATAAGAGACAATTGCCAATTTATTTCGGGTGGAGGAGGTTTGGTCGACCGCTATAAACCTATTTAATAACCACAATTAAAATGGTTTAATAGGGAGTATTAAAACTTGCAAATGCCCATCATTAAACCATTTAATAACAGTTATTAATTAATTAACTAAACACTATTAGGCTATTCAATACCTATCATTACGCTGTTTAATAATGACTATTAAATTATTTAGTTTTTCTTTTAAACTATATAATACCTGTTGTTAAATTATTTACTAACGTTAAGCAAAGTTTTTTATTAGTTGCTTGTGACAGCAAAACTGATCCAAGAAAAAAGTTTAATAGCTGCTATTAATCCGTTTATCTGTCTCATATAGTATTAAAAAATTTAATACCCACTATAAAATGTTTAATATCCACTATCAAAGTTTTTTCTCGGTATACACTTTTTAGAAGATATTTCCAAATATTAAAAGACTCTTTTTACTAATGGAACTTTTATCAAAATAAAAAGGGAAAAACCGAAATTGAAGAGTGAGGCAATATCATGTACATTCCCAAATCTCCCTTTATGCTTGTATTATAATAATAAAAATCTGTTAACGGTGTTTAATTTTGCTCTTAAAATTATATATAGATATAATTAAAAAAAAAATTGACACAAAATTGTACTTAGCATTTGACAAACTTTTTCGAATTTGGTCATACCTACCTAATTTGCATATGCGCTCCTGTATCTTATTAACAAAACTGAGATTAAAACTAAAGAACATAAGAATAACTTTGGATGACAGGGAAAAACAAATTCCATGTTATCAATCCTGATATTTTAAACACCAGAGCTAGAAAAGTCATCATAAGGATAATTCATAACATTAACTACAGCTCCATTATTGTTGCTGATATAAGACAATTTTTCAACCAAAGTTGCCTTTTTTAACTATAATTGTTGTCCACTAAATAAGAAAGTCATCTGTGAGCGATTATATTACCGTCTATTAACAACAACGTTACTGAATAGACCCGAGTGTTAGGTATAAGTCGATTTCACAATTAAAAACGGTAGTCGTTAATTATTTCGATAATTATCTCACTAACTACTGGCCTAATAGGTACTTAAAAATTTTAATTTCAACGTTGACAAAGTCCTCCAAAAGTTTTAGCGATTATAAATCGGGAAGGAGGTTATCGGCATTTTTCTTTATTATAGTTGACTCTCTTGAACCGGTAGTCAACTACTCGAAAGATCTCTTTGTCATAGTGTAGTAGTTAGAACGAGATGAATAAGCACAGAGGAGCGAGTTCGAGAACGCAAAAACACATTCATTTCGTCGTAGAGTTGGTTAATAATAGGTGCGATGTCAATTTACTGCGATATAAATGAGAAGATTCTCTCGAGAACATTTCCGCTACGGTCGTTTATTTTAAAAGTAATAAAAATGAATTCTTAAAGTGAGAAAAGAGAATTATCGCAAACAGAAAGAGTAAATGGATATTGGATGTTATAATTCTATTTTATGTTCGGATTAGAATCAAAACAACGAGTGTATAACTGTGTATTTATTTAATTTTACATGGTACCTACCATTTTTTAATTGAAATGTATTGCTATCTTGTAAACCGTTTCTAGTGGTTTTTAAGTTCCACAATCTCCTATTCCAGAACTTCTATACAAGGAAAATTCAACCAACTTAATAAAATAAAATTGACACTACTATAATAAGAAATCTGATCATATTAGGAGACTATTTTTTTAATTTCCTTTTTTTTGTCTACTTTTATAACGCTTACATACTATGTTGTACGCGTAGCATAAAAAAATACTTTTTTCTACACCCACATGGATATTAGCTTATCTATACACAGATTATAAAACGAAAAAGTATGATATTGCCTTCAAGTGAACGATTATATTTCATATCCATTCTAGGTAGTGAGAACACTGCAAACAAATTAAATCCACCAATCACAGTTCATATTTTGATCAACCGACTGCTATTATTTTTAAAATTTTAAATACCAGACTATTCTATCAAACTTATTGTCAGTATATTTTTTAGTTATTGAGATTAAACATATATTAAAATGAGTTATTCTTGTGTAGAATCGATAAATAATAGATTTTATATTTTTATTTCGTCCATAATTAAAATTTGTTAATTTAAATAAAACTATATGAAGTCAATTTAATTAAGAGTATTAAAGCAAAAAAAAAAATAAACGCATAGATGGTCCTGTGGTCACCGTTCTTGTCTTTTATACGGAATACTCGAGTTCGAATCTCAGAGGGAGAAAAATAAAATGAAATATTTTTTTTCTTGTTTATTTTATTTTATAAATTACTAAATGTCCTAAATTATAATATCTTAATAACCTAAAATAATTTTAGATTTAGTGGGTCATAGAAAAAATACTGTACAACTCGAGTGGATTGTCCATATCCACTCTTGTTGCACAAACTACTATTTAGTTTAGAGTATTTTACATTTTTTAAAGGTTGAAAACATTTGTCAATGTCTTTTGAATGTTCATTTCAGGGCAGCAACCAGGCTTAGCAGGTTCACTATTGTGTATTAATATCTGCAGCTAAGCAAGGCAGCGCGCAGTTAGTAGTTGGGTGGATGACTATCCTAAGGAAAGTTGGCGTACCTATAAAGCCCAAACTGCCGCGTGGTTGTATATCACAGTTGCCAATTATTAAATGAATGGGTACGAAGTATAGCGTGTGGTAAGCCATCCTTCGGAGGAGATGTAAGTCAGTCCCGAGTCCATAGATGTTATGATCATTAAAGATCACTACCACTAGTTGATACACCAGAGGTATTTGGGGTAGCATGCTCACCAGCGTCGGTTTTTATACCTTGTACTTAGAAATAGGGCAACGTTAAATAAATTAACGATAATAAATGTTCATTTCAATTTGTTTGATTAAGAAAATGTATAGCACATAATTGCAACAGTAGAGCTAATTGCATTTTGCTAATATCTAAATATTTTAGTCTTCTAAATTTCACTTTCAGCGTTCTGAAAGCATGTTCTATCACAGATATGATAAAATTAGTTTTATTCCATATATTTATAGATACCTACATCAAATGTATCAAAAGACGATATACAGACCTAAAAGATGATGTTCCCCTATAATAGGTTCACATCTTCCACAATCAATTCTTAATTACCGTTGGTATATAAGCCAAAATCAAACTTCAGATATGGTTGAAAATGGCGTATGTTAACATTACAGATATTACTGCCATAGGCGTATCATTAACATGAATGCGGTACAAAAACAAAATAGCGCAGATGAAATTTTTATGATTCAATAGTTAATAATTACGGCAATAAAAAATTCATAAATATATAACAAATAATATGACATATGAAAATATGTTTACCTATCTTTATTATTACTTGCAGTAGTACTGCTGTATATCATAAATAGGATAAAAATCAACTAAAATTCAAATGTCAACAACAGATAAAGTCCTAGATATTTATTTGAAAGAAATCTTCTGTAGTGCTATCTTTCAGACAGACATCTAGAACTATATATGCAGAGTTATTCATATTAGTGTTCCGTAAACAGTTTTTTGCAGGCAAGCCTATACAAAAATTTTCGTAATTAAATTATCTCTCTTCTGATATCAATTTTTATTGGTTGACATATCGGTGTAGTTACCTATATTGACTTACCTGTTTATACCTGCTTACCAGGTAGCCATGAACAGAAATAAGTAAACAAGCCTACCAAGGCATATTCTCCATGTTAAAAAATATGTGTTAAAATTAAATTTGTTCGGTTATTAAAAAAGTGAAGGTTAAAAAAAACTAATTAAAATTTATTTAATTTAAACCATGAACACTTTTCGAATGGCAAGTTCACATAGGCGTGTTAATAAATCAAAAAATATGCCTCACCTGGTTAACAGATGAGTCAATTGACACTAATTCAGTGAAAAGGTATCTTTTTATCTCGCTTTGTTACAAGCGTCCACGTCACGCGCATGCCCACTTACGCACCACTTTAAAACGTTGGAGAAAAAAATGGCCCATCGAAATTGGTGGAGGGTTTAATATTTCCTGTAGGTGGGCACTTATTGCCAAAGGAGCATAACGAAAATGTTAAGAAAATAAGTCGAGTTTTTTAGAGGCACATACCAATTGTAATGCCTATAGCTACCTAACCGTCCCAGTCTGAATGTCGCGCTTTCGTGAATTCGTTGGACATGTATCATAGCACAAATTAACAATAAATTCAGATATAAGAAATAAGTCACAAATCTATACGTTGGCTGTAGGACTATTTATTGATATGCAATCACAAAAATTGAGGGTAAATAATAGTATATTAAAGTATAAGTGGATATAACGGTCTTTAAAACACGCGCGATTTTTCGAGCACGGCGGCGCAGTTGTCCACGAAAGACCAGTTATCCACGAATACTATTTTTTTTTATTGGTATACTTTGAAATCCTAAATATTGGTATTATTTCTACAAAAAAATGGAAATAAGAACTAATAACTGAAAATGGTTGAATTTGTGATGTAACATCAGTATACCTCGTTGTCATGAAAATGATACAAACAAAAATTTATTTTCAATCTGTCACGTAAGATTAATTGTCGCAACAGTTGTTATTGTTTAAAATGAGTTCAGATATTGAGTATTTAAATAATAAAGCAGAATCGCGCTTAATACCACAAAAATCCGAAGCTGTTTATAAAAAAGAATACGATAAATTCAACACGTGAATGGAAGAGCAAATGGTTACACATATAGATGAACGAGTTCTTCTCGCTTATCTCCAGAAAATGTCGGAACAGTATAAAGTATCGACTATGTGGACTATCCCTTCAAAATTACAAAGTATGTTGAGGATAAACAAAGGGGTCGATATAAAATCGTTCGTCAAAGTGCATGCATTCATGAAGGCAATTAGCAAAAATGAGGTAGTCAAGAAGGCATATGTATTCAAGGAAGACGATTTGCGGAAGTTTTTTACAGATGCACCGGACATTACGTATTTTTGAAGGTGGTTGCTATTTGTGGCATCTTTGGCTCTTGTAGAAGATGTGAATTGTGCGATTAAATAAATTTTTTGAAAAATTTCTGAGAAATATTTTATTTGATGTTACATGGCACTCCTGTCAGATCAATATTTATAAAGTTGGCATTTAGACATCACGTTTCTCGGGTGGTTGATGTTGCCATGATAACTTTAAAACACGCGCGTTTTTTTAAAGTTCGTTTTAAACACGCTGAGGCGTACTTTAAATAAGTAAAATAGGGTACCAAAAAAAAATTAATTATATTTGAAAGGAGTTGGATATTATTTGTCCTTGTCCACCGATATGTTTTCAGATATATTGTAGGACTCCATTGTTTAGCTTGGTTTCTTTTTAATTATTCTTAGTAGCTTTAACAGTGACTCCCGCATGTAAGTTACATGCGTCTAGCTTTTCTTCACCTAGTGTTAGAAATTTCAATCTAACCAGGACTGGTACAAGACATGGATAGTGTGTCGCCTTCTTATTGACGGAGCCTGTACAGTGTTGCTTTTTCTGCTGAATTTATGACGACAGAGTCTGGCAAGAAGAGATAGTGTTATCTCAATGATTTGTCGTTTTAAACCCAGTAGGTCTTTAGTGAACTTGGTCGACGATCCCTTAATGAAATCTTTGCTCTGTCTTAATCCTGGATAGCTGTTTCGCCATTCCTGAGAATCTCTTTGCATCCACTGTTTGATTACTCTGTCAGGTCTTCAAGGCAGCCTTCACCTGTCGTGATTTGATTTCTGGTAAGAAAATTGTCTTGCTATCAGAGTAGATGGCAATAGTTTTTGCGTGATACTTGCTGATTTATTATTATTCTTGTATTGTATGGTTATTAGTTCGACCTAGAAAACTGTTACATATTCTTCTTGACAACGATTTCGACTTGGGTCCAAAGATTCCAGCACCGGCTCCTTTCTTGGTCTTTTGGACCGTCTCTACACCAGACGAGTTTAGCCTTTATAGGAAGTCCGTCTTTCCAAGATTCTCGGGCTCGTATTTAATTTTGAAAATATCATTTAAATTTCTATGTGGTTTCGGCTATATCACTAGGAACTCCTAGAATATTTTCCTTTTTTACTTGCTGATATAGCCTCATAAGAAAATCAAAGTATGTGGTATTTGCACATACTTTGATTGTATTCAAAGTATGTGGGTATTTGTAAACATTGACGTTTGTTATTGCGAAGCCAGTGGCAATTTATAAATTTACTAAATAAGTTGTTGATAGTGAACGTTTAAAAAAGCAAGTTTATGCAAAAATGGAAATCACCCGTGAAGGCTTGCGTTGGATGATTTTTTATGTTTTTATAAGAAGCCTTACTCAACATCAATGCATGGAATCGCTTCGTGCAACTTTTGGTAATGAAGCAACATCAGAGAAGACTGTTTATAATTGATGTGCAGAATTTCGTAATGGTCGTGCGTCTGTCAGTGATGAATGTCGAGAAAGTCGATCAAAATCGGTTGTCATTCCGAGAAACATCGATGCTGTGCGCAACATGATTAAAGAAGATCGGTTTGTGACTTACAGACAGATAGAGGCATCTCTTAGGATATCGCAGACTTCAAAACAATCGATTTTGCATGAACATTTAGGTACGAGAAAGACATGTTCCAAATGGATTCCGCATAATTTGACCGAAGCGCAAAAAAGGTCGTGTTGATTGGTGTCAGGAAATTTTGAAAAAATTTGACCGAGAACGTTCAAAATCCGTATACAACATTATTACAGGAGACGAAACTTGGAAATATTCATATGAACCTGAAAGCAAACAACAGTCTACTGTTTGGGTATTTAACGATGAACCCAATCCCACTGAAATTGTTCGTTCACGGAACACTTCCAAGAAAATGATCGCTTGTTTCTTCGGTTGTACTGGACACGTCGCAACCATTCCATTAGAGGATCGAAGAACTGTCAATGCCGAATGGTATACAGCAATTTGTTTGCCAACGGTTTTCGATGAAATAAGGAAAAAAACAAAAATCGTCGCATCATTCTTCATCACGACAATAAAGCACGTCGAACAACTAAATATTTGAAGGAGAAAAACATCGAATTAATGTCTCATTGTCCGTATTCACTCGATTTATCGCCTAATAACTTTTCCTTTTTCTCCCCTGTCAAACAAAAGATACGCGGACAGCGATGTTCATCACCTCAAGAAGCTATTGAAGACTTTCAAAACCATGTTTCTACTATATCAGCTTTAGAGTGGAAAAAATGTATAGACCTTAAAGGCGAATATTTCGAAAAGCAATAAAGTACTTTGTTTGGAACTTGTTCGTTTCTGTTTCACTTTTTGTAAAAACTTAAAAGGCAACCCTCGTATATTCACAATATCGACAAAATCTCTAATCATTCACCACTTGAACAACACAAAAGTAAATCAAAATCAACCCAAATTTTACAATTTTAACGAATAACTAAACCAAAAGCAAAATTGTGTAAAGTACGTTGCGTTGTCTAAACACATTTTTAATCCTCTTGCAGTGGAAAGGTTCGAACACATGAATTTTTAAAGGATTATATTCTAAATTTTTGATCCGAATCAAATAAGTCCCGTTATCCCGTGTTCAAAATTGGGCGGAGATGAAATATTAATGTCGAAATGTATCGATTCTGGAATTGAAAAAAACCAGATTTATTTATTAGCTTGTCATTGACAGACGACGGATTTAGTTCTGTAAATATGTAGAGACGAACTGTACAAAAAAAATGTCGCAGTTGGAATAATGTCTGATCCTTAAATGTTAAGAACTTTATTGATAAATAAAAAAAATTAAATATAAAACCAGAATAATAGGTATGCTGATATAAATATCTCATCCCTTGGCAACTGTGATTGCCAGGTAGTTACAGATTAAAGTGTGCTAAATCTTTACCTTTCATTAAAACTTTTTTTAGGTGCAGTCAAGTTCATTAGATATTTAAAACCTTTTTATTGGTAAATCTCATATATATTTCAAACTTTAACTTATCAAAGATGGGTATCTATTAAAGTATGTAGAACTGCATACAATATGATAACGATATCTAATAATTATATATTGATACTTTTATATCACTTTAACACGCCGGAGAGACTAGCCGCGAGATTAGTGTATATTCACTTTCTCGCAACAGTTAAGCAACTATTTCTCCGGTCACATCGTAGATGGGTAACCACTGGCAGGTTCCACCATGAGACGTGTCGCCATGGGGCTTAGTCAACTAGTGTTTAACCATCGACCACGTGAAGGCTGTTGGTGAATGGGAAAGTAGTAGGACCTTCAAATGGTGGTACAATAAGCCACAGGCTGCAGTGCCGCCAAGCTAAAGACGGATTAGGATGATAGCACGGGGGGTCCGAAAGATGTAAAACTGAAGAAAAACACAATACAGTGTCTGCAAATTTTATCAACGTCATATATTTTGCAATAAAAGGGCTTATTACGATTTATTTGAATGGCTAACTCCAATGATCGATGTTTAATTATGAAAATTACAATTTAACAATTTCTGGAATAAATTTACAGTTGAGATTAAAATCTAAATAATATATTTTGTTATAAATTAAAAATATTGAGTTTCGTTAGTGAAGAAGAAATTTTATTCCTTTAAATATATTTAAAATAGCAAGTAAATACGAACAATTTACAAGTCCAAAAAATTATATGAAGTTTTTTTTTTCGTCATTCCCAAGAGACAATCATGGACTTTTCCACGGTACGCTGTTAAACCTAAAAAATAATTACAAAAAAATAAACGTTAAATTGGAAAGATTCCCAATAGACCGAATCCCGCGAAATGAAGTATTGTGATTGATTATTCCAAATTTCATTACAAATGAAATACGGTTTTGTTGGACGAGAAACATTTGACTTTTTTTTTCGAATGAAACAAGCTTTTCAACTTTGAGTGCTTAGGGAGTAGATTTTTATTGTTAAAATTGAAAATCACAAAACATTTATTATAAGGGTGTGTTATAATACACCGCTTGACATAAAGTAGATAGTGGTTATTTGTTATAAGGGTGTCTCATAATACACCGCTTGACATAAAGTAGATAGTGGTTAACCTTCATCGGAGCAGTGGCGGTTGTGGTAATTTAAAATAAGTGTTCACTTTTTCCAAAAATTTTTTTTTTTTGAAAGTTTGGTTCAAAACTTTGTACAAGTGTAGTTATTATCATCATCATCATCATCATCATCAATATCATAGTATTTTCAAGCACTACTTCATGAATGAATAAATACATATTTGAATTATTGTAATATTTGTTTTGTTTTTATTAACTTTGAAAACCATCTATAAACATTATTAGTCAGTCAACTGACTTTTCTTCATGTTTTGAGATTATTTTTAAATATATATCAGGTTATGTAAAATGCTTGACATTGATTTTTGTGTAAAAAAATATTATTATATGAAACTTTTACCTATCATTTTTCAGTTTTTATTGTAATCAGAATCATTAGGCTTCATCCTCTTGTACAGCTTGATTTTCCAAAAATTTCAAGTTGTTTGTTTTTGAGTAAGGTCTAGTTTAAATATTTCAACCCCCCCTTAATCCCCCACACTTTTATTCAATTTTTTTTCACAATCAATAAGGCCTCACCTCCTTATAGAGCTTGATTTCTACTAAACATTTCTTGTTGATATTGCTTTTCATTTTTGATTTATGATTTTTTTTTAATTTTAACCCCCCTTAAACACCCATTTTTATTCATAATTTTTCCTCCTTATAGAGCTTGATTTTTTTTATATTTTAACCGCCCTCAACTCCCCAATTTATTCAGATTTTTTTCAGAATAAATAGGCTTTATCTCTTCTTACAGAGTTTCATTTTTACTAAACATTTCATGTTCATATCGCTTTTCGTTTTTAATTTAGCTTTTTTTTTAATTTCAACCTATATCTTAACCCCTTATTTTCAATCAAATTTTTTCAAAAACACTAGGCTTTGTCTCCTTATAGAGCTTGTTTTTGTTTAAAATTATCAAGTTTATATAATTTTTCGTTTTAAACTTATCGTGTAGAAAAAAAACTGTGACATCGGACAAAGTAAACCTTTACTACTGTGTGAAGAGTATAATATAATCGAGGCTAAAACAATAACATAAAAGCCTAAAAAATAGGTACACTGCAAGAATGAAAAAGTCAAAGTTTTGAAAATTATTTAAAAGGTATATCAATACTTAAAAGATAAACTGCGCTGTCATTCTAGTCAACTTTTTAGTAGAGCAGACTGAATGTTGGTTGGACACTTTTCGTATTCCATATTTATATATAATAATTATACTTCGACAAGAAATGCAGTTAGCCCCAATTATTTTCACAATATGTATTGTTTACTAATAATCTCTCTATTAAAACTTTTTTTTTAATATATATGAATTGTTGATTTTTGTAACATATTTCTTCTGAGTTTCTGTGGCATATACCTCCAACATGCCTCTATAAATAGTACGGCTAACAGGAGAGTTGTTTAATGTTTAACTTGTAAGTTTATTAAAAATTGAACAATTGAACATAGTGTTATCTTTTTTTAAGTCAACATTAATTGTGACATCACTATGCATGGTATAGAATAGCCCTAAAAAGGTCTCGATGAACCGATGTTAAAAATATAACCTTTATAAAACTAGACTATGTCGACATAATTCAGTTTACCTCCCAAGTAGATATCGGTAAATATTTAATTTAGTCTTCATGATATAGGTAGATACCTAACATAGACACAACTATTAAGTATTTATATTTTATATCGTCTTTAAAAAAACTAATTTAAGTTTATAAAATCCTCAACGCTATATCAGTCTGACACTGTCAGTACCTCTAGCATTTATAGATAGAGCATTTTTCTGCAACTTCAAATTCATTTGGTACAACCTACAAAATAAACATTTATTCATATAAAATTATATTACGGTCAAGAAATAATTCTTGTTTAAAGGTCGATCTTTTCGCCTCTCAGTAACAATACACATATGTTTACTTATTAGCCCTATGGTTTAAAAAAATTGTCATACTTTTTTGAAACCTCGTTTGTCTTTTGTTGGAAAAAAAAATTGTTCCATGCATAGTTAGGTATAAAACACATGACTATTCTGTAGACCCTGGACCAAAACACTAAATAATATCCGTAATTTTAAAATAAACAAACATAACCTCAAAAATAATAGTAATTTTGTTTACCTGAGACGTTTTTTGATAAAAATCGTTGAATTGACACATATACTTTCGATTTAATAAAGTCGCAGTTTTATATTAATTTTTAATAAATACAATACATAATTAAAATTCTCATGTTGATTTTCAGAATTTGACAGCTTGATTGGAAAGTAATATTTTGTCATATGACATATTTTGATCAATTTTAAGTTATTTATTTTATATTTAAGGATTGACGGAATAAAAATGTTTTTATATCATTGAATCACGGTATTTTTAAAAAAATGGCATTTATTATCACCAAAACTGACTATCTCGAAATTGACATATGTCGTAAAAAGGCAATGCAAAACGGCAGACACTTTTAGTACCATTATTGCATCTCTATATCTATGATTTAAAAGATTCGTATGTCATGCCCTACTTTGTGACGTCACTGTGTGAGTTGCGCAAAATAAAGTGATTTTAGTGAGTTTAAGCAGGTCACTGTTTGTTTCACGGATCTGTTAACGAGTTGACATCTCTTTTTAGCTAGAGGCTTTCGAGAAATCATTTTACTCCCTCGAGCTTACTCATAAAAGTAAGCCAAAGAAAGCGATTAGTCATAGCGCAGTGACGTGTCAAAAATAGAGATTAACACGTATGAAAACAATAAAATTATTAAAATTGAATTTATATTTTTGTAATTAATTTTAAAATAATATATTTTTATAAAATGTAACTGGGTGTTCACGGCACAAATGGACAAAATTATGAAATAGTTTTTCTTAAAAAAATAGTCTAATCTCTGCAAAACCATAAACTAAGGAGGAAATGGCATCAGACTTGAGCTCCATTAAATAAAACACTCGTAAAACGGCTTTTGTTAAGAATTCAATAAAATTGAAATATGAGGTCAATGAAAATCTATTTTATGTAAATAAAAAAAATTAAATTTTTTGACCATCTGTGAAACGAGATATTAACAATCAAAATGTGCATAATTAATACTCTTGAATCCTCTCATGTACACAAGTAATGCATTTATTTCCAGATATCTCGAAAACTGTTCTTACCATATTTTTTAAAAACTAATGTAATGTAAATCAAGAAGTTATAAAATTTTCTAAAGAAACGCTGAATTTTTTAAAAAGATAGATTTTTTAAATAAAAATATTTTTAAAGCAATCGACGCGTAGTTGCGTAAAATTATTACAACTTGGCAACGTTGTATACGTTGCAATCAACGCGTTGTACCAAATTAACACTCGATCAGCTAAGAGGATGTTATAACCTCGCAACGTTTCCTTGGAAAATTAATTCGTCCACTGTATTTGAGAACTGGAATCAGCGGTTCTGTTTGAACCAAAACAAACCCTTAAAATTAATATGACGAAGTCACAAATTTCTATAGCAAACCATTCATGTATTTATGAGGTTGCCGGATGGATTTTATTAAAATCCATATATATAAGATGATATAAGCTTACATGTGTTTTGTACAGTCTCTTACAAAAATAAAATTGATTAGCATTGAGAATCTCGAACTATTGGTATTCACCATTAAGCGATATTTTTATGTACGACTGTCGCGAGTGAACTACCTTAACAACGCCATCCAGTAGTTAAAAAGTAAGATAAAAATAATCTATGTGAGAACCTTATAGTGAGTTAATAAACGAAAAGCCACTGATTTATCCCTATGGAAAGCCACTAAGCGATTGAAAGGGCCGACTCAGTAGAATGCTTGAATCAGAAATTTAGATGGCAGCTGGGCTAGAAGTAACATACATCAAAGCAAAGCACGTACAAGATATTTTTTAACCAAACGAAGAAGAATTACTCTAACATCAGACCAGCCTCTCCAAAGGATATTAAAGAAATATTAATTTAATTTATTTATACTGGGGCATGTCTCTAGGTTGTGGAAAGTAGTTAAAGCTAGTTTGATCTCCAAACCAGAAAAACCTCCAAACGAAGTCTGGTCATATGCGCGCTATTGCCAAACTCTCTATGCCCAATTTGAATAAATACTCATACAAATAACGAAACTCCCCATTGAAGAAAGGAAAGAAGATGTTATTAGATTTTAAATTCGACTTACCTTCTCTCTAGTGAACCAAAAAAAAGTGAACCGTCTAGATTGCTGATGTAAGTTTTTGAAACTATTATTTATTGAAAACTCCCTACTCGCTGTATTTTTCACCCAACCTGGCTTGTTACAATTATATAAATTCTCATAAAAAAGAGCATTGTATCAATACGGATTCGTTTGCATGTTTTGTTCCTTAGCTTGAGAGAATTAATAATTAACGAACCAATTTCAACGAGTCTCTCTGCTCCTTATTTTAATTATTTTACTAGTAATATTGTTAAAAACCCATGTAATTAATTTCAAGGTTTCGAGAACGAGTTGACGCAAAAGGCAGTTGAAGGAACACGATAATACAGTATAGCCTGTGCGTTAAACGTCATTCGGTTATATTCCGAGTGTCAAATTGTAAGGCCCGTTTGGATTTTGTTGTTTGGTGAGTGTGAAGAGATTTTTCGCAATCAGTTTTTGGATCAATTTATTGTCAGGAGATCAATTCAAAATATTGTTTTATTGTGCAGGTCTAATGGTTGCTACAAAATTTAACTTACAAAGGCAATATCCCACTAACGAAAATCTACAGGTAACTTAATAATGAACAGCCCTGGCTTCGGTTTCGCTCTGAGTGAAGAAGGCGTGGTCCGTTTAGTGCCAAGATTCACAGTATTCAATAGAGGGCGCCAGACTGATTTAAATACCAGATAAATATGCTTCCTTGTCCCCAACCTAAATCTATCAAACAATAGGGACGAAATCAGAATGCGGGCGCCTTAGACACATACGCTACCGTTCCCATTGGTCTCTCAAATTATAATCCTTTTTAACTACCACTAAAGTACATAATTTGTTAATGTTATATTAGGGTCATTTACTACACTGTCTTGCGGAACTCCTATTGTAATTGCTTTCGAATTTGAAACATGAATTCTAATATTCAGTTTTTTTAGAAATTGCTCAAGTTTGGAACTAGTTCATTTTATTAAGTAGTTTTTGGTGGCGCATACAATCAAATGCTAATCTAGAGATCCAACACATTTTTCATTACAAAACTGAAGATGGCAGTATTAGTATATTTTGATTTTTTAAATCCATGTTAGATTTTTACAATGACGTTTGAATTCAAAAATGGAACAAATCTTCCACGCATAGCTATTTCAAATATCTTTGAAAAACTCGAAAGAAGACTAATAATTGCTGTATAACTTCCTACAAATAATGAATCATCAATTATGGGAAGAGGTTTTATTACTGCTACTTTCAATTTGGATGGTAAGAATTAATTATATATTTATAATATACGTTATTGATTTCAAAACATAAAAAACTATTTTATAGTTGCTAATGCCATCATCCCCATTTGAATATTTATTTTTAAACCTCTAATTATTTCAAATATATCTGTGTCAATTACTTGGGATAAATAAATGGATATAGGAATACTGTTTATTTGCTCTAAATTTATATTTACAGGATTTTCACATTTGAGAGGACTGCATATTTGAAGCTTCAGATGGAGATAAAGTTACCATATCATTTGATTTAATACTATTAAATATTACATTTTTTAATTTTTTGTCTTATTTCTCTTGTTGAATTATATTTCATATAGTTTTTGTTCTAGTAGTGGCTTAAGCAATTTGACTGTCATAATAATTTGATTAATATTTAATAATTTAAGTAATATGTTTTATATCCAATATAAGCTTCTTTCAAGGTGTCCTTTGCAGCAACAACCTCTTTATACAGCAAACTTGATTTTTTTATCTTTTTTTTGAATTACTCAAGAAGAAAGGATGTATTATAATGACTTAAAAGTATCTTAATAAAATTGTTTAATAGATTATATAAATCATAATTTTTTACTAAAAAAAAAAATGAACGCTTTCGACTATAAGAACTTTCAGAAAAGTTATACCCCGCATAAATACATATATAAGGGGGTTTTTCGCCTCAGAGAAAACGGTTCCTTACGAATGGCGCTGGTTACGGACGTTTCTCGAGCGCCAGATTTTTGGTTATGGTTTACTCCACAAACTCTCGAAACGGCGTCGAAAATACTCGGGCAGCACAGATGGAGATGAAAAATTTTAGGGGTCAAAAGTCACTTAGACTCAGATAATTAGTAGCCACAAGTAGTGGGGTTTAATTATTACTTGTGGTTGCAAAAAAATTTCTCACTGCTGAAAAGTAAGGGGGAAGTAAATTGGGGATTAGTAACCTCAATAATAGTCAAATTAATGTTTAACTATTTACAGTTAAAATTAAAATAATATATTTCAACGCCCACCCTCGGTTATGAAACCCTAAACAAAAAAATAAAGCAAAAACAAAACGGGAACGAACGGCTGATATAGTTGGCAGGTATTCTCAATCAGACTGCTTAAACTGAATACGGTGAAGGGGTCGCGTATAAAAAAAATGTATTCATAAATCTTAGATACGGTCAAAATTTAAATCTCGGATAGTAGGAATTTAATAATTTTAAATTTACAGTAATTATTCTTAAATTGCAAGAAAAAAATCAAAATGTAAGTCGTGGATAATACGAATTTAAAAAAAAATTTAATTTACGGTAATTACTTAAATCGCAAAGCAAATCAAAATTTTGATCAAGGATAGTATAAATTTTAAAAATTCCAAATTTACGGTAATTTTCTTAAATCACAAAGAAAAATCAAAATTTAAATCAAGGATAGTACGAATTTTAAAAATTTGCAGGGCACTTCTGTAACTCGTGAGGACCACGTGAAATCTTTTTAAATTTTTTTTTAAACCCTGAAGCCAACGAGCAAGCTACGCTGAATCAAACCCACACTACCTCTTTTTGTTATTTATTATTATAACCCCAGGTCAGACAGGGATATCTAGGAAGGAAAATAACACAGGGAACTTTAAGCTGTCACTGAATTATTTGGGAATAGACAGGAAGGAAAACTAATACAGGGAACTTTAAGCCCTCACTGAGTTAATTGCGGATAGCTAGGAAGGAAAATAACACAGGAAACTTTAAGACCTCACTAAGTTAATTGCGGATAGCTAGGAAGGAAAATAATACAGGGAACTTTAAGCCCTCACTGAGTTATTTGGGAATAGCCAGGACGGAAAAATAAAGGAACGGAGATTTTATATTCAAAACAGAAAATGATACCCTTCCCTTCGGTAGAACAAAATCCCGGACAGTCAAACTAAACCAATAAAAAAAATGAATAAATATTCAGTTCCCGTATTTCCCACTGTTAGGAATTCAACAAATTTATTTTTTAAAAGTCTATTCTATCTAAATTAAAAAAAAAAAACAAAAAACAAAAAGAAAATAAACACTCTAATTCCTATCTTTTCCCAATTTACTTATTTAATAATTCTATTTACAAAGTCGATTTAAATCTGAAGCAGTCCTCACCGTTCGAAGACGACAATAAAAAAAATAAACACGGCCAATATCCAAACAAGAAAATATTCTTCGACTGTTAATTTAATTATTAAATTTTGGAATTTTTGAACAAAATTATTTACGTGTTAAAATGTAAATCTCAAACGGTGTTTAAATCTACCTAATTTAATTCGGTTTTATTTCCTATCTAAACTCGATGCTACGGCAAAAAATAAAAACGGGTTTTTTGTATTAACGGCGGTAAACAAACGGTTTCAGCTCGCGGCGCCGGTATTACACTTATCGACTGATTTTTTCGATCGCTCGGAATGGAATTAAAAATTTCTCTCTCACTGTTCTTGATCTGGGTAGCTATTCTTGAATTCGAGGGAGTAAAAAATCGGTTTTTCCTTTCTATCTGCAACGCACAAACTTTGTATTTTTGTCTCATTCTTCCCTCAAATTTTCTACTCCCTAAGATTCAAGAATAGATACCCTGAACTCGAAAAATATTTACCAATGGCCCGCGCACGATCAACTTAAGAGGGAGAAGGTATTCGAGAAGGGGTACGGTGAAGGGTGCTGACGTTCGTTCTCGTTTAAAATATTAAAAATGATAAATTTCCAAATCTACAATTTTCTATAATATAAATTCAAAATCCTGGTTTAAAATGACTTTTGAAAACCATTGCTATATTGTGAAAGTACTATGGATTTTCGGATTATTATATATTTCAAAATAATAGATACAGGGTGAAGCCAAAAAGTTGATTTATAAATTAAAATATTAACGAATAATTAATTTTATTAAATTGATATGCCGGATTCTAATGAAAGTTAGATTTAAAATCATTATTAAGAATACTAATTCGGCAATTGAATAAGAAAAATAGTAATGAAAAATGACTTCATTCAAAGTGTATATCTTTACTGCACAATACAGAAAATGACAAGGAATGCTACACAAAAAATTCACCTATACATAAAGAAACAGTAGCTATTTCAACACCTTACAAACATTCTGCCAATGCTGCATAATATAATACTAGAAAAATCTATAACAAAAGATCTTTTCATTGGAAGACATATTTCCATTTTATGGTCATTGAAAGTGCTTTCTATAAAGACTAGTAGTTTACATGGCCAGCATTTTATTTCGACAATATGTTTTAGGTTACGCCGTCAGCATGATTTTTTTTCCTTGTCTTCTTCTATTGTTGTAAACGTTCACTTTTTCACTATCTATACGGTGTCAGTGTTTTGTTTTTAAAAAAGTTTTTATTTTACAAAAATCAGCCATAAGAGGCTTAACATGTGCTTCTTGGCAAGCCAGGTAGCCCTCTGATAGTGCTAGTGAAAAACTGAGCCCATACAGCTAAATAATAAGACAAGGAAAAAAGAAGAAATGTATGCTGACATTTAAAAAATAAGAATTATACGATATTAACAAAAAGATAGTTTGTAGGTTTCATTGAAATACAATCCTGATTCTATTACTTGCTATGTAAGCTAATAGATGGTGCAAAGCTCTTGTAATGACCTTGCAACTACAATATGTCTAAAGGTGAAATCATCTATTTCAACAATTGTTAAGGAGAAGTACGTTTTCAATATGACTGTTTATCATAATAACTATTGTAAGGTCGTTGAATTCTGAATTATGTTATTTAATGTATAAATAAGCTATTGTGGTAGATAATCTTTGCTTTCACGTCCAACAAAACTGCGTATAACCAGAGTTGTGAAGAAGATAGAGAACAGCAATAGAGAATCGTTATAAAGTAGTTTAATTTAATTAGCTGAAATGTTGTATAGAATAGTTGAGGTTTATGTAACTATTCTATATTTATCGTGTAAACGATTTTGCTGTAATAATATTTTAGGTAGAAACTAATTTACATAATTCAATTTCAATGAACAAAATAGTGCTTTCTGCAAGACATTAGCATATAATATCAAAATGAGAATTATAAAACAAATTTGCTACTTGGGGTGTAGAGTCACATATATCTATTTTTTTTTTCTTCGACTAGGCGCAAGAAACTTTAATTAGTTTATTTTTTTAAGTTATTCAGCGGCGCTGACGTAATTTGAAGTTAATAAAACAAGATCCCATGCCGTCGACACGAAAAGTAACTTAGCAGGCGCGGGGGAATTCGAAGGTATAAAGTTTTAGCTGTAAAATGTCACTCCGACGTTCCTTTTTAAAGAAGATAGTGTTAGCTTGCATTACGTTTACATGAATCTTAATTACAGACACGAATTCAATTGGAAACTTAAAAACTTCTCTACCAGGATAGAGTGTCTGTTTTAAGTAGACGGCTGCAAAAGTTTGGAAGATAAATTTGAACTGAAAAATTGCGCAGTTTGTTTTGTCTTTGTCGCCCAACTTTTTATTTATATTATTTTATTTGAGACAACCGCTTTGGATAGAAGGCGCATTTTCGTTACTAAATTGTTTTAGATTGGTTCACACAAACACGAGATTTATTAATCTTGTTGTCTATAATGTAAATATTGGATGCGATTTTCAACCAAAAAATATCTCATAGCTTGGGTGAGCTAGACAAGAAGGTAGATAAGGAAAATATAGTTACACATAAGAGTGTAGATCAGGCCTGCACAATATACGGACCGCGGGCCTCATGCGTCCCGCCATTGTCGTTTTCTTGGCCCTTTGGCATGTTTGGTCCGTCTACGTCAAACTATACATTTTTCAGTAACAAAATTGTATTTAGGTATGAATTGGCTTTTTTTAGGAGCTCGATAGAAGGACCTGGTTCATTATAAGCTGTTTTTCTTTGTTAGAGACACAAAAGAGGACTTGGTTTATAAAATTATAAGCTGAGGATCTTTTTTTTGTTTTAAAAGAATCTGAACAGACCACCTCGACATGCTTTATAATTATAAGCTCAGAACTCTCTTGGCCCTCGTACACTTACGGTTTTTAAACTGGCCCTTTGAAAATCTGAGTTGTGCAGGCCTGCTGCTGTAGATACTCTCGCAAGAAAAGAGGCTTAAATCCTTTAGTGGGACCTTAGTCGTTCTGCGATATCAGCAGTAACACAATATCTGCATGAGCATTGTAACAGGGATCATTACTGGGCATTTCCAACTTAACCCTTAACTGGTCCGGAGTCGTCTGACAGACAACGCGATATAAACAGTTCTTTCTTATTGGTTATTGGTACCTCCCACAGGAAGGTCCTTGCATCTAATCCTTTCCCTATTGTAGCTTGACAGGTAGCCTTGTTTGCGACAGGCTGGCGTCAGTTTCCTAAAAGCTGTGACAGAAATTAGTGAAAGGGTAGTGAACTTTAGCTCATGCCGAAAATCAAAAGTTTTTTTAAATTTGTATTTTATGTAAGTTTTTGTTTACCTAACACTTTGATAATTTAATATTGCAATATGAAAGAATTTTTTTTTTGTATTTTTTTGCATTGTTTAAAAATATGTATTCTTTCAACATTTCTGTGCGGGTTTTAGTTTTGGGTTTGATTTTGTTTTCATTTAGTTTATTTTGTTTATTTTTACTTTTAACTTATTATTATTAAGTAATGTTTTTAATATCTATGTTAAATAAAACATTTTATTTTGACTATTTTATTTTTTTGCCCTCCGAAAACAAGTAGTCTCACAGACTACGTCGGACCAGTTACTGTGATGTTTGTTTATTTTAAACAACAGTTTATTTATTAATAATTTATTTAAACATTTATTTATTTTTATAATAATATTATTCTAATTTATATATTTCGAAAGTATTTACACTGTTTATTTACTATTTCTCTTCACTGTCCATATATAACTAATTGACTCCGTTCATTCACCAATATTTATATACAAATTTAAAATTATGGTGAAGGTGGTAGAATTTTCTTCACCAAAACTAGAAACATTATCACGTTCTACCTGGAAAGATCTCGAAAGCATCTCCGCCATAGTCGTCACATATGTTTGGTCTTAAGGGGTTTAATTATGTATAATAATCGGAAAAATTGAGCCTCAAAGGCCAAATAAGACAGAGAGAGACTTGGAGAATTAGAGCATAACTGAATAATGAAATAGCTCACATTACATTACGTTACTGCAGAGTGCCGGACCAGTTAAGGGTTAAAGGAAACCTTAATAAATTAAAATTAGTAGACGACAGTAATTGCAGATTCTTTGGCGAGGAGGATGAAACCTGCATTCACATTCCAAAATTCAACTGCACTATAGGGCACTATAGTTTACCAGATAGTAGAAGGTGATATACCTTACTTGATGCCACTCCAGAGCCTTCACTTCCTTGAGAAGATGATATTGGAAGATTGGAAGGGTCGTTATAGGCATCGAGACTATTTCCTTGCTTTACTAGTGACAAAATGGGACAAAATAGTTATTTTAGATCGCAATGCATTAAAACCCCATACCCAACACAACATGGTTTAGGTATGGATTTGAATTATGCATTTTTGCTTTTTCTGAATGCTTCTTCGTGATGTTTTTCTGTAGATGAAATTGCGGTGTCATTTGAAAATGTGCACACGGTTAGGTATGTCATTGCTGTATAGTAGGTACAGTACGAGACCCAGTACACTAGCTTGTGGTACTTCTGCCTTGATGTCCGGTTTAATTTTGAAATATCTTTCTGTTAAATATTTTTTCAACAGGTCTGAATAGTGTTTCCAGCTTGTGGAACAATCCCTCATGCCATACTTTATCAAAAGCTTGCGCTACCGTCCAGGGAAATTGCAAAGCAAACTTTGTTTTTTTTAATGATTATTAAATAGTGTCTGTAGTTATGTATAGAATGGCTTTCTCTGAAGCCGAATTGATGAGAAGAAATTAATATTAATGTTCTACTCCTCTATTATTGGTTTAAATCTTTTAAGGAGTAACTTTTCATGTAATTTCGATAGTACAGGAAGTAAAGAAATTGGCCTGTATGATGAAACTTCGTTAGTTGATCTTTGGAATCATCATGACGTCTATAATTTTTTGGAGCTTATGTACATACCTGAGTACAAGAATTACGGCTTATTGCTCAAAACACATTTTTTCGAAAAAAAATTGCTCGAAAATAGTTGCTCAAAAAAACATTAACTGGAAAATGTATTTGCTCGAAAACCCATCTAGACGAAAGAAGATTCGCACCATAGAACATTTCCTCCGAAAATATTTTTGTCGAACGAAAAATTATTGATCGAATATGAAATACGTTTGATCGCACTCGCGTATACTGTATGGACTAACATGATCTAAGGTGAGAAATATCTTACTAGTATTCTAATTAAAATTAAAAATAATTAGTTAATTTACCTAACTTAAAAATTATACATGAAATGAGATAATTTAAAAAACTTAAATTAATTTACCTAACCTGTGCGGAATGGAGCCATTTGAATGTTGTAATCCTAAACAGGTTTCTGCGAAAATGTCTGTATAGGCTCGGTGATGTAAACCATTCGTGCAAGTATATTTTCGTTGAAATGATATTTAGTGCATATGTTCTTTCGTGCGAATGTATTTTCTTGCAAATATTTTTCGAGCAATATTCCGTAATCCCAGTATAAATGATGAATTAATTACTTTCTTTTGAAAGTTTGTGCCCAAATTTCACTGGTAATTAAGTCATATTGTTGTTTTCTATTTCATCAGAGACATTTTTGGAGAAGATGGTCTAATGATGATATTTTATGTAATCCACTCATGATGTTCTTCTTTTAAAAAAAACGCCAATGGGCTTTTACCGCAAGAGTCCGTTATCAGAGACAACAGAGACGTGTAACTTAATAGGAAAATTTGTTCGGTGGTCCATTTAAATTACATATATGACTTTCTTTCTCTTTTACATTGAGTTGATCTTTACATATATTTATCTTTCTCCAATAAAACTAACACCAAACTTAGAGGTCGCTGATGTTGCTGGTTTTTTGACGTCGACGTATAAATTAGAACAGACAACTGACAATGATATGAATGTTGTTATGAACGTGTGTATTTTATTAAAATTAATTTAATTTGGGCCCCGTTTATTTCTTTGAGTCTGATTTTGTTGTTTAATTAATTTTCTTTGGGGGGAATATTTATTTTCGCATATTATTTTTTGCATAAAGCAATTTCTGGAACCAAACTCGCGTTTTTTTTTGTACACGTTTCTTTCTAGAGGTAAGTAATTTCCAATTTATTAGGAAAACCACTCTATAATGTGTGTGTTTAATAATATATTACAAAATAGCTATAATTATTTTAGGTGAATTGGAACAGAGATCCATTGTTACAGCTACTTTTGTTCATGAAGTAGGTAGATGAATGTCTGGACAGCTTTAATGGCAGCACAAAGTTACCACCTACTATACTCTGTTTTTAAACTAAGAGGAGCGATTTGAATTTAAGTTGGCAATTCTGTAGACTTCTAATTGGTCAGATTGAAGTCAGTTTCACACATCACTTTTTAGCTACTGTTGACAGTTCTATTTTCGATTCTGACATTTTATAATTTAAGTTTTGTTATTGCTTTGATATCTCATCATTATTACTTAGTTTTTTATTTTATTTCTTTAATAACAGTTCTTTTCAAAACTTTATTAAGCAATTGTATTGAATTTCTACGATTATGGATCCTTCTACATCGAATACTATTATAACCGTTCCTCGCGGAGTCCATCAAAATAACGAAAACGAATGAGTTTAGGCTATTCGTCTCTCAGAAAAGCAGTAAATAATAAATATGTACAAATAGGTATTGGATAATAATACGAGAACCAAAATTGTTGATGTTATATCCAAAATTTCTCAAGCTACGGGTAAGTTTTACTCATTACTTTCAAATTAAAAATAATATTAAATACTCAATATTTTTCTTACAGGTCAAAGTCAACTACTTACCGATTATTGAAATAATACCGCAATAATGGAACAATATCTAGTCTAAAAAGTATTTATGGAAGACGAGGAGTTCTAAAAACATTTGATTATGATGATGATAAATGCTATTCGAAGATTAGTACACGATTTCTTTTTCAAAAATGAGTTATCTAGATTGAATAAAATTTTGCAAGAATTGAAATATTTAGATTTGCCACAAATATATTATTCATCTTTATATACTTTCTTGAGATATAATAACTAAGTTTCTAACTGACCAGTCAAATGTACTGTTTATTTATTATGTATATATTTTTTTAGATATTTGAAAAGAAATTGTCAAAATGTATTGATAGAACACTATATACGTAGATTTAAAATCCATCAAACAATATAGAAAATAAAACAGACCAAGCTTCTACTTTGATGAAGATCATAATAAGGTTTATCAACAGGCCTGAAAAGCCAAAAGCAGGTGCCTTAATATACGTGCTAATTCTGAAGGTTTTGTAGAAAATGCATTTACCTTGACGAGACGAAATCCGAAGTATTTTAGAATTGGTTTTCTACATTTTTTACAAAGTTTTCTAATTATGCTATGATTGTCATGGAAAATGTATCATATCATAGTCGAAAAGTTGAAAAAATTCCTTTGTCATCAAGAAAATCTGACGGGAATGGTTACAAAACTAAAAATATTAAATTTATTTAAATATGAAGTGATATCAACTTTTACACCTAATTTGGCAACATAAAGATGCACATAATTTGAATGTTGTCGATGTAAAGGCTAAAGAAACCAATAAAGTTGTGTAGTGGCTGCCCCATATCACTGCGAGTTAAATCCCATAGAATTGATAGAGGCACAAATAAATCAGGTGGCAGCTACAAACACAACGAATCTTCTGATGTAGATTAACATATTGAGTACTTAGTGTTTTTTGTTTCTGATTCAATGTAAATGTCAAGATGTACTTTGTCTTTTCACTTATTATGTTGTATAGGCACCTCTTATGTATTTTTGTTTTATTTTTCAAACTTATATTAATAATTAAAATATTATAACAAATTTACAAAATAAAGATACTACTATTCATGTGTTGTTTTTGTAACCCATATTAAAAAAAATTACAAAACTACAGTGTAGTATACAAAAATTACAACTGCTCTCATTTTTATTGTAAAATTGTTGTATCTTACACACATTTAAGCGCCAGTCTGTATTTAACTTAAAAATTCTTGTTCTGCAAGGTATAAGTGGTAAGAGTAGATTTGAGCAGCCGTTTTTGAGAAATCTGGATTTATAAAAAAGGCGTCCTTTAAATTTTACAATAAAAATGGGAGCAGCTTTAAATATTTTACCCGGTAAATATTGCTTTTTTGGTGTTCTACTTAAAAAAAAAAATTACTTTATTACTATTTTTTTTTTTTTTTTTTTACTAAAAATTAATGAATTTCTAATCAAAATGATTAAAATATAACTAAATATTAAAGTAAATTTTATTTATTTGAAAATAAACCATTTACAAAATTGTTAATTAACATTTAAAACTACAAAATATTTTGGATATATTTAAAAGTGCTATTGCCATCTGAATATGTCCATAATTTGTGGCCTCCAAAACTTTCATTATTTAACCTAAAACAAATACCTTGTTTTATTATTTTAAATAAATACCTTGGTACTTAAATAGTCAAAAGCATAAAGTGTTATCACTGTAACATTTGGTGTGGCACTCTTTTTTAAACATTAAATTGCTAAAAGGACTTTCCAAACAAGTGTCAAAAATATTCTCTAGATATAATGTAAAAATTGCTCATAAACGAAACCTTATTTTTAAATTTTAAACCCAAACTCAAGAAAGCAACTCAACTAAATGTAGTTTATAAAATAGACTGCAAAGATTATAACTACACTTACAAATATTAAACTCTGCGAATGTGTAAAAGGTGTATTTTAATTTAATCAACTAGTTGTAAGCTACCTACACACTATCACAAAATATTGGTTTCGTTCATGATCATTTTAAAGTGTTTATGTTCCTAAATGTTTTTTTAAATTTTAAAAAGCTGTGATTGCACCAGAAGATTTCGAAACATATGTAGTGCTGAATTATTAAAAATATCTACCGATCATACTAAAGATATTTTTGTTTGTAAAAAATATATTAAATTGGGTGTAGGAAATCCTTCTGCTGACACAAAGTTACAAATTACCTTTTTTATGCCTTAATAATTTTTAGTTAATTATTTGTCTATACAATAAATTATCATACAAAATTAAGATACATATTATCTTACCTGCAAATAAACATTTAGTTTTCGAGAGGCTTGAAGGATGTCTCAAACAAATATACCATCTGCTTTATATTGTATAAAAATATGTTTTCAAGAAGACCAAAGACATTCTGATACACAATGTGGAATTTAAGCAACAATTATAAATCCTATTTACAAAAAAACAGGAGAATGATAAAAACCATTATTATTATAGTAAAAGCTGGTACCATTGCACTTTCTTGGACTTCTACATACATTTAATAAGCTGTTGCTCACAAGTTTACACTTTCATCTTGTTAGTGGAGATAAAATTCGTATAGATTTGATTTATTTCATTTCAAAACACTTGTCTGCAAACATATCCTATCATACTTCAGAACTTTGCTACATTTTACCTGAAGAAAGAACCCTTATTTAATTAGGAAATCCATACAACTAATGGTAATCTTGTAGTTTAATTTTAAGAAAAAATATTACAAATTAAACTATATCTATAAAGAAATATAAAAATAAACTTTATTTTTTGTACCTGCCAAAATTCTTCATTTTAAATAAGCTTTTCTTTAACTACATATTTTTCAGTCCCTCCTAAATATGTTTTGTAATAGGTAGGTAATAATAGGTGCTTAATTTCATTCCAACAAATAGAACTAGCATACCTATTTTTCTAATTTTTCCATCAAATTGAAAAACCTACTATTTACTTTCTTTTCTGTTATTATAATAGATGTATAATTTTCTAATCACAGTTACTTATAAAACAATGAATAAAATATCGAATTAAAACTCTATGTTAAACTCAAAATGTAAATTATTTTGTATTTTGTTGGGAGACATTTTACTCAATTTACTGAAATTTGGTCGCTGCTTGGGCGATTCTCTTCTCAACATACTGGTCCGAGCTGCGATATGAGACGAAGTAAGGAAAAAATAAAAGTATAACTAAAATACAATAATTATAAATCAAAAAGGGAATGAGCACAATTTAGTGTCATCTTTATTCGTTGGTTATCTAAAACTTTGACTTCAATGAATTCATAACAAAGTTTTGAAATGTTTTTCTTGAAATGATACAAGACAAATTCAAATTTACCGCTAAAATGATATCTAGTTACTTTTTTAGTTATTTTTCCCTGTGTAAATAGGACTTTTCAATTCGCTCCTCTTAGTTTAAAAACAGAGTATAGAAAAGTAAAATGTATGCTGAGTAAAAAATCTCTGCACATGTAGTATTGGCAAAGGACTTTTGAAATGATTAGAGATTGGCTATTTCTTACATACACCTACCTCTAATAGTCACTCTAGTGGCTATCAGAAGATTGTAGTCATTGAAACGACGAAAAAAAAATTGAATCACAAAAGGGCAGAACTTTAAATCAGGATGCATTGGAAAATAAATTTGGGGACATCAGGTCGGTTTTGGATTTTAGAGAGAGAAAGTTAATTTATCCTGCAGAACAACCAGTAGTTTAAGTAGGATCTGCTATAACTTTATTAGAAGATTTCCTTGATAATAAATTGTAATATACCAATTGTTTCAAATGAAATTGAAAAAGTTAAATTCGAAATTAGATTTTTCATGGGTAAAATATTATATTCATTCAAACATCGTAAGGTAATCTATAATTAAGGGAGTATGGAAAATAAGTATACCCTGGTAAGGGACAACGACAAAAAAAATACAAAAATGTATTCATCTTTAAATAGTATTTATTATTATTATTATTAATATTATTATTTGCCGTTTGAAAAGTACCTCCTGCTGCAGAGCAGCAGGCAGATTCCCATTGACAATTCAATATCGAAATACTCCATTTCGACAGTTTGGTGAATTCCAATTTGCGGGAAATCATATTCGCATCGACTAAAACGATTGCGAGTTACTCGCCAGCTCTATAGTGCCGAATTGCTCGATTTCGGTAGGTTATTAAGGTTATAGCACGTGGTTGTAGCCTTGTAGCGGTTGTGATTTCTAGTTGAAATTTGAACAGTTTAAAGAATTGTCACTGTTGATTATTCTGTGTCATTGATATAAGAAGTTCTTGAGAATTTTGAAAATATAAGTAAAAGGTCTGCCTTAAAAAATAATAATGTAAGTACCTATAATTAACTATTAAATTTAAACAAACTAGCACAAAACTATTATAGGTAATTATGATGGGTTTATGCACGAATTTAATTTAACGTAATTTAAGAATTAAGCCCTGCTATTGGCTGTGATCACCTTATTGGCTGCTCTTGCGTTAAATTAAATAATGTGCATAACCATCCCTTTAGAAAGACAATGTCAGTTTGGATGGCATTGTTGACAATTAAAACACGTATTGCGCATGCTTGCTACGAATACTACGGGTTTCGGAATCGACCAAAACGCAGGGCAATTCGATAGCGAATAGGAATAGCAAATTTCTCGATATCATATTTGGTTGCGAGTATCGAAAGCCATTCGATTTCGCATTTCGCACTGATTTGGAATCTCACTGCAGATCTAATAGATTAGACGACTAGTTGGAGAAGGTCCACCTAGTGACCCAATTAAGAGACTAGGAAAACTTTTACATGAATGGGGTCACAACAGGAATGAACACTTACAAGTTACAAAAACAGACGACATAACAGGGGTAAGCCTTCAGCAACGTCCTGTTTAAATGATGATATTATGTCATCCTTCTTTCCTTTTTATAAGGCATGGCATATAAATCTATTGATCTTGATGAACCTAAGAGGAGTTAGCAGGGAGGTGAACGGAATGGGTCTAGCAGGTTTCGATCCAGTTTACAGGATGGGAACTTACTCGACTCGGGCCTTATACATTTGTGTGAATGTATGTGTGTGTTTGTTTCGTTTTCATGGTTTCTATTAAAATAAATAGTCATAACATATCGATATCTTTTTGCCAGACTAACGGAAGCGACATTTGTTGAAATGGCACTTATGATAGTCTAGCAAAAAGGTATCGTTATACTCTATACTTTATAAAATATTTGTTACATTATTTTTTATATATATTATGAATATATAACAACTGTGACTTTCTTTGTAATTTGTCACAAAATGATACGAGGTACTTTCTAAAAGTAGCAATTGTAGTTTGTTTTTCTGTACCTTACAAGAATATGATTTATAGAAAAAGAGTTTGGTGTATTATTTTTCCAAGTTTAAATATTTAATAATCAATAGAGTTTTCATGCTTTTTAGCGAAATTTACAAGAGTAATAAAAACTATGTATACTGCTTATATTAAACTGATTAAAACTTCCTTTATTAAAATGATTATTTATATGATAAAAAATTTGATGTTATTGGAAGCTTTTATATTGTTTAATATACAGTGAAACAATAGTTTTTGTTTCCCCTGTAAATGTTTATAGAAAAACTATTCATTTCTGAATCCATGTTTCCCGCCCTAAAACATTTTTAATTTTCCCGCTATTTACTAGTGGCGCCATAATAGACTGGTTGTGGTTACCATCGCCCAAACAACTTTTACCGAACAAAAAATATACATGGAGTTACACGTCTCGCTGGGTTGTCTCTACCGTTATAGAATCATTTTAAAAGTTTTTAGACAATGGGAGGTGAAGTGCGGTGCGATTGCGTAATTGGATTAACCGCCAGATGCACACGGCACTTGTGCTGATATTGCAAAAGAGTAAGATCACGCGACTGCCGTTTGATCAGAGATAACAGAGATATAACCATTCATTGAAAAAATATAATATCGTGGGTCTAAAGCACACATATTGTAACTCTAAATTTAATGTTATAACGATCTTGGTACCAATTAAATCGTATTTTAGTCTTCTTTATTGGGCACAAACATTGTAGCTCCAACATGGCTCCAATACCCACCAAACTACAATAAATTCAAATTAAAACTGAGAAGGCATTTAATTACACTTTCTAGAAGTTTAAATTTGTGATTGTCAAAAATGCGTTTTTGGATATACAATAAGTGTGCTTTAGACCGACGATATACACGATGCTAATATTCATTCAAGAAACAATATGCTTTATTTGTAGGTCCTCGGTGAGGAGACGAAAGGTGAGAAGTAAGATAGGGGATAAAGAGAAAAAATTTTCGCAGATACAACTTTTTTTTATTAATGAATAAATATGTGCGCTTATAATAAATAACATAAATATCCATGCCGGTGTAAGCCTTATTGCCACTTCCAACCAAACATGACTAGGTTTTGAAATTTATTGAAAATTATTACATCTAATCTAGTGAAATTGCATCTAATTTAGCTAAATTTAATATAACTAATGATTGAAAATTTTTTTGGGTCCAGTTGCTATAAAATAGGGTAAATTATTTTAGTTTATTAATACATGTAAATAATTTTGTAAAAAAACAGCGGATATTATACCCTTCTGTATCCCTTAGAATATGTCTTATTTAAGATCAAACGATATTTGTTAGTAGTTACATCTCCTGTTATCTCTGCGTTTGACCCATTTTGACCGTTCAACAGTTGTGTCAAAAGTTTGTGATCAACGTGGTTGTTTCCAACGACGATCTTCATTATTTAGTTTAGGCGGCCTGAGCGGCACCCTTGATCTGAATCTACCATCATCTCCTCTGGATACCTATGTACATACCAACGTGGGACAATCATTGAGTAAGACAAGCTAGCTGTGCTAACATTGCCTTTCAAACGAACCGGTGTTTTTATTTTGGTTTTTCCTTTTTATTTGTAATGTTGTTTATAATTTAGTATTTAATAGTAAGTATAAGAGTCTCCTTTGTAAGGAGTTATAGTTAACAAAATCTTCTGGAGAAGGACTCACGCTTACTTTAAATAAAATTTACTTCAAAGTTTAAATTGTATTTCTTCTTCATTTGGCTGAAATGTCATTTCTAAATGCTCTGTAAATCTACAGACCTGTTGAGAGTTGTTATATTCACATACCGTAGCTTTTCAGAGAGAATATTCTGTGCTTTTGGTTTTAGTTATTTTACTCAGATATTTACCAATTGACATTTAAAGTCTCGTTTTATTCGCTGAGCTGCATTGTTTATCAACGGTAGCTCTGGTTTGTTGCCATTTCCTTTTTAAATTCATTTTTTTAAATTTTTCTCCAATTCCTTTCGGGTAATTGTTTTCTTTTAGTTGAATATTTTAAACTAATAATTCAACTTCGTTATCAAGTTGCTTTAAAATGTAGACTAACGGATAAAATAAATACTTAAATAGAAAGTTAAAATAAACTCACATTTATAAATTACTAAACTTAAATTGCTTAATATTATTAAGTAGAACACTGTTCAAGTAACTAGATTAAATAATTCCATGGGTTTGGTGATAAAACAAAAGTGGATAGGAGAAAAAATTCTGGAACGCAAAGTTGAGTTTCCTGGTGCTTCTAAAAAATTCCAAATTAGTAAATAAAAATAGAAAAAATCAACAACATTGATGTAACTGTAACAGATACAAAATATAACTTAACCCTTGTGAAACAACCAAAGTGGTATTGTAATCAACTTTAATGAAACGAAAGAAAATCTAAGGAAGGTATAGAAAAAAAACTTAACATTTTAAAATAATTAAATGAATAGCACACGCTCCTATTTCAATTCGTTTGAAAGATTTAAATTGTTGACAGAGAGAAATATAAATTGGGATATTAAATTCGCGGGCAAATTTGTTTTGCGACAATGGAATTGTGAAGGCTATGTATAAGAGACTATGAAATGCATATAATTTATGAGTCTGAGGTTTGTTTGAATGAAAATTTTAATTAAGCAATCAGTCGAACGACGTATTCTGTAAGTCTCGAATTCAAATTTCTGGAAATTATCTTTAAAATAAAATCTATTTATTTAACCTAAATTATATTGTATAAAACATTGGGTAGTGTGTTTCTTATAGAACCCTTTCAGTTTCTGTTTCGGACTTCATTCAGTCAAGAATAATATATTTTGAAGTATTTTGTTATTCATATTAAACAAAAATTTATAAAAGTAGCTGTTATTACTTCATTATGGTTCTTATAACAACTATTTTGAACAACCTGAAACCATAGATATATTATTTTAAGGTACACTAGCCTTTAAAGTATCCAAACAATACAATATTTTGTAATAGTTTGTATTATTCCTTTTGTAATATTGTTTTGGGTATGTACAAAGGTTGCTTTTTCAAATACTACCTGCTTTATTGCTGCAAGTTTTTTAAATACCCTTAAAATTTTAGTTTTGTTATAAATAGAAGAAGAAGTTGTTGGAAAATGATAATTTGTCCAATATCGCAATTTTTTGTCTGATGATGGAAAATGGACAGATCATGAAAGTGATGATACGTAAACGTTATGGATGTGGATAACACAGAGAATGATGGTGATGCTAACAGTAACAAAGAAAGTGAAGAAAGACAAATTGAAACTGATAACGAAGTAGCAAAATAAGTAAGTAATTAAAAGGATAGAAGTGTTACGAAATTACCAAATATAGTTCTGAAATATAGTAGATTTGTCCCTACACAAGAATATGTAAAAAAAATTGTAGGGATAAAATTATATGTTCACTGCAAGGATTAATTATCTTATAGGAAAAATTTGCCTTATGGTATCTCCATATAGTATTACTCTATGCGATAAGTGTACTTAGGTTTCAGTTATGTTACGATGACAACTGACAGTGTACTCTCCAAGTAACGGAAAAAAATCAAAAGCTAAATACGTTTTACGCCTACTACACTCTACTCTGGAGCATGTAGACCAATTATACAGGTTAGGAAGCTACAATAGAATACAATAGAATATCCCAAGCATATGGTTATACACAAGTCATACGGAGGGTGATAAGAAACATGAGACCCATGAAAACAACCTATAGCCAGGTAGCGTGGATAACCATAACTGCACATGCAAGTGCAATAGGCCAACTCACAGGTATTCAGCGTCTGGCCTGTCTAAGTGTCACAGGAACGATGCGTATTATACCAACATACGCCACTGCACATCTTCATACAAGGCCAAACAGGTCCGTTATTCACAGGCTACTGCAGGGACAAAACCCAATAAGCCAACTACATATCGATGACCATACGAAACTATACCAGTAAGTAAAAAAAAGGATAGGTTTCAAGGAACGCCTACTGATATAGCCATAACCACACAAATTTGAAAGAAACTTTTAAATTCAAATACCAGCCTCATAATCCAAGAAACCGGGACCTCCCATAAAGGCTAAAATCATGCGGTATACAGACGGTTCAAAAACCAAGAAAGAGACGGTGCTGAAATCTTTTAACACAAGTCAAAAAACAACGAATCCGCTGAGTCTAGGAGACTATTCAACAGTATTCCAGGCTGTACTAATAACTATAAATCAGTGTGTAAGAGAAATTATAAATCAGTATCATGCAAAACTATTGCTATCTACTCTGATAGCCAAGCAGCTCTAAAGGCAATTCTCTCACCAGAAATCAAATCTCGACTGGTTAAAGACTGACTAGAAGAACTAGCAGAGCTAAGTAGTCAAAACAATGACCATAGCCTGGGTGCCAGGCCACGAGAGATATAAAGGCAACGAAAAGGCCGACGAACTAGTCCGAGAAGGCTCAGATAAGGCCATGACAGGCCCCGAACCCTTCAGAGTTGCTAAGGCATTGTGCAAGGCATTCATCAAACAATGAATGTAAAAAAAGTCTCGAATGTTGGAAAAACTATCCAAGATTGAGATAGGACAAAGAGTTTTCATTAAGGAACCGTCGGCCAAGTTCACGAAAGAACTACTAAATCAAAAACACCAAATCGTTAGGATAACAGCAGGCCGCGGTGGACAAGGGGACAAATAATGTCCAACTCTTTCTAATCTAATTTAAATCTACAGGTTAGGAAAAAAGTGTACAAACCATATGGTGTAGTTATGCGCATCTCTATTATTTGTAGACTGCTGAGTGCTTGTGTTCGTAACACGTCGGAGAGAATCGTTATCGAATTGGTCAACATGTACAATACATTCATCACATTTGCTGCTCGGATCTCACGCTGCATGTACTGTATGTGTTAATACAATTTTTTTTAAATGCTCTCTTGGTCTGCACTAAAGTGGAAAAGATGCTTATTTTAAAATGATCCTTTGGGGATATTTCCGTAAACGAGGTAATACATTTATTTATTTATTTATTAAAGCGTATAAAAATCTGCCAATTCTACACCGTTCGACAACTAAACGAATTATTAAAAACTTTGGGAGTTTTGGATTTCTACAACATCGTTAAAAATGGCATAATAACTAATATATTCTCCACACAACAGTTATTTAAAAAATAAATTATTTGTCATATACAAATAATTGTTATATATCTTCAAAAGGGACGTTTGACAAAATATTGTCTTTATTTAATTAGAGGGAACAACATCCTATCGCAGCTCATGCATTACTAAAGTGTAGTTAAAGCTTGATTGATTGATAAAAGTAAGCAATATCGAATGCAGAAGAGGTGGTAGACGTTGGTGTTGTGCACAAAGTATATAGATGTTCATGTAATCACATTGCTCTATATTTTTCCTAACCTGCATATGTATCTTAATGGTTCGCAGTTTGTAGGGGACCCTACAGGGATGGAAAACCAATGACAAGGGTGTCGTTACTGTCATGCAACAAAATAATTTGAGCATGGCAATAATAAAATTCAATTCTAGACACTTATATTGCTATTCTAATATTATTATCATCTACCCATGCTTGAAGAACATTATTATTAGAAATTAATAACATTAAATAAGGAAATAATTTCAAACTCAAATGTTACCAAGAGATGTAAAATAAAATCAAAATAAAATCAATGCGTCACAATAATATGGGCGGTCGTTTTTCATTTGACAACTACTTCTTTGGCTAATAACTCATCAGATATTGAATTACTTCTAAAGAAAAAAGCAGATATACAAAATATTTTCAACACTCTGCCTTTGAGCGAGTAAGCATCATTATTTTTGTTACCTATCTTTTTTATTATTAATTCAGCTATGTTTTAGTAGTCAAGTTATTATTATTATTTTATTAAGTTAGTCATTTTATTATTATTTTAATTCTTATGTATACCTTTATTAGGATTATTTTTACCTACTACGTTTTATAATTTCATTTTTTATTAAAAATTGACATTTCCCATGCTCGACTAACAGTTTTAATGGGGTCAATGATTTATTTACATTGAAGTTACAATACATTTGTTTATACAATTTTATTTTTATTTAAATAAATATTATTGTTATTTTCTCAATCTCGGCTTTTACCGGTGGTTGGTAGTTGTTTGCGGGCTGATATCTAAGCAGAGAGAGCTAATAAGTCGAAAGTATGTTAATAAATGGTTATTGAATATTTAGAATTTTTCTGGTCAAATTAAATGTGGATGATATGACAGCTTTTTGGATGAGACGAAACATTTTTGGAATTGATAATCATTTAAGCTGTCTGTCTATAAATGATTTTGGTATAATTCCTGTTACTGAGAGAACAGTTGGAAAAATTATAACTTTATTGAGACCCCATTGTTCTTTTATTTCTACTGCTAGTTCCCTATATTTGTTTATTTTTGTATTATGCGTATCCTGCACATGGGCGAAGTTAAGGGGGGGCTTGGGGGGGCTAAGCCCCCCCAAAAACCAAATTAGCCCCCCCAAAAATAATTCGAACATTTATCGCACATCCATTCATACATTTCAGATTTCAGAACAGAAATTAAAAAATAAAATAAATTGATTCTGCAATTTTACATTTAGTTTAGGAGGCAGTGAATTTTTTTCGTATTCATTTTTCCAGTCGGTGTATATGAAAATAAACTGTTCTCTTAGTGACAAAAACAAAATTTTTGAGTCTGACACTTATTTTCCCAGTCATAATTATTTTACATTTACTAAACTAGAACATAAAGCTTATAATATAATAGCAGTTTGGTTAATCTTAGATAGTGGAAAGTGAGTGTGGCAGAAAATTAAGCATATAAAATTGATACAATTATGAATAAAAATAAGTCTGGCTGATTTACGAAATTGGCTAATGAGTCTGGTAACATCTTCTAAATCGAAAAAATATAATATTTTTGCTTCTATTTTCCTAGGTTTGAAAATTTGTCACGTGATAGATTAAATTATAATTTTACACCTCTATTTTATAGCCAATTAAATGCTGTTATTTTAAAACGCTTCCATGACAACCAGAAAAATTTCCGGAAATTTTTCTTTTGGTGGGTACCCTGAACGAAATTATATTTAAAATTTTTTTGACAGTTGAGCAGCTCTTTCATGCATATAATATTACGACGCAACGCAATAGTGTGATTAAAAAATTTGCCATTTCAGTGGTTAATATTTTATTTAATACCAATTATAACTAGGTAGAAATACACTACATTTATTTTAATAATAATTAGGTTTTTCGCGTCAACTAAATGACTTCAAATATGGCAAATGGTCATGGTATGGCCACAGCATATAAAACATATGTTTTTTATTCTGTGGTACCTTTGAAAATTTGATTTTAGTCGTTTTAATGCATATCTGTAAAGTTTTGAAATTTGTATATTTTGGTGTAAAACTTTCTTACCCAATACCACACGTGCCTAAATTATTATCAGAAATTTTTTGCCCACTTTTGTATGACCGTAGGAGTGGTTACGGTTTCGGCCAACTTTGGCTTTAAATAAGAGTTTCGACTACAGTTTCGGTTTCGGCGGAAAACTGGCCGAAATTGCAGCTGACAACGAAACTACTTTTAAAAGTTTTCGTATCATAATTGGTTGTGTCCGGCACAATGGCGACTGTGCCGGGTGCCATTCCTACACAGTGCACGTACACACAAACTTATCTGCTTTGTTTCAAGTGAACATGTCAATAAATTTATTAATGGCTTCTTTTGATCACATAAATAAATAGGTAATAAGTAAATGTAGCTAAAATTTATAATACGAGTTAATTAGTCTAAAACAAGGATTACAATAAGATATTGCAAATTTCAATAAGAGATTGCCTTAAAAGAAAGTTCTTGTTTCTGTTTCGGTTTCGGTCGAAACTAAGAAAGGAGCCGAAATTTGGTTTCTGTTTCGGTTATAAAACCGTATTTCGGGATGTTCCACATTAGCCAGATTATATTTTAAGCTGTTATCATAACATACATTTTTCTAGTAGTGATAACACTTGGGCATTGCCAACTAAAAGGACACCTTAGTAAACTGAGTAGTAGAAGCTAGTGACTGCAGGTTCTGTAAGGAGGAGGAAGAAACCTTCATTCACATTCTAATTGAATGTGTAGCACTCCAGAATCCAAAGGCACTATACCTAACTTGAAACCACTCCAAATCCTACATTTCCTTGAGAAGATATAACTGGAAGGGTCGTATTCGCGATTCAAATTAATTTTCGCGCGCTTGTCATTTGTCACCTATAAGTAGGATGTTTGTTTATTTACATGTGTTTGTTTTGGGCGGATTTTGTATTTGTGATTTTTTTAAACTGTTTTTAGATAATATTTTCATTGTAATAGTGTTTTTGAGTTTCATTTAATGTTAATTTTTATCATGTGTATGACTTAATTTGTTGGAAATTTTCACCTATTGGTTGCTACAAGAATATCTAGAAATACATATTTACTAAACCCAGGACATGTTTTATTATGTGGTTTAAAGTACATTTCAGGTACCAAACGTTTATTATTGTTGAAATTATATCTTACTAGACTTATTCTTATATTATGAAGTGAATTGTGTAGTACTTTGTATACATGTAAATGGTATTAAAACCGTCACAAATCAGACTACAGTTTCGATTCTAAACAAAGTTTTGCAAAATTTTAATATTGTGAATTTGTAGATATCCATTTAAGGTAAAAAACAAAATTTTACGACTTGCATTTGGAAAATAATGAATACTTCAGTTTTGATTTTGACATTAACACAATATAGATTGCAATTTGCTGGGGACTTTTTCGCAGATTTCATTTTTAATATAAACACTATCACATACTATAAGAAATAAACAAATTTAAAGCTAAAAAGTAAAAAAAAAACTGGAATTGTAATTAATACAAATTAAAATGTAGGTAAACAATAAACGCCAATGTTGCCAAATGATGAACTGATTTTAAAACAAAATTAATAAATGAACTGAAATTTTAAAAATCAATATAATAAATCGGTTTTATAAAAAAAATCCTTAAATAAATATACAGTAGGTATGATTACATATTATTATACACAAATTTTTATTCTTAAATAAAATATCTTGTCCACTTCTTCAAGAGCTAAAATCCGACGACGAAAATAGCGAAATTTTGCTAGTTTTGGCAACACTGAACGATATCCTACTTATAGGGACCTTCTACAAATTTCCTCCAGAGGGCGTATCACTTAGCTTGAATCGCGAATATGAGACATTTCCTTGCTGAATTAGCGACAGAAGGGGGTACAATAAATCTTTTAGGTCGCAGTGTATTAACACCCCATTCCCAAAATAACATAACATAGTGAGAACACTGCAAAAAAATGAAATCCATCAATTACAGTTCATATTTTTTATTTTTTAATCATTAAGATTACATATACGTTAAAATTAGATATTTTTGTTTAGAATCGATAAAAAATAGCATTTTTATTTGGGCCACATTTAAAAAAAAATAAATTTTAATCAAATTGTATGAAACTAAATTTAATTACGAGTATTAAAACTAAAAACCTAAAAATGACGGTGGAGCTGAGGACAGAGCATCTGCCTTCCACGCGAATAGCCTGGATTCGAATCTGGACTAAGGGCTAATTTTTTTTATGTTTATTTTATTTTATTAATTAATAAAATTCATAAATTATTTTAAAATTAGTTATTTTGTCTAAACCTAAACTATTTTTTTAAATTTGTAAATTTTCGTTAGTGGTTTGTAGAAAAAATATACTGTATAACTCGAGTGGATTGTCCATATCTACTCTTGTTGCACACTACTATTTCATGACTGCGAAAATGAGGAAAATTTTTGTGATGAAAATTTTTCACTTAATACAACTATATATTATATGATATTTTATCCATTTTCATAGATTTGCCAGAATTTTTTTACTTAACTTCAGTATACCTCTAGAACTGTTATATATTATATGACTTGGGCTAGGGCTTTAGCCCCCCCAGATCTGATGACATAACTTCGCCCATGATCCTGCAGGTTATTCATATGGGGTACAGCTACGTCTATTAAGAATGTTCAATTTTTTATTTTATTTATTAAAGTTGTATCTGGTCTACTTGATTAAATAGTACGATCAGTAAGTAGCGTTCTGTCCCAGTATAATACAACGATGTCATTTTCCACAACCCTATGAGGAGTAAATTTAGTGGTGGTTTGCCCGTAGGCACGTGCCCTAGTATAATAAACCAAAAAAAAAATAACTTACATATTTTATATTTTCGTCAATACCTATTATTATTTTATCTAATATTCAGCGCAAACCGCGTTGGCACGACACTGGACGACCGGGCGTTGAGCGACGTTCTGAGAATTTCGAAAGAAGATGGGCATAGGGCATAGTAAATGTGTGCCTCTGTTATTTTCTCTCTCATTATGATGCGAAAAACAAGGACAACGACAATATCGCTTAGCAAGAGATGAACACATGCGATGGAGATTATACGTCACAAGCAGGGCGCTGTCCTAAACCAGATATAAATGTACGCAGAGGCATCTTCACCGGCTCTCACAAAGGTGATGTCGGTTTCGGCTGACGGTGCGCGTTTGTTGGACCATGATAATAATTTATTTATTTATTTATTTTATTTGGAATAGTTAAGAAATAAAACTACAGAGAAAAATAACTTTTTTTTATAAAGCAGTCAAAAATATGATGAAAAAAAAATCAATAATATTTATAAATGGGACAAAATTTTTATTTTTCTTTAGGTTTTGTCTGACTTTTTCGAGGATTTCAAATCTCTGTTTGCACATTTAAGAGTATACAAAATTCTGAGTTATAAATAATTTAATGGTTTACATTTTCGCAAATTGTTGGCAAGGATGACCAAATTCTATTTTGCTTTAAAATGCGTTAACAAGTTAGAATTGTTAAGTAAATTGCATTCTTCTGAGAAATTTACGCAAATTTCGCAAGAGTGGATATGTAATGATTTTTTGATTAAATAGCCACATACATAGTTAAATGAATTTTGAGTGGTCACATTTAGCTCCCTGTACCCACATTCAGAAATCGTTATTGCCCCAACTAATTGTTTTGAAATATATTTAATTTTCATTAAGCGGAGAATTTCTTTTCCTAAGGGAAAAACGAATCCCGGGATTCCTTTCCAGTGTATGCCCCACTGCCGCTAGTGCCCACGAGCCGCCACTGAGTATATTTATAATTATTATTATATTTCTTGGGATAATAAAAAAATTTAGTGCTATTGTCTGGTGCATTATCTTTGCCACCTGGTCATGTCTGACCTTATAGTCTGCTTGTACTATCCACTAACAACCCATTATTATATAGTGTATAGTTTCTTTTGCACGTTTACATCTTCGGTCTTTCAGGATGTTTCGCATGATACCGTGTTCTGATGACTTGATCTTGAATTGCGATCATAAAACCTCCCTTCTCTGGGTATAGATTTCCACAGCATAACCAATCGTACGACGCTTGTTTGTCGACATTCTGATCATTAAGGTCTGTTGGAAATCTTCCATGTAGCGGTTTTTCTTTCCACTCATTGATCAAGTCTTCCTGTGGTTTAGCGGGGTGTATTGACTACCTACATGCACTATTGTTTGGTGTAAGTTGGAT
This sequence comes from Psylliodes chrysocephalus, assembly GCA_927349885.1. NCBI lineage: Eukaryota > Metazoa > Arthropoda > Insecta > Coleoptera > Chrysomelidae > Psylliodes > Psylliodes chrysocephalus. The sequence goes on from OV651818.1 coordinate 37,270,645, forward strand.
AGTTGTGCTTGGGTAAAAAAGTACTCTCTCATTTTATTTACTTGTGTATTGTGGAAGTTTGTTATTGATAGTAATCCCCTTCCGCCTTCTTTTCTTGTTAATCGTAATCGCTCCACTGCACTATTAGGCTGTGCGTAACGGTATTTTGTAATCGCGGAATTTGTCTTGATTTCCATTTTTTTAAAGTCAATTTCTTTTCATTTAATTAAACCGAACGAGTACGTTAGTATGGATATAGCTCTTGTGTTGAGCGCAGTGAAGAGATTACGACTATGAAGAGATTACGACTATTAAGAGATTACTTGCATATTTCCGTTGTTCTTAGTGCTAGTTTTTCTTTGAGCTTCTTTTTTATTTTGGTTTTTTAATATTATTATTTTTATACCCGGTGTAACGTGATCTTGTTATTTTATCTATTTTTATAGTGTTTTAAGCTCTTATGATTTTGGGGAGTGGGTCAGGTTATTAAATAACTCGTATTACTTTGAAAAAGAATGTTGAGCGCCACTATATTTAAAACTTACTAAACTTGACTATCGATTAACGATAAAAATATAGAAAATCACTAACCATTAAGATATTATAATTAAATAAGGTTTCAGATAAGGTAGCGACAAATTCTAATTCACAGAGACTTACTTATTCAAATTTAAATGATTTATTCAACAATGACTTATCTGTTGAATAAGAGATAATATTTAAGGAGTGACTTGTAGAGGCCTTCTTCGAGGGGATTCGTATGATACACTTCGGATATCACCAACTCTTAAGTATAAATCTTCATAGGTAAACTTAAATCTCATAAACTTCTTTAGATGACTCGAACTAAACCTCTTGATATACTTGAAATAAACTTCTGTAGCTGGAACTAAACTTCTAAGTTTCTATACTTCTAAACATCAAAACATGCAGCTTGAACTTTCTTCTAAGCTTCTTAACATCTAAACAATCTCTTTAGATATAACTCCTACAGAACCGTCTAGATACAGCCAGGCTACAAGGAAAAAGATAAAAAATGTCAAGAAGGGAACTAGGAAGTTTACATAGGAAACAGATAAAATGCTTTTTAATATCAAATGCACAATTTAAACTATTAAGTGAATAGAGACCAAAATTAATATGAAAAGGAAAAATCTTATTTAACATATTTAAATATAGTAAAGCATAGTATCTCTTTCCTAACAAAATAATAGATAAAATTATATATAACATGTGATTCTTGTGTCATTCAATGTGTTGAGGTTATGTTTCAAATTTGACATTTTAATTAGAAATTCTTGTACAAAATATATATTTTCAACAATATATTGGTATAAAAGCTTACCTTATAAAATCAGACGGTCATTAAGAATATTAATAGACAATTAGTACATCGGATGTCCAAGATAAAAGATAATTAAAAATTCAAATCAACTTCCTCGTTGACAGATATAAAGGCATAAACGATAAATGACATTAGGGTAAAGATGTTTGCGTCAAAATAACGAAAACGGTTCCAACCGTTACAATGTTTGGGTCTAAATAACGAAAACGGTTTCAACCGTTACACCGGAGAGGTATTAGCCAAAGAAGTAGTTGTTATCAAAAGAGAAACGGCCGCATATATTATTGTGATGCATGGCTTTGAGTTTATTTTGATTGTATTTTAAATAATATTAAAGACTAGCTTACAAACAGTATATTAGATGACTCCAGTTTATTCTGCTAATAGTAACAAAGTATGAACATAATATACATTATTTGGTATCTAATTTGCAACAGCGTAAGCCGCTCTAATTTATTCTTTCATGTAAATAAACATAACCCTGTTAATGTTATGATTTCTTTAGAAAACGTTTATTAATGTTGAAATATTCAGTTTTCTTTTTTTTTATTAATGCCCAAATCAAGATTGTTTGGTGACACGTCATGGCCACATTAAGCATTTCTTTGGAAAAAATGGCACATAGAAATATAAAGGTTCGCCGCTCGACTTAAATGTATCTGAATAAATAAATACAAAACCTCTACTGATAAGCGAAAGTCTATGATTTATAAAAATTTGTAGTTATTAGTTCCGATCCCGCGAATAAAATGCGAAATCGATATTTCAATTAACATAGATAAATAAAGCTGTCAAAAACAAACAACGTTAAGACCTTCGATGGCCGTCTCTAACAGTAATAAGAGTATAAACGTGTCAGTAAAAAATTTCTGTTAGAGACTCAATAACCGAAAAAGAATAGCAAGGGCAACCAACAGTCACAAAAAATAAAATCAACGCCGCTAGCAACTACGTCAAACGTTAGTGGGTAATCATGAGGATATTTCTCTTGAATAAATATACGTATATAAAGAACTGTGCATTTTTTTATACATTAGTAGTACTCTATGCTGTTTTATATTTTTTCTACGATCACTATCCAAAGTAGGCTTTTGCACATTCAAATCTACTCGCGTATCGGGGACAACACTAATGATTTGTAATTGCTGTGGTGGGAGGTGTTTGTGTAAATGCGTCTTGTTTGTTTTCATTTACGCCGTCACTAGCAGTAGTATTTTATAAACCTTAGAAGCAAATTTCACATACATGAACAAATAATATTAATGCCGTGATAACAAGAAGACGAAGCAACGACTTCTCGTAGGGTGGCGGCTTCGCCGCCAGCAGAAAATTTCAATCCATACCTGGCTACGCTGACCTGCATAAAAACCAACAGCCTGGACACAGCTCACCTACTCTGTCAAAAGGAGACCGATGTACAAATAAAACGCTTACGACATGCGCAGTTACTTTTTGCACACGTCTATTTTCATTAGAAAGGTTGTTATTATAAAGCTAATCGGCATTTTAAAAGAAAATGTAGACTAATCTGAATCTTTTAGTTGAACATTTAATACTTAAATTCATTTTCCTTAATATTTAAATGATAATTAAAATATTAAAAATAAATTACCCCGTTTTTAACCCTCATAATAACATGTCTTGTTGGTTTAGAGCAGTGGTCGGCAAACTTATTAGTCAACAGAGCCAAATAGCAACAGTAAAACGACTGAAATTTTTGAGAGCCAAATTTTTTAAACTATACAGGTAGGTACATTCTTGTTAACTTAATTAGGGTACTGCTAATCTAAATCTAAAATTTACTTAATTCTTTGATTCTAGAATTAGGAAATATATGCAAGTGAAAAATAGTAACTTGATTTTAAATTAAATCTTAATTTTTTCGACCATTAACTTTACCATGAATAAAAAAGGGCTCATAATGTAGTCCCTTAAAATGCTAGTGCAAACATTTCATTTCTGAGGATACTGTGTGCATGTCGGAATACTTAAATGTTTATTTTTTCGAGCACAATATCTCTGGACTGTTGATTGTGCAATGAAAAGTTGACTTGTCGATAAATACAATATATTTTAAAAAGTTTTATTTTGACTTTGCCGAGGGGTCAACCACTCTCGAAATACTGGTACGTTTTTACTCGAGATCACTACAAATTTTTTCTAAATTTTCGAAATCAAGGTCTAAATCCTTATCGAAAACACTTCGAAATCAATTCGTCGTAGATCAAAAGACAAGAGAAAAGTCCAAAAAAGATCATCGTATAAAATTAAGGGGGTTTTCAGCGAAATCACCAATATCACAAAAAAAATTTGTAGGTGGTTTGTTATTAAATATAATTTTCACCAGTTATAAAATTATTTTATTATAACTATTTAAAGAAAAAAAAATAAAAAGGGAGTTTACTAAGCTCAGTCAGGAAATGTCGGGTTATAATGCAAATAAAATGCCAGGCTATATGGAGTATTTGATTCCTTTTATTATCTTTTCTACAATTTACGATCGGGAAGTTGTAAGCCCTGACCAGACGTCAAATATGTATCTCGTGCACATACTTTGATTTTCTTTTACTATACGGAGAATGGTCGCAGCTTTCTGATTGCCTTTTAAAAGGAGATAGAAAACTCCGCCATTTTGATCCCTTATTACGTGTTGCCTACATCTTGGCGCAATATTTTTAATAGGTGCGTTTTAAAAATCCGCTTCTGCTTCGGAATTGTCGGTTTTCTTGTTTTAATCTGACAGGTTAAAACGACTAAACCGACAATTCCGGAAGCAGAAGCGGATGATTAAAACGCACCTGATATTTTGCTTGCTGCTATCAGTGTCAGTGAATATTATTTTTGGAGTCACAGTTTATTGCTAAAGAATCAGTTAGCTTACTCGGACCAGTTGAAAGTTCCAAAATAACATCCACTCCAGGGATACAAATTCAGGATACGCAGAAGACTGCTGTTTTATTATAGGCGGTTGTCATATATTGTATTATCTGAGTTGAGCAGTATATAAACTGGAACATTGAGATCAAAAGTGCCAACGCAGAGTGAGCGATCTAATTCTTTAGCTATAAACTGTGGCATAGGAATCAAAATGGCCGCGCCCTATGTTGGGCGTGTCGGGCATCTCTCTTGCACCGTATAGTAATCAAAGTATGTAATCTCGTGCCTATTAGATTTGTGAGGTTATGAGGGCGCATATACATAAAAAAATAAGTTCTTCGTGTAATTTTACCAAGACAATTCAAAATATGAGTAGGGTAGTTGCCCCTCAAGTACGTACTCTTGGTTCACAGGTAAGGATTTGAAATATATAGTACAAATTAAATTAACCTATAAAACTAATTTATATACAGAAAAGATACCCGCTATGAGGGCCAAACCGTGCTTTAAAAACGATAAAATATATTTACAAGAGATTAGTAGGCTACTAACATTTAAGTAATCTAATGGTTCAAACAAACAACTGATTTTCACTATCTAAATTTTAGAGAGACAGTGTATTAACTGGATGGTCCGAATGAAGATTACCCTGGGTATATTGAGGGCCTAATATTATGGGAAGGTCCTACCTTAGTATTCCTAAAGGATATTCGGTAAGTCTGGTATTCCTTATTTGATTAATTAACTGGTAACTATGGTTTTTCTTCCAGGATCATCCAGGTATACAATACGAGGGCAGGAATCTGGCACTGGCCGCTGTCGTGAAGTTATCAAGTGATTTATATCGATCTATCTAATCCCAAATCACAGAGTTGATATATATGTTCCAGAAAACTAGTTATCGAGAAGTTAAAAGTAAAACTAGCGGTTAATGAAGAATTAACGTGAAACTTGCAGGCCTAAAAGGGTGAAAACTATCTAAGTTCCGAATATCTAACAACTTTATGTAAGTAAATAACTTAATTAAATATTTAATGTGAAAATAGCATAACAAAAGTGATCGAAGGTTTTAATATTAATCTTACAATTTCAAAGAGACTTACCGAAGATGGAGGGTGGCCAGATAGTAAAATCTAATATTATTTAGGTAATCGGTATCCCTAATTTTTAGGTTTATCCCCTATCTAACAAATTAGACAAGAATAATATTTTTGGGTTCTAAATTGACTTGCAGAATCCTTTTCAAAAAAGTAGATACAGAACTTTCTGCAGCCTAGCAAGTCATGTTAGAGAGTGACCAAATAAACCCAAAAAAAAGGTTGAAAGTCAGAGTTCAAGTTCTCTTTAAAAACATTAAAAAAAAGTATCTAACTCTTTCTATTTCTAACAATAACTAGTATATGCCCATTGTTTAACCTTGTTTAATAAGTTCTAACTGTACTTTAGTTTACCCAAAACCAAATCTTGTCAATCTGGTGAATTGAATGACAATGACACAAGGACACGTGATACAATAGCAACAAACCCTATCTATTATTAAAATAAATAACTAGAATTATTATTGCTTATTTTAGGATAGAAATCTCAATGACATGGAAAAAATTAACAATAGAATATTATTAACTGAATATTAAAGTGGAAAATCTAATTAAAGAAGGTCAACAACTTCAGGACTTAGATTTTGGTTCTTCGAATATTAAAGGTATGTTTTATTTAAAATTTCAGGTAACCAGAATCAGCTGGGCGAGAGAAACTACTAAATATCATTAGGCTTTAGATGTATTCTATTTACAGGATATTTTATATAGATTTTAAATATTATTAATATTAAATGTTTCATTTGCATAAGAGGTGCATTTTTCTCACTAGTTCGGAGAGAAATATATAGTAGGAATTTTGAAACCGTAACAGGTGTCTGAAATACGGGTACGTTTTCTCCTTAATGGTTTCCCCCTCGGACTGTCATAATTTCGCAAAACTGGACAAAAAAGTAACAAAATTATGCTATACCTATTGTAACAAGTAATGAGTATGTTTGTTTATCTTGATATTTATTGTACATGTTTTACGAATAACTGCCAGCAATTAACAGAAATGGGCGTACCTACATCATTTTTTTTCCAAACCTGTAAATCCAGAAGTAAATAATATGTATATATTTAGGTTTATTTAAATTAAAAGCTTATAGATATATTTATTTACATTACACCATATTTTTTTAATTATATTACCTGTAATATTTATAACAAATTCCCCACTCTACCGATTTCAAACACCCGAACATTTAAATAACCCGCCAATAACCATGGTGGGGTGGACTAGTCCATGTCGTTTCAGTGAGTAAGATTCGGGGTGTGCTTTAAGCTAAGTCGGGCTGGTCCAAAGTGCGCGTAGTGCAGAGAATCGAGAGGGGAGTAAGGTACCGGTAGACGTTCGGGAATCAGCTGACTGATGATGGCTGGTGGCTGTGAAGCGCTCGCTATCAATCAGACAATTCACGCTATTATAAGTTATATTTCTGTTAACTAGTTGCTAACCATGATAATGTTTTTTTATGTAATAAAAAGTTATTGTAAAATTGTTGGTGTTGTTGTTGTGCCCAGTTGCATTGCATGTTGCTTTGACGTCCTGGTTTTCACGATATTGGTTAAAAGCATGGGTAAGTTTCTATTAATGTTTTAATTTAGCTACTCGTTTAATAATTGTTGCATTTTACAACAACTACTGTTTTATTACAGTGTGTAAAATGCTTATAGAAACTCCAAAACATAACCTTACTTTTGTTTCTCTTAGTTTTATACGTATTTCTATACGTATGTTTTAGGCTACCTAGTTATTCCAAGCATACTTATTTTCCTTTTTTTTTTTTGGTCAGTTCTTCTTTATTTAATAAAATGTCTAAAACAACCCTGTCTCAGCGTCATCTACTAAGAAAAATAGCACAAAATATTCAAGATGCTTTAAAGTCAAATCATTTTTTTTTATTTCCAATGAAGATAACATTAATAAGGCTTCGGACATTAATATATCATCTGATTCTATTATTTATAATAATTTCCTAGACAATAATACAAATTTAACTCTGGAGCTTTTAGAAAATATTTCACCTGAAATGCAGTTACATTTTATTTATAGGAATGGGGTGAACCAAGAGACTTAACCGTCCGAACGATTAGAAGTGCTATGCAAGATTGGCTTAAGTTAGCTAAGGCCTGTCTAGGACACAATACATCCAAAGTGTTAAGCTAAGATTTTAATTTTCATATATATTTTTTGTTAGTTAAAGAAAAGTTTCGTTTAGTTTGTTATTCAGTATTTTAGTGTTTATTTTTTAGTATTTTATTGTTTATTTTTTTTTTTAATAAAATATTGTTCTGTGCATATAACAAGTGATCAAAAAAATTTCCTAAATATTCAGGCCAATTACAACCAAAATAGAAACACGAGTAATACCTATTTCTAGTGTATACACATGGATGAAATCCAAACTGTCATTTAAGAAATATTAACATTTTTCCATGGCCTCTTTTAGAAATTTTGTTTTGATCACTTTATTTAATTTGTGTTTGAAATACATTTAAAACAATATCAGGTAGACGCATTTTACACATTATTAAAATAAGATAAATCTAATATAGACGTATAATAAAAGGTAGATAAAGTAGTAATGTTAGACGTATAAAAAAATAAAAAAAATATACGTTTATAGGGCGGACATTTTCACATATATATTGGGTAGCATATCAACGGTATTCATACGTATATTGTAGTACATAAAAAAACGTCTTTTATACCAAAGTGGATTCGTATAAATATACTACAACTATAAATCTAATATAGACGTATAGTAAAAACGTTTAATTATAGGTGGATAAATTCTTAGTAATCGACTTTTATAAGGCGGACATTTTCACGAATATATTTGGTAGTACATCAACCGTATTCATACGTATGGTAGTACCTAAAAAAAAACGTAATTTATAACAAAGTGTGCTGCCTGGGTACTTTAAAAAAGTATCTAGATACAAGATACAGATACTTTCGTAAAAAGTATCTTAAGATACATTTAAAAAAAGATACTAAGTATTAAAAATATCTTAGATACAAGATACCTCTAAAAAGTATCTAAGATACTTTAGAAGAAAGTATCTAAGATGGTTTTTGAAAAAGATACTTCTAAAAGTATCTAAAATACTTATACTTATAAGGTATCTTAGATATTTTTAGTAGCTAAGATACTTATGAAATATCTGCGACAGCCAATGCTGCAGATTTTCTTTGAAAATTGTGGTCATCAGTGAGATGCCACAACTAGAAAACTTTTTGTTTTGCTTGACTACTCTACATCCTTAAGTTTAATATTGAGAATGCATATTGATTAAAGATGGTTTATTGCCGTTAAAAAAAAGAAAAAGGTCCTCAGCTTATTTTTCGTAAAAACGAGGGTCTTTTACCCGGACATTTTTCTATTTTTATATAAATCCGGTTCCCCTGTGACTTTTAAAAAGCATGGTATTTGAATAAAAAGCGTACCAGCAAGTCTGGCAACCCTAGTAAATACAGAGTACCTAGCTAATTCACAAAGAGATTTGTTTTTCTCCAAGTATACTGACAGCATGAAATCCTCTGCAATGCAACTCACCGATCAGCGCATAATCGACAGGTCTGAACATGTGGCTAGACTTTGCGACCTTCGCGCAACCTAAAAACATCTATTTCACAAAGTATCTTAACTACTTTTGAAAAATATCTTAGATACTTTTGAAAAGTAACTTAGATACTTTTGAAAAGTATCTTAGATACTTTTTAGTATCTTAAATACTTTTTAGTATCTAAGATACTTTTGAAGTATCTTAGATACTTAAAAATAGATACAAGATACAGATACTTTTAAAAAGTATCTTTAAATTTAGATACTTTTGCATCACATGAAAATGTATCTAGATACAAGATACTATCTTGTATCTTAGATACTGAAAAGTATCTTTTTTTCTAAGATACTCCCAGCTCTGTCTTATTTATTGATAAAATTAAATTGTATCATATTTAGAAGTGTTTTTTGAAATAAATAATGTCAATATTATAATCTCAACGGGCTTTGAAAGTAATTCAAAATAAAACCTTGGAGGAAAGGCAAAGCGCTTCGGATAGAGGCAAATGAAAATGGTAACTGCAGGGGTGCAAATTTTTAATACAATTCCAGTCTTTCCTAAGGGGATACGAGCTCAGAAGTAATGTATTGTATGATACACGTTGATATTTTATCTTCTGGAAATGTTTTTTTATATGTCGCTTCAGAGTACTCGCCGAAAGATAAAGACATATAAACACCAACTAAGTATGAAAAAATATAAATAAGAATAGCAGCCATCACGAAATTTTAATCGTACTGTATGTGCGAGCCCGTACGTTGTAGTTTGTGAAAAAGCCGCACTCAAGGAGCCAAAGAGCCGCATGCTGCTCGCGAGCCACGGTTTGTCGACCCCTGGTTTAGAGCGTAGCGTGGTTGGTCTTTCAACCTAAAGGTCGTGAGTTCAATCCTAACCGGTTAATTTTTTATTATTTTAAATTGATTTTTTTATTTGTAAAATTAAAACTTTTAAAACATTGGATGAGCCATCAATTTGCGATTAAGAGAATTCTAACCGATCTTGGAAGTTATTTTTTAGATGTATTTAATAACAAATATTTTTTATGCTAATCATAAAATTATACTTCAAGTAAGCAGACAAAACAATATACACATAATACACTTTTCGTTTGCTAGTTAGCCGTGTCCGTCAAATTAAAGTAGTAAGATTTGAATTCGGCAAAATAAAACTATATACTTTTAATAGTGTGATAGCAGAAAAATCTTGTGTGTAATTCGAGCAGAAAGCTATTTGCCGCTTACGATAAAATGCCGCACTCCGCTTCACGTCGCGCGGCAATTTTTTTACTTAAGTGGCAAAGTAGCACCTACCGCTCTTAATACTCAAGTAGTTTCCAAACATTGGACATGCAAAGGTGACCAAATCTCACTCGCCAGCAATATTTCTCAAGAGCCACGTTAACTGAAATCATACTTAATAAAAGGGTGCATAATAAGTCAAACATATTGAAAGCCTTAGTATCATTTGATTCTATGAAAAATGGACCTTAATCAACTATTCATTAAAAGCACAAAAATGAAATAAAATTATTTTTTAATTTAACAGGCAAAACCAATTATCTGTGTGCATATTCTATATAGACAAGATTTTTTAAGGAACATTTTTAGACATTGTTAATATTAATAAAACACTAATTTCCCATGTAGGGTTATTTGACAAAAGAAAAAATATTCCAAACTTTAAAATGCAATTTTCTAAAACTCATGAATTCAAAAATAAAAAACAGAATCGATATTCTATTAAATTTTATTAAAAAATATAACGAACGTTTAATTTTGAATACATCATTGTGTATTGAACGAGAAAATACAAAATTGTTGAAGTTTTTTTTATTAAAAACTCCCAAAAATGTTCAAATATCACTTAATACAAGAGGATATTCGAACAACCAAAGTATTAATATTTGTTAATATTCCAGATAAGGTCTCTTTATGAAACCAGACAGCTTACTGGTTTATTAATAACGAAGTTTACAGATATTTAATGGAAAAACTTTAACGTCAGCTAATTCAAATCTTCCATGGAATTTTAATTAAATAATATGCTACAAGTTTTAAAAGTAACTAAAATTTAAATAATCCTATAAATTTACTAATTGACACCCAGATTGACAAGAAAAGTTGAATAACTGAATAAAATAAGGAGGATTTAAACTATGATACTTATACAGAGTATTCCGTTAGTATACCGACAAACTATCAAGAGATCAAAATATCTAGTTTGATATGAAAAATACACCTTCAGATTTTGCAGAAAATGCTAGAAACCTCACACAATAGTAGTTTGTTGTTCAGTGCATATATTTTCTATGTATAAATTCATTTCTTCATTTATGTACTATATCTTCAATGGATTAAGCAAGACCATAATATAGTCAAGAACTATATAGCAGACGCTATAGCTACAACAAAACTGGCTGACTTTATTGAAGAGAATCATGCCGAAACGAAATAATGTTTTGGACCCCCGACTTGGCTTCATGTCATTATGTGAAAAAAAAGCAAAACTGGCTCATACAACAAAATTTTCCATGCGTGCTGAAAATAACCCTCCAAACTCTCCCTAATTAAGACTTTTGGACTCTTATATCACGAAAAATATTCGTTTCAAAAAAAATATATATTTCTAAAGAAATTATTTTAATATGCATTTGCGGATCTATGTTTATTTAAACTTTTTGTTTCATTTTAAAACTTATGTAGAAAGTTAAATTCCTGCTTCAAAAAACTGCAAGTAAAAAATGTAACGACCGTTAAAAATGGACGCTCTAAAACTGCCAGGAATAAAAATATATATCTGTAAAGATTTGGCGTAATTTCAACTCTATGAAAAAATTCAAAAAAATCAAAATATCTTGCTTGCTTGGCTTTGCGAACAATAGTATATTATATTACGAATGTGGAAAATCACTTTTCACACAAGTGATGTACAATATTTTTCCTACGACCACAAAATAATTTCATCAAAATATGTAAAACTAGGTTATTATTATATTAATTAAAATTTATTTAAAAAAATAATTAACAATAATTGTATTTATTCCTTTTTCATATTTTTCGAAACAAAAATAAAAAAAAAATAAAAAAAACAAAACAAACATCTGCCCCCGCAAGGATTTGAACGCGGTCGCTCGCCAGGTCTCAAATGGCAAAGTTGATAAAGTTTTATACTCTACCACTTGAGCTAATAGGCCTTGCGTCAATTGAATGATCTATTCGGTTATGTGTTTGACCAGAATAAAAAGCAAACATAACTTAGTTATTTTAAAATTATTTTAATAATAATTTGTTAAAGATAAATATCTAGGATCTAATTTACAACAATTTCAGTAATTTAACAATCATGTCGATTTTAGTATTAATATGGACATTACATAGATCAAAATAGAAATGATGAGTTTAACATTTTGTGATAGCTGATGCGCAAAGTAGCATATTCGCACACGGGTGGAAAGTAAATTCTTATTCATACGCGGGCACTTTCCACTTTCCATAGGACTATACCGGGTGTTCAAATTAAAGTGTTACAGCTATATACCGCCTTTTATAAAAAAAAACGTTTCAGACGAAAGTTTTATAGTTTTGTAGGGAAAAAATTTTAGCTAAAATCGTTTTTAATAGCTAACCATAATATGGTCAACTTTTTTTTCGCATAGCAAAATTTTCAAGTAGCTGTTACTCAAAAAGTAAAAGTCCAATAAAAAAAATATTTTTATCAAAAGTTTCTTATTTTTTTATGTACTTTAAGAATATGTAAAAAAAAAATGGAATTCCCATTTAAAAAAACAAAGTCCACCTCGATATGGCCATATTATGGTCAGCTATAAAAAAATGAATTGGGTCAAAATGTTTCCCACAAAAAACTATAAAACTTTTGTCTGAAACTTTTTTTCTAAAATGCATATTTTCGGCAGTATTTAACTGTAGCACTTTAATTTGAACACCCGGTATAGTGTGATGTGTCACTTTCCTAAGTAGACGTACGAAAAAGTCATTTTTATAACAGTTCAGTAAGTTGTCACAGTTAGCGAAATCGATTACGTCGTAATGCTTTATAAAAGATTAGAAAAAGCGTTCATAATTTAGTTGGTCAGAGACCTAAAGCTCAAATGGTCCGACTTTTTGAAAATCAAAATGTGTCGCTAAGAAACATATATCGTGCGATAGCAGAATGTGAGGAAGATTTACCATGCCTAAATCTTTTTAAAAGTGGAAAACCTAGAAAAAATTCCACTCTGACCTTAATCGGAAAAATTAAATGGTCTGCTAACTCGACAAAACGAGTTTATAGAGTTTTTTATTTTTTTAATTAAATTGAAAAAATAGAAACGGCATAATTTTAGGCTAATTCTATACCAACACGAAAAAATGTTCCGCTCTTGTCTTTATTGGAAAAATTAGGTGCCGTGCTAACTTGAAAATACGACTTTATAGTTTTTCGTTAAAAAATTAAGAAACTAATAAATAGACGACATAAAGTTAGGCTCATTTTAGGCTAATTTTATGCCAACATAAAAAAATTCAAAAATTCTATTCTGGCTTTTATAGGAAAAATTAGGTGCTCTGCTGCTGATAATATGAGCTTATGTTTTTGGTAAATAAAATTGAGGGAACTAAAAAAGTTCAGTACAGCTGCATCTGCCATTGATAATTTTGAAAAGTAATGTCAGGTCTCTCTGTTTCCTCCTAGTTTCCAAAGAGGGACTGTATAGAAAATTGTCTATCAAACCATACTCGCAAAGGACACCCAATTCATAGGCCATGTATCTAAGGAATTTATGTTGTACATTTTCTATGTTTCTGCTGTGCGTTATGTAATGTAGAGACCAGACAGAAGAACAATAATCTAGGTGACGTCGGACTAGTGAACAATAAAGGATTTTAATTGCAGTTGTGTCAGTAAAATCATGTGTTAACCTTTTGATAAAACCTAACATTTTCATGGATTTATGGATAGCCTTAGGTATGTGTTGGTTAAAGACTCCAAGATGTGACCATTTAAATTATAATCAAAAGTAGTAGTTGGTACATGGGATCGATAAAAGCGCATAACATGGTACTTTATAGCATTTAAGTCCATGTCATTTAAGGAACACCAGAATGATAGATTATCAAGGTCAGACTGAAGCCAGAGGGCATCATAAATGGTTTTAATAACTGGGAAATCTTTTAAATCATCTGCAAACAATAATGCTTTGCCATACTGAAAAGAATGAATGATGTAATTTATAAATAAGTTGTATAATAAGGGACCAAGGTGTGATCCTTGAGGAACACCTGACGTAACTTGAAATAAGTTAGAATAGTGATGGTTCACTTTAACCATTTGAGTTCTGTTTGTAAGATAGCTACTAATACATTGCAGTACGACCCCATTTATGCCCTATTTAAGCCATATAAAGTTGTAACAGAACAAATAGAAGAGCCGGAACTTGCAGGTACGATTCATATCTACACCGATGGTTCTAAAACAAAGCAAGGCTCAGGATGTAGAATATACTCCAGATCCTTAAACCTTAACATAAAATGGGCTGTAAGCACTAGTGCCAGTGTAGTTCAAACAGAGCTCACGGGGATTGTCATAGCAGCAAAAGAAATCACCAGAAACAATATCACTGGAAGGAACATGCTCACCTATACAGATAGCAGACAAGCACTACTCACCTTGAACAGACCATGAATTTATTCAGGGTTAGTACAAGAATGTCACGAAGTTTTGGCCGAAGTATCCATCAACAACGTGGTCATTTTAAGATGTATGAAAGGTCACGCCACGTCGAAAGGTAACTGTCTCGCTGATTCACTGGCCAAGAAAGCAGCCAACCAAATACTTTTTTGGACCTGGCCCTTCTATTGGCCTGACAAAATCGGTAGTAACAGACCTAATTAAAGAACATTCCCTTGTAAAATTCAAGGAAAGATGGGATGAAACAAGAAACTGCAGAGTTGCCAGGGAGCTTTTAAGTTATCCTGAAAACACTGCAGCAAACAAATACTGTCAAAATCCGCACTCTACAGAGAGTGCGAACAAAAATATGATACTATCGAGCATATCCTCTAAGATTGCTCGATGCTCTCATTTATTAGGAGATTTGTGTTCGGCGAGTATCGGCTAACACCGGCCGATTTAAGAGAAGCACCTCTTCGCGACGTTGTCAACCACATTAAATCTGTAGTCTGGCTTACGAGCTAGGAGGTGCCTATCGTCTAAGGAGGGTGCATAATGGGCTAAGTGAGGCCTAAGTGCCGTGTGATGGTAACCCACTCTCCACACGTTACATATACAGATGCCATATTTATCGAGCTTTTGAAGTAAGAGAGATTGGTTGACCCTGTCAAAAGCCTTACAAAATTTAGTGTACACAGAATTAATTTTGCAACCCTTCTCCAAAGCTTCCGACAGGAAGTCGACGTAGGTAACAAGATTAAATTCAGTCGATTTCCCAGCACAAATACCATATTGATGATCCGTTATGATGAAAGAGCAGTTATAGGTAAGGTAGTCTGTTATAATATTCTCAAAATTTTTAGGTATAGTACTGAGAATAGAGAATAGGTCGGTAATTTTTGACGTCTGACTTGCTACCCGATTTGTATATTGTTGTGACATAAGATAGTTTCCAATAACCTGGAAACTCACCCGTGGCGGTAGATTTATTGAAAATATGGAAGAGAGGGCGAGACAATACGAAGCTGCAATTTCTAAGTAGGATGGGAGGAATAATGTCAGGACCTGAACCTTTCTTCATGTCAAGATTAGATAATTTCTCGTAAATTGTCGAAATAGGAATGTGGTAAGAGGAAACATTAAGTTTTGATTCAATATCGTTAAAATTTTGATTTATATTTTGATTAGTGTAAACTGATGAAAAATTCTTGGCAAACAGATTTTATACTTCACTGTCACAAAAAGCAAAAGAGTCTTCAAGGTTCATATTATCAGGTATGGTATTATTAGATCCTATAGTACTTAAAAAATTCCAAAAGGCTTTAACATTACTTTTAACAGAAGTTTCAACAGAATGTATGTAATTTGAATAACATTCTTTAGATATAACCCTGCATTGTGATCTTAACTGACTGAATATTTCATAATTTTGGGGCGTCCTGTTTAGCTTGTAAATCTTATATGCAACCTTTTTATCGTTGACAAAGCTTCTGAGTTGAAAAGAATACCAATGTGGGAATCTGTTTATAACAAATTTCTTTAAGGGAACAAATAACTTATTTACCTAGTACAAAGCGTCATAAAGCGTAAACATCATTTCTGAAAGTTCATTTCCTTGAAGAAGCCCATCTCAATCCATTGCCTCCAAACATTTGTGTATACCCTCAAAATTGACATAGCTAAAATCATAATAATAGTCTCCTCCAGGAGCATCACTTGAGTTCGTCTTGTATTGAATTGAAGTTTCAAGAAGAGGATGATGAACATCAGGTGGGATCAATATATCAACGGCTATCATCACTGTAAGTTCAATCGGGGACAAAACAAGGTCGAGGATAACTCCTCTTTGGTTGAGCACTTTGTTGGACTGGAAAAGATTGTAAAAAGCGCATATGTTCGAGACGATTTCGATAGCACCTTCTTCTGATAGTGATAAAGTGGGATGAGCTGAAGAGCAGAATTCTTCAATATCCCATGTTGCTGTAGGTAGATTATAATCGTCAAATAAGTAAAATTGACTGACCGGATGTTTCTCATTTAGCATTAAAATTTGAGCAAAGTGAAGTTGGTATAGATTAGAATGAGATCGGAAGCATATGTATATATGGCTACTAAAATATGTTTGCAGTTTCTGTGGTCCAAGTGAATAAACAGTTGCTCAATAGATGGGTTAGAGTTGATAATACTCGAGGAGAACGTTTTTGCTAAAGATGCTGGACTGGGGTGAACGATCCTGTGTGTAGATGTTATAACCATTAAGACCAAGTTCGGCGTTGGTGATATCAGCTGTGAGCCATGTTTCAGTAAGAATAATTACAGCGTAGGAACAATTTGTAATATTGAGACATAGTTAGGATAGTTTTGTTCGAAGGCCTCTAACGTTCTGGTAATAAACAGCCAGCTTGCCCATATTAGGTAGTGTAAATAACACCCGTGTTCCTTGTTTAATAATTATTTTTTCGTAGTTACCTATTTTCTTTACAACTAGATGCAAAACAAGTATTTTATCTTTCTTGTAAAAACAGTGACAAGAATTGTTTTTATAAATCAAAGGCAGCATGCTATTATTATGAATATGCTAATATTATAATTTAAATCTTTATAATATTTTGTTACAATATGACAGTGAAAATGCAGCCCCTAAGATTTGCCGCCCCGGACAAATATCCGGGTTGTCCGGCCTTAGACCGGGTTCTAGATGCTTGATGTGATTGGTTAAAAGTAGCAGAGAATTTCAGTAGAAATTGTGCGGTTTGACACTTAATTAGTTTGTTAAATACCGATATGTAATAGGCTCGGCTTTGTCGTTAATTCGAATTTAAACAAGTAGCTTTAATAATAAAATAATTATAGCTAAATAATTATTTATAGTTCCCATACTGTTGGGTGACCGTGTACAAAAACATATCAGTGCTTTAAAAACTCCATAGACATATTTTATTTTAGGCACGAAACCCATGATTTCACAAATAAACTGCGCTACACCATTTAAAAAAATTTATTACCATAATACACCTGGCTCATTTTGCGAATTCTACTCTAGCAAGAACTATAAGTGTTTAGCACTCTACGAGCAATTTAATTTAATGCATTTTTACTCTTTAATAAACCCTGCTGAGCTGTCGCTTGTAATTACTATTGTTGCTACAAAAAACGTTTGGAATAAAAATTGTAGATAAAATGACGCACCTCTATGTTTTATGCAATTAGGGATTCCAAAGCACGTAATCTTTTGAAAGTTAAAATGATGATCGTTTAGGCACACAAACAACAAAATAGCATTGAATTGATAGACGTTCGATTTTGTTTTCGTAAAATACGGTTTAATTTGGTGACATACAGGGATATAATAGTAAGCGATGGTTGTTTGAACCAAAATATGGGGATTATACCAAACCTGTTTCAATAAAATATTACCGTAAAAAAAGGAAAATTAATTTAGTAATAACACAGGTTGGGTAATAATACAAAAATAACAAGTTACTTGAAAAATAAGAAATAAACAATAAACGTAATAAAAAATTAAATAAAATTACCATTTTGATAAACTATTTCAAAACGTGTCTAACAGTTTTTATTAATGCAATGCGAATTAATGCGATTATACGAGGGCTGTCTTTTAAGTTTTGCATATGGACCTAGAATAAAACAGCAGAGAGTGTTTAAACATTCTATTGTTTTTCAAAGTATTATTCACGAAGATTAATGCACTTTTGCATGTGCTCGAACCAGATCTGAAAGCAAGTATTCCACTCCTGGGGTCAGAAACTCCAATGGCTGTTTCGAATGCCTCAACTGCATCTTCTGGTGACTGGAACCGTTGCCCACGCAGTGCGTTCTTAATTTTCGGAAAGGTAAAAAAATCGTTGGGACTTAGGTCGGGACTGTAAGAAAGATGGTCTAACAATTCGACGTTTTGTTGCTCTAAGAAGGCAATTGTTTTGCGAGCTGTATGCGCACTTGCACAACACCATGGAAGATGATTCGTTGTTTGGGGTTGGTTTCCCGAAGCTTAGCGATGACTGCTGGCAAACAAATCATTATATACCAATCGGCAGTAACAGTTCTTTGCTCTTGCAGATGAATTGTTGCAACATGACCTGCTTTGGAGACAAATGTTGCGACCATCTTTTTAGACACACTTCGAGAACGGATCACTTTTGTCGGCTTGTCTTCACCTTGGAAAACCCAAACAGATGATTGGCGTTTATTTTCAGATTCATATGAGTAAATCCATGATTCATCACCACTTGCGATGCAGTACACGTTTTTAGAGTTTCCAACGTTGAAGCGCTCCAGAGTTTTTTGACACCAATTTACCCTAGCTTCTTTTTGTTCTTCGGTCAACAGATGCGGTATCCAACGGGGCACTAATTTTTTTACTCCCAATTCTTCATGCAAAATCTTTTGGATTGAGGTCTTTGAAATCCCTAACGATGCTTCAGTCTCGCGATATGTCACATACCGATCTTCCTCGATGAGCCTGCGCACAGCATCAATGGTTTCCTGGGTGACTACCGAGTTAGATGCACCTGTTCTTGGCTCGTCACTAAAATTAACCCGTCCTCGTGTAAATTCTCCATACCAACGAGAAATTGTCGATTGATGTGGTGCATCACTACCAAAAACAAAAACCAACTCAGCGAGGCATTCTTGTTGAGATAATTGTCTTCGAAAGTTGTAAAAAATTATAGCACAAAAATGTTCTCGGTTTAAATCCATTTCTTGAATAACTTGTCAACTTTGAAATTTCCTTGTAACTACAACACTCAATGAAACGGACTGAAACTTGGAAGTGAGGTTAACTAAAGGAGACAGTTTATTTTTAATAGAGCCGTTTGATTCGTAACGCTTTCTAATGCACGATATGCAAAACTTAAAAAACAGCCCTCGTACCGTATTATTTTGTATTGTTTGAAAGTATTTATTTAATTTTTTCCTTTGACGTTAAGGTGATTACAGCACCCTTTATAATTTTCGGACAAGGATATCTCAAAAAGTAATTTTTTAAAAAAATTAAAATTTTGGTAAAATGAATGAGGTAATATTATCTAGAAATGAGTTTATTTTAAAGTTTTAATTCTTTCTAGTTTCCGAGAAAAAAAAAACAAAGATCTTCAAATTTTGAAATATCATAATGAAAATAAATGTATCCCTCAACAGCACTATTCTTAATATAATCCCCAAATTTGAGTTATTAATGTCTTGTTAATATTTTTTAAAATTCGCCAAAATTAGTGGCTAAAACGCCTCGTATTCTGGTGTAACGTGCCTGCAACTATCTTAATCTACACTCTCAGTCATAATTCGTTTCTTGCAACGAATTTCACCAATTTACACCAGAAGATAGCACTTAACGATGAGTTTTAGCCACTAATTTTGAAGAATTTTAAAAAGTCTTTAAGAGATTAAGAGCTTACATTCGGAGATTATATTAAGAATAGTGCTGTTAAGGAAAGCATTTATTTTAATTTTTTTTTCTTGGAAACTGAAAGGAATTAAAACTTTAAATTATATGCATATTCTAGATAGTATTGCCTAAGTTATTTTGCCAAAAATTTATTTAAAAAAAAAATCAATTTTTGAGATATCCTTGTCCGAAAATTATAAGGGGTGCTGTAATCTCCTTAAGTCTACCTATATAAAAGTGAAAATAATTTTCAAAGTCCTTAGAGCCAACAAGCAGATTCGTGTTTATTTTCTTATTTCTGAAGTTATTATTAAAGTGATACGTATCCAACAAATTCAGGAAAGCGCAACGTTTAGACCGGGGCGCATAGGTAGCTATAGACACTAAAAGTGTTTTTTTCTCCTGGGCTGGTCTGACTATGTCTCCGAATTGCACTGAAGCCTATTGGCTTATTGTGTTTTACTCCATGTTAGTTTAGAGCACATACTCTGTCACCTTTGTACCTTGTACATGTTTGTACAGATCCTTGGGTGAGTGGGTTCTATAAGTTGTTGGGTCAACCTGGGGTTGTCCAAAAAGTGCCTGTCTTTTGCGATCTAGAGCTTCGCATTCGCATAGTATGTGTTTGGCCATTTCTGGTTTCTTGTGACATAGTCGGCACATGCGTTCCCCATTGTACATGTCAATTTTGTTCAAGTGACCCTTTACTGGGACATGCCCAGTCATGAACCCTGTTATCACTTTCAACTGGTTCCTATAATACAAGTGGTACGTGCTTGACTTATTTTCTTAACCTTTTGATTATGCTCATTTTACGAAACTGCCCACCTACAAGTAGTATTAAATCCTCCACCAATTTCTCTGGACCATTTTTTCTCTCCAACGTTTTAAAGTGGTACGTGGGCGGGCATGCGGGCGACATTTAAAACTGGACGCTTGTACTAAAGCAAAATAAAAATAGCTTCTTACTGAAGTAGTGTTGGATAAAAATATTGCACCATTTTTAGTGTCCATCGAAAATAAAGTATTAAAAAAAAATAACAATGGTTTTATATAAATACAATAACTTGACAAAGTTTTCCACCAGATTGTTTGAGCTCGCTGAGAACGAATTCTTTCACATAATTTGATAATGTTTACTTGCCATTTTAAATATCTGAGGGTAAGTACAATAGACATTTAAAATGCAATCTTAGTTTAAACTGTGAACCTCATTTATAACCATCGGTTATTTTTTTTTTTTTTTAATTTGGTGTCATCGGCGTCGACTACTACGGCCATTAGCCTCGTGTTCTGTGTAGGCTTTGTTACTGTTTCCCAGCGCCACTTTAGGAACATCACTGTTAATTAGAACCCAACAGTGAATGGTCGAGTGGGGAATCCTACCAAATACGTTCAATATAACCAAAAATTAAACTTCTGTTAGCTAAACTGAATTTACAGCATTCTTTGTATAACCCACCCTAAATTGTCTTTATTAATATCATAAAAAAATAACGTTAATTAGAATATTTTTATTGAAAAATTGTAAAATCGCATAATCAAACAAATATTTTAATATGACGCTGTCAACAAATTTACTCAAACAATACAAGATTGTCAAATTCAGTAAATAATAAAACATGGGAATAGCTTTGTTTTCAGAGACCTCAGAAACCCCTTGATTAGTTGTTTTTATGCATTTGGACAAATACTTTGCCAAGTTATTGCATTTTTATATTTAAAAATATTTATATTTTTTTAATTCTTTATTTTCGTTGGACACAAAAAATACCCCAATATTTTTAATGGACAATAATTTCAGTGAAAAGGTATCATTTTTATCGTGCTTTGGTATAAGCGTTCACTTTTTAAAAATAAGTCACACGCATGCCCACTCATGCACACTTTAAAACGTTGGAGAAAAATGGCCCAGCGAAATTGGTGGAAGTTTTAATATTTCTTGTAGGTGTCTATAGCTACCTAAGCGGCCCGGTCTGAACGTCGCGCTTTCGTGAATTCATTGGACACGCATCAATTTTAATAATAAATTCAGTCACAAATCTGCACCTTAAACTTTGATTTTATTATATTGATTTGTCTATTCATATTCGCATAAATTTTTCCCGTGTAATTGGATGTTCTTTTAATTCTTGCTTTATTTGTATATTAAACTTGCCATTATAAACCTTCGTTGCATTTTAAAAGTTAAATTCTTGGTATGCAACAGTACTGGCTTTTGATTTATAAAGTGTTTAAATGTATACAAACAGTCGTATTTAAACTTACGTCTTTTTAGCCTTATTTGTTATATAACCAATGCTTTAAAGAAGACAAGAAAATTCTACTTGTAAAAGACGTTGACGTAGAAAACTATTTGAAGGGCCTACTGGATAACATGATAAGCCACAACATTAATTTATTAAGGAAGCACGTCTTCAAAGATTAAAATAATCTTCTGAAACTACTACAACTTTGTTAAAATGCAATAACTTGATTTTTGGATAATGAACTTTGTTAAGATGCAATAACTTGATTTTTTGGGTAATGATGGTATTTGTTGGAGAAATTATATTTGGTTAATGGCTTTTGTAACTTAATTTTTATTGTAATAAAGTAAAAATTCTTTAGTTTAAAAAATGTGCCTTTTCACATTTTTACAATAAGCCCTTCATTTCAATATTATTAACCGACTGCCATATTGTATTGTTTCACTAGGACGTTGAAATGCCTAATTGGAGATTTGTTTTCTGTTCCATTAGTTATCTGGTTTCTTTTTATTTGTATTTGTCTCATCAATCAATACCCATGGGGGGTTCAATAAGCATAGCATCGACCATGTACATATTAACCAACATCTATTAGGCAATTTCTCTGAAACAATTACGCCATAATTGAGTTTAAATATAAAACAGGAACGAAGTAATTTTAAATAGCAAACCGCTAAAGCTATTAATGAACTTGAACCTTCAGTAGTAATGCAATTAGAGAATTGAACTGTGCTCAGAGGAAAAAGACATGTAATAATTGACAATCATGATTGAAACGAACGCTAAAGATAAAATGAGAATGAAGATAATTATTGATTTTTGTTCATTAAATGTTTCACATTTTGTTTTCAACAGGGACGTACAGGAACATGCTGGGATTGATAAGACTTTCATTTTACTATTTATGTGAAAATGTCCTGAGGTGCGTATAGATATAACGGGCCGGACCCGGGACAACAGCGGGCCCAGGTTAGTCAGATGTGTACGGTGTTGTATATCTACCGCGCGATGGAAAGTAAACGAGCCTACTTCGATCCTATTTGGCCCGGCCCGAAGTAGGCTCGTTACTTTCCATCACGCGGTAAATATACGATACCGTACTAATATGGGCCCGTTGTTGGTCCGGGCTCGGTCCGTTATATATATATATACGCACCTTAATAAATAAACGGTTATGGATGTTTACTTTTTCCAATAATTTTATCATTTGTAAGTTCGGTTCAAAACTTTGTACAAGAGTCAATATCACTTTATTATTTGAGTTTGTATTAAGTGTAGTTATTGTTTTCAAGCACTACAACTATTAATAAATGAATATTTTAGTTATTTAGTTAGTGTAATATTTGTTTTGTTTTTAATACGTTGAAAACCAAATATAAACATTATTAGTCAGTAAACTGACTTTTCTTCATAATTTGAGAATATTTTTAAATATATATCAGGTTATGTAGAAAGCTCGACAATGATTTTTGTGTTAAAAAATAATTATATGAAAATTTACCTACAATTTTTCAGTTTTTATTGTAAATTTAATCATTTTTACCAGGGGCGGCTCGTGACCAAAATTTTGAGGGTTTCCAGTAGCAGAATATAGATCCCGGTACAGAAATAGGTAAAAAACTGTCAGTGTTTTAGAAAGGTATATTATAAACTTTCTAAAACACTGAAACTTTTTTCATACATCTGTACTGATACCTATATTCTGTCACTGTGAACCCCCCACAAATTGGAACACATGTGAAATAAAATTATATATTTTTCAAATACCTTTTATTGGCAAATAAAATAAGAACTAAATTGTTTTAATAGTTTATTTTATAAGATCACTCATCACAGTAAATATTACTCAGATATAAACTAGAATAAAGATATATATTGCGTGGCATTCTAAATAATACTCTTCGCAGTTTAACAGACCCCCTAATCCCCATTTTTCAACAAATATTTCGTGTTGATATCGCTTTTCATTTTTGATTTTTTTTTAAATATTTTAACCCCCGTTAACTCCCCAATATATTCAGATTTTTTTCATTATCAATAGGCTTTATCTAAAGCAGTGGTTCTCAAACTTTTTTGGTGACGGAATCTTTATGAAAAACGAAATATGTGACGGAGCCCTAAACATATTTCTAAAAAAAAACAAAGTCCTCTGAGCAAAATCCTCCTTGCTCTAGTCTCTTGTCAGGTCCCTCCCGTTTCTTCGCGGAGCACCTATAATAATCCTTAAAATCATATCATCCTTCCTCTGGCCTCTAAACAAAAATAATTGTTTATTTTCGTTACGGAATTTTTGTTTCAATTTTTCGATTTTTCGATTTTTCGATTTTCTTTTATTGAATAAATGAGAAGTTAATATTGACTAACGTCATTGAAGGTTGGGAAGTGTCACATTACACACCTCTACTTCCCGCTCTCACTTCCCGCCCTCATTTCATGTATTCTAGATGAATATTTTTTATATTTAAAAAAAATAACTCATTTTTTGACAAATTTTATAATACCTATTTAATGGCAAACAATAAAAAACAACAATGAACTAAAATACAACAAACTACTTATTGATATTTATTATTCGCGAATTTAATATCCGGCTTTATCTGACATTTATTTATATTGGTGACAGTTGTTTACCGCGTAATCACAGTAACAATATATTTACTTGAGTATTCTGAGAAAACCGCGCGCTTGGTAATTTGTCGTTAAATGTAATATTTTAGGTATGTTCAGAACTTAGATAAAAGAGACCGGAGATGTAACATTGCACACTGCGCATGTTGTCTATTTTAAACCCAAGTAACCCACCAATTAAAAATCATTGTGTTCACGACGCCACCCGAATTGCTCCGAAATGTCTATTCTATGCTTGTCTCCGCGTGAGTAAATCATTATGGACCGCCGTTTTTTGAATTATTTGTTGGTGTTATTAGCAATTTAAAGTGTTTTAGTAATTCAATTTCAAGTTGAAAGTGCCACGATGTATGGTGAAAAATTGTATATACAAAATAATATAAGTGTCAATGTTATGAAAAATAAGAAATATATTCGTTTTCAGCGGTAAATATTTGTTGACGTTTTGACATAAAGTCGCCATGATTCTTTGAGCTGAATACTTCAGATCCGCATTAAGGGGTTTAAATAAATATTAAGCGTCAAATACATAATATTTCAGAAAATAGATTTCATAATGCATTAATTTACAAAAGAGTAAAATTTTAAACATTTAATCTAAATAAGAAGTAAATAGGCATTGTTACTAACGAAATTTTGTTTTTAAATGTAGTTTTATAAGAATATTTACTGAAGGTGGTTTTTAGCCGTTTATTAGGTATTTTTACAAGGATATTAGATGAAATACAGGCTCACCTACTTAAAATTTCAAGGTTCATTTTATTTGCGGTTAAATCGGAAGTGACATTTGAATCTTAAGTTTTAAAATAAAGTAAAACGCGCAATATGATCTAGTATAAGCAAAAAAATACTAAACTTACGGAAATTAGTCATATTATTAGTAAAATGTTACATTATAAACCCCTAAACAACTCGAAAAAAAAATCTTCGTTTACTAAAAAAATCTAAATTCTAGCAATATTTATTATACAATCGAATGCGGTTTTAAAGATAACAGGATCAATAAATCCGAATCCATAAATTTTAGAGCTAAATGCTCGGATAAAAGCATGACCGATAGGAGTTACAAAAAATAATCGATGTATCGTTTTCATTAAAATCGATTTATAATTAATTTATAATTAATCGATTATTTTTGATTAATCGAACATTTTCAATAAATTGTTTTCGTTTTTTTAGGTAAAGGAATAATCGATTATAAAGGGATTACAAAAGGAGAGTAGATTTATTGAAAATAATCGTTTTTTTTTTTTTTAGAAAAATCGATTTATTGTTTGATCGACTTTTTAAATTAATCGATTATTTTCGATTTATAGAATATTTTCGATTAATCGATTATTTTCAAATAATCGATTATTTTCTATTTTTCAAAGGTATTCGAATAATTTGTTTTAAAATACAAAAAATAGATTATATAAAAATAATCGATTGATCGAATATAATCGGTTATATTATATAATCGATATTTCGGTTATTTTTTAGAATTATCGATTTATCGGTCAATCAGCTTTTTATTAATCGATTATTTTCGATTTTTCAAAGAAAATTAAATAATCAATTTTAAAAGGAATATGAAAAAAGAAAAGGATTATTTGTAAATAATCAAGGGTAATATACCAAGACCTTGATAAATAGTCGGCTATTTTTGTTGCGTCTAAATTTCGAGAATATTTTAATATCAATTTGATGAGACATAATTGCGGCATTAATAATCTGTTATATTTGGGAAGATTATTTCCCGCGAAAATAAATTTTGGATAAGTAAATTAGAAAAACTTTATTAACAAAACACAAACATCAGGAATACAACTAAAGTAATCGAACATTAAATCAAATATTAATTAAAGTTGAAAACACAATTATTATAGGTCGCGCCTGTTTGATTGTTTAAATATTGACTTTTCTGCAGTCGTTCTTCTTTTGATCCTGAAGGTGCGGAATTTGCTTGATTCATAACATAATTAGATGATGTTGCTACATTTACAGTATTTTCATCAGAACTTCTCATTTTATTTATAATATTTTGGTGGTGCTGTGCATCCATTTGTAAATAAGGCTTGATTGACGAAGAACTTCCGTGTCCCGTGATTTTGATTAATTCTTGTTCAGAAACTCCAGATTTGGCTAATTGTGAAACGGCAGTTGAGCGGCACGAATGATTGGAAATTTTTACTTTTTTGGTATTCACACCGATCGATTCTGCTCCTATTTTTGTCCATTTTGACAACTCATTTTTACCGACTGGTTGATTTTTATACCACTGGACAAACTTATCTTTAAACCAAAATTTATTTGTTGTTAAAAATAATCGGTTGGACGTAATGTTTGGGCCTCGTTTAGATATTAATGTTTTGTATAACCTTACTGGACACCTGCGAGGATTATTGGTATTAGTAACAAGCCACTTGCTTTCGGCACATTTTTTGCTGCCACCTTGACATGTTTTCGTAAAAACTGGATTGTACTCTATTCTTCCAGATTCAGTTCCATCCGTTTTTAATTCTATTTTGAAATGATCCGTTAAACACATTGCTCCTTCACCTCCTCGCCATGCCAACTCTACAGATGCTATAAAGTAAAACTTTTTTTGTAAGCCGTTGGGTGTTTCTTCATCAAATTTATCAATTATTGAGTAAAATTCGGCCATGTCTAAAGCTGTTGAGCTCTGTTTTCGTTTTTCGGGGAGCTTTTGTAATTCGCGCCTTTTGGCGTTACGGGCGTCTCTTGCGCTTTTAAACGTAATACCTTGAAAGGGATCGATAGAAATACCATGTTCATTAAAATATAATTCTTGCAAACTTTTAGCTGTGGAATTCCACATACATTTTAATGTGTATTCTTTATATTCTTCTCCATTGGTTTTCTTCATGTTCCACGCCCAGTCTTTCAAAATATTGTTTAACTCACCTTCTGATGTATGTGCATCTAATGTATAGTTACGCACCGTACAAAATTGGGTAAATTGAGCCCAGATACTATTTTTACTTCGTACCGTATTCGTAGGTACCAAAGATTTTACAGCTTTTTCTATAGAGTTTTTATCAAAAACACCGAATCTTTCCATTTTATTATAATTTATTAAATTGTGACAGAACTGCATGAGCAAAAACTGACAGAAGCATTTGACATTTTTAAGTGACGTTTCAATGACTATTTCTCTAGGGAAATAGTCGCTGATATTTGGTCTAGTGAAATAGTCGCTGATAATTGAATCCGATTGGTCTGAATTTTAAAAATAGTGCCATTTTATTGGTTAATATAAAACAAGGGAAATAATCAATAATACAGTTATTTTTTTTTTTTTTTTTGGAAAATCGATTTATAGTAGAATCGGCTTCTTAATTAATTGGTTATTTTCGCTTAATCGGTTATTTTCGATTAACCGAATATTTTAGATTAATCGATTATTTTCAATTTTTTAAAGGTATTCGAATAATTTGTTTTAAAGGAATTGCAAAAAAATAGATTATATGAAAATAATCGATTGATCGAATATAATCGGTTATTTTATATAATAGATATTTCGGTTATTTTTTAGTATTATCGATTTATCGGTCAATCAGCTTTTTATTAATCGATTATTTTCGATTTTTCAAAGATAATCAAATAATTAATTTTAAATGAAATATGAAAATTTGAAAATAATCGATAATTCAGTTATTTTTTTGGAAAATCGATTTAACGTAGAATCGGCTTCTTAATTAATTAGTTATTTTCCCTTAATCGATTATTTTCTATTAAGCGATTATTTTCGATGTTTTAAAAATGATCGAATAATTGATTTTAAAGGAAATCATTCTTTTTTTTTTAATCGATTATTCGACTTTTTAATTAATCGATTATTTTTGATTAATCGATTCGATTATTTTTTATTAATCGATTATTTTTTATTAATCGATTATTTTTGATTAATCGATCATTTTAGATTTTTCAAAGATTATCGAATATTCTGTTTCAATGGAAATACGAAAAAAAAATAGATAATTTAAAAATAATCGATTATTTAAAATAAACGATAATTCGTTTATTATTTTTTGTAAACACTGATCTATTGGTTAATTGGCTTTTAAATTAATCTATTTTTGATTTTTCAAAAATAATCAAGTAGTCGATTTTAAAGGAAATACGAACAAGAATAGATTGTTTGAAAATAATCGATTGATCGAAAATAATCGATTATTATTAATAATCAATAATTTATTTCGATAATCTCCCACTCCTGGCGACCAAATGACTTTTAATATGTTTAAACTTTAATATGTTTAAACTTTAAAATGTTATCTGGTTTCAGACATATGCATATATATATATATATATATATATATATATATATATATATATATATATATATATATATATATATATATATATAAATTAATATTCCTAAAGAAACAAGCTTTAATATATCTTTTTCTGAGGTTATAATACAAACCAGCATTTTCTCATTTTGACTAATTTTTAATATTATGTGATAGTCGTAGAAAAAATATAATGTTCAACTCACAAGCTTTAATTTGCAGTATTCGCCTGCGCACATTCTTTTTTTTATAATACTCTTAGACATTTTTTACTAGATTAACAATATTCTATTTCAACATTTTACTGTAGTCTCTTACAGAAAAGTCCGTAGTAAATATTAGCTAACGAAATATTCTATAAAAGGTCCTCTCTTTACATAAAATGTCGTGGCTTCTGTTTGATATTAAAAAATGACGTTAAATTTATTTCATAATACAAAATTCCATTGAACGTATATTTTAAATAAATCTAATAGTTCATTTTGATGCTAATAAACAAAGTCCGGTCCCTGTCACAAAGTTCGGGTCCCTGTCCAGTTCCCCCACTCCGTTAACCTTTCTTTAGAAATTGGCAACATTTGCGCATGTTAAACACCGGTGTATGTTATATCTCTGGTCTCTTTTATCTAAAGTTCAGAACGAAACAGAGATTTATTAACTTTGATCGAAATATGATGGTTGTAAATAAAATAGTATACAAACCTCGGTTAGAAGTTTCATTCCTGTCTCGAGATCATAGCTAACCTTGACGCTTCGCGTCTCGGTGATCTAACTAATCTCACGACAGGAATGAAACTCTTCCCACCTCGGTGTGTAATATACTATTAACGCCGCACCGCTGTGCCGGTCGGAGTTGGGGGTGTTAGGTTTATTTTCGTTACGGAATTTCTTTTTCGATTTTTCGATTTGTCGATCTTACGATTTGATTTTTAATTTTTTTGATTTTTTCGATTTTTCGATTTTTTCGATTTTTCGATTTTTCGATTTTTCGATTTTTCGATTTTTCGATTTTTCGATTTTTCGATTTTTCGATTTTTCGATTTTTTGATTTTTCGATTTTTCGATTTTTCGATTTTTCGATTTTCTTTTATTAAATAAATGAGAAGTTAATATTATTTAACGCCGCACCGCTGTGCCGGTCGGAGTGGGGGTTGTTAAATAAATAAATTTACCATACTTATATACAAGGTTGGGATTTTAAATGGAACGCTTCTTATAGCGGATCTGGTAATAAGACTTTTGTAAAATCCGAAAACACGTAGAACTGTACAACAATAAACTTATCCATTGATAGTTTTTAACTTGTAAAACTAGGCAGTAAACTAACTTACTTATTATCATCCATAAATTTGTGCGGCATAGATAAATTATCTTCTGGTTTCTTACTAGAGCTGTCAAAAATAATGATACTAAAATCAGAGCTATAACAGAGTATTCAGAACTTTTAATGTTGAGGTAAGTATACATTTTGATTAGTAATAGGGTAGTTTATGAAAATAATCAAACAAAGAGGCGTGTAATATGAGTTTATAAAAAAGTTTTTCCTTGTAAATCACCTACAAAATTTAAAGAACTTACAATATAAAAATTTCTTTGTAAGATAAACTACCAACTTTCATCTTAAAGGATAAACACGTAAATGAACATTTCCGAATCATAATTAAGAAAGTTTTTAGTTACCTAAATGAGCTTTCTCGAAACAATGAACTTAATTTTAGCAGTGCTCCAGGCTTGAGATATTTGCTTTTTAAAGAATATCATTAGGATCAAAATGCTCCGAGCATAACACTCTTTTTTAGATACCTTCATTTTCTTCAAGTCCTACAAGTGATAGCCAAATATTTCTTGTATGACTTTTAGTTGGGAATCTAAAAATCAAGCATAAGCATATTTATTTTACCACTATAGTCCAGACTAAAGTGTTTCTATTAATTACAATTTTTTGCCAAATTAATAATGTTGAAAGATCAAAGAAAATAACAGTAATATAAAAGTAGATAATACATGTGATATTACGGCAAAAATCTTTAAATCTACACCACTCAACTATGCAATACATCATCACCTAACCTTACTTACTTATGAAAAGATACTTCAGCACCCACATTTTCTAGTTTTTTGCTCAAAATGCACTCGCGAACCATGATGTTAGCTATCCACAAGCCGAAATTTTTCCAAAAAAGTCTAACGATTAACAAAAAAACCCAATATGCAACAATTTACTGGATCGCAACGTCGCAAACGATCGATGGATAAAATACTATACGTGACGTCCGTGACTTATAGTATGAATGAAACAAAGTTATTTTAAATTGCGGTGGTATCAGGTTTAACGCTTTTAAAATCCTTGCATTTATTTGCAGGAATAATAATGGTGTTTGCCATAGTTTATCTTAGTATTTGCAAAGTTATTATTTAGCAAGCGTATGTATGTAAAAACGATAGGTACAAAAATTCCCTGCCTAATGGTGTAAAAATAGGTGCTGCTAAAATATCAAGTGTGCTGAAAGCAGTTAAACTAGATAATCTACTTTGTACACATTTTATTCGTTTTTTGTTTTGTTACCAGTCATTTTATTTAGAGATTTACTATTAGAAATGTTTCGGGAAATATTGCAACATCTTGTCGCACAATGCGTCGGAGTTGGAAACACTGCGCTAAGTACGAAAATGAATTGGTGGGGACGCTTGATGTGTCGCAATATATCTCTAAACTATTCTAATTAATAAAACTTGTTGCTATTAGTGAGTTATAGGTAAAAACTATTTTTAAATATGAAAGGGATAAACTACACAGCCTGACAACAGCGCACAAGGAAACGCATGTCGGTTCATTTACGAAATAGCTACCCGCTACGTTTCTTTGCAATGTATGACCGGGTTTTAAATGTAAATAGAGGAGCTTTGGTCGTTACGGAATTTCTTGATTCGGTCGCCGTGCTCAAAGCCCGCGATAAAAGCTATGCAATAGCTTAAGAAGGTCCTCCAACCAAAATACTAAAATGATATACTTCTTCCTCTTACTTACTTCTAAAAAAAAGGTTCTCCAACCAAAATAATGTACTTCTTCCTCTTACTGACCTCAAAAAAAAAAATAATAATAATAAAAGTCCCGTTGTAACGATAGTACGGCTTTTTTTGTGTCTATTATTTTCTTCGCGGAGCCCCGACAAAGGTTTTTTTACTTTCAGCGGGTTTTGTGGAAAACACAAAAAATTTACAAATTTTTTGCTTACTTCTTACTTCATAGTATTTACAGTTTGGCACAAAATAGATGAACCTTAAAGTTTAATTTACCTTGCCTTAAATAAGTTTTTCGGGAACAATCGTTGAATTGACATACATACTTCCAATTTATTAAAGTCGCAGTTTTATTGAAACCTAATTTTTAATAAATTCAATACTTCAATGCTTATATTATGTTGAATTTTTAGAATTTGACAGTGATTGGAGTATTGGAGATTGGAGATAGAGAATGAAGTAGGTAGAGACATATGACCACTATTTTGTGAATTGACTTTGATTCATATTTTGATTAATTTTAAGTTAATTATTTTATATTTAAAGATTGAGGGAATTAATCACGTTATTTTAAAAAAATGGCATTTATTATCACCAAAACTGACTAGCTCTAGTTTCACATATGTCGTAAAAGGATAATGCCAAAGTGCAGACACTTCTAGTACCGTCATTATATCTCTTTATTCTATATCTATGATTTGAAAGATTCGCAGGCTCCGCCCTACTGTGTGATGTCACTGCGTGCGTAGCGCAAAATAAGATGATTTTAAGTAGGCCATTGTTTGTTTTATCGATCTGTTAACGTGTTGACATCTCTTTTTGGCTAGAGGCTTTAGGGAAAGCATCTCACTCCCGCGGGCTCACTTAGAAAAATGAGCCAAAGATATGCGATTAGCCAGAGCGCAGTGGCGTACCAAAAAATAGAGATTAACACGTATGAAAACATTAAATTAATAAAATTAAATTTATATTTTTATGTTTAAAATAATGTGTTTTTATAAAATGTAACTGGGTGTTCACTGCACAAATGAACTAATGGAGAAACTGCCACTGGTTATAAGCAATACTAATTCATTATATAAAAAATATAACTTCTACCTGATGATGTACCAATTACTAATAATCGATATTCATGACATAAAAGAGTTTCAAAAGCGCCGATTTATACTCGTAATACAAATGCTTCTAAAATTTTTCCTTAATTGGGTAAAATGGAAAACAATTTTCGTAAGCCTAACTATCGCAAATTCAATATCTTGAGACAGCGATATTTTCTTTATTAACTCATAAACGACTCTAATCAATATTCTTAATACAGAACCAAATAAAATTAAGTGCCGAGCTTATTGATTAGCGATTATGCCTCGTATACGGCCCAAATAAAACTAAGCCATTTAACTTTTTGCCGGAAAAAAGAGAATTGGAAACGTATAAAGAACACGCTTCCTCGAACTAGTTATCATCATCAAAGACCAGAGGCGTAGGATATTAAGGATAAGATGATTTTTTTATCTCGATACCATCGGTACGAACTAGTATGTACAAGATTTGTTGCTTTTTTTCTCAGCACTATTTTATGAACCCCCTGAAAAATAAAAGAAGTAATAAATAAAAAGGAAATGGCAAGAAAAGTAAAGTAGTTCTCAACAGACTAAAATAACCACTAAAAAGAAAAATAAACACTATTAAAAATGAATGGACGGCAAAGGTACTGAATACACTATGTGGAAAGCTTAAACGTCTCTTATTCCACATACCACCAATAAAAGAATAAAATGGAAACTGTGCAATATTATCTTTGCAGATCACTTTGGAACAAAGCAAATAAAGAACAAGGACTCGATTTACTAAAAGAAGGAAATAGAAAAGTAGTAGAAATCCTCAGAATAATACGTAGATTATATAACATTAGATTTGAACATTATTTATCCTTACCGCGATCTTTTCAGATCTATTTTGGGTCTCCGTTATTTAGAGTGTGTAGTGTAGCTTGGTCTTTTTTATTATACTTTGACAGTGGCTCCCACATGTAGTTACATGTTTCTGGCTTTCCGTTATTTCTTCAGCTGGTATTAGAAACCTTTATTTAGCTAGGCATTTACACTGACACAGAACGTGAATTGATATTTCATATTTTTCTTTACAGAAATTGCACAATGTTGCGTCTTTTGGATTGCTAACACTCATGAGCCTTTTTAGGAAACAGCATCAGGTACTGCTATCCTAACGATTTGTCGTGTTTGATCCAGTAGGTATTTCGTGAACTTGACCGACGGTTCGTTAATGAGCTTTTTGACCTATCTCAATTTGGGATAGTCGTTTCAACAATCTTGGACTCATTTTGCATCCACTGTTTGATTTATGCCTTGTCCAATTCCTTAACAACTCCATAGAAGGATTCCGTGCCTATACTGGCCTCATTTGAGCCTTGTTAGGCCAGTTTGTAAGCCTGTTCATTGCCCTGATATCCTGCATGAGCTGGCACTCAGGCTACGGCCACTTTGTTTTGACTACTTTGTTAGATCTACTAGGCTGTTTTATTTTTCTTGCACAGGGTTGTATGGCTATTAGTTCGACCTGGAACACTGTTTCAGCTAAATCGTTATTGTTGATTTGGGTCCAGCACCGGCTCCTTCCTTAGGTTTTAAACCGTATGTAAACCAAACGAGTTCCGCCTAAAGAGGTTGCAAAAGAAATAAAAGAATATCAGTTCTAAGAAAGCAAGATCTAATCGTAAGTCAAATATTAAAATAACATGAATAACAAAACTTTTGTACGTATTGGTGATTTATTATCCTCTGTTGCCGGTGTTGTTAGTGGTATTCCCGTCCTCAGAGATCTTTTCTTTCTTATATGCATTGCTGTCTTGCCACATTTCTTGACGTCCTTAGTTTTCTCGTAAACCGATGATACCATTTTTTTTTTAATCCACTATCCTCCTGTCAAGTTTTACAACAAGATCTAAATGTATAGCTTCGTGGTGTAAACATGGCTACTACCTCTTAATGTTGATAAATGTGTTGTTCACATAGGTAGAATACTCCTCGAAACTAGTATTATCTGCACAATATTCAGTTAAAACCCGTTACATCACACCTTGACTCAGAAATAATAATGACTGAAGACCATATTACCAAATATTTTAAGAAAATTTAACTACCTTCTATATTTAATACGCCATTCATTTCAATTACCATCCCCTGCTACTATGTCCAAATTAATTTGTATCTAACTGATCTAATATGTCCTCTTAAAGGTAATAAATTACTCAAAATCAATGCCACATAATTACATTTTACTAAAAGTTATATGGAAACTCGTTTCGGCACTGAGCCATCAACAGGTCTAAGTAATACTAATATATATAATACTAAAAACGTGACCAAAATTATTAAAATAGCAAGTATTAACTTGGCCAGATAGTTACAAGAAACAAGTAACAACATGTGGGTAAAACATTATAAATTGAACAATATAGTGGGAAATTGGTACAATAACTAATAATAAAAGTTTTGGAGACGTTTTCAGTATTATATGTGTTTATAACTTATTACTTAGACCTGATGATGATCTAGGGCCGAAATCTTTTGTAATATATGTTATATATGAAGTATTAAATACTACAACCTAAAAGATCTATTCCCGATCCTATTATCTTGCAAGAAAATGCAGGATTTAAAGTTGTTCCAAATTAGGTTGATCGCTTTCTTGTATTTGGTATGCTCCTAAGTATAGTGCTACATATTCAGTTTGAATATGTGAATAGTCATCTCGTCTCCCTCCTCACAAAATCTGCGTTCATCATCTTCAACTAGTCTGAGTTTACTAAGGTGTCATTTGAGTCGGCAATACCCGTTAAGGATCCGTATTACAATGTGTAGCCAGTTCTTGCTCAGATAGATACAGGCTGGTGATCGTGTCTAATTATAGTCACATAGAAGCATCTTAGCTCTGGTTTCTCTACTGCAATTCTTTTTTAATCTTTCCTAACATTGTGTTACCGCTGTTATCGCAAAACGGTCTCACAAAGGGTGTCCCTTTCCTTTTATGGCTATCTGCAATCTCGTTGCTATTTACCGAGTTAAGTCCTGGAGCCCAAGTCACAGTAACTGTATTTTCCTCGCCCAGCTTATTTAGTTTTTTTTATACATCTTCAGACCATTTTTGAGCTGAGTACGTAAGAACTCAGCGCTTTACTGGCTACTTGGCTATCCGACATAATGATTACCTTGTCTGTGATATTTTGCTCTATGTTGAACTTGATACACTTCTGAATGACGTTAATTTTCGTCTGAAAGATGTATTAGTATTTACCCAAAATTTTAGAGTGTCTGGTTCTAGGCTATATGCTCCTATTCTAGTTCCTCCTGTGGTTTTGGAACCATCCGTACGTCACTGAATTACATGCCTTTCGATTGCAAATATGATGGATTCTTGGCTCCATTCTCTGTGGTTTTGGAAGTTTTTCACAAAACTACTTTTTTCTAATTTCTTCCTGAGAGATACCCCAAGTGTATGTTTGGGTCTGATTATTCCGTTCCTTATTCCGTTATTGATCATTCTTTATCATTAAATGTAGAGGGTGAAGTTTAATATCACCTTCATTCCGGCCATAGGACATAGGGCCTGTCAAGACGAGCCACTCTGTGGCACCACTCAGTCGCGCTACTAAGTGGCGTGTACGGGCCACTCGGTGCCGTCACAGAGTGGCGACCACTGGTAGTTCTTGTAGACGTGCTAACTACTGAGTAGCGCGATTCAATGATACTCATGGTGGAAGGTTTTTAAAATTTGCCAGTATAATTGAGAACTCCTTATAGCAAGTCTAGCGATACTTACATGCCTTGTTCCTTGCACCAAATTCCATTACTTCAAACTTTTCTATGAAAATTTGACAAATTTCCTCCAAAGCCTTACTCATTAATACGCTATTGCTATATTCTTTCGAACTACTGTTCTAAACCATAGGACGTTGTTCTATTTCGACTATAAAATGATCTGCATCGAACGCCATATTAGTCAATACTGAACCCCGACAATCAAAATAAAATATATCTACCAATATTAGTAGAAGTCGATGACACAGTCGACGACAAAAGTGGCCCGTATGGACGGTTCCAGCGACTGAGTGTCGCCACTTCGTAGCGGGGATCCGCTTCTCTTCGCCACAGCTGCTCGCCACAGATGCTCGTCTGGACAGAGTCTAAGTTTTAACATTGAATTGAATAGCAGGCGTGTACTCGCCACTAAGTGTCGCCACTGAGTAGCTCGTCTGGACGGGCTCATATTTTTATTACACCGGTGACGCAAACACGCGCTAGTTTTTGTATTAGCTAACTGAGATAGTAGCTAAACGAGTTCTGTTACTCCAGGTTAAGTGATGATTGGTCTCACTATTACTGTATACACCCATCGCAGTGTTGATATTGAATTTTCTTTCCCTTGAAAATGCCTAGTACTGTTTTGGTAGGATTTATACTGTCCAACCTAGCGGAACCATCCTCTGGTCTGTTCTAGTCCCCAAATATGATTATGTCATCAGCATAACTTTGAGAGGGTATGTCAAAGTCAGTAAATCTGCACAGAAGTTCATTTACGGTTAGGCTGCACATTAGTGCGGATATAACTCAACCTTGTGGACATCGTCTGGTTATGCAGATGGAGATGGTGTCCTGCCCGATCTTTGTTTCTGCAGTTCTCGTAGATAGCAGCTGAGCCATCCAATCTGGATGCGGTGCTATCTACTCATCCGTATACGAGTGCTCTTTTTAGAGATTCATATGGCGTGTTTTCCAAACGCTCCTTTTATGTCCATAAAGGTATACACACGACCGTTTGTTAGTACATCATGGATTTTGTTAGTCAGCTGTACCAGAGCAGTTTTTGTAGATCGTTTAATAAAATTAATTAAGTGGGATTGATCATGAGTAAATGAATAATTTATTGCCTACATTTTTATATGAAACTCAAAATTGATGCTTTCGAACTATTTAAAGATATGTTTGATGATGATGATGACGATCTGGACATTAAGCATTATTGAGAACCTAGATATGTTCAAGGATAAATAGAGGCAATGGAAATATGGATACATCTTCTATAATTATATATAAATTGGTTTAAGATATCAAAAGCTTCTGTGTAGGTTATACTCGAACAATTTGGCATATATTTACATAGGAACATTCAACATAGTTAGCCACAAATAATTTAATATGGACTCATCAAAGTTACATTTTCGAGTTTCTCAGTTTAAATGTTAGTTTAAACTAAGGTCCAAACTGTTCTATAAACGTAAGGTATACAACTGGTCCTAAATAAATGAAAGCATGGGTACCTGGAGTGTTTTTTAACTATTATTTACGTCCGACATATACCATAATTACAAAATGTGAAAGTAGCCACATTTGCCAACGATATAGCCATATATGCTATCAGTAAAACCTTAGAAGCATTGATCAGAAAACGTCAACAGGCAACTAATACAATCTACGAGTGGATAAAAGGATGGCGCATTTAGTTCAACGAAACAAAAAGAGAGTTTTAGATGATTGTTGACCCAGTACGCTACTGTAAAGAATGAAGCCACTTCCGAAGATGATTAAGAGGGAAAAGAGAAATTAGCTCTACAAACTTTCACAACTTTTGTCGTCCGGTTTTCTTTAATTTTCCATTCGAGCCATGAAAGAGGCGAATAAGTTATAGTTCTTGCCATTCATTGTATTGATTTAATAAAAAAAAAACATAAAAATGCTTTTGGGTCGTTCTGGAACAAAATAAATAGCTCGGAATTCGAGAGATCTTTTTTAGTATGCCACTTTCAAAGATTCTGCGGATTTTTTGCATTTATTCTATTGGTGAATGGTCTTTTGTAGTTAAATGTAACAAATCTTAATAAAAGGAGAAATGTTTTAGTTACAATCAATGAGTACTATTTTATTGGACAGCATAGTCTATTTGTTAATTCAATATGTTTTGTAGTGAAAATCCAACTAGAATTTGACATTTTATATAAAATTATTATTTTAATTAAAATTTTAACAATTTGTTTCATTTCACTCAAGAAACTTTTCAATATAACGTCGTGGTTACAGCAATACGTTGTAAGCTGTGGTTGTAAGTCATGTTTTAGAAAGTTTTAAATAAAAAATTAAAATATTCCAGGCCTACTGTTTTTTGCTTAGTAAGTAGAATTGATATATGACAAATTGTTTTTTAATTTAAACCCTTTTATGGCATAGGACCATCGAGATGTAATAAAGTAAAGACGACATAAACACTATTTTGCGATATGACTGATGGACGCACTTCGAGTGACGGAAAAGTGTAATGAAAATGGCGACTTGCGTGGTTCTTTAAAGTCAATAATTTTATATTTAAAGACTGACGGAACGAAAATGATTTTATATCATTTAAATGAAGCTATTTAACAAAAATTGCATTTATTTTCACCAAAACTGACTAGCTTCACTATCTCGAGTTTGACATATCACGTAAAAGTGTAATGCAAAGGTGCCGACTTATTGCGGTTACCACGACGATAACTGGTTTTCCTAGTTTCAATTTTAAAGGTTCAAAAGATATAATAAATGTTCAAGCAATCGATATAGTGTAGTGAACTTTAAACCACTAACATATATTATTACAATTGTTAGCAAAACATTTATTTAATTGTGCACTAATATCAAAATAATTTAAAACTTACAGCTAGCCTAGCCTTTTACCGTAAATAAAATAAATGATATTTACATTAATCGACTGTACACTGACAATCGATTGTAATTTCGAAAAAAATGTATATAATTGTCATTCTTTTATGTTTCTATTTGATAAAAACCTAAGAATATAAAGTAGTAAGGAAGGAGTGTGTTCCATATTTCCAATTAGGCATTTAACGACCTGTCAAAATGCTGTCAGTGAGAACCCTATGGGTCTGTTGCACATACTTTGATTACTATACGGGGCAAGAGAGAGGTCCGACAAGCCCAACATAGGGCGCGGCCATTTTGATCCCTATGACACAGTTTATAGCTAAAGAATCAGATCGCTCACTCTGCGTCGGCACTTTTGATCTCAATGGTCCAGTTTATACACTGCGCAACTCGGATAATACAATATATGACAACCGCCTATAATAAAACAGCAGTCTTCTGCGTATCCTGAATTTGTATCCCTGGAGTGGATGTTATTTTGGAACTTTCAACTGGTCCGAGTGAGCTAATTGATTCTTTAGAAATAAACTGTGACTCCAAAAATAATATTCACTGACACTGACAGCAGCAAGCAAAATATCAAGTGCATTTTAATCATCCGCTTCTGCTTCCAGAATTGTCAGTTTAGTCGTTTTAACCTGTCATATTAAAACAAGACAACCGACAATTCCGAAGCAAAAGCGGATGATTAAAACGCACCTATTAAAAACATTGCGCCAAGATGTAGGCAACACGTAATAAGGGTTCAAAATGGCGGAGTTTTCTATCTCCTTTTAAAAGGCACTCAGAATGCTGCGCAGTGCGACCATTCTCCGTATAGTAAAAGAAAATCAAAGTATGTGGTCTGTTGCACTGAATACAGATCAGTGGTCTGTTGTCATTGACAGGGTCAATGATACATATATAGTTATATAGATTGCTCAAAACGGGTCGTTTTCGAGCGGCCATATTGCCTGGCAAGTGTTCAATAATTTAAATCGTTTTAGCAAAAATGTGTTTTAAAACCAATTTCCAGCATTTGAATATTTAAAAAAAAATAATAATTACCTACATTTTACTTCAAGGCATAAGCTTATGTTTATTTTTAAAAACATGGATCTATATCATTGGCCCTGTCAAATCACCGGGCTCACAGTGTTGCCATATCATAACCTCTCATGTGCTTCTCTGTGGCCTGTCACTACCTACGGGCAACTATTTTGTTTGGAATGCCTAATATTACAAAGTCGGCTATTTTTGTTAACTTCCCCTTTTGCCCCCTCCCCTGCTGGCGCCCATGGTATTGCCGTGTTTTAGTTTGATTGGAGTATATTGTAACATTACTTCTTTCTTCTATCAGCACA
This sequence comes from Psylliodes chrysocephalus, assembly GCA_927349885.1. Taxonomy (NCBI): domain Eukaryota; kingdom Metazoa; phylum Arthropoda; class Insecta; order Coleoptera; family Chrysomelidae; genus Psylliodes; species Psylliodes chrysocephalus. The sequence continues at coordinate 37,311,826 of OV651818.1, forward strand.
CAAAAAATATTAAAAAGTATTGTCCATGGTCCTTAGCAGGTACATTAGAAATAGCTAGCTCTACCGAAATCTTCAGATGGACACTGTTGGTCAGATTATAGCCAGATTCGCTTTGAGTCATGAACAACGACTCCACCAACATGTGTACGTTGAGGCGATCCAGCCTCTTGACAGTACTAACTTGTCAAGAAGACTGAAGAAAGTGAAACCTTTTAAGTTACTCAAGTGATTATGTGAGTAACAAAGCAGAGCATTGCGCGGTTGTGTTACTAAATAAGTTATTAGACGTTAAGGTATACTAGCGAGTTAATTTTTAAGATTGCAATATGAGTTAAGTTAAGTTAGAACAAAATTACTCATTGATCAATTTTTCATTAGATTGTAATATTAATTCACAAAAATATACAAATTAATAATTCGAACTGTTTTTTTGCGACCTAATACGCGTCATGAGGTGCCAGCCTAACGCAGCAGTCAGAACTCTCTTTGCTGTGCTCTATGGCCCTCTGTCAGCCAATGGAAATGAAGCGGGAATCCTACGCGCAGTTCATTTATGACCACCCCGCAATCATCGTGTCATGGAGGTGAGACAGGTGCCAAGCCATCGAACCGGTGTTTGATTTTGATCTGTGTGTGCACGTGTGTTGTTCGGGTGTCTTTAAACGTGCCATTATTCATAAGTAACAAGCTATTTGTCGAGATTGCAATTGCCAAATAGCGGCGAAGCCGATTAGCTGTAAAAATGGTAATAAACAGTGAAAATGTGAAATGTTTTATTGTATTTAGATTACGTAACATTTTCGGAACCTTCTGAGAAGAGTTACGTACCTTAGCACAAGTACTCAATACGAAAATGCACCTGTGGAACATAATAATACAGCCCATTAGATTAAAGAACATTCCTTATTTGAACTTTGTTATTTATGTGCATGAGTCACTTGTGTTCAATTTTATAACTTTCTTTAGAAAATCAACTTCTGACTATATTCTACTCTCTGACTTTTACACATTTACTTCTCATTCAAAATTCCGAAACAAATAATCTCAAACAAACAAATATCCTGATTCCCTTTGAACAATCACCCCAGCTTTGATCAAAGCAAATAATTTTGGTAATTTAAATACGCAATTTAACTACGTAATAATTTTCCATAACGATATATTTATGTATTTTAATTTCAAATATTATGTAATAATTGGTCCATATTCCCAATTATCCACTCCCATCCCGGCGAATGAAGTGCTCTTAACTTCTTGTAGTCCCCGCTGAGAATTAATAGTTTGTAATTAGAATTAAGTAGATATAAGAGTAGTAATGATCTCTTAAAAATTTACCCTAATAGTTTTGTCAGTATAAAAATCTAATATGCAGGGAAAAGTTTCCTTGAAATGGACAGCCGTTGATTCAAACACCTTAATTAACTAAATTCCGAACTGAGATATTTCCGCGTTTATGCAACCCGCAAAGTAGCATGGGGCAAAACGACGCACTTAAGGCTTAACAATATGTGATAACCACATATATTACATGAATACAATACCAATAGTGTTTAACAATAAAACATTTATTTATAACAAATAAACATGTATTTTGCGAAATGCATTAACAAAAGGAACGAAAACTCTAAAAAAGTAAAGTAGTGTAAAATCGAAGAAAGTCCAGTTAGCATGGGGCAAACTTCCTACATGACTATTCACTCAACACAAACATTGCAAATGAAAGGGCCTTTATTTTTATAGGCTGTAAAGTGTACATTGCTAGTGCCACCATTTTAAACAGTCTTCTTCTGTTGGCGGATCTGTGTATTCTTCTCCACAAGCAGGACAAGCAACGATTTTGTAATTTTTATTTTTTTTTTCTTTTTTCCTATTTTTTCAATGTTTTGTTATTTGTTCTCTTTATTTTCATTCACCGTTTAAGAATTACTCCTCTGAAGAATGTCATCAATGTTTTCCTTGACACGCTTTTTCGATTTTTCTGATACATTTCAGCAATTAATTTATCTTTGAACGGAGTGCTTGAAAGATTTTTTGATTTTTGACCCTGTCTTCTTCTGTGCTGGACTTCTGATCTTCTGGGAAGCGGTAGAATAATTTACGGACTCACTAGCTCAGTTTCAGTATAGTCACGTGATGTAGAAGGAGGATACAGATCATCTAATGAAATATTCTGGACGACTTGCTTCCAGGTGAATTTTTACTATCTTGATGTTTTTCTGGAGTTACTTGATTCATGACAGTTTTACGAAACTTAGACAAAGGAACTGAAAATTCTGGATCAGAATCTGAAAACTCGTTCTGTTCGTCTACATTTTCTTGAGAATTTTCATGACTTTCTGTAACGGATGATAGAAGAAAGTCCTCTTCAGTAAATATGTTCTTCTTCATTGGGTAGATTCCACATGCTTCAAAAGATTTTATAATTTGGTCCCTTTCTCCATTGTGGAACAACGCTCATAGGCACAACCAAATAATTCGACTACTTGGAAATGTGTTATTTGACGTCTGTGGCTGCTATGAGGAGGGATGGTTAATAAATATATGAAATTTTCTCTGTAGTATTCTATAGCTTACAATGAGCGGTGGGACAAATGGTTGTCTAGTATTAGCAACATTGGGTATGTTCCTTATCTGCTCAAACTTGCTATATAAAATGTTTCAGCCAATCAATGAAAAAGCTAATATTGCTATAACCCGAATCAGAGCACATTCCTAAGGACTGTAAAGGTGAACCATCCATTAACTCATTTTTCATTCGTTTCCGTGGAAATATGATGGATAGAGCAATAAAACTGCCAGAAGCACTCATCACACAAACAATGGTAACTAGCTGACCACGTTCAGCAGAAGATATTTTTCCAATCAGTTTTTTTCCTATGGTGCTAACGACTTTAGGAACTTTTTAGGGACTGTGGAAATTCCACTTTCGCCATATTATAAATTGAACCAGTGGGAAATGTGTACTGTTTATAAAGTTTGGCCAGGTTTTCGAAGAAAATATATATCTGAGTTTTATTGAAACTTATCATTTGTGCTAAAGAAGTTGGATTGGGTGTTCTTAATGATAGGCCATATTTTTTAACAAAATTATATGCCCAGTCTTTGCCAGCCATTTTTTGTCGTCGAATGGGTGAACCACGTTGTTCAATGCTGCATATTCCTAAGCTATTTTTCTTAACGATTTTAAAGTCGGACCATAAAATCTATCTTTGCAATGCTGAACCAGCAAACGCTCCATTTCTACTGTAAAAACCAGTCTGAATCTTTTATAACTTTTTGCATCAAGCCCAGAACGTAGGTTTTTACATAAAGTTGACTCGTGTACACCAAGTGTTAAAGCAGTTGCTCGAATAGAACAACCATCACGTATAAAATCTCTGGCTGCATTTAACTTCTCATTAGTGCAAACCTTGTTCTCTGTTTTTCTTTTACAGTTTCTGAAAACAAAAATAAATATTTGGGGGCATAGAATCGTAGAGTCGTAGAATAAAATAGGATGGAATAGCATGGAACAAAAATCCGAAAATGTATGGGGCAAAAGTAGGTGCGGATTTTTGCCTGCCCAAAAAATAGGACATTTGCCCCATATGTATGACAAAGTTTCAAATTTTTCGCCAAGGGTACGACATTTGCGTACATGCACGCAAACCTATCGTACAACTGTTAAAATGCTAAGGATACTCTAGATTACCCTATGTCAACATAACTCTATAAATGGGCTCCTACGATATTAAACTGCCTAATGTAAAAATTACATTCAAACGTATGAAAACCTGACTTACCTTATGGCGGCGGCCTGTCGTTTTACCGGAGTTTGAAAACACGCTAGTATCCCGTTACGCGTAGGTTCATACCGTTTTGCCAGATTGCAGTTATTTTTGCCTTAATTGTAAATTAGGACTTTTGTCCCGTGCGTACTTTTGCCCCATTCTACTCTACATCACTTATTATTAGTCACGTGTACGCAACATCCATCCCAACACCATCTAATTCAGTCGTACGATTGATGCGAACAAGATGTGTTGTGAAATAGTTCTTATAGTTAAAGTAAATATTTTTCTGCTGTTCTAAAGTCAATATATCCAATATAAGTGGCCAATATTTAAAGTTTATTACACGAATATAATCAGAATACTCTACTCATCAGACACGTATGGAAAAACAATAAATGTAAAAATATTTAAGAATGATGTTAAAGGTTATGTTACAAATCTTCATATTCCATGAATTGGACAAGTGAGTGTCCTATGAAATGTACGTCCAATTCATGGAAATTAAAGGAGTTAGTTTCATGGTGGATGTTTTTTCTATTCCAGGTGACTTATAAGATGATCAGACGACGAAATTCGAAACGCGGTTTTAAAGGAGATTCTCTCAATTAGAAGTGTTACCAAAACGACAGGTATTCTAAATATTGGTAACAGAAAGAAATTCACCAAAGATCAGGAAAGGCTATGGTTTGACAACAATCCAGACCAGAAGATTTGTCGTAGCAAATATAATAATTAGGCCGGTTGTATGTCTGTAACAAAGCCGCTCAAAGTAATAACTATACGAGGTTCAAAGCAAGTGAGTGAAGTAGCCTCCGCCGAAAGAGGAAGTCTTATAACTGTTCTTTTCTTCATTAGAGCATCAGGAGGAACAATTCCTCTTGTTTTTATCTTTCCGAGAGTCTACTTCAAAGACAACATGTTAAAACGTGCACCCGTTGGATCTAAGGAAATGGCTAATCCATTAGGTTGGATGATCGAAGAAATATATGTTGAATCCCCGAAACATTTTGTGAGTCACGCCCATCCAACCACTGATAATGAAGCGTTAATTATTATGAACATGCATACGACTCATGTGAATTTTCAAGTAGTGGATTTTGCCAGAAAGAAAAAATAATCATTTTAACGCTACCTCTTCACTGCAGCTATAGAGTGCAGCCTCTTGATGTAGCCGTATACGGTCGGTTTAAATCAAGGTATAAACAGGCCATGAATAATTGGTTAACGTGCAATCAAGGAAAAACCGTAACATTATATGAATAAGTTGCAAAGTTCGCCAATTCAGCGTTTAGTGAATCATTTTAAATTAGCAACATTTGCAAGGGGTTTGAAAAAACTTTAAGTCAAACATTTTCACCGAAGATGATTTTCTATCTTCTTCTGTTACTGACAGACCTGATACAAACTCCATAAAAAACCAAGAAAATGACTCTGCAGTTGCTAAGTCTACAGCAAGAGTTTCTAGCTTCTAGTTCTACCGACGTGGTTCCAAATAGTCCTTTCATAACCGAAGTCCTAAATATGCCTTTCTCCAGTGGGAATCTTATAAATCAAAGCCGCGCAGAATTGACACTAGTTTCTCAGGGCACAACCACGAGATACAAATTAAAAATGTGGTCGTTAAAGGGGAATATGTTCCATCATTACTGATACTCTCGAAAAGGACGAACTTCTGAAAGTTGAAGATGAGAAGAATGAGCAGAATGAGCCGAACAAAGGAAACGCAAAATCTTATTGAAGATTGACAAAGAAAAAGATAGACAAAAAAGGATTGAAAATCTCTCAGGACATTTCTATTAGCGACTCTTCAAGAAGAAGACGCATATATGTGACAAAAATAAGGCTGTTTAGTAATGAAGACTGGTTTCAGTGTCGTATGTGTGAAAAATGGGACCATAGGTCATGTGGAGTATCTGGGAAATTACTTTTTTTTATAATAACTGTTTTAAAGAAATAGTTTGTTTTATAGTGACTTGTATCTCGTCTTCTTGTGACTGTCCAATTCATAGGCATATCTGTTCCATTTCAAGAGCAATTGCTCATAAATTGGACATTATACAAATTAAAAATAAATAAATATTACACAATCATATACTTTTTATTTGCAATTATTTTATGATTAGGCAAGCTTACAAATGTTCCATTCTTAGTCTAATATGTTCATTTTTTTCTATTTTAAAATTAGGTAATATCTAACAACCAAAATACAGAAAATGTCCATTTCAAGGGAACTCTCCCCTATTATTTTTATAATAAAACAATTATTATACTCTATCTGAATTTACCAATTGCATCAATGTTTCAATGATGCATAAATTTACCTAATCCGCATTCCATCAACGATTATAAACCTATTAACAACAACGTAGCCCATTATTTTCTAAACAATAATAGTCTATTATCAAATTCCGATCTAACAATATCAAATACTTAACTGAGAACGCAAATAGAACTCTATGTAACAATTCAACACAGAATTCGATCAATATTGCAGGATTGGTCTGTTAACTACAATTTTTAAATACCCCCAAAGAAAAATCTAAGCGCGTCATAGATAAAAGCCAATGATGATAGTAAACGAAAAACGCAGAGATGAAAGAAATAATAAGGAAATAAAATGACACTATAAAAAGTGACAGCCTATGAATACCTAGGAAGTATATTAACTAAGTGAGGAAGAATAGATGCGGAACTTACAAACAGAACAAATAAGAATATATATTGTTACGTTTTTTTATTTTAAACAACAGTTTATTTGTTAATAATTTATTTAAACACTTATTTATTTTATTTATTTAGTCTCTAAATTGTTCACTATTTATCTTCACAGCTGTTTGTATACTACTGAATGATGCGTTGTTCCTCCACCAATATTTATATACACATTTAAAATTCTGGTGGATTCTCGGGTGGATTCTAGAATTATCTCCGCCAAAACTAAAAACATTATCACGTTCAACCTGGAAAGTTCTCGAACGCGTCTTCACCATAGTCGTCCCATATGTCTTAAGAGGTTTAACAATGATTGATAATCGGACAAGTTGAGCCTCAAAGGCCAAATAAGACAGAGAGGTACTTGGAGAATTAGAGCATGACTGAATAATGAAATGGCTCATATTACAATATTAACAGTAACCATTCAAACCTGAACGAGAAGTAGTAACTTGAGTTAACAATCCTGAACCTCCATCATAAACCTGAATCAGTATATTGGTTCAGGTTTATTTTGATGTATTAAATATTTGATACCCACTCTATCCTTAAATTTAAACTTGATTTTCGAACCTTTCCGCTTAATACATTGCTGGATCTTCCTTCTTTTTTATTGGTTCAGGAATGTACGAAACTTCAATATAAAGAAGAAAGAATATGAAGTAGGTAGAGACGACATAAACACTTATTTTGTGATATGACAAGTAGAGGCACTTTGAGTCATATTTTAATTAATTTTAAGTTAATAATTTTTTAATTAAAGATTGGCGGAATGAAAATGTTTTTATATCATTTAAGTCACGCTATTAAAAAAAAATGTCTTGATTATCACCAAAACTGACTATCTCGAGTTTGACATGTCGTAAAAGGGTAATGCAAAAGTGCAGACACGTTTAGTACCGTCATTGCATCTCTACTATATCTATGATTTAAAGGATTCGTATGCCCCGCCCTACTTTGTGACGTCACTGTGTACGTTGCGGAAAATAAGGTGATTTTAGTGATTTTAAACAGGTCCACTGTTCGTTTCACAGATCAATTAACTAGTTGCATCTCTATTTAGATATAGGCTTTTGCAAAAGCATCTCACTCCCTTAGGCTCACTCTGAAAAGTGAGCCAAAGAGACGCGATTAGCCAGAGCATAGTCGCGTACTAAATATAGAGATTAACACGTATGAAAACAATCAAATTATTAAAATTGAATTTATATTTTTGTTATCTATTTTTATGAAATATAACTGGGTGTTCAATGCACAACTGAACCAATAGAGAAATCGCCCCTGAACATATAAGGGTATAATATCCGTTGTTGTCATATGCTCATTTTATTATTCTCGTTTTGTTTACAAAACTATTTACAAACAGCTAAAATATTTCAATATATTTTATTGCAACTGAACGAAAAAACTTTTGAATCATTACTTATATCAAATTTAATTAAATAAGATGTAATTTCACTAAATTAGATGTAATAATTTTCAATAAATTGTAACATTAATTCCATTTAAAAATGTTATTTTAATTGTGTGACATCTTGTATAAATTAGTATCAGATTGATTTACCATTTAATTATCGGCGCCTAGCAATATGCTTGGAGAGGAAAATTTCTCTAGGTGGGGATCTGGCTGGCTCTCAATATTAGAATCTTTTTATTAAAATTAATTTCTCATCTAATAACTTCAGTACCCAGACTGCAAAAGATAGTGGTAAGTTTTAATAATGTCATTTTAAAAATATCTCAGTAAAAATTATATTTCTACTTATTTTTATTGTTATTTATTTTGAAAGTCAATTTAAATTTACTAAATATGCTTTACTTATTTTGTGAGCTGAATTTACAAATTGTCTATATTAATTAGTTTTTTTGTTTAATTAGTAAATGTTTAAAAGTTAAATTATACAGGGTTGGCCAAACCTCTGTCGTAGTTCTATAACTCCTATTATGCAAATCTTAACGATTTATTCGAAGTATACCTGTCAATGGTGGTCAAAACCAAATATCCCAAAATTATTTTCTTGTGTACAGGGTGGCCCAATAGTAAATTAGGCAAATCACTTATTTTTTTTTAAATTGAATGACCCAACTTTTTTCCAATTTTAGGTACTCTATGGTCACTAGTGCATACTCACAAAATCCCGAGGATTGAGAACCTACCGGGCGCGTCTCCGGGTGGTGGATAGGAGGACGGTCAGAGTATCTGGCTAGTGGCAGCTATAAGTAGGGTGAGGGGACTTAAAAACCCTCAAAATCCTTTGCGAAAACTGTCGCCGCGAACCAACTCCCCAAGTTAAGGCGTAATGCGACCCGTGCCGAGAACTGAATGATACCTGGGTCAAGGTATCGCAAACGGAGCCTCTGGGACACCGGGTCACCTCCCAGAGTATCGCGACTCGCGACCTTACTGCGGCATGCGGGGCTCTGCCGTGGCGGACTGTTTTTCCCTAGCTACTCGTGGGATCAGATATGAATTCTAAAAACAAAAACAAATGCGAAATGCAAGAAAAGGCAACAGCGTCAACCTCGAAAGGGGATACGACGAAGGCAACGTCTCTGGCGAAGGCTGAACAGCTAGCAAAGAGGCGTAAAGTCATCGTCTCCTCCCTGGAAGAGGTAGACCAAATGCCCGAGGACGAGGTACATTCTGCCCGTCTAGGTGGACACTCGAGGTCAAGGCTAAAAGAGCTCTTGAAAACTGGCCTTGATTACACAGCCGCAAAAAGGCAGGTGATCAAGGAAAATTTTCAAAAGGCCCAAACAAAGCCACAAAAGCCCCAGAGGCTAGAGGGTCAAGACAAGGCGAAAGAAGCTGCCAAGCAAGGCGAAAGAAGCTGCCAAGCAAGGCACAAAACCTCAGAAACGCCCAAGGTCAACAGACGCAACACCGCCACAGGTCAGCCGACTGAGGAAGAAGGCCAGGACGGACGAAGTTTCGTTCAAAGAGGCCCTTACCTCAGTGAAGGTTGCAGTGGTAGAAATAGGGTACCCGGAGATCAAAATGAGTCCAGAGAGACTACTAAAAGTCCAAGACTTGATCTCTGAGGCCCACGATAAAATCCCCACCGAGGGAACACAGGTAAGGTTCGCAAAGTGCAGCCATAAGCCAGGTTACCTGGTCGTGACTTGCGCGGACCGAACCAGTGCAGACTGGTTGCGGGACATCGTCACAACCATCCAACCTTGGGAAGGGGCAAACCTGAAAGCGTTGGAGGGTAACGATATCCCTAGGCCACTAGCCTGCACAACATTCGTCCCCGACGAAAGAGGACAAAGGCCCGAAGGGGATAAAATCCTCAAAAGGCTAAAAATAGCCAACCATGGGCTAAATACACACCTTTGGACGGTGTGGGGTAAAACCCCATCGGCAAAAGGTCAAACGTGGGCTTTTTCGATGGATCCTGAATCCCTGAAAGAGCTAAAAAAGCTGGACATGTCCCCCTACTATGACCTAGGGAGACTTAAATTCAGAGTCAAAGGAGGACATGACCAAGAACCCGCCGAAAAGGTGAATAACCCAGGCACAAGCAGGGAAGAGGAAATCAAAGAGTCCTCTACAGAGGAAGAAACCTTGGCAGAGGACGACGAGGTGAAGTCTTCCCTCAGCAGGGAAGAGGACACCAAAGAGTCCTCTTCAGAGGAAGACACCTTGGTAGAGGACGACGAGGTGGAGTCTTCCCACAGTGGGGTCAGTCCCCTCAAGAGGCAAGAAGCCCAAGAGGTGACTGTACCTATGGAACTTGGAGAGGCCTCTAAGAAGGCAGACAAACTGCCCAGTTCACAGAACTGAGCAGATCGATCAGGGTTCTTCAGGTGAACCTCCATCATGCCAAGGCGTCCACCGCTACAGTATGTAGGAGGTTCGACAAAGAGGGTCTAGATTTGGCCCTCTTGCAAGAACCCTGGTTACATGGCGGGAGGGTAGCAGGCCTAAAACCCAACCAAGGTAAGATTCTGTACAACGAAAGGTCTAAAAGACCACGCGCATGCATCTTATACAACAATAGGGTAAATTGTGTACTAATACCGGTGCTGTGCACCGCTGATATTGTTACAGCTCTCCTAACTACGCCGACAGAGGAAGGAACAAAAAGATGGCTAGTCTGTTCTGCATATTTCCCAGGCGAGGAGCTATGTCCCCCGCATATAATGGGCGAAATAGTCTCATATGCGGCAAGGTCTAACCTCCAACTCATCATAGGATGCGATGCCAATGCCCATCACACCATGTGGGGAAGCACGGACATCAACATAAGAGGTGAGTCTTTATTACAATTCATCTTATCCGAAGGTTTAGTAATTGCTAATATAGGTAACAAACAAACTTTCGTCACGGCAACGAGAAAAGAAGTCTTAGATATGACTCTGTGCTCGAGTAAAGCAAGTGATAACATTTCAAAGTGGCATGTGTCAGACGAACCATCGTGCTCAGACCACAGACAGATTAGATTTGATCTAATTACCCCACCTCGAATTTCAACCAAATACAGAAACCCTAGAGAGACGAACTGGGAAAGGTATTCAACATCACTTGGAGAGTATCTCGAAGAGGGTATGGTGGAAATAACAGGTAAACAAAGCCTTGACCGAGCAGTAGACCAAGTAAGTAAGGCTATTATAACCGCTTACGAGAAAAACTGTCCGGAGAAAACAAGGCAGCAAAGAACAAAAACAGTCTGGTGGAATAAACACTTGGAACGCCTTAGAGGCGAAGTGCGAAGGCTATTTAATAAAGCCAAGTCAACCGAAGACTGGGCCCTATACAAGGCTAAACTCACGCAGTACAACAAGGAGATAAGAAAGGCTAAAAGGCAATCGTGGAGGAAGTTCTGTGAGGAGTTATCTGAAACACCCACATGCTCTAGAATCCACAAAGTCTTAGCTAAAGAGGGTGCTGCAAACCAAGTAGGATTTCTCAGGAAAGATGACGAAACCTATACGAAAACCTTCGAGGAAACGTTAACAATGCTCACAGAAGTACACTTTCCGGCCGCAGAAATTTTGCTAGACCCGATAGTAGCATACATCCCTCAAAGAAGGTCTCGTAGGCCAACTCCTTTGGAATGGAGGCTAGCTACAGAAATATCGAGGCCGAACAAAATTAGATGGGCTACAAACAAATTTCAATCATACAAATCCCCAGGAGTAGATGGAATATATCCCATTCTACTACAAAAGGGACAGGAAATTCTAATTCCACATATGTGTCGCATATTTAAAGCATGTATAGCCTGGCGACACATACCAAAGGCGTGGCAAAAGGTGAAAGTCATATACCTCCCTAAAGTAGGAAGGTTTAATGACATGACGCCAAAGTCGTACCGCCCAATCAGTCTATCTTCATTCATGCTGAAAACGCTAGAAAGACTAATAGATAGATATATACGAGACGAAATACTGAGAGAAAATCCTCTCAGCGACCGTCAGTATGCATATCAGCCAGGAAAGTCAACCGATTTGGCCCTGAATGATCTTAACAGGCTATTGTCAAAATCCCTCGAGGATAAAGAAATGGCAGTAGCAACTTTCGTAGATATTGAGGGAGCTTTTAGTAATGCTCAAACAAGATCTATAATTAACGCATTAGCAATAAAAAGGGTACCAGTAGTCCTATGTCAGTGGATAAAAGCCAGCCTAGAAGAAAGGGTAATAACATCATCTCTAGGCGAAGCTACATTGACAGCTAAAGCAGGCAGGGGCTGCCCCCAGGGAGGAGTACTATCACCCCTTCTCTGGTCAGTCCTAGTGGATGAACTTATAAAAAGGCTAATATCTGCAGATTTTTACTGCCTAGGGTATGCCGATGACCTGGCGATCGTCGTAAGAGGCAAGTTCGCAGGTACAATATCGGAGCGCACACAAACCGCTCTAAACATTGTCGACGAGTGGTGCAGAGAGGAGGAACTAACAGTAAACCCTCACAAAACCACAATAGTCAACTTTACAAAACGAAAAGTACCAACAGGACTAAAGTCACCAGTACTGAAAGGAGTGAAGATTCCATTCGCTCAAGAGGCCAAATACTTGGGAGTAACCACAGGTTAACATGGAATCAACACTTGCAAAAAGTCACCCAAAAGAGCACAACGTCCTTCAACTTATGTCGAAGGTTGTGTGGAAAAAATTGGGGATTACAACCAAAAATGTCCCTGTGGTTATATACCAGAGTCATAAGGCCGATGATAACCTACGGGTCGGTGGTATGGTGGCCAAAGACTAGGCAAGCTGGAGGCATTCGACAGCTCAATGGTATTCAAAGGCAAGCATGCCTGAGTACCACGGGAGCTATGAGAACGACTCCAACAGCAGCTATAGAAGTCATGCTAAACCTAACACCACTACATATATTCATTCAAGGCGAAGCCAGGTCTGTCACATACAGACTGCACAAAGGTTCATCGCCCATAAGCAGTTTGCATGGACGCGACTACAGCGAGCTATATAAAGAGTTGGAGAACGACCAAATAATGGGAATGCCTTCAGACGAAATGCTTCCAAAGTATAGCTTTCAAAAGCAATATAAAGTAAGTATACCAGACAGGGAAGCGTGGACGGGAGGACCTCCTATTCATGCAGATCTCACCTGGTATACAGACGGCTCCAAAACCCATGAAGGTTCAGGAGTAGGTATATATAGTACCAAGCCAAAGACAGGAATCTCACTGAGCTTAGGTAAACATGCGACAGTATTCCAGGCAGAAATAGCAGCAATACATCACTGCGCAAAAGAAGTATTAAGACAGAAGGTAAATGGAAAAACCAGGGGACACAAAGGCAAAGGATGTTTTGGGAGAATCCAACAGAAATTGTTTATTGGCAAAAAGAATTTATCATCAACGATATCCCGATAGACGCATCCCTGATCAAAAAAGTTTTGAAAAGTTACATGAAAGATTCACCGAAACAGGAAATGTTGCTTATAAAAAACCAATAATTGCCAAACGTGCTACTGATAATGATAACCAATTATATGTAATTTTGACAGCGATAGAAGATCCTCATGTAAGTTAAAAAAAGATTGCCGAAGTAGTAGGTATAAGTAGAACATCCGTTAGAAGGATTTTAAAACAGCATCAATATCATCCTTATAAAATACAATTGCATCAAGAGCTGAAAGACACCGATTTTGATAATAGAATGGTGTTTTGTAACTGGGCACAAACTAAACTGCAACAAAATCCATTTTTTTTTTTGATAGAGTGCTGTTTTCTGATGAATCTACATTCCACAATAACGGATTCGTTAATAGACATAATTTCCACTATTATTCCACGGAAAATCCTAACATCATCAGAACACATAGCCAAGAAAGATGGAGTGTAAATGTTTGGGGAGGTATAATTGGGGATCATGTTATTGGGCCGTATTTTTTTGAAGGCAACTTAAATGGTCTGATGTATTTAGATTTTTTAGCAAATCATCTTCCTACTTTACTTGAAAACATTTCCCTTGCTGTAAGACTAACAATGTGGTACCAACATGATGGGGTAGCAGCGCATTTTTTACGCGAAGTGGCAGATGAATTAGATGAAAAGTTTCCAAATAGATGGATTGGTAGAAATGGTCCAAAAAAATGGCCAGCTCGATCACCTGACTTAACAAAACCCGATTATTTTTTGTGAGGTTATATTAAAAATCTAGTCTATCATACGCCACCTACAACACCTGAAAATATGAAAGAAAGGATAGTGCAAGCTTTCCATTCCATTACACCTGATATGCTTAGAAACGTTTCTCGATCATTCGCCCAACGAATAAATGTATGCATTAGAGAAAATGGCAGACATTTTGAGCATCTTTTATAAAATGTAAATTTATGTTTTAGGATAAATTTCAAATAAATTTTATTATCGTAATTTTCTTCCTCTTGAATTTATTTTATAACGGCGACAGATAGGTATAGGAAAGTACATAGGGAAGTGGAAGGGTATGAAATTGTCCTTCAGTTGATGAATAAAAATACAGGGTAATACATTTGAACAATTTTTAAAAATTTCCCTCGAAATTTTTGGAAAGTGAAATTAATTTGTGACCACCCTGTACAAAATAAAAAATTAAAACTTGGTCCAAAAAAATCTTTGGTCTATTGGCTTTATACAATCGTAGTTTTTTAAATTCTAACATCAAATTCGAGAGAGCACTGCATATTTTAATAGGCGTCTGAAAATGTAATATTTTTTGGTAATTTTTTTTTTCTGCGAAAGGGGTGGGATGTTAGAAACAATATTTTGTTGGTATGTACTAATGACCATAGAGTACCTAAAATTGTAAAAAAGTTGGGACATTCTATTTAAAAAAAATTAAGTGATTTGCCTAATTTACTATTGGGCCACCCTGTACACAAGAAAATAATTTTGGGATATTTGGTATTGGCCACCATTGACAGGTATACATCAAATAAATCGTTAAGATTTGCATAGTAGGAGTTATAGAACTACGACAGAGGTTTGGCCAACCCTGTATATCGTACAAGAGCCTTATACATAGCGAAAATTAATTCACGAGGCTAAAAAACTATTGATTATGGTATGATAAGAGTTTTAGCTTTAAAGTTGTTGGTACCAGCACGATAAAAATTATTATTTAGAAAATGTCAATTTTTTATTTAAATTTGTAAAATAATTCCTTTCGTATAATTAAATAAACAAATTCATTTATATGTTAAATCTTATTTTTTTATGGTTACAACAATTCTCTTTTACTTAAATTAAATTTTATATAGGTTTTTGTTAATTTCCTTTTGACAAAGCTAGAGTTTATAATTCTCACTAGCTTTCTAAAAATAAAAAAAGAGAATTATTGGCGCCCCTCTCTTTCAGAAAACTATTATCCCCAAAGGTGTCTATTAGAAAAGCCGAATTCACGACTGAGAAAACTATATGGTCAATGTGCTCATTCATTTTTAATTTGATTAAAGGTAAGTAACCTTTGGTGTTAAATTTCTATGAGCTAGTCAAAATTTCTTATAAGTGTTTTGAAATCAACATTTTTTTATTGCAAAGTAACGTTAACATATTGCAAATGGGCGCTGCAACGTGTCGACATATTACAAATTATGAATTTGTTTATTTAATTATACGAAATGAATTATTTTACAAATTTAAATAAAAAAAATATTCAAATTTTTTAAATAATGATTTTTATCATGCTGGTACCAACAACTTTAAAGCTAAAAATCTTATCATACCATAATCAATAGTTTTTTTAGCCTCGTAAATTAATTACCGCTATCTAGATAATTATTTTCGCATTTCGATTCATCTTTTTACAACATATATTTCTAATGTTTGGTCTATAAACAGAAATTTAACAAGCTACTAATTGAAAACTAAGTATAAATTCATTTTCTCTATACCATACAATATACAAAGCTCCTTTTCTGGTTAATAAATGCCTCATCCTTTTCGTATTTAAATCCCCTGACGGTCCTGAACACTGAAGTTTCACTTTTTACCATTCTTAAATGAACATCACAATTCCAGTTCTAGGTTCTCTATTGTTCTTTGTTCACTCCAGTTCACTCGTCAAACGGATTTTGAATCAACAGCGTTTACCAAATACTAGCCGCTGCCCATGAAAGGCATGCATTCAGCCAATTCACTGTGAAAGGTGGAATATTTAGAATAATTTTCATTGTTTGAATATCATTTACAATTACCCCCGTTGGTCAGCTACGTAAATTAGAGACGGTTTTAGTATGTAGGGTCCCATGTGGAATAAAAAGAGAAATTACAGTAAATTTGCCAGTTGTTCAATAGCACAGAGAAATATTATTTAGATTGGTACGTAATCCGTGTTTGCCAAATAATAATAAACATTCATATTCATTTACGAATTTGCTTTTGCTGTTTGGATAACTAAAATTAAAGGAAGTTTTTTATTCATAAAAGTGAGAGGGGTAAATATTAATTTATGAGGTGAAATTTTTTCGGTAATAATTTAGTAGGGAGTTTACTAGTGAAAATTACACAAAAACATTCTTTAATCAATCAAGTAAAGTTATTTTTAATCCTTACTATGACAACAAGGAACATTTCCGAAAATCTTGTTTATCCTGAGTATCTTAAGTATGATTACACTTCAGATAAATAAATAAAGTAGATAAATATCTGTCAAGATTTGTTTAGCAGTATCATGTTCCCCTTCCATTAACGATTTTATGACAATTGGCTTCGACAGCCCATTGGCGATTTTTAATTTAAACGCTACAATAATTCGTTCTGACCAATTGTGATACAGCGCCATTAAAGAAAGATAGAAAACAAGATAATGGTCACATGGCCAAACAGTGACGTCTCTCGGGATGTTGTGTATTATTGTGATGATTCTGTGCCAGATATTTATATTTTTTTCCACGATCACTATCCAAAGTAGGCTGTTGCACATTCAAATCTAATTAGAAAGTTGACGTTTTCATAATTTGACATTATTGGCGCCAAAGTAACTTTGGCACACGCTTGTCTATTTCCATTTGAATTACATAAAAGAAAGTTAATCTGTATTTTAAAACAAAATGTAGGCTAATCTAAAATATTTTAATTGACTTCCTAATATTTTAAATCATCCAACAGTATTTTCTATAATTAGTTAAATGATTAAATCATAAATATTTACCGACATAAAACATTTTTTTCTCTTAGAAGAGTAATCTTATGTAAAATAAACTTACAATATTATAACGAAAGAAGGTAACCTATTTCTAAAAAAAAATAAAATTATTTATTTTATTTTGGTGTGATTGTAGAAAAAATCTTGTGTGTAATTCGAGCAGAAATTCTTTGGCAGTTTCGACAGATTGCCGCTCTCCGCTATCGAGTCGTGGGACATCTTTCTGTCTCCACTGTGCCAAAGTGCAACTTTCTGCTCTTAATACACAAATAGCTATTGTGTAATCTATTGTGAAATATTCAGAAAATAGTTCTGGTAGAAAATACCTTAAAGGCAAATTCAATAACTTTTCACAAGTAGATAAATAGTGCTTAAGATTATTATTAGATTTTTATATATTCTGGTTCGTGATTTTTCAGTTCATGTCTTAAATTAATATGGTTTATGTTTATGTAGATAGGATTTCTAAATATTATTTTTCTTATTATGGTTAGATTTCCTGGAAATCCAGAATTAAAAAACAGTTGGGTACAGGCCCTAGGAATATGCTCAAAGATTGGGGTGAACAGTAGAATCTGTTCTACACATTTTAGAAATACGTAATGTTTATTCCCGATGGTAGGGTATTTTTAAAATAAAAGCTAAACCTATTAAATCCTCAAACCTAGGCCATCTTCAGAAAAATGTAATTATTTATATTAACTTATTTAAAAGTGTGAATTTTTAATAAAAATGATTTATAGGTACTGCAAAGTTAATATTACTCAAAATGTTTTGTTGGCCATAAATAAAAGTCAGCAATCAGCAAATTTTACAAATAAAGTTTGTCCAAATAAGTAAAATGCAAATTTAATTTATTATTTCTTTTATGATTATCGTTTTATTACCTTCTCAACCTTGTACTTGAAAAACTTTAGAGAAGAGGTAAAACTGACATATATTCTGATTTCGTTACTTTGACTCATGCAATTTAAATTATAGCTACATTTGTGTCTTACCAAGTCAGCTAAATCTATCAACATATCATTTCTAATTAATTTAAAACATCTACGGCATGGCACACTATGGCGCTATTTTATTTGGTCAAACTTTTTTGTTTAGATTTTAATAATGACTTGTTGTAAGGTCCGATTACAATTAGAAGAACACAGCTATGTCATAACCATTACTTCGAATTTCGAATACATATTATCTATAACCATCAATAAATAAAACATAAGTAAGTTTTTAAGTATAAAAAAATATTTCCTATATTTCTATAATATTAACATTCCACTAAACGCCCAGTAGGCGACGATAATCAATTAATTACTTTGTTAAATGATGTCGTATCTGTGATCTTCTAATTTTAATCGGACCCTATAACAAAATCTGACAAAAAAATTGTGTTCTAAAAAGTTTTAAGAAAATGGAAAAGTCTATTTTACATTTTACAAAAAACAAAATTTGTTGTAAAGTTCTGCATCCCTTTGTAATCCTTAATCAAGCATAAATTTTGATAAAAATTAAAAATATTCTAATTCCCACCTATCATTGATTAGAATATTTACTGAAATCACGATGATAACCTTTTTCGTTTGAAATTTTAATTTTAAGTAGATAAAAAACTCTTCCAGCTTTCAATTAAAATTAATTTTAAATAAATGATATGGAAAATATTTTTTTTTTTATAAATCACTATTGATAAAGTCCCAAATACACATCTATTATTTGTTTTTCTTTTCTTGAAAAAGTAAATTGCTCGAGAGAGCTCGAGAAAAACGAGGCAATAATCTCCAATCTCGCGGCTTCAGTAACCAAAATGGACAAGTAAATAGACTTAAACGAAATCTAACAAACGCATTAAACAATAAACGGTGTAATATAACTTTACTTATTTATAAATTAATAGCAATTTCTGAAGATCATATCAATAAAACTGTCGCTTTGCCGTCAATTTTATTATAATGTTGGTCAAAGCTAAGTTTTAAGTCAAAATAAAGGGAACAAACTCTAGAATGCCAAAAATCTACTTACTTTTAGTAAAATCCTTAAAAAGTTCATTCAATTTTTGCATAATACCTGCGTTTAAAATGCGAAATAAATTTTAAAATAATCAAGTGTCTAAATAGTTCCACTATATAATGCGTCTAATAGCTATTTATGTTACCAGTTACAAAATGCCTTATATTTTGTGTAACGAGTAAATATTTGCGAAAAGAGCAAAGCTGTTTTTACCCATTATCCTTAAAGGGGTACGTCAAAATTTTACCCTCAACATTTCTGGGCAGTTTTCAATAACCGTGTTCAATTATTTAAAATATAAAATGCAATTTACAACTTTTATTTTTTTTTTTGTGTTAGAGATAATGTCAAATTGTCAAATGTGAAACGATACTATTCATTGCCTTTTTTTGATTTTTCGATTTTCGATTTTTCGATTTTTCGATTTTTCGATTTTTCGATTTTTCGAATTTTCGATTTTTCGATTTTTCGATTTTTCGATTTTTCGATTTTTCGATTTTTCGATTTTTCGAGTTTTCAATTTTCAAGTTTTCGATTTTTCGATTTTTCGATTTTTTTCGTAACCAGTTGCATAGTGTTCTACTTTATGCAACCAGTAGATCGTTTTGACACTTGCTGCGATTACAGAATATATCACTTTAGATGTCAAAATTAGAAAAAGACATTTACATGCATCTCTTATTAAAGATGTTTAGGGGCATCACTTTTTTAATCCAAAATGTATTTCGTAAATGCTAAAAGTTTTTGTTTTTAAATTGACTAAATTTATGTAAATAAATCAAATAAAGTCATACGTACATTTGATTCAATTTGATTAAACTAAGAAATTTAAGTTTTCTTATCAAAACGCACATGTATGTTATGGGATCTCATTACGTGCATGTTATTGTTAAAAGGTGCGGATAAAATTGTTTACATTTATGTTCAAAATTATTGTTTAGATCTCTTAAAAAGTTTTACAAATATGGAAACTAGACTTTACGACTTTATAACAAATATATATATTCTTTTTTCTACGCCCATGTCAATAAACGTTAAAAATCGTACTGTCAACATTCCTTGTAAATGACATTTTTAAAATACCTAACGTAAGCTCCTGTCTTAAAGTAAACATTCAGGTTATCATTTTTTTTAATTCAATTCCTACTTTGATAAAATATGAGTTTTAATCTCATTTGGGACAGACCAAGGTTATTAACGTCGTGTTATATTTATGGGTGAGGAGTCATAAACTATATATATGTCATTGGTGTCATTACAAAGTTTTGGGGGTTTGAGATTCTGCAGAAGCATTATCGGTATGCCTTTCTTCAATGAATTTAAACTTGACTCTTAAGTTAAAAAAAATAATTATTCTCATTTAAAAGACGCCCTTTCATTCTGACTCACTCTGTACAAAGTTGTAAGTTAAAAAACATTATATTAAAATTTAAAAATATTTAAATACAGGGTACAATGAAAAGTAGCTCGTGAATTTAAAAGAGGAGATTTTTAAAAAACACCCTGTATAGGTAATACATAATTTCTGTGTCACTGAAGCAAAACTTATAGCAAAATAATACATATCAGCAAAAACCGCACGTTTTCTACGATAAAAGATATAAGTTCATTGGGACACCCTGTATATTTAAATATTTTTGAAAATCCGCTTGTCTGAGCCGGGAATAGAACTGTTATGAATAAGAAATACGAAAAACAAACAAAAATGCTTTTCAGAAATATTTTTCTTAAATTAGAAGATAAACCATTAAATATGAAGTATTTCATCCTTATTTTTGAGTCTATCCATTAGTGCCATAAAAGACAGGGTATTTGTTAACATGTATGCTGGTTCATCGCTCTGCAGCAAGACAATAAAAAAAAAGTCTAATTAGTTCTATGCGTGTTCCGTATTTTTTCAGGTAGATCCGTGAAAGTTAGTAACTGGATATTAAAAAAAAGAGAGAAACGTTGAAGGAAGATTTAAAAGAAATGCAATACAAAAAACACTAAGTTAAAAATAACTATCGAGCAATTCATCTAAATCGTCTATGAATACTTTTGTGAAGAGCAAAAATGTAGGCTATATAGAAGAAAAAGTATATTATGAACAGAAAATCTATTAATAGTAACCTAAATTAGAAGTTTAGAAAGCTTTGTTGTCTTTTTACTATACGTTTCATAAGTTAATGGGGTTATGAGATTAATGCATTGTACAATATTTTGCGTGCTAACTTTCCGAACAAACAGCTTTATTGTTTTCTTAAAATGGATAGGTAAATGGAAATTCGTGCCGTCGTGTCATAAACTTTTCTAATTTGAAAGGTATAAACCATTACATAAATCAAAATCAGGTTAGTTTAGTGGAACACTTCAGGGACGCGTCATGTCTCCTTACGTGCATTGAGCAAAAATAATTTATTTTTACAGCTTTAATTTATGACAAGTTTGTAGACTTTAGTATTTTAATAAACAAGCATTCTAAAAACATTTGAAAACGTCAGAATAAGAGGATAAAAGTTCAAATCTTCAGTTTAAAGAAGAAAAAAAAAACAACCTAAATCATCGTTCTATTTGGTTTTTTAGTTTTGTTGTAGATACGAAGTCCTGAGAATATGGTGATTCGATCGTTTAAGATGCTGTCAGCACACTTCTATTTTTCAAATTTATGAACTTATTATCCTTTCCGCTAGCAATGTATATATAGATAGTATATTCCATAGTACAGTATTGCCCAAAATAAACCAACTTTAGTACAAAAATCGATTTATGCGATGATTCACATGGCCCCACAAATAATGAAAATGTGCTTCGTCTGAAAACCATAAATTTTTCAAAAACTCTGGATTTTCATACTGTAACGCGAGAATTCTGGCAAAATATACCTCTCTACTGAGATAATCCCGAGGATATAATTGTTGATCTACCTGCATCACATACAAAAATGCGCCCAGCTCCTTTAGGATTCTTTGCAAAGACGTTCTTTTTATACCAAGTTGCAACGCTGTCCTTGTCTAGCTGTCTAAGATCTGCTCAACAACGCGTTTATGATTAATGTTGTTGTTAATTGTACTGGGACGCTCCGGGTTTCCTTTTCGTTGGCACAATACATTACCCCTATTTCTTAACTTTTCAATAAATTTTAAAATTGCCACATTACTTGGGGAAAGTTTGTGTGAATTGGTCACACACGTATCGCAAACTTGCAGCATTACATCGGCAGATTCCATTTGAGCGAAAATAATACTTTAACAAAAACACTCCTCTCTGTTCTTAATACGAATTTTAAAAATTAGGCCCTATTAATTAATTATTTAAGGGTTACTTGACAGATCTATACTAGCTAACTTGGGTATGATAGCGGGCGCAAAGAAATACTGCCAACTTAGTTTCAGTACTGTTTATTTCGGGAAATACTGCATTAGTATAATGATAATAGTTGCGTATCGTATGGACAGCCAGGGGGCGACGTCCCCCACCCACCTTTTCTTGCATTCAGAGGACCTTCGGCGCCCCATCCGCCCTTTGGCCCACGCTACGCCATTGGATGATAAACATTAAACACTTTCTGTTATTATAAATCAAATTATAGGTTAGGTATGTCAAATTACCACAAATTAGGATATACATTCATTATTACAAATAGAAATTGAGAGAGTGGCTGTCCCATGGAGGGGATTAAAGAGGAGGCAGTTTTTTTATTTATTGGCGCCGTCGTGCGCTGCACAATGAAATAAAAGCTGGACCAGCACTTTTACCCCACCACAAAACTAACTACTTTATTACACCTGCCGTTTCCGAAATATTAGGTTGTGGGCCAGGTTTCGTCTAAAGCCAGCCCACACGCTTCGAAAAGGGGTTAGTTGGAATGGGATAATTTATTATACATTAATTACAATATATTACAACAGGAGATACATTTATTGCACATGCCGTTTCCAAAATATTAGGTTATAGGCCAGGTTTCTTTTCAAGGCGGCCCAGACACCTCATAACGGCATTAGTTCGAGTGGAAATATATGTAATAATTTATTGCACATTAATTACAAATGATTACAATAGGAGAAACATTTATTACACCTGCCGTTTCCGAAATATTAGGTTGTGAGCCAGGTTTTATCTATTTCCACTCGAACTAATGCCTTTCCGATGGGTGTGGGCTAGCTTCAGTCAAAACCTAGCCCACAACCTAATATTTAGAAAACAGCAAGTATAATTAATATTTGTTTTATAGTAATAAATTGAAATTAATGTGTAATAAATTATCCCATATATATTTCCACTCTAACTAACACCTTTTCAAAAGGATGTAGGCTGGCTTTAGACGAAACCTGGCCCACAACCTAATATTTAGAAAACGGCAAGTGTAATTAATGTTTGTCCTATAGTAATAAATTTTAATTAATGTGTAATAAATTATGCCATATATATTTCCATTCCAACTAACACCATTCCGAAGGGTGTAGGCTGGCTTTAGACGAAACCTGGCCCACAACCTAATATTTTGGAAACGGCAGGTGTGATAAATTGTAAATAATGTGTAATAAATCGTAATTAATATGTAATAAATTATTCCATATATATTTCCAGTCGAAGTAACGCCTTTCCGAAGGCTGTGGAATGGCTTTAGACTAAACCTGATCCACAACCTAATATTACGGAAACGGCAAGTGTAATAAATATTTCTCCTCTTGTAATAAATTGTAATTAATGTGTAATAAATTCCCCCATAGTTAGTTTTGTGGTGGGGTAAAAGTGCTGGTCCAGCTTTTGTTTCATCACTGCCCACCTTTCCCTTGGACCGTCTCTAGAACTCTTAGTAGTAGAATCTTATAAACAGTGGCGGTTTGCCCGTAAGGGCACTTGGGCACGTGCCCTAGTATAATAAACAAAAATAACTTACATATTTTATATTTTCCTCAATGCCTATTATTATTTTATCTAATATTCAGCGCAAACCGCGTTGGCACGACACTGGACGACCAGGCGTTGAGCGACGTTCCGAGAATTCCGAAATAAAGTGAAAGATGGGCACAGGGCATAGTAAATATGTGCCTCTGTTTTATCTCTCATTATGATGCGAAAAATAAGAACAACGACAATATCGCTTAGCAAGAGATGAACACATGCGATGGATTATACGTCACAAGCGGGGCGCTGTCCTCATCGTGACGTGCTGTACCCATGGCACAGATTACCTAGACCAGATAGGAATGTACGCAGCGGCATCTTTACCGGCTCCCTCACAAAGGCGATGCCGCTTTCGGCTTAAGGTGCGCGTTTGTTGGACCATGATAATAATTTATTTATTGTGATTACGAAAAAACGTTAGTTAAACCATTGAAATAGTAAAGAAATAAAACTACAAAGAAAAATAACTTTTTTTCAAAAATATGATGAAAAAAAATTTGACAATTACATTTTCGGAATCTGTGGAGCTGCTAACTATCCTGTGTATAATTCCCATGACCACAGTGGAGAGTGAAAGATGTTTTTCGACACTAAAACGTATTAAAACATTTTTAAGGAACAGTATGTGCCAAGATAGATTGTGCGCGTTAGCCATGTTATCCATCGAAAAAAAACGTATTCGGTCCATTCCAAATTTTAATAATCTGATCATCGATCACTTCGCTAGCCAAAAATCCAAAAATCCAAAATAATGGACTTCAACTATAAGAAATAGTATACAACTGCAGCGGTACCTAGCAGTTAGTCTTTAATTTTGTAATATTTAATTTGTTTTGAAATATATTTAATTTTCATTAAGCGGAGAACTTGTTTTCCTAAGGGAAAAACGAATTCCGGGATTTCTTTCCAGTGTGTGCCCCACTGCCGCTAGTGCCCACGAGCCGCCACTGCTTATAAATAAGGATCAAAATTTGAACGAGATGAAATCTAAAGAGTACTATGAGTGATTCTCGTCACAGCAAAGTTTATAAATTCATTTCTAATAACTGTTAAGAAATTGCTGAAAAAAGAAGATACGTTTAAATCACTAAATAGCATCAGGCAAAAGCACACATTAATGAAATAGATACCTACTAATATAAAACTATAGGAAATATTACTTTGATCAATCCTTGAAATAGCATGTTAAAACCTGTGCTTTTTTCAAACACAAATAATTAATTTAAATATGTTTCTTATACTCAATTTTAAAAATAATTTGACGATAAATTAACTTGGTGCGTATTTTTTATAAGTAAACTTACATAAGAAAATTAGAAGTCTTCTATACCTGAAACAAGAAAAATAATTTATTAGTACACAATAAATAAAGTAATTTACATAAAATTATTTAAAACACATATTATAGTAACATTTATGTGTGTTTATTTTATATAATTTATTTGTTATGTTTCACTACATAAATAAAACATTTAATGAATGTTACTAATAGTAAAAGGCCAATAGTTCCTATCAAAAGAATAATTAGCACTATAACGAGTACATTTTAATTTAATTATCTCGCTGTATTTGATTAAAATTTAGTTTAAACGTGAAGCATATTTTACTACTGTAAGTTTAATTTAGGGACAGTCCTGCATATTTGTCGGTTCGGTCAATAATATATACATCCAGTATATCGCCAATATCATAATTTATCACCAACAAGCAGCTCGTTGCGGCACTACTGAGCATACGCACTGAGTCGTAATCAGACGATTCTGCATTATTAAACTGTGTTATTCGTATTTTACGAACTTGTTATTTTGGATTTTAAATTCCGACTTAGTTATTATAAAATTTAATTTATTAAAACTAATAAAAAAAGAAAGAAAGTTTACTAGGATCAGCCAGGAGGGGTCGGGTTATAATGTAAATAAAAGGGCCAGGATATATAGAGTATTCCGTTCCTTTAATTATATTTCTATGACCAGATGTCAAATTATTCGTCCTCGCCCCTTGTGCGTATTGTGAGGTTAGAATGACGATACATACAAAAAAAATATAAGATCTTCGTGTAACTTTTACCAAGACAATTCTAATTATGAATAGGGTAGTTGCCCCTCAAGTACTTACTCTTGGTTCACAGGTAAGGATTTGCAATATACAGTACTAATTAAATAACCTATAAAACTAATTTCAATACAGAAAAGATACCCGAGATGAGGGCCAAACCCTGCTTTAAAATCGATAATATATAATTACAAACGATTAGTAGGCTACTAATATATGATTAATCGAATGGTTCCAACAAACAACTGATATTCAATATCTAAATTTGTAGACATACAGTGTATTAACTGGATGGTCCGAATGAAGATTACCCTGGATGTATTTTGGGACTAATAATATGGGAAGGTCCTACCTTAGTATTCCTGAAGGATATTCGGTAAGTCTGGTATTCCTTATTTGATTAATTAACTGGTAATTATGGTTTTTCTTCCAGGATCATCCAGGTATACAATACGTGTACTTTAATCTGGCACTGGCCGCTGTAGTGAAGTTTCCAAGTGATTTATATCAATTTATTTAAGCCCAAATTACAGAGTTGATATATATGATCCAGACAACTAGTTATCGAGAAGTTAAAAGTAAAACTAGTAGTTAACGAGGAGCCGATATAAAGTTGAGTACAAATTGTAGCTAACGAAAAGTTAACGTGAAACTTGCAGGCCTAAAGGGCACCACTTATCTTATTCTTCTCAGCTGTTTTTACCCGACGGTTAAAAACGTTGAAAGTATCAAAGAAAGCTTAAAAATATTATTGTTAGGGTAGCTATAATCTATATAAAATAAAATAAAACATAAATAACCGGCATGATGGTAATAAAAAAAGCAAACGGTCCATCCTTTCGGTTTTCCAACGAAATCCAGTAAAATGTTAAAATATAAGGTTAAAGAAACATTACCTGACAATTATCCCAACGTTAACACACAATAAATACTTAAAAGACAAGATAATTATGAAAAACTACTCATAACAGCTAATTTATCGGCACATACTACCACGTTGAACTCGATAAACCAAAAGACAGCTTAAATCAACAGTCCGTTTAACGGCGTGGTTGCCCAAAGAAACACTAGGTTCCGTGCGCATACCATACTTACTATCGAGAAGAAAGCGAGAGGTTGTCGTTTAACTTGTGTTACGAGGGGTTATGGAGAAGTTGTTGTTAAAATACGTAACAATATATATTAAAAATATTTCATTGATGTCCATATATTTGTTTTATTAATTCAGTATCATCGACAAAAATGTAGAGATTGTTCACTCGGCACTCCTTATAAAAATTGTATTTTTTTTGCAGACAAAAAGTATTGAATAACCCAATTTAAAACCTCTGTTATGACTGTCTTGATAATATAATAAACCAATATTAAATGTGTAATTTTCGATGGATTTTCCTACAAAAACTCTAATGCGCATGCGTTGTAGTGCCGCTAAACAACTCAGAGCTGCACCATGTTTCAATATGTCGACAGAATCGTGTAGCGTTTCACTGGTGGGGAGTATAGGGGTTCGGGCTGATTTGTTAAGGGAAGAATTGTTAAATCCACGATACACTTACAATATGTTCTTGCGCAGATAGCTCTATCCTTGTCAGATGATATACCATCAAGTGGATCACAAATCCAACGCATCTCCTTAGTTATGACGGAGTGATCCAAAACAATGTTACTAAAAATTTACTTTTCTTTGAATAACAGTTTGGATTTAATTAGGAGTTTTTCGTAGTTGTCACAAACATGACTTGTATATCGGTCTTTGTCAGTCATGGCTTACTTTAGAAACATTTTTCGTGGATCACACTTACAAGTGTTAAGATGTTTTCGATAATAAAAAACTGTAACATAACTACTTAGTATTTTTAAAATTTTTAAGAAGTAAAATTGAAAAGTGAGTTTTTGATTGGAGGGCACCACATCAATAAATGCTTGTACATGGGTTTGCTGTCTCCAACGCCTATAAAAAACATCAACAACCAAGGTTTCTCCTGATGGTAGATATAACTCCTCTTTGCCAGACATCTCTTGGTAAATGAGATCTCTCTTGTTGTGTTAACGAGATAACTGAAAATGTTTCTGTCTAAGCACGAATTCAAACACCGCCTAATGCAATGTGCTACGCAACATGTACACAAACTATACGTGTATGTTTGATGGTGTAAAAACTTGGTTACCCATTTACCACAGAGTTATAATGCACAAATTCTAATATTAAATAGCAAAGAAACCGAGTCAAAGGCTGATATTATTTAATCGTTGTTGTGTAACTGTAAAGTAGGTAACTCTTTGCTGGTGTATCAAGAATACTGCTTTGTGCGATATATATCGTTGTTTTTCTCTATATAAACAGCTCGTTTGTCTGGTATAAACATTCAAAGGTATTATTTATCAAACACATTTCTAGTTGCGGTTTTCATTTTATTATTCTATTACACCATTACCCGCAGAGAAGTTCTCGAAGTTGGAACGTTTAATCTTATTATCAAACTTGAACGGTTACTTACCATCTGGTTGTGATTAGTAATGGCATAAAGCAGACTTAAACGTTTTTAAAGAACAATTTAAATTGTTAAACAGGTATAAGTAGTAAGATGTTATAAATCTTTACGATATATATTTTTTTTTATAAAATACTAACTATAAACACTGGAATACCGGAAGGATTTTTTATTTATTTTATACTTTATTTACATGTCTAAAGATTCAGGTTATAGGGTGAAACTGTTTTAATTAACCCGGTATTTATCAAGGTAATTAGATGGTATTGACTCCCTCAAGCAAGACATACAGTATTGGCGGTTTGCTGTAGGGCTATAGCCCCTGTACAAGGGGAAACCAATTTATGTAAAAAGTGTAATCTATCTATACTATTTTTAATGACAAAAAATAATGTATTTCCCGTTTATTTATAACTTTCATACGGATACTTTTCTTTTACTTGTTCAAATTAAAATCTGGCTAGCCGTTCCTCACGTTCAATACATTTTCTATCAGCTAATGTTGCTGGCTGGCAGGTCTAAAAGTTTTAGCGCCCTGAACTGACTTATTTGGGCAGTCAAATCGGGCGACTTTGCTCGCGCTCGTAGATCCCAGATACGGAATTTTTACATGCGTAGGCAGTAAGTCTATTTATTATCTTAGCAGTGTTGCCAATGTCCAGATAATTAATTTATCTACGGTAGTATTACAATACTGGTGTAGCATAATCGAATTAAAGGATTTCTCGAAAGAAATATGGATTTACCCGAGAGTAGAGTATATAAATAAACGCTCTGTCTGCAGCCGTGCAGTGGTAAAAATTATTTTAAAAGCTAATGTTTCGAGACTTTCGCTGGCAGAATAATGCCATAATATTAAATCTTTACAAAGGCCTACTCCCGACTTAAATCTTAGACAAAAGTTCAAAAGGTTTATATACCAGACGATTTTCAAGCCAAGTCTATAATAAAATCAAGCATCAATGTGTTTTAACAAATTAGATAAGAAGTGTTTTAACGAATTAAAAAAAAATTGTGACAAAACTAATACTTTTGACGAAAAGTGATATAACACAAGTAGGTACTTAAGTTGACATAAATAAAAAGTGTATAAAATTAAATGCTATCAGATTACCTAAAGTGCTTTATTAAGTTTTGATAATTTTTTTCAAAAGTGGCCCTTTTTCCCTATAGACTAAGCCAAGTATTCCACGTGATCTGATAGAACAAAAAAATTCCTGAAAATGGCCGTTCTTAGTGATATTTATAACAACTTAAATATAAGTTTTGTCAAACGTCAGTTTTAGGGTTACTACTGAATTTATTATTGTTATTTTAGTCAATTGATGACATCAATTTACTGATGTAGAATACTGGTAACATAAGATTCAATTTCTTCAATTTTTTAAATATAAAATATAAATAACTCGAAGCTATTCAGGTGTTTGAGGGTTATTAGCATAAACTTTTCCCTTTAAAAAGCGAAATAGTTCAATGGTGTTAGGTCGCACGACCTAGGCGGTCAATTAACCTCAGCTCTTCGAGAAATTATTTGATTGTCTAATCTCTCCCTTAAGAGATGTAGTGTTTGATCCGATGTGTGGCAAGTATCACCGTCTTGCTGAAACCACATGTTCTCGACATCCATACTTTCTAATTCGTTCCACAAATAATATCTAATAATTGTCCTGTATCCCGCTCCATTCAGTTATCGCATCACCACGTTCATTCTAGAAAAAATAAGGACCAATAACACCACCAGACCAAAAACCACACCACACAGTCACTTTTACTGGATACAGTGGTTTTTCCTATATTTCTCTTAGATTTTCCTCGCCTCATATTCTGCAATTCTGCTTGTTTCGTATCCACCGATTTCGAAATGGACCTCGTCGCTAAAGATAATTCTTTTAAAAAACCGTTATTTTCTTGCCTTCTTTCTAAAGCCCAATTAACAAACATACGACGTGCCACACACACTTCGCCTGAAGCACAAACAGGTTGACCCAAAATGCCAATGAAAACGAAAAACTCCGCAAAGATCTAGAAAGTACTGGGACATCTCAAACTCTAAAAATGCACATTATACTTGATCACTTGAAAGAGGGCATTTCATTATCAAACAACGATGGTTTGGGTTTGTGGTCAGAACAGGCCGGAGAATCTGTTCACAGATAATTTTTTAAATTTCGGGAAAGATTCAAAATAAATTTTTTACATGGTTCATATTCCAGCAGTTTAAAAACACCGGTAGTTACTTTTTCTTCGCAGCATTTATAAAAACATGCCGTAGTTAGTTATCATATCATTATTATTTTTATTTTTGTTTTCATTTTTATTTTCGCGCCATGATATTTATCTCATTAGATGTGTGGAAAAAATATAGCTTAAACGTTAATTATGATAAAAAAATTATGACAAAGTGAAAATCCACCTATCTTGAAAAAAGGATCAGCTAGGATTTTCATTCAAGAGGGCTTTTAATGTACTATTAACCGCCAACAAAACGCTGTTTTTCGTTTTCATTGGCATTTTGGGTCAACCTGTTTGTGCTTCAGGCGAAGTGTGCACATGACCGTTTGGTTTTAATTCTTGACTCAACTGTATTTTATAAGCTGTTAAAGTAAGATCTTTTATAAAAATGTTTTGCAAACTCGATCTTTTAATGTTGACTTGCTGTGAACAATTTCATGCTGACATTTTCGGGATTTCACCAACACTAGCCCTTACCGCAGCAATGTTCTCCTCTGATCGGGCAACACGATTGTAAACACGGCGCCTGTTAACTTTTATTGACCCAGTATGTTGAAATCTCTTCATAAAATGGTGCTAAATTTCTTACGAAATGCGTACGGCATCTTCTTGCAGTTTCAGCAAAATAATCCCTATTTTGGTAATAAGTTTTCACAATAAAAACGCGGTCTTCGATAGACAGTTCCATGTTGACTAAAAAACAAGTAACTGCAAAGATTTTACTTGACATATGTCACCATAGAAAAACTGTCAATGAAGATTAGCAAAAATGACCATCAATTTAAATCGGAATGTCAAATTTGGACACCCTTTACAATATTTTTTTCTCATATTTTGAAAACACCTTGCATTTAAATCTCAAGATTAATATTGTCTGTCTTTGATTCGGTTTAAGTTTAGAAGTTCTACAATTTTTTTCCACACATTAGACATCAAAAAGTTAAATTTCCATTAATTAAATTTGAGGATTTAAAAGAATAATTAATGAACACCTAATCGTTAGTAACGAAATTTTTATGTTACATTCCAAAGAATGAACTTTTATGCATAGAATACGTATGTAATTCTAGATAAATCCACTTTTGTACTATATCATATACAGAAAAATCTCTTATTACGAGTAAATTTGACTGTGTGGTTATTTCTATACCACTGCACAAAAATAAGAACTTGGTAGAACAGAGTCCTCATAAAGATCAACTTCACCTCATTTTCTGCATATATGTAAATACACTGCTCTCTTTCATTTCACAGTATACGCCTGTTTTGTAAATTTAATACATAATACGTATGCCGAAGGGCTCCTGTTGTGTTGTTTCACATCCATTTCCGCAATCTTTACAATGTTTAATCTGATGCTTTTTCTGGCTCATGTTTCTGTTTCGTATTTTGCTAATCTTCGGTGGTGTTTTGAAAACATGCACGACTGTTAATAGTTGAAGAGGTTGTTGAAAATAATCAGGAAAATTACCTGGATTAGGGAGTAGCAACAAGTTTTTAAAATTCCCCGAACACAACGTAAGCACTACAAAAAGCTAATGGAAATAATTTATACTGTATGTTCAAATTATTGAATAAATATTTCAATTAAATTTTAATTATTTCACATATTTTCTTTATAGTTTTTGTTAAGTTTATGCTGTCTTCGGAAACGTCAGCAAACATGAAAATAATGTTAGAAATTTATACTCGAAAACATTTGAGCGCCAGTTTTATTAACATGCTTTGCCCTAAAATCTTTCGATACGGCACCAGAGGGAGATTCGGAATATTCTTGAAGTCAAAGTATTCTCGACTCAAACTCTAAAAGGCAATAATAATAAGTGGCAGCAAAAGAAAATCTGGGTGCTGTAAAGGTATAAGTTGGGATCGTGGTTATGGTTAAATAATCGAAAAATTAATGCATAGTTTATTTATTTACAAAAATAAAAACAAAAAATACTTGTGGCACTCGGGGACTGCCGCGGTAAAGTTATTGCATAGCATTTTTTATCAACTTATGCAATAATAATTATTTATTTTATTTATGCAGTATTTTTTTTTCTTTGATATTGTCACGAATTGCATTTAAAAATAATTAGATTTTTATTAAAGATAAAATAAAGTACCTTCCAAAGATATAATTTTATTTCAATCTTTAATAAAAATCTAATTCAAGTTACACTTTTTGAGCGTGGTGACCGATAAGAAAACAATTTTTTTTCTTTTATTGAATAAATGAGAAGTTAATATTGTTTAAAATATTTTTATTATCTTACAATACATGTAGGTTATTCAGAAATTTTTATCATTGAAACTATAGGTTTATGGTAACTGAAATAAGAAACAAAGTTTGAGACTTGATATCCTCTAAATATCTGGAAAATACCGCGTCAATGGTGGTCCCATATTTTGTTGTGAATTCTTGTGGATCATTATTCATTTTCAAATTCAATTTTTCCGAAATTGTGTCTAAAAGAGATAGAATCAGTTAGCAGCTAGTCTACACGCATACGTCTAGTCGCACGCACACAAACACCGTGCCGAAGTCTGCCGAACTGAAACGACGTTAGACGATGCACGGCTTTCAACGCCGCACCCTGTGCAGGTCGGAGTTACGGAATTTCTGTTTCGATTTTTCGATTTTCTTTTATTGAATAAATGAGAAGTTAATATTGTTTAACGCCGCACCGCTGTGCCGGTCGGAGTGGGGGGTGTTAGGTTTTTTTTTCGTTACGGTCGTTACGGAATTTCTTGATTCGGTCGCGGCACTCAAAGCCCGCGATAAAAGCTATGCAATAGCTTAAAACAGTTTTCACAATTATTATAAACCTAAATCTAAGCATATAAAAAATATTAGTGATTAATAATGATATAAAGGTATATTAAATAAGATGGATAAAAATAGGAAATTAATACTTAATCTAAATGTGAAAGATAAAAATGTTTTAAGTTATTGGTGAAAGTTGTCAAAGAATCAGAGAAAATGTCAATGTCAGTGAGAGTAGGTAGTAATTTGTGAAACTTTGATTAATATTAAATGTGTATTTATTTCTAGTATTATAAGAGGGAACAATAAATTGTATTTTACTTAAGATAGCACTGGAGTCAATTTGGTTATTTACAATTTTAAAAATAAATCTGAAAGTTGTCTCCTATCAGATAATGTAATAAGTTTTAAATCTTTTTTTATGGCATAGACATTTTGCGAACTATGGTAGAATTTTTTATCAACATACACTGCAAATTTATTCTGTAAGTTTTGCAATCTATCTATGTAAATATTATATTGAGGGTTCCAAATTACGGTACTGAAATTAAGTAAACTGTTGAGATATGCCATATACAGAGTTCGAGTAGAATCAATACTTTTAAAAACATGACAAAATCTTATAAGGAAGCCTAATGCTTTATTTGCTATTAAGGAAATGTAATTTATATGTGTGTCAAATAAAAGTTTACTGTCGAAAAAAATTCCGAGGTCTTTTACCTCAGAGACGCGATTTAGAGTTTCATTATTGAGGGAGTACTGATTGTCAATAATATTTTTATTTCTAGTGAAAATGATCCAATGACATTTCTTTGGATTAAGAAAAAGGTTATTGTTTTGATAGTAAAGAGCCAGCCTATTCAAGTCGTGTTGAATTAGTAAATAATCAAAGGCACTAGTGATTTTTAGGAAAATTTTGCATATTTGAAACATGATGCAATGTCATTAATGTATATTATAAATAGCAGAGGACCTAGGGGTGAACCTTAAGGTACTCCTCATGTGACAGTAGCAAGCCGAGAACGATACCTACCAATAGAGTCTGCTTGAGATCTTTTACTGATGTATGATTTGGACCATCTTAGTAAATTGCCATGAATACCGACTCCAGCCAATTTTTTAAGCAAAATAGCATGATCAATCTTGTCGAAAACTTTATTGAAATCGGTATAGATAGTGTCTACTTGTGTTCCTCTTTCCATATTTTCTAAGAGATAATCTGTATACAAAAATGAGTTGGATTCTATCGAACGATTTTTAACAAACCCGTGCTGCTCCTGAATAATAACTGAATTTATGTCAGCTTTTAGATAATCGGTTATAATTGATTCAAAAATTTTAGAAATAATGCAAAGTTTCGAAATTGGTCTATAATTTTCGACATGATACCTATTACCAGATTTAAATATCGGAACTACAAGGGCAGTTTTCCAAGAGTTAGGAAAACAACCCTCGCAAAGCGATTTGTTAAATATAATAGACAATATATCTGCCATCTCATTAGCACAGCTTTTTTAGAGACAAGTGGGTATATTATCGAAGCCAGCAGCTTTATCTGGAAGTTTTAAAATCTTGTCAAAGATGTTGCTTTTGAAATAAAATAATTACTTATGTGATGTAAGGTGTCATGCCTGTCATTAATTATTATATTATTATTAGGAGGATTGAACACAGAATTAAAGTATCCTGAAAATATTTTACAAATCTTATCATCTTCAGTTATCATTCTACCACCATCTTTCAACGCATTAATGACATAGGATTGGCCTTTTTTAGATTTAATAAACTGCCATAAGTTTTTTGGGTTACAAGTGATTGAAGTTTCAATTTGCTTAAGGTAGTTCTTGTAGTCGTGATCAATTAAGTAGTTTGAACGTCCACGTACCATTTTAAATGTTAAGTAGTCTAAGTTATTGTTGTGATACTTTTTCCATTTAATATGAAATTTTCTCTTTTCTTTGATAACTTTTATTGTTTCAATTTTAAACCAATGTGGATAATATGACTTAATTTTTTGGTACTTAGGAACATGTTTCTCTAAAATGTTATACAAAATTTTATAAAATTCCTGAACACTATCGTTCGTATTGAAATTTGAAAATTCTTTTGTACAATTAAAGGACTGTAATTCTGTCTTTAGAGCATCGTAATTACCTTTACTAAAATTAAAAATAAAACCTTCATTAACAAATTTATTGCATAACCCTTTCGAGCCGATTGGTACGATTGGTACTCATATGTACCATCAGTGCTTTGAAAAAGACTAACTTTTCTGTTTTGCATAATTGGTGGTTTTATTGTGTACCAGTCCGTTCGGTAGTGTTTACTACGCCACAAATATTCATGTAAACGTTCTACATAACCTGAAAGCACGTGTTTTGTCTTTAGTTTCGAATGATAGCTGAGACTGTTCGCAGTGCATTGCTATATTTTTAACCCTTGCCTTGAATGTTAGCGAGATAATAATAGTTTTGACAAAATACAAATTGCTGATCAATACGTTGGTAAGTGCATATCAATTTATTATCATTTTTATAAAAATCTGCACAGGTACCGGCATCGGTACCCACTTCAGAAGACTACTGGTACACATATTTACCGTGCGTCCTATTTCAGGTAAGGTTGTGAAGAAATGACGCGAGGAAAACTCTCACAAAAAGAGATTCAAAGGCTTGCAGAAGATTTGTCCGAAGTTGATTCAGACTCAGAACCAGAAATTTTTGCCAGTAGCAGTGATGAATATAAACCAGATAGCGACGTTGAGGATACTTCTGAAGACGAATCACCGGAAGTTAGGAAGAAAGTCACGAATCCTCCGAATTTGAACGATGAACAGGAAAGAGGAAATGAAACAATTGTCAGGAACAGGACGAAAATGGGGTTTCAAATTCCTTTATTCTTTGGGCTGATCCTGACGATTCCTTCGAACCTCTAAAAAGCAGATTTCTCACCTCTTCAAAATTTTATGAAACTTGTTCCTCGATCTCTTTTTATACATATTGCGCATTGTACAAACGAGCGTATGAGAATATACACAGATGCAGTATCTTAACGTGCCCGGATTGAAGAAACAAATTTTGGAGAAATTCAGATACTCCTAGGTTGTAAATTTATCATGTCATATTGGTCTGAAAGTCCCTCACTGGGAAATCAGTCAAT
Organism: Psylliodes chrysocephalus; assembly: GCA_927349885.1. Classification (NCBI taxonomy): domain Eukaryota; kingdom Metazoa; phylum Arthropoda; class Insecta; order Coleoptera; family Chrysomelidae; genus Psylliodes; species Psylliodes chrysocephalus. The sequence continues at coordinate 37,348,494 of OV651818.1, forward strand.
ACAATCTGCTATTTCTCGTGACAGATTCAAACTTATAAGTTCAAAATTATATTTCGCTCCTCCTAAAAAACCTGATAATTGCGAAAAGACTTATTACATTCAGGATGTTGTGGAATGTCTGAAATCAACATTCCAAAAGTACAGAGAAGACAGCAGCTTTCAGAGTATTGACGAAAGCATGACAAAATTCAAGGGACGATCGTCTCTGAAACAGTACATGCCGATGAAACCGGTGAAATGTGGCATAAAAATGTGGCTGCGATGCGATGCACAATCAGGCTACACATATGATTTCAACATCTATGCTGGACGAGAAATTGAGCAAAAAATTGGTACATTAGGAGAGAGAGTGGTGAAGTCGCTCGCTTCTACAATCCAGCAAGATGATGTAACTCTTTGTTTCGATCGCTTTTTCACGACAGTTAACTTATTGCAAACTATAAAATATCCCTCACTTGGCATTTGTATGACAAATCGACGAAATTTACCGAAGATCGACACAAAATTAGAAAAAAGTCAATGCGTGTTCAAATGTACGTCCGATGGATTGACGTATGTCAAGTGGCGAGATACAAAGGATGTATGTGTTTTGAGTAACTGTCACACAAATGATCTAACTACAGTAAATAAGACTCAAAAAGACGGGAATAAAGTTGCAGTTCAATGTCCAGTTATGATTGCATTTTACAGAGAAATCATGGCAGGTGTTGATTTAGCTGATCAGATGTCAGGTCTTTATGAATTAGATCGTAAATCCACAAAATGGTGGAAAAAGATATTTTATAGGCTCATGATGATGGCCGCTGTAAATTCTTGGATAATATACTGCCAGTTGAAGAAAAAGAAAATTCCATTCGAAAGCTTCCTCGTTGATTTAGCTGAAGAATTGGTATCAGAAGGCATCAAAACAACTTCGGTTAGACGATCGTCGAAGAAAGGACGCCTATCGAAAAAGAGGCAGACCCTGCAGAACGTGTCCTTGCATTTGCCGTACGAAGGAGGAACAAGGAGGCGTTGCAAGAGGTGCTCCGATAATACAAAACAAACAAGAACAAAAACAATGTGCCAAGAATGCGATATACCACTGTGCAAGAACTGTTTCGCGGATTATCAGATGTAGTTGTACACTTATATTATAATAAAGAGATTTTTCTAATATTGTTTTTGTTTCTATATACACTTTTGATAAATGAAAGTAAGTACACGAGTATGAACATTTAGTACTGGTGGTACACATAATAACCATTCCGTGGGACTAGTGGTACATATAGGTACCATACTTCAGGACTGATGGTACACTGTTGTACCACACCTCCACCCCCAAACCAATAATAATTTTCATATTTTTAAAATGAAAAATAAATATATGAACACAACAGAACACGATACGGTTAACGAAATATTATTATTTTTTATATACAAATACCGTCTTGAAAGGGATAAAGGAATATTCGGATAACTGAAAGTAAACTCCAGTGCAGTGTGATTAATATCTTCCGTCACTAGAGGACTATCAGTAACAGACAAGTTTTCAACAGTAAAATTGTTTCACATAACTAGATCTAATGTATTATTTGAAATGTTAAGAAAATGATAAAACTGAGAGAGACCACATCAAGAAATTGTATCAATAGATTAGAATAACCATCAGTAAAAATTTTTGGCACACAATTTTCATTAACTGTATCTAAAGACCATATTAAATTCGGTAGATTAAAGTCTCCGCAAACAACAAATGTGTCATCAGGATAACCGTTTATTATTTCGCTTAATTTTGTACAAAAAATGCTTAATGACGCTGAATCTTTTGGTGGTATGTATGCACAACATAGGAGAAATTTAAAAGAGTTACCGGTAGAGGTTATTGTGAACCATAAATCTTCAGAATCTGTCATCCACTCGTGCCGTACAACACTACATAGAACTTTATTTACACCTATTAATACATTAATTTAGTTATTCATTAATTTAGTTATTCATTAATTTAGTTATTCATTAATTTAGTAATACATTAATTTAGTAATACATTAATTTAGTAATACATTAATTTAGTTTCAATAATCGAATGTTTCAAATTATACCCCGGTAATACCCTGATCAAAATAGACAAGTAAACTAGGATATTCGAGCTGAAAGAAAAAATATAACGGGGATGGATCTTAATGAAACAGTACAATGATTATGTTTTTTTTTTTGTTAACGTTTAAATATTTAATTTGACAATAACGAAATATTCGATCCATTCCTGTATTTTAAAATAATTAATTTAACAATTATTATTGAAAAATATTTAATCTAGTTCCGTATCAAATCACACTGTATTTAAAATTCGTAACCGTGTCTGTGTGCACCTTCAACGGTCAGCCGCTAGTGAGGGATTCTTTGGGGAAGGTAGACTTCCAACGAAGGAACAAGAGACTCAAACGCGTTTTTGATTTTTTTTGACGACCTTTTTTTCTTAAAATCGTATTTAGTTTATTAGATTTCACACCTAATTTGGATTTTTATTTTTACTCGAAATAGATTTCGTTTTACCGTTGTCGAATAATTTAACGTAAATTAATTTAGACCCGAATACTTTAGGAATAATTTTCCCAGAATAAATTTAATTTGGATTTTATATTTTTTGACTCTTGTTAACTGAATTTATTTTCACAAATATAAGTAGATACCGTTGCCGGGCCTTTGATTTATTTTGTTTGTCGGGTATAGATATTTATTTTATTATTAAGTAACACTTAGTTGGTTGAGAATTAACTTAGATGATTAAGAACGTCTGGTTACTCTTAACTTTTCACGTGTTACCCGAAAATCATTTGCTCTTTAGTTAGATTTTATTTTCGCACGTTAGATAATCTCAGAAACAGAAAATAAGAGCGTTAGCCGTGGCTTAGAAGATAGTAAACTTAGTGACTTGGACATTGCCTCGGGGTTATCCGAGTAATTAACTTATAGTCTTAGGTTTTGTTGCCGGGCGAATAACAAAAATTTAATTGAAGTTGTAGGCTGACTTCGGGTTGGTACTAGTCTAAGACATTGTATCCCAGATTCGTTGGAAAATAATTCAAAGTTTTATTTAATACTAACCTGATCGCAGAGCTTAGACGATAGAGAACGTTGGGCTATTATCTAGACGGCCCAGATTTTGTTCTTGTTTCTATAAGTCAGTTTCAAACCTTTGCGAACTTCGACAAAAAAATAATTACGATTTTATATCTCAAAAATTCTGTAATTTAATTACAGGAAGCAGTTGAAAACGCTTATGCTGATACTGGTGATAAACGGACGGTTATTTTGAGAACTAACCTTATGCATACAATGAATAATATTGAAGTTGATCAAATTTAATAGTCAATATTTATGGCAATAATGATTAATTTGATCATACTGGTCGGCTATAAATTTTACTTTATCTAAAAAATTTATTCGTGGGCGAAGGTAACTGGTGACTTGTTTAAGGCGGCTTTAGCAAATGGTTGAGCAACTGGTTGGGCAACTTTTCAACATAAGAAATACATTTATGCAGATTTGCTTTTATAATATTCTATCTACTTCCTGAAAATATTGAAAACAGGAAAAATTGAGAAAATTAAAACAGAACGAAATTATAAAAATTAAACATGTTAAAAAAGCATCAAAAATTGCTATAAAAACTAGTTCAGGAACTAGAATATAATTTCCCATTAGAGAAGTTATAGGGGTTCCTTTTTCAAAAAATAAGAATGGGTTATTCGACGAACACAATTTTATAAAAATCAACAACAATTTTTGATGGTTTTCAGAGGGTTCTGAATTTTTTCATGTACTTTTTTTCTTTCAAATTTGAAATATACTTGTCCTTCAAATCCCTGTATATATAGAACATACTTATTTCGGCTAAATAATTTTTCCATTTCGTTGGTATCCTTTTGACACATTTTTAGAAGACGTCTTCATGTTTCCGTGTCTAAGGCGTCACTTGTAAGAGCCGTTTCATCTGTGGCGAAAAAACTCTTACGATTTGGTGTTAATAAATACACAAAAATTAAATTTCGAAAGAAAAAAATCAAAACCAGATATTGTTTAAATAAATAAATTTAAAAACCCGGAACCATAAAATTCGAAAATAAAATTAGACTTCTTATCAAAATTATTATACAGATTCAATTTGTGTTTAATAAATCTACGGCTTTGAAGAACATTTATTTCCTAAAAAAAATTAAATAAAAAAGCGAAAAAAATTATATTTTCTTTTTTAACTGGAACTGCACTAGAAGATGAAATGTTTTCTGAACAATAATATCTATAATATAATTTAAATACCAAAGAAGTTTTATTTCTTTATGAAAAATAATAATATACGGCGGGTTGAGCAATTAATAATTAAATTAAGATTAGTAATTTAAAAATATAGCACCGTGTATGATAGACTGCTGAATGATTATTTGTGAATGGATGTCAACATCGCAGTATTAGCATCATGAAAATCTATGAGAAAACCTACGAAAAAGTTACTAGATTTTAAAATTACTATAAATCTGGGAACCTATTTTCAAAGTATGGCAGCACTCATTTCTCTCAAGATTCTTGTCAGAACTGTCATACGTCAATGTGGAAACGCTGTTTTTAAAGGCCTCGAATATTAAAATTCTTGGGAGAATTTTAATTCTCTCTAAATAAACCGAGAGAAACAATCAGTGAGTTCACAATGGTCCTAAGGGCCCTAAAAATACTGTTTTACGTTGACATATGACATTTCTCTTTAGAATGAATTCTCTCGAGTTTGAAAATAGCCCCCATGGTGACAAACCTTGTTGCCGATATAGAAATCAAATGTTACCAACCTACGAAAAAAGTTGCAATATTTTGAAAAAGTTACTAAATATAGTGAATAATGTAGTTGATAAAATAATATAATGTGGCCACCTTTAGATATTTGAGCACCTCTCAGTTAATTCCATGTCCTACTTATAATTAGGCACCCTAAATGTTCCCCTGAAGCAGACCCATCCAGCGATCTGTCGTTAATTTACAAATAAAATAAAATACATATTTTAGGTTATTAAGACAAAATAACTAATTTTAGGGCCAATCTTTTCACCTGTTAGTAAAGATGAAAGTAACTACTTGCTGATTAAACTATAGGGCTATTGTACGTCAATCTGCCAAGTAAACCTACATGTAATTTTACTCAGAGGTGAAAAGATCGGCCCTTAAAATAATTTATTACTTTTAATATTTTTTAAAATAAAAAAAGATTTAATTCAAAAGTCCCCAGCCGAGGCTCGAACTTGGATTTCTCGCGTGGCAGGCAGATACTCTCACCACCCATCCACCGGCAGATTTGGGACATTTTTTAATACTTGTAATTGAATTGAATTCATAGAGTTTTATTAAAATTACCAAATTTATAATTATAATATAAATAAAAATGCTATTATTTATTGATTCTACACAATAATAAGTCATTTTAATGTATATTTAAGTTCAATAACTAAAAATTATACTGACAATTATTTTGATAGAATTGTCACTTATTTAAAATTTTTAAAATAATAGTCGTCGGGTGCAGAAAATATGAACTGTGATTTGGTGGATTTAATTTTTTTTGCAGTGTTCTCACTACATAGAATGGCTGAATGGATATAAAAATATTCGTTCAGTTAATGGCAATAGTATACTTTTTCGTTTTGTAGTCTGTACGTAGATAAGCTAATATCCATGTGGCTGTAGAAAAAACAATTTTTTATTCATTAACCCTTATTTTTGTTTATTCAGTGTGATGAGTGATTAGTATTTTTATTATTATTTTGAACCAAAAACTAATGTTTTTTTTTTTTAGGTAGTTAGTTTTATGTATAGTGTTTTTGATAAGTATATACAGGGAGAGTCATAAGTACTAAGTCAAATTGTAACTGTAGATTCGGAAGGCAAAAATAAAAATATTTTACCTAACAACAGATCGCTCCTTTCTGATCTACAGGTTGTTAAAGTTGGAAAAATATATATTTATTTTTGTAATTAAAGAAGCCATTTTTTAAGATACAGGTTTGAAAATTGGGGTAGTTCTATTTTTTATAGGGGCAAACAAGATTATGTTATTAGATTTAAGTTATCTCGTACATGTCGCCACATACGCCATATTGAAGAGAAGAAAACAGCTTAAAAATTTTTATCCCTCATTAATTAACAATTTACGTATTACATTTAAAAAGGCTTATCATTTTTGTATAAAAAAGTTATACTTCTTTGATTTTTAAAATATTAACCTTTTTCGAGATATTTGAAAGTTTGTAACTCACCGCACCTGGTCGCTAGGCCAAGGTAACCACAAAATATAATTAATATTCCCCTAATTGAAATCAATTCATGAAAAACGTTTAAATAATAATTAATACCGTAATATCTCTACGTAAGTCAAAAATAGTATACAGGGTGTTTTAAAACGTTGGTCGTTCCTAAAATTAATTTTATTTTGAGATAGTTTGAATTTATTTTATGAAAATATTAGATTGTAATGAAACAAAAATACAAAATTATTTGTTTATTTTAACTAACCGTATGCTGCTTAACATATTAATAATAACGGTAACAAATCTGGTATTTAAATCCAAAAAAGAAGATTGCGATAATTATAGCATTTATTGGATAGGTACCTAAAATTTAATGTGTTAAAGCCCAAGTTTGCTATGGAATTTTGACAGCAGCACAATGTTGAGTAAAAATCTGATGTTTCTGAAACACTTTGTTTGTTGTTTTTGTTATCGAATGATTCGAGTTAATTTGATACATTAGTGAAAATGCCGAGACATAACCTATATTCAAATAAAAAAATGAGAGATGATTTGCTGTTAATAAAGTGAAAATTTTTCTGGACATTCAGCGTCTAGAAAATATCGCGAATGATAACCAAACCAAAGCAACCAAACCACAAGATATTTTAAAATATTTATAACCGATTGGGTGAAACAGACTCGTTTCGCCCAAAATACCATACAGGGCCCAAAATTATTAACCCACAGCAGGAAGACGAAATTTTGGTAATAGTAGCAGAAAATCGTGAAGTAAGCACTCGTCGATTATCTGCAACTACCGGAATAAGCCAATCTTCCGTGATTAGAATTTTGTACAAGGACAATTTGTACCTATATCATTTTACACCTGTGCAAAACTTACTTCAAAGAGATTATCCTGCAAGAGTTGAGTTTTGTCAGTGGCTAAGGAGGAAACAGAATAAAAACCGAACATTTCTGAATAAAATTCTTTTTACTGATGAAGCAACATTCACCAGACGAGGAGTTTTTAATTGGCAAAATAGTCATGCCTGGGAAACTGAAAACCCTCAATAAATAAAGAAATATATTTCCAGTACCAATTTAAAATAAATGTCTGGTACGGTTTAATAGGAGATACATTGCTGGGTCCATTTGAATTACCTCTCAATTTAAATGCTGAGTCATATTTTAATTTTTTAACCAATGACTTAAACGATATTTTGGATGATCTTCCATTACAATCAAGAAGAAAAATGTGGTTCATGCAGGATGGTGCACCTCCACATTTTTCACTGGTTGTACGTGATTACCTGAATCAAACTTTCCCTCACCGTTGGATTGGCCGTGGCAGTGAATTTCAATGGCCACCTCGCAGCCCCGACTTTAATCCACTGGATTTTTATGTGTGGGGTTAAATGAAAGCTATTGTTTATTCTCAGTCTAGAAGTTCCAGAGACGAGTTATGAAATAGAATTGCAGATGCGGTTGATTCAATTAGAAATAATAACGCCACATTCTTTAAGATCAGACGATCGATCCTTAAATAAACTGGTACAGAGGTGTATAAGAGTTGGTGGTGGTCATGTTGAAAATCTTTTGTAGTATTTTGTATTTTAAGTTAAATGTTAACAATATCTGGTGGAATGTTTGTTTTAGGTAAATTCGTTTTAGTTAAGTAATGTTGTTGTTATGGTTCTTGTTCAAGTGTTCTATAATTTTGTCTTTATTTTTATGTTAAAATATCAGAATTTGTTATCTTTATTATTGATCTGTTAAGCAGCATACGTTTCGTTAAAATAAACAAATAGTTTTGTATTATTGTTTCCTAATTTTTGTTTCATTACAAATTGTCATTTACAATCTAAAATTTTCACAAAATAAATACAAACTATCTCAAAATAAATTATGATATGAGATATGAGGATACGATATTAATGATCATTTAAACGTTTATGAATTGATTTCAATTAGGGCAATATTACATTTTGTGGTTACCATGGCTCGGCGACCAGGTGGTGAATTACAAACTTTCAAATATCTCGAAAACAGTTAATATTTTAAAGATCAAAGAAGTACTCGTATACTTTTTTATACCAAAATGATAAGCCTTTCTAAATTTAATACGTAAATTGTTAATTAATGAGGAACAAAAAATCTTAAGCTGTTTTCTTCTCTTCAAAAATAACATAATCTTGTTTGCCACTATAAAAAATAGAACTACCCCAATTTTCGAACCTATAATTTAAAAAATGGTTTCTTTATTAACAAAAATATATTTTTTTTTCAGAAAGGAGCGATCTCAGACCCATTGTTGTTAAGTAAAATATTTTTATTTTTGCCTTCCGAATTTACAGTTACAATATGACTCATTACTTATGACTCACCCTGTAATATTACTGTTTATGTAAATCAAAGAATATATTACTAAAAAAATGTTTAAAAAAAGCAATATTTCAAAGCATGGGGCGTTGTTTCTTCAGCACCGGGCGGCACCTTAAACCGGCACTGGTCCCGAGTGTCGCGGTCGTTGACAGCAAAGCTTAAAATACAGGGCGATTCGTATATTTAATATTTTTAAAACCGAATATTCTCTACTTGCAAAATTAAATAGCTTCATTACAAAATTAATGAATAAATAATTCTCTTCTTCGTTCAATGAAATTTTGATGGTTTTACATGTTTTCTCGTTATGTAGTCTTCGGCAACGTTAATATTGGGCCGTTTTGTGATTCCTGTTGTATTCCAGAAGTTACATAACCTTTAACTGATGTAGCAACAACTTATATGCTTTTATCTAGATTAGAAATTTACCTTAAAAATCAATTTGTAGAATTCAACTTACATTAGGAACGATGACACCTATCGCGGCATGAAAATGAACCTGTTGAAATACATAAAATTAAAAAGCATATTTACTAACGTGTGAATGTAACGTATTTCAAAATGTAAATGCAAAGAACAATTATATTAAATGTGTTTGCTTAACAACAGGCCACTAGTTACCTCAAATTATGGTAATTTAATTTAAACTAGTTTTACTCGTTAATCATAGAAGTGGAATGTAATACGAGTACCTATTAGAAACGTCTGCAGCGAATGTAACAATAAATTTAATGAATTTTATTAAAGGTTTGTTAAATAGATGTGTTTTCGCCAATTTACGTAGACAGTTGGTGGCAAAAGGAAAGCTATTTTATTACTAATTTTAGGAAAAAAGTTATTCTGTATAAAAAATCGAGCATGGTCTAAAACCTAAAATACAACCATCAAATATCAAATTTTATTAATCGTATAAAGAATAAAGATACTTAATTCTTGAGTAAAATTCATATTTTTTAACAAACCTTGTATACGGCTCAAAAAAATTAGATATCTGATGATTGTATTTCACGTTTTAGACCATATAGAACTTTTATAAGGAATGACTTTTTTTCATAAAATTAAGAATACAGAACTTTCCCATATGGTTCCGACTTAATTGGACACACTGTATAATATCAGTGAGTTTTATGTTTTAAAACTAACCTCAATGATTGCCCTTCATTATATTATTAAAAATAAATGTAATATAAGAATATGGAAATAACTTCAAAGTTTTTTTTTAAACAATTTATAAAGTCCGTATGTCAAAAACAGATGCGTGGTCGTTGGTCTTGTACTTGATCATGAATTTGAAAACTTAGAACTCGACAGCTTCGACCATATCAGTCAACATAGCCTCTGCGACAGAAGATCAATAAAAAATTCAAATTTAGTGTATACCTGGGTATAGTCGACACATAATTCGGTCAGAAATATTACCGATGCAAACAATTTCAACTAGCGTAAATCAGGCGCGGACTTAAATAAATTTAGACAGCTAGCGATTATCCCGTATTCCCAAAATCCGCTAAACACTAAACCCTGAAAACAACAAAGCATGATTCCGCTTAATGTATGCGAGAGGCTGCAAGAAAATCGTCTTAGATTACAAACAAGCGGTGTCGACCTGTAGGAGATAATCCAAGTTAGTTTGTTAAATGCCTGAACTAGTTCGGTTGACTATTTAGAAATCTGGACGAAGCAAGAGATGTGTCATAAGCAGATAATTTAGAAAGAGAAACCGCTGTCTGAAAATTAATTACACACATTTATTACAGAGGTAATTTAAAACCTACAATAAAACGTTTATTAACAGTCTTTTGACGATGGCGTGTTTTCAAAGCGAACAAATGTTTTTGCTTTTATTAGAATTACGAATGGAATAAAATCCGCTTTGTTAATTTGCATAGTTTGCGGTATGGTTAAAAAGTTACATAGTATATATTGCAGTAAAAGTGAATAAAGGAAGAATGTCGTTTAAAAGTGCGATATAGTGTTGCTAACAAATTTTAACAGAAATTCACAGACATGTGCAAAAAATCCATTTTTTCCAACACAATTTTAAAATTCGCCACGTCTGTTTTTATATAAAATCTTGTTCTGAAAGAAAACTGTTCTATAAAAAAATTAGGTTTTACGGAACGTTCAATTCTTCTTTTTCTTTATAAGTGTCAATTTGGATTTAATTCGGAGTGGCGCGTAGTTATCACAAACATGACACCTATATCTGTCTTTGTCGCTTATGGCCTACTTCAGAAACATTGTTTTTGTGAATCACTCTTTATGCAAACCAATGACGAACAACGAACCAATTTTGTATAGAAAAACCGAATTGCAAGCATACACTGTATTATCCACATAATTGCCAAACTATTATGTAAAACTATATACATGGACCTAGCACTGGACTATCTAAACAGGCTGCTTTCAAAGTCAAAAGATGACAAATAAATCGCCATAGCCACTTTCTTAGATATCTGAGGAGCTTTCAATAATGCCTCAGCCAGGGCAATAACATAGGCTCTAGAACAAAAAAACGTTTCAGTCACAATATACCAATGGCTTACTGCCAGCCTAGAGGATAGAATCAGTTTATCCAATCCAAAAAAGGCAATTATACAGGCAAGAGTTACCCACAAGATCGAATATTATCTCCAATAATGTGGCCAGTTCTAGCGAACGACCTATTATACGTGGACGACCTGTCAATTATCATCAGAAGGTGATTTGCAGGCACAATTTCAGAGCGATCACAAACAGCTCTAAACATAGTAAACAACTGGTGCAAATAGGAGCAACTGTCCATTAACGCACAAAAACCAACAATTGTACGGGTACAACAGTACACTACTATTATACAACATGGTTATTCCATTTGTTTCAGAAACTAAATAAGTCGGTGTCATATTTGACCAAAGGCTAAAGTGGAACTCGCATACGAAGCTAAATTAGCTCTCGTAAGCTGTAGAAGAATTAGCAAGAAAAAATTACCATATTATTGTAAAGAAAGGTGAAAATATCCATGATAACACATGGAGCAGTGGCATAGGTAATCAAAACTGCGCAGTTAAGTGCAATTGGCCAACTTACCGACATTCAGCGGCTCGTTTGTCTGCCACGCCATACCTACTACGTCACTGCACTTTTTAATAAAGAACACCGAGCATAAACAAGACAAGAAGGGTCACTTGACGTGGGTACTTTAAAGTGTGGCCTATAGAAGCGAGTCGGCGTATCCCGAGTACACAAGTCGCCGCTAGCCGTCTCGTCTATTTACTTTGTTGAGCGACGTTCAAGTAACTTCTCGAGCGACTAATACGGGGGTTAATAGAAATGAATTTTAGTATCGATATAATTTAATTATTTAATAAACAAATTTTTTTATTTTTCCTAAAATATGACAATAAATGTTATTAGTTTCATTAAAATAAAAAAAAGTATTTTAAACATCAAAACTGAGTATCTAGTAGTGTTTCACAATATAAAATGAGGCAGCCATTTTTGGTAAAAAATTATTGTTTCCACATTTATTAAAAACACAATAGGTATATTTAATATTTTACACGTACTCTAACATAACTCTTAATATTATAATATTATTTTGGTATAATATAAATCAAAGTATTATTCTCACTTGGGTCTCTGGACATAACGGGATAAAGGGTAAGGAGATTGCAGATAGTCTCGCAAGGAAAGGGACTCAAACACCCTTTGTGGGACCTGAGCCGTTCTGCTGTATCAGCAGCAAAACAATATTAGGAGAGATTAAAAAAGAACTTGGCATTAAAAGAACAGATAATTGGAATAATTTCTTGGGGCTAAGATAGGCTAAGGTAATTCTGAGCAAGAACAGGCTACGCAGTGTAACATGGATCCTTATTAGGCATTGCCGAGTCAAAGGACACCTTAGTAAACTGGGTAGATGGTGAGTGCAAATACTGTGAAGAGAAGGACAGAACCTCTATGCCATTCTGATTGAATGTGTAGAACTCCAGAATCCAATGGCACTATAGCTAGGAGCCTATAAAATAGAATAGGGAGATTTACCTAACTTGAAGCACTTCACATCATATACTTCATTGAAAAGATATGATTGGAAGGGTCGTTATTGGCATCGATATATTTCCTTGCTGCATTAACGACAGAAGGGGACACAATAGATGTTTTAGGTCGCAGTATATTAACCCTCCATTCCCAACATAACGGTTTTATAAATTTTGTAATATTGTTAATTTAATATTTAGCCTTTTTTTCTCTTATTTGGTCTTTAACATCGCTGTTAGCAAATTTTATCATAAAATATATTCGTATTATAATATATAAAGTTACAAAATATTTGCATGGGAAATTTTTGCATGGATGTGCAAGAGTTATATTTTTAAACAAATCTTTAAATTTTTTCCAATATGAATTTGACACCCTATTTTATTAAAATGTTTGACACAAACGTTCTATAAGCTTTCGACTGAAAAATACTGTTGCTTCATTTTGTAAATTATGTTGTTCATTATATTTTAAACAAACGTCACACGATTGTTGAAATACACTTTTTTTAAGCAAATATTGTTTTACAGTTTTCTAATAGCTCAACACCGGTATTTCCAATTGCCAATATTCTCGCTCGATACGTAAGACAACCACCTGCATAATCGTTCCGTCACAGCGCACACACAAATACTGAGGAGCTTAGAGTGACCCTTCTTGTCTTGTTTATGTTCGCTGTACAAGGAGAAATCAGGTCCATAATTCACAGGCTAATGAAAAGAGGCAATACCAGCAAGTAACCAACGGAGAAGATTCTCGAAATGCTTACTGGTCTAGCTATATTCACTTACAAATTTGAAATAAATTTTCAAATTTAAATACCAGCTCGAGAATCCTGGAAACAGGGACCTCCCATACAGGCTATACTGGTCCGGTATACAGACTATTCAAAAACGAAGGAAGCAGCCGGTGTTGAAATCTTTGGAACCAGATGAAAACAACGATTTTGCTGAGTCAATGGGAGAATACGCAACAGTATTCCAGGCTAAACTAATAGTCATACAACACTGTACAAGAGAAATAATAACTATGCAGGTATTAAGCATACCTATTGCCATCTACTCTAATAGCCAAGCAGCTCTAAAGGCAATTTTCTCAGCAGAAATCAAATCACAACTGGTGAAAGGTTGTCTAAAACACCTGACAGAGCTAAGTATTCAAAACACAGTGACCTTAGCGTAAGTCCAGGCAACGAAGGATATCAGGACAATAAAAAGGAAGATGAACTAGCCCAAGAAGACTCAATACGACCATGACAGGCCCAGAACCCTTCTGTAGAATAGCTAAGGCATTGTGAAAGGTATTTATCGAACGATGCAAAAAGAGTCTCAGGAATGGTGGAACAACTATCCAGGATTGAGACAGTTTCACAATTAACGAACTGGCGGTTAAGTTTACGAACTACTAGATCAAAAACGACAAAAATGTTACACTAACAGTATGACTTTTCAGGACACTATCGCCTAAGAAGGCACATTAATTTCATTCATCCAGCAGAAAAAGCAACATTGTGCAGGTTCTGTGAAGAATAAGTGCAAACATTAATCCACGTGCTGTGACCATGTGACTGCCTGGCTAGATTGAGGTTTTTAACATTAGATTAAGAAAAGTCAGATGCATGTAACTACATGTGGGAATCTAATTTACATATGCGAGTCATTACACTACAATGTGTACCTTGTGTCCAAATAATTAAAGATTCTGGCCACATCTATGAAACTGTTCATCCTACAGATTTGAGAATTATTTCTTTAATAAAAGTGGTCTCAAGAAATTTCTAACTTCGCTTCTAGAGGTCGTAATGCTCATGTCCAATAATAAAAAAAACATGTTTAAAAAAAAATGCTAAATTAAGTTGTCAAAAATACGAAAATCGTATTTTGTGCGAATTGTTACTCAATTTTGTTTATCTGTTTATCATTGGTCTAGTGGCGAAATTAGAATTTTGAAAATAATGAATAGCGATTGTTATTGGGCACTTTTACAATTTAAATGTCTCTTCTAAAATTCAACAGTGCATAGTTTCTGAGATACAGGCCGACAATCGGCTCCTTTCTTATTTAGACATAAAGTAAATACTATTTTAGAAGTACATGTTAATTGTAATTGGGTATTTAGAGTAAATGCTCATTATTCGAATTGCCTCTCTCATTACATCTAACCTCGATTTAGAACTGACTAATAACAACTACTCATTTTATTATTTTGAACATTTCAAGTATTTTAAGTTTCCTTTCAGCTACAGCAGGATAAAACTGATAACATACATATTAATTGATATAAATATCTACTTTTTCTTACACTATTCATTTCTTTCTAAATGCCCTAAGTGAAACTTTAATGATATTGACAGATCTCAAAAAATTCAATTATATTTAATGATCTAATATGACATTTGTTTTCCAGTTTCATTATCAATTGCAATAAGTATACTATATTTTAAACTCGGCACAAAGTAGTTGTAGGAAAATTATAGTATGTAACTCGCAAGAAATGTCTATTTTTCAGAGGGAAAATTTGCCTCACGAAACAAAAATTGAGTGCTGGAATTCATGAGTTTTATTTCGCGTTTTATCTACTATTATGACTGTTTCATTTAATTGTTCTGCAATTATTATTCAGCTACATATGCATTTACCTACAAATCTATTCACATATGCATTTCATGCGGTTAAACCAGCGTAGCGAAGAAACATATTTAGACAAAGAGTTGCAGAAGTGGTAGAGACAAAACAGAATGTATGAAATGTAAAGCAAATAAATAGAATGCGCCTGGCAGGGGTGTATTGAGATTATCACTACAAAATGTACCTCTCCACAATTTTTTTATATATACAGCTAAAGTAATTTAAAAAAAATAATCTTGAATTTTTTGCAACTGTTAAAGAATTTAACTTTGTTATTGGATATTTCAAATGAACTTATTTGATATTTAATCAAAATGTAATAAAAATTTTTTTTTTAAATGTCAACAATTTAAATTATTTTATATGTATTTTAACAAGCTAATAAATATCATTTATCTCCAAATAATTTTTGACCACTGAAGTCTATTAATTATTTACTGTTTGTGTTACATTTTCTAGTATGTATACTTTATTTCAATATAATTTGATTTATAATTATTATTTTCACTGCAATATAATTTTTAAAATGTAAAATATAATATAATATTTTATGGTTAATTATAATGATTTATGATGCGTTTCAGTTTTAATAAAATAATAATTTGAAACTGCATATTTTATAAAATATACAAATATATATAAATAGGGTTGCTAGAAAAAAAAATAAATAAACGTTTTAGACAAACTCGGACTCGCTAATTTTTTATTAAATGATGACATTAAACTGTCGTACGTCATTCTTCTCCCTTCTGTCACTCTAATCAGTACACTTTATATAGGGAAAGTACCAAGTGTGACACATCATTGAAAATATATTTTTATGGAGAATTCAGTAGTTACTATTCATTGCGTAATACCTAGAAAACATAAATTAGGCCATGATTTTAAATATGAAAATGAAAAAATCCTGGACACTGAACACAAGACTGAAGACAAGAGAATTAAATCTATTTCAGTCTCTTGTAACCAAACATTACAACTATAATTAAACAACAAAAAATACATATTAATAAAAAGATTTCACTCCCATATAAAATCCAAATGATAAAAGATCATAAAGTAAAATGAAAAACTAGACATAGTAAATGACACATGACAATGTCAACAAAATAGGGTTATTTTATACTTATATGGAATGTAGAGGAAAGAAGGATACTCTCATACGTTTATCTCAAAAAGTGTCCTTCAAAAAGCAAAGATAACGTTTCAGACAGTGGCCAGAATGGCACTTGTGTACTTATAGGTATAAGTAAAAATTACACTGTGAAAAGTGATTCGAATATTTTTGGAAAAATCGTTCAAAAATAGCATGTTTTTTTAATATGAAAAAGTTATTAAAGAATCTTGTTTTTAATGATATTTTACGTCATAAATAAGCAAAGGAGTTTACCAAAAGACGTTTTTGTCCAATCGTAATATTAACAAAAATCGCATATGGATTCAACTTTATGACCCGCACCGTATAAAAAGGGAAAAATGTCTGCAATCAAAAGCTGTTCAAATGGTCGCAAAAGTTCAAAAACTAAAACAGACATGCCACAGTTGTTGATGATACTAAGAACAGATGGCGACACCATTTCACTAATTGAATTCTTATTCTCTTCATAACCAATTTTATTGTATTCTGGTGAAATGTGTAGCATTTGTTAATTCCATTAGAGACTAGAATTGAGAACCTATCTATTTCTTGCTGAAGAGTCCTAATAAGGACGAAACCGGTCCAAGAATGATGTTCTCCTTAGTGAGCAAAATCAAAGGTAGAGAGTTTTGAAATTTAATTTCTATCTCTGCTGTCTTTCCTTCGGATATAATTCAATACCTGTTGCGGTATTAGCCAAAGAAGTAGTTGTTTTCTGAAAGGGAAATGGTCGTTGGCGTTTTATGTGATATTGGCTTTGAGTTTTATTCATTTTATTTAAACTCATAAGACCCGTATGGGGCAGATAATTAAATAACCTCTTTCCATTTTGGAGCTTGAAAGTATACTATTATATCTTAAGTCCTTTTATATGTTAGTATATTTTTTGCTTTGAGATTTTTATTTTACGGTCAATTTTTTTTAATATTTTTCTTTATAAATAAATAAACTTCAATTGTTTAGTTAAGCCAGTAACCTCTTCCAATTTTGGAACATTAAAAGTATATTGTGTTTCAACATTTAAATTTATTAAATAAATATGTTTTTTTTTTCTATGATATATTGTGGAATTGTAAACAGGTAGAAATTAATATTTTACGGGATATATAATAATCTACCTAACATCTTGCGCATACTGTCCTTTGCCTTGGTACCAATGCTAACGAATTGCCGTGCCATCTATTGATGGGTTTATTATTCTTTTAGGGTTTATGTTTATGACATATACGATTTATTTTCTTACTTTTCCTAGATATTTAGTTAATTCAATTATGAATTCATCATCCGCTACTTGCAGAAGAAGATGTCATTAAATGTCTTAAAAGATTGAAACATAAAAATACTAAAGGGCCAGATGATATTCCGGCATTTTTAATAAGGGATTGTGCAAATATTTTAGCCAAACCTTTAACCATGATCTTTAATATCTCCTTACGAGAAGGAAGAAGGGAATTTTCCAAGTTATTGGAAGATATCTAAAATCTGTCCAATCTTTAAGAAATAATCCAAATCTATCATAGAAAACTATAGACCTATATCCATCCTTTGCAATTTTGGGAAAGTTTTCGAAAATGTCATTTATAAAATACTTTTCGCTCATGTAAACTCGATTATATCTACGATTAAGGGGGTTATGATTGACAATCTGTGTTATTTTTAACATGTCTGTTATTATATAAACACACAGAAATTACAACCTGTTCACAAATAACGTGTCTGTTAAAAATAACATTGCTTGTCCATCATAACCCCCTATATCACGGCTTTTTTTCCAGGCAGATCCACAGAGACCAATCTGATATGCTTTACACAATATGTTGCGGAGAACCTTGATAGGGGTGGCCAGGTTGAAGCTATATATACTGACTTTTCCAAGGCCTTTGATCGCCTCGATCATAGTGTACTTTTGAACAAGCTTTCCATTGTTGGACTCACTACGTCTTTTTGCATTTCTTTGAATCATATTTAAGTAATCGTAAATTAAAAGTTGAATACCATGATTTTCAGTCAATTTGTATAAAAGCTTCTTCCGGTGTCCCTCAAGGTTCAGCTCTAGGACCACTTTTATTTTCCAATTTTGTAAATGACATTACTGAAAACCTATCATGTATTACTCTATTCTATGCCGATGATTTAAAATTGTTTAAATCAATCTCCAGTATTAATGATTG
Source organism: Psylliodes chrysocephalus (assembly GCA_927349885.1). Lineage (NCBI taxonomy): Eukaryota > Metazoa > Arthropoda > Insecta > Coleoptera > Chrysomelidae > Psylliodes > Psylliodes chrysocephalus. The sequence goes on from OV651818.1 coordinate 37,367,089, forward strand.
TTTTATTATGCAGGAGAACCTAAATAAATTGAACCTTTGGTGTAATTCTAACAACTTACCAATAAACATATCTAAGGCAATTATATCAGCTTCACTCGTAAACTAAATCCGATTGAGTATAATTTCACTGTCAACAATATTTACATCAATAAATGTATTTCTATTAGAGATCTTGATGTTCTTTTCGACGCTAAGTTAAACTGTATTGAACATGTCAATACTATTCAGAAAGAAGCATACAGAAATTTGGGTTTTGTCATTCGAAATGGACGCCAGTTCTCTGAGCCTAATACTTTAAAAACTATTTTTAACGCTTTTGTACGTAGTAAACTAGAATATGCGTCCATTGTTTGGAGTCCTGGATATGAAGTACATAGTCAGGCATTAGAAAAAATTCAGCGAAAATTTGTCAAATATTTGTTGTGCAAGCTAGATGGCGTCTACCCCACTCGCAATATTCCGCAAACCATCTTGCTGAATAGATTTGATATCCTTGAATTACGTACTCGCAGGAAATGTTATTACATCTGCATTCTTTACAAATTATTAAATTATAAAATTGACTGTCCCGAACTACTTTTAACTAATCAACTAATGTTTAATGTTCCTAGTATCAGAACTCGCCCCCCTTTGTATTTCTATTTTCAGACTCCCAGGACAAATATTTTAAAATTTTTTCCAATGTATTTTATGTAACAAAATTTTTGTGAACTTCAAAATGATGTTAATTTATTTTCTATTTCAATTAAAGAAATAAAACGCTTAGTTGTGGATTAAGTTAATTATCATAAGACAAGTAATATTTTCTCCTAATGGATTTTTTTTGCGTTTTCTTATGATGGTTAAAACGTTTATTAAACTATTTTTTATTTATATATATTTATGCTATTATTAATATTAATATGTAATATTTTGTTATTATTTTTATGATGTAAATTATACTGTAATTGTAATTATTTTTGTGCCCATCCTGTAATTGGTTTTATACTGTTGGATGGTGTAACCCAAATAAATAAATAAATAAGCTGTAGGATAGATTTTTTGGTGAAGTTCTTAAACAATAACTTTGTTAGGTTAAGTATTAAATATTGTTTTTTAATAAGTTAATTCTTGAACATTAATTTTGAATTTATTTAATGACAAACATTGGGTATGTTTATACTTTAGTTTTTTGTGATAATTTAAAAATTGTTATTCATTGCAGTTATTACGTAAATTCATTATAAAGAAACATAAGTTTGAGGTTGGTCTTTTAATTATTTCCTCATTTACTAAATTTGTGGGGAAATACGAGCATAAATTGGCTATTATAGGAACTTGTCTACTATTTCTGGAGTTTTTGCAAGCTATCCACCCCCTAGCTACCACCTGAAGGTTAATACCAGAACAACCGAAACGTATGTAACCATGATCGATAATTTTTTTTTATTAATGTGTTAATTCTTTCTTCCTTTTTTAAAGTTTTGTTTTGGGTAGTTTCCCTTACTGTAAGTTGCAGAGTTTATTTGGTGGTGTTTGAAAAGATTATTTAAAAACATAAACAGAACTTTGATAAACAAAATTAGATTTTTTCCCTAAGATAAAGTCGAAAGTGATGTCGATTATTTTTCACAAACTTCACATTGAAATTTGGCGGGTTTGTGTAAAAATAAAAACACTGCATCAGTGTTTTCAAATACAGTTTATTTTGATTGGTGTGTGGAATAAAAGATTATTGTCATTGTTTGATGTATTATAGAGTTAAATAGTCAGAATTAGTCTAATAAATTGTAGAAATTTTTCGATTACTTATAAATTTTTTGAATCCTCTATTTAATAAAATAAGATATCTATTGATTACTAAAGGTGTTTTACAATTTTTTTTATTATACCTTGCAGGTGACGCCTTTAGAAAACGACCGTAAGTATTTCTCTAATTTTACTATCGACTCTCACAACTTAAACGGTATTCTGGTATAGTAACGCCACATTAATTTGATACTTTTTTAGAAAAACTCCTTACCTCTACACGCCATAATTTTATAATAAAAACTAGCGCACCTACTACCGGGTCCAACTATAGCTAAGAACCATTCAGGTGACCCCATTTCAAAACAAAATCAAAATCGGTAAAGCCATATAGGAGGAGAAAAATTACAAACACACGCACACCGGAATTTTATAAAGATGAAAAGACGCCATTCCCAAGTAGCTGCATGGCATAATCTACATAAACTTTGTAAATTCGTTAAAAACCAATTATAAAATTTAAGTTTGGAATTAATTTGCCGCTTTTTTAATTACAAAATCGTTCACCGACCTAATGGGGGTCCAAAAAAGAAAAAGCCAGACACAAACTTTGTTATTTTCATATATGCTCGACAAAAAAGGTAAAAAAAAAAATTCTACGAAATTTTCCTGCCCTGGTGTACTGATACATATCCGTATACTGGGTATCTAAATGTGTGAAATTAAAGCACTAACACTTTTTAATCTATTATGGCTTAATGGCAGTAATAAATGAAACACGGATAACGTTACAAGGCACTGATGATCTTTTGTATGTTTCAAAGGACTGATCATAAATTTCTTTAGTTTCGAGATTTTTTCACAGAAGATGATTTTACAAGAAGGCACAAAACAAGCATCGAAACCTTTAAGTAAAAAGTAAACTATAGTTTTATTTGAAGACAAACTCTGACTATGCAACAAAAAACCCAAGATACTCCAAAACGATGGTTATATTATTTGTTAAATTCACGTCCTATGAAGTCGTTTGATATTTTGAACAAAATCACTTATGTCATTTATTTGGAGATGTTGTCCAAAATATTATAGCTTAAGAAAAAGGGTAGCTAGAACTTTTGAATTAAGAGCAATTACAAATTCAACATACTTTTATTTGTAAAATGGTATGAAAGTATAGAGAAAAATATATATCTTTCAAATTTACTGTTATGGTTGGTTTTTTAAATGGATCTCCGGTTTTTAATAGATGTTTATTTTCTAACTTCTAACTCCACTGCCTATGATTCAATAATTTGATTAACGAGTCTTTTCCAAACAAGATTTTCATTTTCGTCAATAACAGTTTTAATCTAACTCCCTTTTATTATGTTGACTGTAATCTCTACACCATATATCTTCCCTCTTGATAACCTAAACGTTTTATTATTGTTGATACGTCAAACGATTTTAAAAAACATTTTTACTAGCTTTAAATAATAAGTAGTGTTATTAAAATGGATTATCACGAAAGAATGAGGAGCAGGCATAGGCGAAGGAGGCCTAGGTCAAGGTCCAACATGAACTAGGAAGATTTTTGGAAGAGCAGTCTAGTATTAACAATACCAGCGATTTCTGGAGATTCTACGAAAAATACAAATAGCTACAAAGTTTACAAAAGTCTGATGTAGATAAACACAAACTGTTAAATCTGGTTTTTATGGAAGATTTATCATTTTTATATGATAAACTTCCCGTTCTAGATAGAAGAGGAAACCGTTTTGATATTTCAAAGGAGGATTTTAAGAACGAAGAAGATTTTCAGCAAAAAAGAGTTTTTGCCAAACTCCACAAGTTGAAGCTGTTTCAAAATGATTTACCAATTGCACAACACAAAGCAGAAATTATAGAAAAACTTAGTCAATTAAGAGTTTTGTTAATCGCCGGTGATACAGGTTGCGGTAAGTCTACATAAGTTCCTCAGTACATTTTAGAAGCTGGTTACAATAAAATAGCATGTACATAACCGAGGAGAATAGAATAAGTTTAGCCAAAAGAGTGGCATATGAAACACGAACTGAATACAAAAATACAGTGAGGTACTAAATTAGATTTGAAAAAACAAAAAGGGCTGATACTAATATCATATTCTTGACGGAAAGTTTGCTTTAAAGGCAAGCTTCTGAAAAAGAGACTCTTGAATCATATGATGTAATTATTTTGGATGAAGTGCATGAAAGGAATTTACATGGTTGTTAAGTCTTCACTTATCTAGTATATGTAAGTTTAAATTAAAAATTATCATCCAGTATGAAACGTAATATTTCACATATATATTATTCTCATTACTTATACTTCGCCAAGACGGTATTGCCCTAATTAGTAAAAGACCACATCCGCGGGGCGAAGAATGATTCTTAAATTCAACCGGGCAAACATTAGTACCGCCGCAAATTTCGTAGAGTACAGTCGTGTATTCAAGCTTTGTGATAATTCGATACAAACCCGCAAATTACATTCCCGAACATTCAAATACCAGCCCTGATACAGTCCACAACCCCTACAGCTTAGGGTGGACGCGCCAAGAAGGGAAGTCTGCGTCAGGAAGCCAAGGAAATTAAAGGTAGGACCTGATTGACGAAGCTTTAAATTTTATTACGTGCGTGACATACCGTTAGCTTAACCATAACCTATTCAATGGTGATTTTTTAATAGGTAAGCATGTTTCATATTGTAGGTACATCCTTTTCATTTTGAATTTTATATTAGAATTTAAAATATTGTATTCAATTATATCTATCTTTTCATAAGCACTTATATTAGGGTTACCACCTGTCCCTTTTTGGATCAAAATGTCCTTGTGACTTTTTAAAAGGTGGCAACCCTAACTCACTTATATGTGAAATAAAAACTGTACTGTATTCTTTTTTGTTGTTGTTTTTCTTAGGAATTATGAAATGCCTGTTACATCAACGGGATAATTTCAAGCTGATTCTCATGTCTGCACCTATAAATCTTGAACTGTTTTCTAATTATTTTGATGATGAGCAAATACAGGTAATAAAAGTTCCTGGAAGATTGTATCCTATCGATATCAAAGATCCGTATGAAAGAAAACGAGAGAAACTAGACTGTACTCCTTATGTACAAATTTTACAAATGATAGATGAGAAATATCAAGCCAACCAAAAAGGTGATATGTTGATATTTCTTAATGGGTTTTCTGAAATATCAACCTTAGCTGATGCAGTAACTGAGTATAGTCAGATTAAAAAGAATTGGATTGTTTTGCCTCTACACAGTTCATTATCTTTGGAAGAACAAGACAAGGTAAATATAAACAAATCCGAAGACATACTTTAATTTGTGTCAAACAATTTTCAGGAATTTGATTATCCTCCAGAAGGTGTTAGAAAATGCATAATTTCCACCAATATTGCAGAAACTTCAGTGACAATTGAAGGAATTAGATTTGTAGTTGATTCTGGAAAAGTTAACAAAATGAGTTACAATACAAATGTTTGTGTGAATAAATTGAGTGAATGTAGCATATCTCAAGACAGTGCAAAACAGAGATCAGGTTAATAAAAGAAAATATTCTATTTGTATTTTTTTTAAATTTATACATGTAATTAGGCATTCTGAACCATGTGGCCGTTTGACAGGTAAATAAGTGGACTGTAGGCAGACAAACAACAAAATAGCATTGATTGATAATCAATTGATTTATTTTCATGAAAGTTTTTAATAACAAAGTTGAGTAGAGCACTGTTGAATTTATAAGATTAATAGTGACTATAATGACTTGTTTTTGTGGATGACTTCAAGAATGTCCAATGTAAAAATCGATACTCTTTTGTTATGTTACTTAAATTATATTAAAAAAAAAGAGACCTATATATGAATTTTGATAGTTTTTTTACTTATAATAAAGAATAAAAGATTATAAGTAATGTACATTGACCTGTAAACCTCTAAACAACTAATTTATTAATATAATTATATTAAAGTGTCATTTTTGACATTGGACATTTTTATTGAACTCACAGATTTAAACTGGACTTTAAACAAAGTGACTACTATACCACAGGGTTAGCAAAGGTTGTTTGGAAAATTCTACAAGGTATTAGGCATTTCAAACAAAATAGCTGCCCATTTGAAATGACAGGCACATAATAGATTATATTATGGCAAACCTGTGGGCCTGGTGCTTTGATAAAGTTAATGATATAGATAGTTATATAGATTGATCATCCGTGTTTTTAAAAATAAACATAATCTTATGCCTTTAAGTAAAAATGTAGGTAATTATTTTTTTAATTTATTCAAAGGCTGGAAATTGCTATTCATCTTCTATAGACCCTTTAAAATGTTACTTTACTATCGATTAATAGATTTTACTTTACTATATTTTCATCAAAGTCATTCATTGTTGGGTAGTATGGAGGAAAGATGAGATGTCTAACCCCTTAAAGCTTAAAAATTTTGAAAATGAATCCGAATAAAATGGACTACCATTATTTGTGACACACTTTTGCAAGGCCAAATCTAGCCGGAGAGGCTAGCCGTGAGCTTAGTGTGCATTCACATGCTCGCAACAGTTGAGCAGTGATCTCTCCGGTCACGTCGTAGATGAGTGACCACTGGGAGGTTCCATCATGGGCCGTGTCACCATAAGAATCATCCGACTAGCAGTGTAGCGGTGTAATACTAAAAAAACGGCCAAATCTAGAAAACACTTCCTAAACTTTTCAATCGTTGACAAAGCAATAGTTCTTATGATATACATTTCTGTCTATTTTAAAAAGTTAATAATATTTTAATTACACCCTATACCCTGTATATGGCCTCATTTTTCGAATATCATCGTTTCTTATCTAATTAATTTTGTCCAATATATTTTGCAGAATAAAATGTCCACGTTCCACGATCAGATGCGGATGTAAGAAATTATATTAGTTTGGAAACACCAAAAAGAAAAGGCTTCGTCAGCATCTTAATATCGAGGCAAGCCAACTTCTGGCTAATAAAGTTATCGTCATAGTCGTCTCAGAAAATTGTATGTATATTCCCTATGTTTCTTTTGTTCACTACGAATCGTTTGGGTAATCTACTTTTTTTTATTAATCAACGATTTTTATATTTTCTGGTTGAGATTTTGATTGGACCGGCAGACATATTTCGGTAAGCAGTATTGATTGTAGAGGAGAGGAGGGCAATCTCATATGGTTGTTTATCTCAAAAAAGTATCCACCAAAAAGCTGTAAATAAGGTTTCTGAAAGTGGCCAGAATGGCACTCGTGTACTAAAAAGACGTGATCTAATGATATATTTATTTATTTACTTATTTATACATTGTTCAACAGGTTAAACCCAATTACAGAACAAGAGTACATTTGGAAGAAAACATGTTTAACAAAAAGCATATAGATAATTAAACTAGAAAATTAAATAAATTCTAAATTATTTTAAACAATGTGTTTTTATGTTTTTAACACTGCAGTTAAATATATCCAACTGTTCACTAATATTATTATAATTATTACACATGTTATATACAGGTGAAAACTTCAGTACGTTTGTCCGAGGAGTTGCTATGTAAAATGATTCGGTGTTTCGAGAGGTTGTGCGGGGGATTCTAAAATTAAGCATATGTAAAAGAGCTTCACAATTTATTTTAAAATAAACAACTTTGTAGAGGGTAATTATGGAGAAGTACTTCCGTCTTACGTCGAGACTTGTCAATCTGTGTCTAGTCAGTAAAGCATTTTGAGTAATACCAATCGGTGGATAAAGGTCTGCCCGAAAACTTAAGTATTTAAGGAAACACCTTTGTGTGGACTCTATCCGACAAATGTGTATTTGATAATAAGGATCCCAAATAAACGAGGCATATTCGAGTTTAGATCGAACAAATGAGAAATACAATGATTTAATAGTATCTGTGTTTTTAAAATCACGGCCCACTCGTACTATGAATCCATACATACGATTTGCTGCTGTTGAAATGTTATCTATGTGAAATTTAAACGACAATACTGGGTCAAATGTAACCCCTAAATCCATAAAATTGTTGGGTCTAGAAAGCAAACGTCCATTAAGGACATAATCGAATATAATTGGATGCGCTTTTAATGTGTATGACATTACATAACATTTGACAGGATTCAGCGTAAGGCCATTTTTGTTGCACCATTCAAATTTTCCGACAACCGTTCACAGTCAGAAATATTTTCAATTTCTGAATATATTTTTAAGTCATCAGCATACAGCAAATAATCAACATTTATAGCGTCACCAATGTCGTTGATAAAAATATTAAATAACAGCAGACCCAAATTTGAACCTTGCTGTATACCAGAGGTGGCGCAATATTTGTTAGATTTGAATCCATTTAATTAAACATATTGTGTTCTTTGAGAGAGATACGATTGAAAAAGTGTGATCAAACTATTAGAAAGACCAAATACGCAGAGTTTCTGTATCATAATATTATGATCAAGTCTATCAAATGCTTTTGTCATATCCGTATAGATGACGTCAGTTTGGACCCGATTGTCAATATTTTCAGCTATTTGCTGTGTGATCACAGAAAGATTTGTTACTGTGGAACGTCCTTTAACAAAACCATGTTGCTGAGCTGAGACTGCGTTACAAACGTGTTGATAAATACTACGTTCTAGTAATATTTCTAAAATTTTGTAAAAATTGCAAATGATAGAAATCGGCCTATAATTTTTGATATCAGTACGTTCGCCTTTTTTAAAAAGTGGGCAGACTTTAGAACATTTCCACATCGAAGGAATTGTATTGGATTTAAGGCAGATATTTATCAAAATACTTAGAGGACGAGCTAATACTGCTGAACAATCTTTTAAAATGAACGCAGGAATATGATCCGGTCCTGTGGTACGTAAGTGTTGTCCCGGCAACACTGCAGCTTCTTATTTCATCCCATCTTTCCTTGAATTTCACAAAAAAAATTCTTTAATTAGGTTTTTCACTACCGATATTGTCAGTCCAATAGAAGGGCCAGGTCCAAAAAGTAATTGGTTGGCTGCCTTCTTGGCTAGTGAATCAGCAAGACAGTTACCTTTCGATGCGGCGTGACCTTTGATCCCTCTTAAGGTGGCCATATTGTTAATCGATACTTCGGCCAAAGCTTCGTGACATTCTAGTACCAATAAATAAATTCGTGGTCTATCCAGGATGAGTAGTGCTTGTATGCTAACTGTTTGATAGGCATGTTCCTTCCAGTGATATTATTTCTGATAACTTCTTTTGCTGCTGTGATAATCTCCGTGAGCTAGGTTTGAACTACAGTTGCACTATTGCTCACAGTTTATTTTATGTTTAGATTTAAGGATCTGTAGTATATTCCATATCCATCCTTGTTTTGTATTAGAACCGTCTGTGTAGACATGCATCGTACCTGCCACTTCCGGCTCTTCTCTTTATTGTAACTTTATATGGCTTATAAAAGTTATATATCGGTGAGATAAAGTTCTAAAGCGTCGTCTCGTCTCACCAGATCCTACAGCACAGCAGGTTCTATTCCAACCGTGTAAAGTCGTGTCATTGTCATCCGAGCAACATTCGGTATAAAATTTATAAGACACACAAGCACTACATTAACAACTAAAATAATTACAACAAGATATTGAAAAACAATCAAAAACTGTACCTTGAAGTGTACTATTTAAATAAGGGTGGGCAATCTATATAAAATTATAGACATCATTGGTGTAATTGTGTGAACTGAATTATCGACTGTCACAACCTTTGGGCGTCCTTCTGGTACAGTAACGCCTCTTAATTTCATATATTTTGAGGCACAATTTTTGTAAACAGAGATAGTTTCTGCTTACATCTACACTCCATAGTAAGCAGTATTAGTAGTAGTTTATTGACCCATTAAAAACTAATTCAGTAAATATAAAAAGAATTATTTAACTGTATAAGGGCTAATTTCAAAAGGAAGCTTTTTTATTTAAAGTTTGAAAACTTTCAACTATTTTGTATGGATTTCATATTTTCAGGAAAGGAAAACTTGTTGAAGGCAACTAAAAATAACTTTTGGTTCGACTAGTCAGTTTCAACTGTTGTTTAATTGTATACATGTAGTTCAAAACTTCAAAAATAGCCTACTTTTAAAAGTTTTAAATAAATTACAATACTTTTATTGAAACTTAACGTCTACCGACAAGGTCGCGCAATTTATACAAAAATAAAACAGTCCAGAGAGAACTAAGTCTGACTAGAAGCTCAGTCTAGAAGTTCTGGAAATTATACTCCACGCGTTATAAAACATTCGAGTCGGTTTCTCGAGTCTCGAGGCGGGTCTCGATATGACTAGCGCTACATTTCATGTCGCGGGTATGGTAGTACACAAAGAACAGAGTCGGCTTCAGGCTATCTCACGACATTAATATTAAATTGAAGAATCAACAAATGTTAAAGAAAATATAAAAATTCCATTTTTAGTAATTTATGATCTGCTTTGAAACTAATACGTGATATTTTTTTCTGGAAATAATCTTTGATATTATTAACGCAGCATGTAGCGTTATAAATAACGTTTCAGTTTTATTTCCGCAATATTACCTACATTTAATAATTATACCCTCCTGGGAAAAATATTTCGTCATGCCACTGGTACGAATATTTCCTTACTGTGTATTTCAACGCCACCCATCGAACATTAAAATCAATGATTTGGGTCTTGCGTGGTCTGACGATAAAATCTAACACTTAAGTACGTTCCGGAATATTCTCTTTAATTTCGTTGTTTGGGGTTGAACGATCTACTTGTCTTGTTTTGTGAATGTGAGCTCCATAACGAAAGATAATTATTTAATATATTTGGTTATTTAGAATTGCTTGATAAGTGATTACAGATTCAACATTTCGTTTGTAGATTATTGCGTGAGTTCCACGAATTATTTTGGATTAATTAACGTTAGAATGATCTTTCGTTTCTTATACCTCATGCCATGAAAAGCGGCCATTTTTAGTTTTTATATCTAGATGTTTTTTTCCATTTTTTAACAAGGTAACTGAATACTGTTGCAAATCTAATCAATCGCTGCAAGGTTCTATATTGAATGTACTTATTTTGTACTTTTCTTTTGTGTAACACATGGTAAGAGATGGAAAGATTTTTTTATACTAGTGACTGACATCGTGTTTTTTTTTTTTTTTTTCTTTAACGAAAGAGGATACCGGCCTAAATTAAAGAGGATACCGGAATACATTAGGAGGAGACAACTAAGCCGTACTAAAGAGGTTAAGCTGGTACAAAAGAGGATACCGGCAAATTAACAAGAGGGACAGCAAGGGCGATACCTTCCATAAATTAGGATACCGATAAATTTAAGAGGCTACCATGAGGAAATAAGAGACCCTGACCGTCAACCCGAGCCAGATAAGTGTCTACAAGTAAAAAATTTTTACTAATGATTGAGTCACTTTTTTCCTTATTTGTTAAATTATTAATCAATTTCATTCGATAACATTAAAGTCACTATATTTTAATTTAACTTTTTGAATGTATTTCTTACTTTCAACCAGCAAATTAATGGCATATTGTATTTATTAATCATCTAAATACATGGCGTCCTTAACCATTAATAGAACACTTTTTTGTCTTTTTAATTAAAGATGATGCTATTGGTTTGTTAGTAAATTCTAAACTCGAATTCACCGATCCTAATGAGCTAGGCCGAGGGTGATTAAGTTTACGTTACATAAGTTTCGTTACATAAGTTAACGTAACAAGCATTCTTGTAAAATATCTGTAACCAAAGTTCTTTGTTAAGAAGCGTGGCCATTTTAAAAATGGTCAGTTTGCAACTTCGATACCTTGTATATCAAAAACATTGACGCTCAATTCTACATAATTCAGCTGCCTAATCCTTTCCATACTTTTCAGTTTTAAATTATTTCCATATCAAAGGCAAGATATACTATGAGAGTAGGTCTAAATTGAAAGTTCGATGTATCATGTATGGTGCACGGGGCAGTGAACGTGTTAATACCTAGACAATGGTATATTTTTTAAAATGTTTATTATTTTGTACATCCGTTTTCATATAACTCAAACGTTATAAATAACGATCTGATAATTTGACTAACATACTCGTATCAAATTGCAGTGTTTCAAACAGAACTAAGTTGCTTTTATTATTCACTCTACAACCTAGTTAAAATAGTATATTGTGGGAAACGTACTTTCCCCACATGTTGCACACTATACTTTTTCTACAACTGCACAATTTTAAAGAATACAAGTTTTCGACAGCTCTTCGAAGTATACCAAAAGTACACTTTCCGAAAAAGATTTTATTCTTGAATTTTTTCTCCATTCCATACATTTTTCGTATGCCAATTCGTGCTTTTTTCTTGTAATTACCGGCAACAAATCTAACGTTACTTTTTTTGCTTTTTCCAATATCTCTGGCGGAGTATTATCAAAATCATCACTATTGTCAGTATCCATATTATTTATTATAAATAGGTATATGTCTTATTAAAATAACATTTAACGGAAATTTCGATTTTTCTCAAAGTACGAATGAAAACTACTTTAAAAATTAAAAAAAATATAATCATATGATAGTTGTAACAACTATTTAAAGCACTAATCTGTATTATTTTACTGGTTAGGATATAGTCGCTTAAAAAGAGTTCCGAAAAATTGGCGGATGAGGAATATTTCGAGGGAATGTTTCCCCAAAACCGATGGGAAATATTTCCAGGACATGTTCCCACTACCCGTCTCTGGCCTTGAAGGATTGTTTATCCAATTAGTTGAAAAAAGTTTTGATCGAAAACACTCTTCATAAGCACATACAAATAATGGTTGGTATTTTTGTTGGTTAATAATTATATATCTATTGCTGAGTTCACTTGAATACATTAGTTTAGTCGGGTTTGGGGATGAGGACTTTCCTACAGGGTGAGGTCAAAGCTGAGTTTTTAGGCCCTTCTATATTAATCATGTAGAACTAACAGGATTAGAAGACAAATTAATTTTCACATCTCATGGTAATGCATTTAAAAATATTACTTTATATCTCTTTCACATTAATAAAAATATTACAATATAAATGTTTATTTTTTTAACTTTTCCAATGATTTCCTCTATTTTATTTAAAATATATATAAATTAATATTTGAATAATTGTAAAAATTATGTAAAGCCTTTAAATTTGTTCTTTATTTAGTTGTAAATTACATTTGAATAGTCTACACAAAATTTAAGTTTTCCTCGAATCGTATATACTATTGTAAAAAGTATATTTTTTTTAAACAATTTTTGAATGTTTCACAAATTTCAATGTGGTTTGTATAGTGTAAAAATGGTTAGAGAGAGACAACAAAAAGACCATGTATTAACCTGGAAAAGTTAGAAATGTTAATTAAAATTTCAAACAGTGGTAATAATCAGTAAATTTTGTTAGGACAAGTGTAGATAATTTAAAATATATTGTTTAAATTATTGGGCTGGTGCATAATTATCAGGCGTTTTTGTACCGAAAAACGTACACTGCAAAAAGGCAATGTGGTGTGTTTGGTGAGACAGAAGCGGAATTATCCATTGGGAAATCATTTCAAAGGGGATTGTTATTGGTGGAATGACGATGATAAGCGTCACGAATGGCGGATTCCAGACATAAACGGCAAGCGGCAATTCAACGTCAACCGTAATGTCTATATGGCGCAACTTGACCGCCTTCACGCTGCAATAAAAGACGCGCAAAAAATCCATATCGTCTTCCTTCACGTCCACATGTTGAGCGCCGTGTTGTCGAAAGCATCGACAATAAGGGTTGGGAACTGCCTCCGCATCCGCCATATTCTCCCATAGAAGCGCCAACAGACTACCATGTCAATCGATCGCTGAAAAATTGGCTGGTACAGAAAGTTTTCGAAGATTTGGATAGCTTGGTGGCTGATGTCAAAGCATGGATTGCCTCCAAGAACCGTGACTTTTTTGCCCGTGGAATCGACCGTCTTCCAAGCAAATGGGAATCAGTTATTAAAGTTGATGGTGACTATGCTCCGAAAAAATGATACTATTAGAGAATTTTTTTTAATGTAAATAAAATTTTGCTTTCATATAAATAAAGTTTTTTATAAAACGCCTGATTATTATGCACCGCCCCAATAACTTCGCAATTATAAACTACCTGCCTATATTATCCAGCAAAATTCTTAATATAAATCATGTGTCTAAAAACACCACTAGATCAGTTCTAATTCGAATCGCTTTAGTTGCAAGTATCCATATTATTCTATCAGTTAAACATTTTCACAGGTATTGTTTAGATTTTCTTCTACATCTTTTAACCATATTTATAGCCGGAGAGGCTAGCCGCGAGCTTAGTGTGCATCCACTTACTCGCAACAGTGAAGCAGTGATCTCTCCGGTCACGTCGTGGATGGGTGACCGCTAGGAGGTTCCACCATGGGCCGTGTCACCATGGGATTCATCCGACTAGCGTTTAACCATCGACGACGTGGAATGAATGAATGAATGAGGGTGTGAATGGGAAAGTAGTAGGACCTTCAAATGGTGGTACAATAAGCCGCAGGCTGCAGTGCTGCCAGACTACAGACGGATTAGGGTGTAGCACGGGAGGTCTGAAGGGTGTAAAACTAAAAAAAAAAACCATATTTATATCCATGTTATTTCTAGTTTTATTGTAACAATGGCAAACTCACCGATTCTCGTTTCATACTTGTTCCCTAAAGTGATCGACTATCTAGGTATGTAATTCTAACTCTAACTCGAGTGTTAGTTATATTTTCAATGTCTTCTTTTAGTTGTAGTCCCCATTTGTGATAAAAAAAATCCCTAGCGCAGTTTTAAGAATTTTCCTTTCCACTATAGGTACTTTAGAACTGATCCTTTATCTGCTATTTACGTAGGTAGTATCGGATAGTATTATTATGATATAAAAAGTAAATGTTCATTCGTGAAGACACAATATATTTCACTTTTCCATTTTTATATTTTTTTTTTTTTTATAAAAAATCAAATTATGGGTGAATTGTCCCGAAGGACATTGCCTGCAAAAGAAAAAATAAGAACAAGAACTAATTAAATTATAGGTTGGGTATGTCAAATTATCCCACCGTAATTTGCCCAAATCGGCCAGCAGTGTTGCACTTCCGGTCTCTTTGGTGGAACGGATTTTAGGTATGTCAAATATAGCGTATATCCTATCCAGTAAAATAATACAGGTCAGCGATTTAAAGCTGAACAGCAGCCAACTAAGTTTTTGTCGATTTTTGTTGATTCTTCATATAAATGTATGTGGTGTGGGCAAAGTGCTGTGAAAAAAAAAATATTTCTCACAGTATGAGCAATACATGGTTTTGAAATTAAGCTATAAGAAATATGCTACTTTTTATAGGAGTTGTATAAAAATATATTTTTCTACGATCACTATCCAAAGAAGGCTTTTGCGCTTCGAAATACAACCGCAAAGTTGACGTTTTCCGCGACCTTACATTAAGTGACAGCTTTGTCGCTCGTCTAGTGGAAAACTTGACAGATTTGTTGCTCCAAAAAATGTATTATTATCAAATAATAACAAAAACTCACCTTGACTAGCTATTGCTTTGGTTGAAATGCATCCACCGACTTAAAAAGATGAAAAGGATTGGGTAAAATTGGGATAAAATAAGAAATGCGGTACGATTGTTAATATTAACCAAAAATGATGATAAATTATTAGCAACTAAAGTTGTAATGGTACTCAGGACAAGTATCGCGTATTTCATTAACACCGGTACTGCCGATTTTGCTTCGAATCTCATACGTACATTTTATCTATTCGCGATATATTTGCAAAAAAAGCACATACTTTGATTTTCTCATACTATACGGAGAATGGTCGCACTGCGCAGCTTTCTGAGTGCCTTTTAAAAGGAGATAAAAACTCCGCCATTTTGATGCCTTTTTACGTGTTGCCTACATCTTGGCGCAATATTTTTAATAGGTGCGTTTTAATCATCCGCTTCTGCTTCGGAATTGTCGGTTTTCTTGTTTTAATCTGACAGGTTAAAACGACTAAACCGACAATTACGGAAGCAGAAGCGGATGATTAAAACGCACCTGATATTTTGCTTGCTGCTGTGAGTGTCGGTGAATATTATTTTTGGAGTCACAGTTTATTGCTAAAGAATTAGTTAGCTCACTTGGACCAGTTGAAAGTTCCAAAATAACATCCACTCCAGGGATACAAATTCAGGATGCGCAAAAGACTGCTGTTTTATTATAGGCGGTTGTCATATATTGTATTATCCGAGTTGCGCAGTGTATAAACTGGAACATTGAGATCAAAAGTGCCGACGCAGAGTGAACGAACTGATTTTTTAGCTATAAACTGTGGTAAAGGCATCAAAATGGCCGCGCCCTATGTTGGGCGTGTCGGACCTCTCTCTTGCACCGTATAGTAATCAAAGTACGTGCAAAAAAGTAATTTAAACTTGATATTGGCCTGAACGACAGGCAACTATAAATACATTAAACTATTAATACAAATAATGTGTAAACCGCTCGCCTAATTTAAATTAGACATAATATATATTTCTTTTTATTAAATTATTTCTTAAGTTATTTGTATGTAGTTTGATGTTTTTGTTTTATTTAACATTTATTTCGAACAGCAACTTCGTTTTTCATGATTAACGTAGATATAGGCAACACATTATACACTACTTACGATAAATTTTTTTAGTTTTTATATCTATTTCTTAAAATAATGTTCTCGTAGAAAAAATCTTGTGTGCATTTTGAGCAAAAAGTTCGTTGCCGCTTTCAACAGATTGCCGCTCTCCGCTACGCGTCGCGCGGCGAACTTTTTGTCTCAAGCGGCAAAGTATCACTTTTCGCTCTTAATACACCAATAGCTATTATAGTTGTCGAATGTAATTTTGTCCGTTTACAAAAACTACTGGAAATCAAAATAAGCGACATTCAACATCTCAGTTGCCTTCTCTCATAGAATTACGTTTTTGTTTTATTAGATAGGGAACGTATCGATCTTTAATTTTATTGAATGCTCATAGTCTCGATTTTACTCGATTTCTATCTATAAACATGGAAGGTTAGCTTTAGATTTAGGGTCTGGGCAAAGAGTAAAAATAGAAATAACGACTGGGTTTTACGCTATCGAGCAGACAGAATCATTCAATAAAGAATATACTACCTATTTGATCGTCATGCTCTTGAAGTAAGTATTGTCGCAAAACTTTGAGATGAAGTTACAGTTTTCTACACTATTTATAGGGCATTAGGAAATTCACATAAGTTAGAGGAATATAGGGGTCATGATAGTTTTCAATCACTTTTAATTGCCGACGATTTACATTTGTATTTAAATCGAAATATCGCAATCAGCAGATTTGTGAATTTTAAGAAAAAAAACTCGTGTTTGCTTTTGTTTTAAAAATTTTAATGATTGATAGTTTTACTTGATTAGGTAAAAAATCTTACGTTAATTTGTAAATTGTTTAACCCTTCGTCCAATATGTTTCGACTAAAAAGATGTGTAATAATATAAAATACATTTAATATGGATACTGATTTATTTATATGTTTATGAAATATTGTCAACAAAAACCAAACCAAACTCATAATTGTAAATTGTGGGAGCATAGTTGATAGGGATCAAGTCTCTCTTCGAATAACAAAATTTCTACATGCAAACGATTAATCAGGTAAAAGGAGACAACAATGGAAGATGAATGAGTTAACATAGAGTCAATTCATGATGAAAGTGAAACAAATTAATTTTGTTGTTTTTTTTTTATCTGCCGCCTTAGAATTATGTGCTTAACGAAGGTTTAATTCAATCGCCTCATACACCAAATGCCTAATGGTAAGGCATCGAACACAACATATGTGAAAATTGTAAACTTGACAAAAACGCAAACGATCGCACTTATTGAATGAATGAATAAATAGAAGTCGATGACGACGACCAAGATTTGCACATTATCTAGTTTATATAAATTTTTAACACCGAAACGTAAAAATTGGTAAATAATGTAGGTTAAAAAAGAAGTCCATTCATATCGCCTGTATTGAACTAGCAGCTGACGATCGTGTTACTAGACAGCGGGTTAAATGTTTAAAATTTTATATAATTGTTGCAGTGCAACCCTGGAAAAGTTTGGAGATTTAAAAAATTTGCTTGCATCTTTTAAAAACGAAATGCTCAAGGAACTAGATGATTTTAGATCAAAATTCACAGAAATGATTAAAAAGTTATCGGTAAGTGACCATTTATCTTCTGCTCAATTTGTTGAGCAAGTAGCACATAAGGCCGTAGACAGAAGACTCGAGCAAAAAACGTTTTCATGCGAGGAATTCCCAAAGTAGCTGGGGATTTAACTGTAAAGAAAGATCACGATAAAAGCAAGATAGCAGATGTTCTGAATACTGTCAACTGTACAGCTAATCCAGTAATTTTCTTTCGTGTCGGAAAAGCGACAGACAATCGTAAAGTTCTCCGTATAATAAAACTTGTTATGCAAAATGAATTTGAGTCTCGCAATATTCTGCGAAATAAAAGAAAACTTGTTGAAAATCCTTCTTCAAACAAATTCACCATTATTAGCGATCAAACTCCCAACCGAGTACAAGTTTTAAAGGATCTCCAGACAGAAATTTAGGCTAGAAAACAGCTAGGAGAAACTGATCTTACAATAAAATACATCAAAAGTGTCCCAAATATTATATTTTCGTAACTAATTCGCCATCTTCTTCCACATTTCTTAATTGGACATTTTTCTACACCAACTTAGATTCGCTCAATGCTAAATTTAATGATTTTAAGCTATTGCATAGCTTTTATCGCGGGCTTTGAGCGCGGCGACCAAATCAAGAAATTCCGTAACGAAAAAAACCTAACACCCCCCCCACTTCTACCGGTACAGCAGTGCAGCGTTAAACAATATTATATTTATTCAATAAAAAAAAATCGAAAAATCGAAAAATTAAAAAATTGAAAAATCGAAAAATCGAAAAATCGAAAAATCGAAAAATCGAAAAATCGAAAAATCGAAAAATCGAAAAATCGAAAAATCGAAAAATCAAAAATTCGAAAATTCGAAAAATTCGAAAAATCGAAAAAGAAATTCCGTAACGAAAATAAACCTAACACCCCCACTATGACCGGCACAGCGGTGCGGCGTTAAAAGCCGTGCATGGTCTAACATCGTTTCAGTTGGGCAGACTTCGGCACGGTGTTTATGTGCGTGCGACTAGACGTATGCGTGTAGACTAGCTGCTAACTGCTCATAACTGATTCTATCTCTTTTAGATACAATTTCGGAAAAATTGAATTTGAAAATGAATACTGATTCACAAGAATCGACAACAAAATATGGGATCACCATTGACGCGGTATTTTCCAGATATTTAGTGGATATCAAGTCTCAAACTTATGTTTTTTTTTTCAGTTACCATAAACCTATATTTTCAATGATAAAAATTCCTGAATAACCTACATATATTGTAAGATATTAAAAATATTTTAAACAATATTAACTTCTCATTTATTCAATAAAAGAAAAAAATTTGTTTTCTTATCGGTCACTACGCTCAAAAAGTGTAACTTGAATTAATATCAAAGAAAAAAAATACTGCATAAATAAAACAAATAATTATATTTGCATAAGTTGATAAAAAATGCTATACAATAGCTTTACCGCGGCAGTCCCCGAGTGCCACACGTATTTTTTATGTTTTGTGCAGTATAACTCACCCGACATAATCTTTATATGTGAAACCTGGCTAAATTCATCTATACCTGATTCTCTCGTGAACATTAATGGATATACACTATTCAGATCTGATAGACTTGATCGTGTTGGGGGTGGTGTCTGTATTTTCTTAAATAACGACATTTGTAAAAACTTCTGTGTCGTAAAAGAAAATATTTTCATTCCTAACATTGAAATATTATTCATACGGTTATCGAAACAAAGTTTTATTGTAAATATGGCATGTATCTACAGACCAAATGACGTTAGTATAGAAGCTAACTGTTTACTCATCCAACAACTCCAACAACTCGTCATTACTGGCGATTTCAACTTTCGTGACATTTCTTGGCCAATCACTTCCATTTCTGATCTAAACAATACCATGACTAATTTTATGCAACTTATTTTAGAAAGTAACTTACACCAACAGTTAATCAACCAACGAGATTTCGAATAAATAACTACCATCTACCTTAGATCTCATCATCACTAACGATGAACAACTTATCTCAGAACTTAACTATCTGCGTCCGATTGGTATATCGGATCACCTAGTTATATCAGCATATGTACAAATAACCATTGAGAACTCAAAAACGAATAACGTCAACACTTACTTAATAACAGATTATGACTGTTTATTCTGAACTCTCCGTAATAAACTGGCTGCCGCTTCTAAATCCTATAGAAGATGTTAATGGTATGCGGAATACATTTCACACAATAACATTTAGTACGAGATAGACACGCACGTAAAAAATGTTTTCGCAAAAACTCTCTCAAGCCCTGGATCAACGCTGATATAATGTCCTTAATTCATCACAAAAAACATTTGTGGATAACTATCAAGTACACAGAAACTTTACTATAGGTCATTCACTGAATTT
Organism: Psylliodes chrysocephalus; assembly: GCA_927349885.1. Taxonomy (NCBI): domain Eukaryota; kingdom Metazoa; phylum Arthropoda; class Insecta; order Coleoptera; family Chrysomelidae; genus Psylliodes; species Psylliodes chrysocephalus. The sequence goes on from OV651818.1 coordinate 37,387,464, forward strand.
ACACCCATATCGGATTAAGAAATAAATGGAAGATTTAACTGGTCAGTTGTATTTTAAACATTTACTCATGGGTGGCGTTATTTTGAATATTGAAAGGGGTTCTTATAGTAACAAAATAAATATAAATGATTTTGTTGTTTAATAATAGTTTATTCAGAACAAAAATGTTAATTTACATACACAGTTTTACCCTGCGATTAAGTAAGTACGATGATTAAAAATAACATAACTTTTAAAATTCTATATTAAACAGTGATTATTATAAATAATTGTCTTTTGACATACCTATAAATCTTCAGCATCACTTTCAAAATTTGTGTCTAGCGTCGATGTCATCATTAAGGGATATAATTATAGGGTTAATTTCGTTTATCCTGTTTTCACGTGTCCACCAGTCGTCAATTAATTTATCACATTTTTGAACACTTTCTTTGCTCAATTTCTGGAGTTGATGTATCCAGTGCTTGTTTCCATATTTCGCTTACTGCTTCGTCGCTGTAACCATTAATTCCAATTATCATAATACGTTTTACATATACCCCAAATGTGTTCGATGAGGTTAAACTGACAATGGTATGGTGGAAGACGTAACACATCATGTCCATAACTATGTATGACTTGATCTACCATATAAATTTGTGGTGGTTCATGCCGTTTGGCTAAAGTTAACAACTCAGATTTAAGGGCGTATTGTGGAAATGCAACATTTTCGTTAAGTAGCCATTCTTGTATTTTGGCTACAGTCCAATTCTGTCTTGGGGGTTTGTTTAAAAGTTCTGTGTGATAGCTCGCATTATCTAACACTATTACAGACGGTTCACTTAAATTTAGTAATAGTTTTTCATTTAACTATTTGATAAACATATTCGAGTTCATGTTATCGTGGTAGTCTTCTGATTTTGATTTAGAGGAAAATATTAATCCTGCACCATCCACAAATCCATTCTTTCCATCTACGTGCAAGATTATGTGTCGCTTTCCCTCACCATTAATATGTTTTACTGATTTTATATTTTCATCTTGCCATATTCTTTTCGTCCCACCTTTGGAAAATATCCAGATTTTATCCAAATATATAAACGAAGCTGTATTTTCTTTTAAACGAGTATAATCTCTTAAAAAATGGTATTCTTTTGTGAATAACATAATTTTTTTTACATAAAGGTTTTCTATTATCTTCTTTCTTAAATTTGAAACCTATTTCCTTAAGCAACTTCCAAAGACTTGTTCTGCCAAATTCACCAATTTGTATTTCTCTTAAATTAGCCAGCAATGTGTCTAAGTTGACATGTTCCTTTTTCGCACGCATTTCATACACCATATCACCACACCACCAGATATATCCGACGTTTTCAGTTTTTTAGCGAGATGTGTATTTTTTTCTTTTTTTTGCTCTCTCCGCTTTTGACGTTTTTCAAAACATATTTTAATTTTGAATCAGTAATACCGAGAGCTGTACAGACGCGTTCATGCACACTCACTACTGGCTTTAAAGGTCCTCCGTTATCTTTATCCGCCGTAAAATACTTATGTAGATTACAAATTAAGTCATCTACACGTAACACGCGCTTCGGCATTTTCAGTTTCGACATACGTTCTCTTCGAAATCCCAAACTGAACTAAATAATTTAGCGCAATTAGTCCTATAACATCAGTACAAAAATAGAACATTCAATCTTAATGTTATACCTGAGAAGGGGACTTCCGGAAATTCCTGACCATAAAGCGTTTATTGTATTCGGGGAAAATGGTATTACCATAAACAATGTCCAAAACAAAATTATAAATATTTTAATTTTTTTTGTGTATTACTTTAGTAATTTAATTTTAATAAACATAATTACATACTATATAAGTATTTAATAATTAAAATATATTCACCCTCTATCCACCGGAGGACTACGCTTATTTTACTTAACTACCTGATGCGAAATTATCCTGTAGACCGGCTCAGTCGTGCATCTGTTTCTTAATCCGATATGGGTGTAAATTCAGTGAATGACCTACAACATACTTTCTGCTACAATCCGTTCGGCAAGAATTGAATACGAACAGGACCTCACAAACTCTGACAATCCGAATTAACTATATAAATATATTCGTAGTAGTCTAAACTCAAAAGTTTGCGTTCCTTTGTAACGAAAAGCTGATGGTTATCTCAGTTCCAGTAACCTCGAATCCGCAGAAATTTTGGCAGAAACATTCAGCTTAACTTTTACAAACGAAGCACATAGTAATACGATTCCGGAAATTATAGCTCCACGTTTAAATAGCACCTTAAGCAATGTATCAATTACCCTCGGACTGGATCGATTGAATTCCTTCTTTTTAAAAAAGCATGGTTTTCTTAGTACGCCCTTTTCAATAATTATGAATTGATCATTTCAAACATCAACCCTACCAGGTCAGTGGAAAATAGCATTAGTCACACTCATTTTCAAAAAAGGCGACAAATTGGAACCTTCAAACTATCGCCCCATTAGTCTTTTATCAGTCCCATCTAAGGTCATGGAAACTATCATTAAAATTACTTCTCAAATTAGGATCAAAACATATCCAATTTTTCTGAAGTAATGTAATAGCGATCCTTTATTTAGGCAACTAAACTTACCTACTGCAATATTACAGAGTACAAAACGGCATATTAAAATGAAATTCTATCCATTAACTCTAACAGTTTCCAGAATTCTATTCATATCTAATAATATAATGTTGAATGTTTAGATTTAAAAAGAACTATTTAGATTAGTTCTGGCAAGCTATTGCATTTAATTTTGTAAATATAAATTGTTTAGATACTTACTTCTGTAATAATGTTTTAACTTAGATTACCAATGATATAATAAATTAATAGTAGAAACATGTGTTTTATTTTATACCGCATCAACTAAATAATATTATATTTTAAAATACAGAGTTTTATATTCCATTTTCGTCTAAGTCTGGTTTTTATACCTAATTAGATGCTGTTATATTTTCACTGAAAGCATTTTTTTCCTGAGATAAAGAATGTCTGGAAAAGGAATAAAAGTATTACAATATGAAAATTTTTCTACTTTGATGATATCCTAATTACTTGCTTTTAACGGTCTCTCGGTTTATTAATTTTTTTATTATATTTGTCAAATATAAAAAAGCTAAAATAAGAGTTTTCAGAAGTCTATAGGAATGTGGTGTTCATTGGCGTAACTAACAGGGGGTCAGATGAGTAATTGTTTTCTGTAGGGTCACTTGTATTCTTTTGTGACAATTACTTTTCTGCTATTATTATCCTTGTTCTATGATATAGGTACGGTATCAGGGTACAGCGAACGCTTTAAGTTTGCTTACTAAGTGTAGATGGCGCTAGTTTCAGATTTCTTATTTTTACCTAACGAACAGCAGGCTGTATACTAGGAATTTTATTCCTCTACAGTTACCTTTAAAGAATAGAAGTTCGAATGTCTATTTATTGCTGAACAGTCCTAATAAAAATAAAACTGGTCCAATAAAGACTTTCTCCTTAGTAAACACAGTCAACGCTGGAGTGTTGAGAATCATTTTCTTTCTGCTATCTCCTTCTAAATGTAATTCAATGGCTGTCAAGGGGCATAGCAGAAAAAGTAGTTCATAATGAAAACAGGAGATGTTAAACCTACAAAGTCACTTATCAAGCAATTCCAAATATATTAAATAATAACCTTTAGTCAACGAATAACACAACCAACTACCTGAACAGAATCGCAAAAAGGAAAAGAACGCTGAAAATTTCAAACGCTATTAAATACACGATTTCGTCGCAAGACTGATTAAAAATTCCAAAGAACGAACATGATTATACCAGGCTAATCCTTCTGTATTATTGTTGAATGTTTTATACCAGGTTGGTATAGAAAGTATTGTTGAATGTTTTAACATTTCCGAATTGTGGAACAGGAACGTTCATCATAACTTTATATAAATAAAATTTTCCCTGATTTTATCGGTCAAATGTTTTTATTTTTATTGTTTAGCACACTACATATGTTTTAAAAAGTACAAATTTTTCTACCTTCAGGTGCAGTCAATTTATAAAAATTATATGGACGAATAAAAACAATTTAAAAATTTTTAAAATAAAAGAACGCCATCTTTCTATTTCACATCGTTTGAAGGTGTACTCGAAATAATAATTTTATCGCAAATAAATACTTTCTTCCATTTCTAACAGCCACCGTAACATCTTCTGTTATCGATTCCCTCAATCATACCGATATGACATCTACTTTTATTTTATAGGTTATCTATTCCCAGTTAACATAACATAATAGATTCGTGTTAAAATTAACGTAAATGTACATGTTAGGTCGAGTTTTAACAGCAACGAGGCAAATTCGTATGATGGAAAGTTTTTCTTAACACATTACTGTTATTTTCCACCTGTTATGTTCTAATTTAACATACCGCCTCACCAGCCTGGAATAACATGCCGTTAAGTGCCCAACGTCCATGTTACCACTTTATTTGTTTATTATATTTTTAGAAATTTGATTTAAAATGGTAAGATTAATTAATATACATTTAATACAAGACTGAAGAGAATGAAATAAAGAGATAAGTATATATTAGGTATACCTTTAATACTATTTTATATTAATGAATTACTAGGTAAAATCTTTATTATATTTTCTATATATTTAATGATTGAATCCAACATCACAAAGAAGGCATATTAGAGATCACAGTAATCTTTTTGAAACTCCTGATGAGATTTTCTTCTATATTATGGACTTCCAAAGGAATAGGTGCAGTTTATGCAAGAATGGGGATCCATTTTAATACTCTTCAAAAGCCAAGGATTATATCCATTCCAGTTAAACTGAAGATCTAATACGTAATTGCTATAATCTGAATTCTTAGTATATTTGAATCTGTTTTTTCTTTATATAATTTGTAAATGCTAGCCAACGATTTATTTTTTTATCTAATATATTTTTTCACAATGAGAATAATTTTGTTTTTCCTAATAAAATTAAATAGCTCCTCATACTGTTTCACAGTTGTTTTAGCTAATCTTTTAGCCATAATAAATTAAGAAAAATTAAAAATGAAACAAACAAAACTTTAACCTAATTTTTGTTATTTTCACATTCAGAAAAACATGAAAAACCTCATTTTTGGAAATGAAATGAAGTTAGGTACATCTTGTGCGCACGCGCAAAAACACAAATAAATACTTTATTCCATTTCTAACAGTCAGCTTAACATCTTCTGTTATCGATTCTCTCAATCATACCGATATGATATCTACTGTTAGTTTATATGTTATCTATTCTCTGTTAGCATAGCATAACAGATTCAATCATAGGACCCATGTCTACTTTAGAAACTTTTTGTGGATCACATTTATTTTAAAGGAAACATTACTTACATCACTTTTTATATAAAAGCCCATCTTCTCTGGCATCAGATGGTAGATACGATAATGCTGCACATAACCATACATTCTTCAGTATTTTTTTAATTATATAATATTACTGGCAATAATGAGGTTTGTCCACTCGAGACGCAGCCGAGTTTCGATAAAATATGAGAGTGTCGATAAAATGTATCCAAGTATACTAAATTATTTTTTGTAATTTTGACAAATAAAGTGCCATTTTTGGTAATCGCAGCAAGTGTCAAAATGATCTACTTTACGTAACCAGTTGCATAATGTTGAATATTATAAAACTGATTACGAAAAATTCATTATGTCACTAGTTGCGAAAAGAAAACAAATCAATATATACATTATTATTGAAAGTTTATATCAAAGAAGAGCAGGGTGGCTTCTAAAAATAGAATTTGGTTAAACTTACAACCTAGTAATAATGTTGTTTTGGTCCTTATTTTCCATTCTAAATAAGCACAAAATAATTAAAATACAATACACGACAAAATAATCCACTTTCTTGAAAACTAAATAACTTTAGCAAGGAATATAAACACTACAAGTCGTTGAGAATAAATGACTATGATTTTCTGTTTATCAATAAATTGAATGAAATTATGTTTATACAACTAATTTTTTACCAAAACCTAACCTAGTCAAAATTAAAAAAATATTGTATGTAACACGTTACGAAATAATGTTTCATGTAACTTGTTCATGTTGGGGCACCTCGCTCTGCTCATTCCGCAAATACTCTCTCGTTACATAAAATAAAGTATTTCGTAACTCGTTGCATAAATAGCTATTACAACTTAATCCAGGTATAATGTACGGATGAAGGTACCTACTGAATGAGTAAAGAGATCGGGCAAGCCTCAATACCGTGATGCGTTAATTGCATGCGCAGATCAAAATTTTTATCGGATTACCCTATTACTCAAAACTCTAAATCCGTAAGTTTGCGAAAGGGATTTATAAAATAAAAGGGAAGCCGAATGTATCCTAATTTAATAGAGAGTTATTGCAAGTTCACCTAAGGTCACTCACTATTAGTGCCGCTCTTATTTTGACATCTAAGCATGCGCAGATCGTTTATGTTCTAAAACTGACTTTATTAAAGATTGTACCTGTCCTTAATTGTGGATGTTTAAAGGCGGCAGGTAGTGGCGACTTTATAGCTTTCGGGCGCGCTCGCCGACATTCGTATCCGTTCGAAGTTTTTTAATATTAAATATTTAATATAATCGTCATCTAAACCTTGTAAAATTATAATTTTTAATGCCTCTTTGATATTATGTACCATTATAGACAGCAAAAAAGTTAAAATGAGGTTAGAAATAAGTATAAGGATTCTAATGTCAAAATTTCATGTTTGCAATAAGTCTGATCTTAGCATATAATTTATTTGACTCTAACGATGTCACTATTAGTGGCTAGCGTTATAGAAATTTGCAATCTCTCTAATATCATCCATGATATGGTGGTATGTCGTTTGTCATTTGAGGCGGTTTCCCGGTTTCATGTTTCTGTTTTGGTTTCGCTTGTGTTTGTTGGTATTTATAGTAATTTTAAAATTTTGTGATTTTTTTAAAGTACATTGGGAGGAGGCAGAATATTGCTGGATCATTGTTAGGAGTGTATGGGACTATATTATTTTATTTAAGTTTATTTAAACCATACGGTTTTTCATCATTTTCCAAAATATTTAGTATCATCATCCACCTCTGTCAATATTGCTAATTCCATATTTAAAAAAAAAAATTAATCCACTCAAATATATAAATCTAAACTACGGTTGCCACGATCTAAACAAATGAAATGATAGGAACAAAAAACAAAAAGTGTAAAGTCAATACTTTCAAAACAGTGGTCAAACCGAAAATACACGAATATATAACGTTAAACCCAAAATAAAATCACATTTACGTGCATTCGTTATTTCGAAAATACCGTGATTGGTAATTAAGCGTAAGATCCTATTGATGCTTGCCCCATCTCTCTACTATGTCAATAATTATTTTGGGAGAGGCACAGACAATAAAGATTGAAACTAAAGCAGGTATAATTGTTGCGTGGTATATACTGAGATGATACGACACCATTTATACGACTAATGTGTCTAGTCGATAGTTTTACAATTAATTGCTCATTTTTATTCACATGTTCTATTTATTTTTACTTACCATTGTCTTATCAAAGAATTTAAATCTGTCACAAAATATTATTTTTTTTTTCCAATAATAATAATAATAATAATAATAATAATAAATCAAATTGTTCAAAAGTGTACATTTAAACTTCGTTCATACTGTGAGAAGATTAAATAATATTAAAACCGTAATTTTGAACACGCCACTGATTACAGGAAACTTTTTCCATTAAGCCGTAAATGTAGCATTTATTGTCGCTATTTCCGAGATATAAAGTAAAATCCTGTTTTTGAGTGAAACTTTTAAAGCGTATTAGCGCCCTTATGTTTTTCCGCATATATACATTTAATTTCTGTGCTTTTTTCCGAAGTATACCTGTATTGTTAGACGTGCAGACCTTTCCAAATAAATTAAATATACTTGGCACAATGGCAGCGCAGCAATTAGAATATAACATTAAAAAAAACACTAGTTCTATAAAGGGAGAACGGAAACAAAATAAACATGCAAACGAGAAATTGAATTAGTAAGTGAATAGGAATCCATAGAAGTCATGCTTATAAAACGAGAAAACAGTTAAAAACATCACAATAACGTAACAAGTTTGGAAACTTACTACAGGAATATGTTTAATTACGCGATTACTGAAAAGCCTTATTTATGAGTCTGGAATAGTGGTTTGTACATAAGATGGGGACTTACGCCTTACTATGCCCATTGTGTATCCCTAAGGGGCATACAGGGTCTGCCTCTTAGCTCCTCAAAAATCCTGCTGGTTGATAAATTCGTCGAGAGGTGTTTTTAGATGCACCTATTCTTTTAGTCGCTTCTTACGACATTAAGTGGGCTTCTACCAAATCGATGGTAAAAAACATGGAGGCAGCATAAATGACCGCCATAATTTTTAAAATACATAAAGCCATTAATAAGTCCCTTGATTTAATAAACAATAATTATTCCATGACGAATAATAAGTAATTTTCGAGTTAAATTAAAAACATGGTTAATTAAATTGTTTCACTGGTATAGTACTAAAAATCAAATTTAGTTTTAAATCTATCCACCAATTAGTTGTTATATATATGGTACTTTCCTTTAAACGCAACCTTAATAAAACTGACAATGAAAATAAAAAAATATATAAAAAAATTAATTTAAAAAAAATAAACAATTTGTTAAAAAATGAGCGTTGGGATGAGGTATGTGGAAAAAACTAAGTTCAACAATCGTACGACATTTTCATTGATAGACTGCATAAATATATTGATAAATTCATAGAAAAGAAAACAATAAATATAGAAAACTAAAGCCATGGATTACTTCTGCATTGATTACCTCTATTCATAAAAGAGACATATTAAAAAAAGACTAATTAAAAATCATACCGTAGAACTAGAAATACAGTATAAAGAATATAGAAATCAACTAAATACATTGACAAGAAAAACCAAAAACAATTATTATAGAAGTAAATTAAATAATGCAACTGGAGATTGCAAAAAAATTTGGAATATTATTAAAGAGGTATCAGGAGGTAAAACTATTTCACAAATTTTAAACACAAACATAATCAATGAACACGGTGTTGCCGTTAAAAGTAACATTGATACAGCAAACTTGTTTAATATTTTTTTTTACTAATTTAGGACTCAAAATGACAAATGATATAGAAGAAACAATTCTTCCTAATTTTTTTTAACGAAAATACCGTACAGTCTTCACTTTTTTTGAAGCCAGTATCAACAGCGGAAGTAACCATCCTGATTTCAGAACTTAAAAATAATTGCTCATCGCGACCTGATGGAATTGATACAAAATGTCTAAAATCTATACATTTACATATTATACACCCCTTGGTTCATATTATAAATCTCTGTTTTACAAACGGTAAGATACCTTTGCAATAGAAAGAATGATTTATAAGACATAATAAACTAACTAACTATAATATCGGTTATAAATAATTTAGCAAAAGTATTTGAAAAAGCATTAAAAAAGGTTGGTTGAATTTTTAGATGACCATCACATTCTTTCAAAAAATCAGTTCGGTTTTATTAAAAACTCGAGTACCGAAGATGCCATATTGAGCCTGCTAGAACCCGTGATTAAAGCCTTAGACAGCTCAACGAAATGTCTCGCAATTTTTCTGGACCTAGCCAAGGCCTTCGATACTGTTTCACATAGTAAACTTAAAGACAAAATGAATAATTACGGTATTCGAGCAATAGTATTAGACCTCTTCAAACATTATCAAACAGAAGACAAACAATTAAAATACGGTATTGAGTTCAGAATCAATGATTAAGATAGGTGTACCCCAGTGGACCGTATTAGGTCCGGTTTCATTTCTAATATATGTAAATAATATTTATAACATAAAAAATGTCAAAGGAAAATTAGTTTGCTATGCTGATGATACAGCACTTATCATTACTGGGAAAACTTGGAATGAAGTTCAATCTACTACAGAAACATGTTTAAAAAATATAAAAATTTGGTTAAATCATAATTTACTCAGTTTAAATATAGGAAAAACAAAATATATAACTTTTTCTCCTACAGTAACGGATCAGCCCATATTAAATCTCAAACTACATAAACCTACGTGTGATGAATATAAATATTCGTGTCCTGTATTAGAAAAAACCACAGTGATCAAATACTTAGGAATCATGTTTGACCAGCATACCAGATGGAATGAACACCTAACATATATCTCACCAAACGAAGAAGAGCGCTAAGGCTCAAATTTTATATTATCAGAGATATCTTATCCAGAAAAAACTTAATTATGTTGTATAATTCCCTAATAGAATCTATGCTTGGGTATTGTATTACTAGCTGGGGAGGTACCTTTACCACAACATTGGAAAATTTACAAATCACACAAAATACGCTCCTAAAAATAATACTTCATAAAAATAGACTATTTTCAACTGAAAAACTTTATCAAGAAACAACATTATTTAATATCAGAGAGAGATATTCGTACCAATGTCTCTTAAGAATGTATTTTGAAAAAGAACAGTCCCCAAAAAAACTTTCAAATACTAGAGCTGCCACTTACCTAAATTTAAACATTAATCTGTTTAATAAATCGGTAACACAAAGAAGTTTTTTCTACTATGGCCCTAAGCTTTTTAACCTGCTTCCTGTAAATATAAAAAAAATGAAAAACACTTAAATTTAAAGCCGAAGTTAAAAAGCTAATTCTAAAAAATTCTGATATTTTCAAAATCTTTTAATGTCTCCTTAATAAATACCTCCATTTATTTATAACATAATTAGTACTCCGAATTTTCTAGCATTGCCTTACCTACTAAAAAAAAAATCAATATCATGTCTTATTTGTGTCGTTTACATTGTATTAGTTTTTCTTTTTATATGGCCACTTTAGAAGAGGACTACGACAAAACAGACACTAGGTCTAGGTCACGCCTCCTCCGAAGAAGCTATTTATCAATTTAATTAATTTTAATTAGAATATAATTTACATGTATACAAACTGGAGTGTAAGAAAAAAATTTAAAAAAAATTTGATATGCATTTGGAATATTTTTCTAGAAATATGCAATGAATGCATTTCATATAGATAAACTGATTAATGTTAAATTTAGATATTTAGTTCGTCCATTAAAATATGTAAATGATTTACAGTAAAAATTTACATATTATGTTTGCATAATTTATTTTGCTTGGTGATTTAGTATTTTTAAACAAATTTCCATATGAACGTTAAAAAACAGGGAATACAATTTTAATGAAATTGAAGTAGGCACATGTATGCAATGAATATGAGGGCTTACAAAGCCAGAGTTTTTAGATATTTGAAAACCAGACACCCCCCCCCCCCCCCCGGCTATTATAACAAACATCAGATGGACAAAAAGTATCATAAATATATGGTATGTATTACTTGGATGTCTAGAGGAGCTCGACACCGAAAAAAATCTTATCCCACATAACATCAATATTTTATAAATATACTGAGAATTTTCTGTTTATGTTCTTTCTGGTATGTCCTTTTTAGAATGTTCTTAGAACATGTCTAGAATATTCTTTGAAAGTATATTCGTGAAAGTATATACTTAATGAATACGTGAATTTAGTATATTCTAAAAAGTATATGCTGAGCGCGTGCAACAGGACATTCTTAAAAGATACTAAAAGTCATATAGCCAGCATGTTCTAAATACTTATAGAAAAAAATTAACACGAATATATAAACGCGTTTATATACCTCCATAAATTTTTACAAAGTAGTAGTTTTAGGACCTACACGTGATGTTAGAACACAGGATATTCCAAATTTTTATGGTATGTAACATTTCTTCTACTTTTATAATCTGCCAAAATATTATTTTTTTTTTAGATTTCAAGAGGATAATAACAAAGGCACACATAAAAAAAAGTGGTCAGTACATTTGACTAGACCCACCTAGAGTTATGTATTTCAACGCGCTGAATCCGAATTTGAGGTCCATTTAGCCCGTTCACCCTCAAAATTTTGGGTAAATTGTTATTTATCGCGATTTTCTGCCATCTTTAGCGGTTTTTTACAATTTACTCAAATTTTTAATGTTTTACGGTCCAAAAATATATTTAAAATATTCGATACAATAACATATTGGTTGTTTAAGGCCAAAAAAATAATTTGTAATAAAAATAAGAATAATAAGTATGAATTTTTGGAAATATAGATTTAAAAAAATTGCACGATTTCTAATATATAGGTAACTCTTTATTTTTTAATGTTCAATATTTTTAGTATATTTTGAGAATGTTCTAAATGTAAATAAAGTATATTCTCAGCATATGCATATACTTAAAATGTATATTCTAAGAATGTATAATTGCTATCTGGAATCCGAGCCCACTATTCTCACCACGACGAGAAACCCTAAGGGATATTAACAAACTAATAACGGTAACACTTCAAAAGCACTTTACTTTCCTCTCCTCCCCCGAACAAGGGAAAGGATATAAATTTTAAAAGACTGTGCAGGGCGCAATTTTTATATGATCTAATTAATATTCTGGTACTAGATGACCCCAAGTACTAAAAATTTTGAAACTTCCCCACTTTCCTTCACTACTAGTAAAAAAAGTAAAAAGTAAAGAAAAGTAAAAAAATAAAGAAAAATTAAAGAATATAAAAAAATTGACGACGTGTATAAAAGAAATGAAATATAAAAAACAAAGAAATTAACAATTAAACTAGACGGAAAAGACATTGAACAAGTAGAGACATTCAAATAATTGGGAATAAACATACACGAAGATAACAAAAAGATGCAGAGATCAGCGAAAGAATTGAGAACAACGCTTTAAAAGAAAGAAGGAAATATCAAAGAAAACCAAAATAACAGTATTTACACCCATTTTAACATGCGGCTGTGGCAGTTGTATTTTATTGAAATAAACGGAAATTATAATACAAGATAAGAACTAAGAGTAGAGCTGATCAGTATATAGAAAAACGAAAACAGAAATGGTTTAAACACGTAAAACGTATGGCAGAAGGGAGAGACAGCCAAAAAGAGTATGACTGACAAGATCACTGCCCAAACGAAAAAGAAGAAAACCAATGAAAACATAGTATAGCAGCGAAATGTCTAAAGAATGGCAAAATACAAGAAAGAATGTGCAAAATTTGTATATGTATAAGTAATAAGTGATATACAGGGTTGGGAAAAATTGGCGGAACACCCGATTTGTGGCTCAATTATGGATTGTACTAAAAATTGACTCGAATAAATTTTTTCGTATATTTTATGCATTATTTAATGATGCTTGGGATTTTCATCTTCTGTAAAATTTATCAAAATATGTCATCGGATGAAATAACAATCCTAGATCTGGACGGAAGAGACCAGCCAGTGATAAAGAAAATGCTCTTAATGTGGTTCTAAGTGTACCGGAAGAACCACAAATTTCAGTTCTACACCTTGCGTTAGACAATAATATGAGCGAGAGATCTGTAAGAAGGATGCTGAAAATAAATATATTTTATCCCTATAAAGTGCATTTAGACCAAGAATTGAATGAAGATGACCCAGATCGGCGAATGCAAATCTGTCAGGAAATGATGGATGCCATGAATGGAAATAATATGTTGCTGAACAACATTGTTTTTTCGACGAATCAACATTTTTTCTCAGTAGATTTGTAAATTAATTTAATTGCCCGTATTGGTCTAATTATAGTCATCACTGGATGGAAGAAGGTCACACCCAATATACGCAAAAGTAAAATGTTTGGGGTATATTTAGAGAAAAAATTATTTCCAAATCATAGACATCATTTAGAACTTTCTGATAAGGTTTGGTTCCAGCCAGATGGTGTTCCTTCTCATTTTGATGCTAAAGTAAGGCAGTAGGTGAACACGATATTTCCGCAGAGATGGGTGGGTCGAAGAGGATATTTTGAACGGCCGGCACGGTCACCGGATTTATCTGTACTAAATTTTTTCTTTTTGACCATTTGAAATCAGTAGTTTTTAAGGACATGTCACATTCGCTGGAAGACTTGGAAGACAACTTAAGAATTGCTGTTCAAGAAATAACACATGAAGTTTATCAAAATCCCTTAAGAATATTTGTTAAAGGAGTAGGATATTGTCAGTCAGTTGGTGGCTTTCACTTTGAACACTTACTCTAAAAGATTTGTGTACTTCGATTGATGTAAAGTAATTATTATTTATTATTATTTTTTTATTAAATAAATGTTTACTTTCTTTTTTATTATGAACTCAGAGAACCCTATAACTCTACATTGATGAATTAAAAAAATGGATCAATACAAAAAAAAATATAAATATAGGGTTATTCATTTAAAATTTCATCCGATGACGTCATATTTTGATAAATATAAGAGATGATGAAAATCCCCACGCGTCATTAAATAGTGCATAAAAAACTTAATTCGGGGTAATTTTCAATACAATCCATAATTGAGCCACAAAACGGGCGTTCCGCCAATTTTTCCCAACACTGTATAAATATAAAATAAGTAATATATTGTACTTATGAAGACTAGAGATAAGGAGGCGAATCGGCATACTCGAAATACGGTCCCAAAAAATGAATGCTAATTGACCTTTTACAATTCACCGTAGGGACGCTGGTGTTACTAGGGATGTTAGAAATAAATCGTTACTTATGAGAATTTTATATAATTTTGTGAAAATATTAATAATAATTATTATTAATAATAATAATAAGAGGTGGGTGGCTCAGTGGTAGTCTCTGCCTGCGGATCCAAGGATCGCAGGTTCGAATCTCATCGTTGGACGGGATTTTTTCATTTAATTTAATTATTTAAAATTAATTCTGATGCCTTGGTAGGATTCCCCACTCGACCATTCACTGTTGGGTACTAATTAACAGTGCTGTTCCTAAAGTGACGCTAGGAAACAGTAACAAAGCCTACACAGAAATCGAAGCTAATAACCGTAGCAGTTGATGCCGATGACACAAAAAAAAATAATAATAATAAACTTGTTTATTGCTAAATAAAGCACAGAATATACTGTTGTATTTATTTCCAAATAAGTATTACATGTTTTAATTGATAAATTATTTAACTTTATCTATATAAAATGCAAATTAGGTAGGTATGACCAAATTCGAAAAGATTTGCTAAATTGTAAAATTTGGTAAGTACAATTTTGTGCCAATTTTTTTTAAAATTATACCTAGTAGTAAGGCAGTAGGTGAACACGATATTTCCGCAGAGATGGGTGGGTTTTAAGAGCAAAATAATAATAATAATAATCTTTATTTAATATAGGAAGTCCTAATATATAGTAGTTTTTTTTTTAAATATTACATATTATCGTCAGTCTGCACAAATTCAGTTGAATAAATAAAATAAAATAAAATCTTTATAGAATTAGTAATAAAATCAGTAATAAAAGTAAGTCGTTTAGTATTAAATTTTAAATAAAATAAATACATATTAAAGTAAACATAAAGTAAACATACAAAGTTAATTTAGTTAATTTAATTGTATCAAACATTTTTTAAACTGAGGTAGAGAGGTACTCGTTTTAATTTCACTAGGCAAAGCATTAAATTCACGTAATCCACATATAAAAATAGATTTTGTTGCTATAGCTAGTCTTGTTTGTGGAATATAAAAATTATTAATAGATCTTGTATTATAGTTATGTATTTAATTATTGTAGATGATAAAATCATTGAAGTACTGAGGAAGTTTTTTATTTTTTGCTTTATAAACAAAAGTCATTGCTAAATAATAAAATCTTTGTCTAACTGAAATCAAACTTAAAGTGGTCAGCACATCATTTATTGGTGTGTATCTGTTACATCGAAGGATTATTCTCATTCCTCTATTTTGCAATTTTTGTAGTCTTTGTAAACAGCTATTAGTATTTAAATTCATTAACTCATTCAACATTCTCGTTTTCAATTCTAATGTTGTATCCTATTATAGTTTATTTGATTTAATTTATATTTACTTCCCAAAATCATTGCTTTCGTTTTTTTAGTATTAAGTTTAAGTTTATTTTTATTTAAAAACTGGGTTAAGACTCTCAATATATTATTCACTTTATTTAAAATTTCCTCAAGGGTATACCCAGAACATGCTACTAGTGTATCATCTACAAACAGATTAATAAAGTCACACTGAATATAATTAATGTCATTTGAATATATGAAAAATAGAAGCGGCCCTAATATACTTCCTTGCGGTACTCCTAAGTTATTTTTTAACATTTTAGATGTTGATTTGCCTAGCTTCACATATTGTAATCTATCAGTCATATACTGTTCAAACCAGGTTAGGACTCGTCCTGCAAAACCATATTTCAAGTTATTAATCAAAATCTGCTATTATATATTTATTTTCATGAAGTACCTGCTTCCATTTAGATATAGTTAACTGTAAAGACGTTTCACATGAATGGCCTTCCCTAAATCCTGACTGATTTCCCACAAAAAAACCTTTGTTATTAAAGTATTCTAATATTTGGTCACGAACTACGGTTTCTAATAATTTTTCAATTGTCAGAAGTATATTTATAGGTCGCAAGTTGGATGCATTTGTATCGTTTGCAATTTTTTGGACTGGAACTATCTTGCTTGCTTTTAGTCTATCAGGAAATGTTCCTGTTTCTAGTGAGGTGTTTATTAAATTTAACACTACAAAGCCAGTTGTATAAAAGGTTTCCATTACACTCAATATCTCATCATAGCTTCCCTTATTTTTTAACGAAAAAACAGCTTTTTTTAGTTGATCTAATGTAATTAATTTAAAATCAGTTAATGTTGATTGTATATCATTTAAAAAATTTGGTAACCAATCATCAGTTGGAGGTATTAAATTTGTTATTTCACATATACTATTTACAAAAAAATTATTTAATTTGTTGACTGCTTCTTCTTTTGTTTTAGCGAAAGATACAGATCCATCAACAGAAAACCCAACAAAATCAAATTTAATTTCCATATTTTTACTTTTAATTAATTTTTTTAGTGTTTTCCACATTTCCTTAGAATCATTTTTTTGTTCATCTATTTTATGTTCATAAAACTATTTTTTCTTGCACTTCAATGAATTAATAACTATATTTCTTTTATTTTTGTATTCATTCCACAATAATTTTTTATCTGGACCTAATGCTCTTTGAAACTTATTGTAAAATTTAACCCCTTTCTCTGGCTTGTACTTTTACCTCCTTATCTTACCATGGAACATGATTTTTTCTTATCTGTATCTCTGTAATAGGTGCAGCACTGTTTAAAACTCTACTACAATTACTTTCCAGTTGACTAAAAATTTCATTTACATTATTTAAGTGAAATAACCAGTCACATGACATTAATTCTAAATTTATCTCATGATATTTATCTACATTTAATTTTCTAGAGAAAAAATTTAATTTATTTACATAATCCACATTTTTCTCAAAATTAATACTTATAATCGAATGATCTGTTATTTTAGGAAAATGATGAACACTTGCAGAAATATTTTGACTAGATAAAACATAATCGATTAATGTCCATACTTATTTTGGTATAATCATTTACATGTTGTTCAATGCCATAAGACTGAATTAAACTTTTTATCTTTTTGCTATAAAAACTATCTACAAAATAATCAATATTAACATCACCCACAATTAAAGCTTTAATGTTTGCCGAGAAGAAATCTTTGCATCATTCTCCAATTTTATCTATAAAGATCGCATCAATGGAACTGGGCGAATGGTAAAAACCACCAATCAACCATTTAGTTTTATTAAAATTAACGTTAATAATTTTACACCAATAATTTGACACACTAAAAGTAATTTTGTTCCGTAGATAAATAAGTACTCCTCCCGTGTGTCGATTTGAAGAATTACATCTTACACATACATATCTATCTACTGTAATTTCAACATCTTGGATATCATTTGTACATCTTAATTCACTTAATATAACTATAGATGGTTGATAGCAAAAAATTTCTACAAAAACTTCATCGCGGTGTGCCAAAAAACTCTGTACATTCATATAAATTATATCACTTCTAAAAGATATATTAGGACCAGTTTGTTTTGGGTAGATGCATTGCTATCAACAATTGTTGGAATATTATTTATGTATTTTATAGTTTTGTTTTCACCGTTATCTAAATATTCCTGCAGCTTCCTTTTGACATTAAAGAAGTACTCTCTTTGCGCTTTTGTTTGATCAGGAAAAATTTTAATAGTTGGAATTTTTAACTCCTTTTTCATTTTTAACACCTTAAGAGCTTCTTGTGGACTGGGAAAACAAACTTTTAGTGGTCTATTTTTGTTTTGGTCTTTGCCCAGTCTGAACACCCTTATATTTGTAATATCAACATCAATATATTTCAGCGGTGCTTTAACTGAGTCTTTATCTTCTCTTAGTTTGTTTACAACTATTTTTTGTTTCGATTCATTTACATTTAATATAATAATGTTTTATGCCCTCTTCTGTCTTTTCGCCATTTCTATCATTAGTTCTTCGCTATTAATTTTAGCTATATTTGAAGTTGCATCTTTTTCGTTATTTTTACTTGCTTTAAATCTTTAGTTAGTTCTGGAACTTTCCAAAGACCTGTTTCGAGATTCACTGCACAAAAAAATTAATTTTCGTTTATTCTTTAATTGTAAACATTTGATTTCTGACGCTGTTAAGTCAGCACATTGAGCACATAAGTACTCTTTGCATGAATCACATGGAAAAACTTGATTAGCTTCCTCATCCTTACACTTTGAGCAGGTCTTTGCATCCATCTCAAGTTAAATAAATAGTCACAGATTTTTTAATTTTACACTTATAATGGTGCAGTAGACACTTCCTATTTACGTATTTATTGACTTGTTGCTTTTATTATTTTATTTTTATCTGATATATAAAAACTTGTTCTTATTCAACACATAGAATTTAAAAATGTAGTTTTGAGGTCTTCTTTAGTTTCAATTTATCAAAATATCAACAACATCAGACATTACATGCATTTAGCTCTTGATTGATACCAAATTTAAAATTAATTGATGGTTATTTCCACCATAAAAACCCTTACTTTTATAGACAAACAGAACAGGCAAACCGACTACTAAATAGAGTAATAAAACATGGTTAACACATTTTTTATTGTTAAAATACAAGCATAAAGGGAGATTCCCCTTTTTAATTTGCTAACAATACCATCAGTAAAAAGAGAATATTTGGAAATATCTTCTAAAAAGTGTAGCTTGCAAACAGCATCATCTCTAGAAAGTGCTTTATCAGCCCTAGGAATGATATGCTGCCACTGTTCTAAACGTTTAGGATCCTATAAAAAACATTTACAATGACAAAATTGATGTTCAACAAAAAAATAACTGTAATAACTCTTCATCTAACGTTAAAACTCTGAAAAAAAAAAAACTAATTTTCTTTTCTAGTAACTAAAATTTAATGTATAATTGTTGTTGTTTTGTTGTTTGTAAGTCAGGATTTATGAGATAGAAATATAGAAATTTGTAATAAAGTAAACAAGACTTCGTAAGATACGGGTTGTGACTAGTTTACAATATTATATTTAGAAATAAATACAGTATTTTACTTACACTAGGAGCTTTCAAAAGACTTTGAATTAATTTCTTGTGTTTTCTTTCGTTTTACATCTGATTTATATCCCTTTTTAAAATCTGGAACGATGTAAATCTTGCTTTAATGTTTTTTTTTTCACTCATGTTACTTCTACTCAGGTACTTTTCACATTTTGATTCATTTCACCAATTTTTAAAAATACACAATATTTCACATTGACTTACATAGAAAATAGACGTATCTAATGTACGACCCGCCAACTATTGTCAATTTGGCGAACTTTATAAAAAAACGGAAATTACAAAAATGACCATTGCCGATTCACCTCCTCTCTAGTCTTCATAATTGTACCTTAGGATATTAATTTAAGGTATACCGATAATTAAAAAATAACTAATAATAACTATGTGGAAAATGGCCATACCAGCCAATACACACACCCAGGCGGGTTTTAATTTCATCGGAAATTTCATGAACTGCCCTACATAAAGTTTTCAGCGGGTTATTACAGAAATTCTTTTGTCGCTTCTAAATTTTACAATTTTCCACCATTCCCAACAATTCTGTCGGTTACTGAATCGGTATATTAGAGAAATAAATTTCCGGGAACGTAGTATTTTTACCTCGAATACAAATTTCGTATGACGTAAGAGAATTGCAGTCCCGACTACACCTTATACATAATAAGAACTAGTAATAAATATCTACGGATAAGTTACGATCCGCCATTAACATGGCAGTTCTGAAAATGATACCGTTCATTAGGTGTGCCAAGTCGGTATTTATTCGATAAATTGTATTTGGTTGTTTTGTTGTAAGAAAATCATGTTCTTTTAATTCTAAATGATACCTTTTACAAGCGGGGCTAACGGCATTAGAGTACAAATACTCCTAATTGGACGATGAAAGTCTATATTTAGTATTTTCCATGAACCAGTCGAGTTGTTTGAATTGGATTTACTAAGAATCATATAATTGGGTCTTATTTTGACTTTTAACAATTTTGACAATGAGAAAAAATCGAAATGATTATGTTGCTAATAATGATTTGAATACAATATATAATTTGGCCTTGCATTATTTATCAATTTATCAATGTAATAAATTAGCATGTAATGGATAAAAACTGAGGAACAATTAGACCAAGAAGTTGAGCTTTTTGTCAAAAATATTCAACAAGCAGCGTGGGAAAACACTCCTGAGATTAAATGCAAAGTGCAAGGTAATAATTATCCAAAACAGATCAGAAAAAAATTAGAATAAAATGGCAACAGTCTAGAGCACCAGATGATAAAACAACTTTAAACATGTAAAAATGAGTCAATTGGCAAATACTTAAGTGCAATAACTAACGATAAACGTACCGATTATTCTCTATAGAAACCTATCAAACGATTAAAAAGCCCTATTAAAGATAACTCACCAATCAGAAATAAAGATGGAATCTGGGCCCGAAACAATTTGCAGAAGGTAAACAGATTTGCGGAACATTTAGAGAGTATCTTCCAACCCAATAATGTTGAAGACATATTCGTTTAACCTGCCTCTACAAAAGAAGTTTGTATAGAAATCCAAAGAAATATAAATGCAAAAAAAGCCCCTGGATGCCTCCTTTAGATTAAAGTACATACCAACGAAGTGGAAATTGGCAATAGTTATAATGATACCTAAGCCAGGTAAACGTTCCTATGAAGTTACATCGTACAGTGCCATCTTCTTGTTACCTGTTATCTCTAAACTCTATAAAAAATTGCTTCTTAAGATTTGATAAAAGAAAAGGACTTAATACCCTCCAACTACTTTGGCTTCACAGAAAAACACACGACCTTCAACAGATTGAATTATAGATACCATCAAGAAGTCCCTAGAAGAAAAAAGTTTGCTCCACTGTCTTTTTGGATGTGACTCAGAATTAAATAGGAAGAAACCTATTTTCCGACCTAAGATAAATTAAGGCAGGATGACCTCATGGTAGTGTACTAGGTCCATTACTATACTTATTGTATAACAGAAAAATTTCTAATCTTGAGCAACATTTGCTAATGATACTGCAATCTTTGCTGTTGGAAAAAATACGTAAACCCTAGTAGAAAATTGCAAAAATCTATAGATCAGATTAACACCTGGACGAAAAGATGGTGATTAAATTAAAAATGAAGGCAAATCTGTCCATATCAACTTCAGCAATAAACAAAATGAATACATTCTTATTAGAATAAACGACACTCAGATTTTTTTTGCCAATACAGCAAAATATCCGGGTATGACACTTTATGCTAGAATTCGCTAGAAAGTCTATATTCAAAAGAAACGTGAAGATCTTGCTTTATTATTCACATACAACAAACTGCTTCTTTAAAGGCAGATATTGAAACCCGTATGGACGTACGGTATCCAACTTTGGGGCTGTGCCAGTAAAAGTAACATCCAAATTATTCAACGTTTCCATAATAAATTATTAAGGAACATCGTCAATGCACCCTGGTACTGCCGCAATTGATCTTCATAAGCACCTTAAAGTGGAGACTGTTGAAAATACAATAGAAAAATTTGCCAGTAGTCACCAACAACGACTGCTCCATGGAAACGTTGATGTTATCCAAGCTCCTCAACAATGCTAGTCTAATAAAAAGACTTCGATAGAATCAAGTCTTTTGAGTTAGTTCAGGGATGTTAGATAAAAGCAGAGTATAGTGCGGTTTAGTGTTATACTTTAACGGTAGTGTAACTAAATAATTAGACTCTAAGTACACTAGTGAGTAGAATCTTAGTTTATGAAGTTTTTTATCCCTAAGTAAGATAAGGATTAAATTGCTAATTGATCTTAACGATCAGATCATTTATTTAAAAAAAAATTAATGGATAAATATAGGTCAATGAGAATAAAGAACTTAAAAGAAGTGATGCTAAAGAAAAACTCTTTGAAAGTAATCATTTTATAAATAATTTATTTGTACTAAATTCTATAACTTTATTAATTTCAGGTATTGATGTGTAATACTCACTAGACACTTCACTATAAAAAATATGCTATATTGATATCGTATTAATCGAATTATCGTGAAAAAGTGTGCCTGAATTATAACGTGTATGTACCTCAAAGCAGAAGGTTATTAAGTCGCATATTCAATATTTCAACGTTTATTTTAATTCATTTTTATAACGTGGCATGTTTTTTTTCAAAAATTGTAAGGAACGAATATGGTATAACAACATCGCTTAATAATCCAAAAATTTGTTTAATTTTTAATAACAAAAAAAAATAGACCAAAATGTGACTTAATACAAACTGTTTTTAGTTGATAGGTGGTACAATGCAAAAGACGCCTACTACATTCTGTACTAATAATCGAAAAAAAAATATAAGGCAAGTTTTTGTAATCGAAAATTATTTATTAAAGAAAAAACACAAACACAAATCTCATCAAGTAATTTAGGTAATTGGAAATTTTTAGTCATAAACTGAGATTAAAAGAAAAAATTGACATTAATTACACAATTAAAAACTTTTCTTGTTAACATTATGCATTATAAAATTTATTTAAAACAAAAATAAAACAACTATGGTTAAAAAAAGACTGAGAAACAATTTTATTATTGGAATTTTAAATCCATCATCGTCGATTTCTGCGTTAAAACAGACCAACTGCTGACACGTTGTTCAAATACGAAATTTATCAGCATGTGCAAAAAGCCATTGACTTTCAAGTTGTTTCAAGGAAATAACGAGCTGGATACAATTATAATATTTTCAGATCTGCGTTAATAAAAAGAATTATTTAAATTTTTTTAATGTTATTAAAATATTTCGAAAAGAATTTTCAAACAGAAAATAAGTAATTAGAATTAAAAGAAATGGAAAATTAATTTGATATTGTTGATTTGATGATTGGAAAGAAAAAAAAATTAAAAAGAAATTATTAATGAGAATTTTTTTTTTAAGTTTGCAAAGAGTAGATAATTGTAAATTTTGCTTAAATTGGCTAAATCAGATTTTTTATTGAGTGTATTTTTAGTATTGTGAATATGGACCATTTCTAAAAAGATCATCTTGGTATAGTTAGGTTCTTTTACGAGGATTTTAGTTTCACTGAAATTCATAGTATGTTTTGTGTTGATTATGTGGTCTGCTAAGGCACAGGACAACTTTTTTTTTGTTACAATCACTCCTATGGGAAGATATGTGCCCAGATAAGCATCTGAACCAGTTACCTATATAAACGTTATCACAGTCTGAACAAGGAATGCTATATACTATATTCGAATTTTCTAATTTCCCTAGATATACATATTTTTTGGCTAATTATGGTATTTGTTCAAGAATTTCCATTTGGTTTAAGCTTTTGTAACCTTATTTTTTATTGTCATGAAGTAATAAATGCCATATTTTTTAAAAGTGTGGCTTATCATGTTTTTACAATACGCCCTTCAATTATTAATATATTTTGGACCTCAGAAAAAGTTGCAAAATTAAATTTATATTTATTTCAATTTAATAAATATTCCAACAAAGTTTGAAAACTTTTGTAATTAATGTGAATTGATTATCTTTAATGACTGGCTAATTATTTACCAGCGACAAGTCGTGTATTTGTCGTCGACAGGCTCCGCGAACAAAGCTGTAATTGCTTAAGACACATTTAGTAGATGTGGCGCTCAATCTCTGAAAAATGTACTGGTAGAAGTCTTTGAACAAAAGAAAAAGAATATTTTTGCTTGGATACCTTAAATTCTAAGAATTAAGAATACACTTGCGTTTAGTAACTAAAAATTTACATTCTTTTGTTTATTGAATATGAGCATTTCTACAATTAGGTATATCTATAAACGGGTCCCTTGAATATTTAATCTATAAGTGTAATACATTTTACACACGTTTCACGCGAAAAATCTGTTTTTAACACTCTAACCAACAATAATAGCTTGGTGTTTTAAATTCCTGCAGTTCACTCCAAAAGATTCGATCGTTTGAATATACGGGTTCACAATACACTGAATAAATTTGTTTTAGTTTAATATTTAAATTTCGTTTGAATGTCATTCGACCGCATATTCCAGCTCGCTAAATGGCGATGTATAAATATTAAATTATTACCTGGGTAATCAATCAATGTTTCGACCAAAAAATACGTGCAGTGACGGTATACTCGTAAATATATCATGTTTTAAGAATTTTGTGTAAAAGGGGATATGATATCACGGTAGTAATCTTAAAATAACTACCAAGGAAAAGCTTAACAAAAGCTGCAGTTAATAATTTTAAACAATAATTTTCATCAAAAACTACCTTTTTCAATTGAAAGGAATAACATGATAAGCCACAACATTAATTTATTAAGGAAACACGTCTTTAAAGGTTAAAATAAAGTTCTATAACTATTATAACTTTGTTAAAATGCAATCACTTGATTGTTCGGCTAATTATGGTACTTTTTGAAAAATTTCTATTTGGTCCAGGCTTTTATATTATTTTTTATTGTCGTGAAGTAAAAATGCCTTTATTTTAAAAAATATTAATATAACAAGCCCTTCAGTTCGATTTCCCTTTATTATTCATTCTCAAACCTGTCTAATTCTTCTACGCTAAAGCCAATGTATGTCGGTCATATGGCCTACTAAGTTATGTAGACCTTACCGCAGCTCTTGAGAGTAAAAACGACGTTAAGTTATTAATCAAACCCCTTCTTGCCTACTATGCCTTTACTACACCACTGAACTCCCCACCTCCAGAACGTTACAATATTCCTACTGCCGACCTAATAAAAAATGGCACAGCTCTGTGATGTTTAGAGGCAATACAACGCATGTGCAATAGGGAGTCCATCGAAAATTACACATACGCGTTATTGGTTGCCTACATTATCAGGACTGGATCGCCTCGCCCGTCCGCGTATTGCTTGTTACGATAATTTCTTGTCATGTACTTGCTTATTCTAAAATGGATTTTAATGAAGCAGTAGTAAAGATTTAAGTAAGGCGTTTAATTTTGTACTATTGCAAAAACTTAGTGTTTATGGAATCAAAGATGAAGCGCTGAGTTGGATAAAATCTTATCTTTCAAAATGTAAGTAACTGGTATGAGCTACTAAGAACTGTAAAGTTTTATATATAAGTTGGGGAATCTCTCACTTGTGTTGGGTCTCATTTTATTTCTTTTTCCTACGACCACTTAGGAAAGTGACACATATCACACTATATAGTCCTATGGAAAGTGCCCTATATCACACGGGTATGAATAAGAATTTACTTTCCACCCGAGTGAGAATATCGTCGTTGTCGCGGTGAAACCTCCTATGTACATTTCATCAACATTTTCAGTAGATATAAAAACGTAACAATTTTGTTCTGATGCCTTATACGTATTACGCACAAGGGAGGTCTAAAATCACAATATTTTAAAAGAAAATTACATGGGAGGTTTCGCTAAACTGTACAGAATATTAGTTTCTATGAACTGGTACAAAAATCTAAAAATGTGATAAAATATCACATAGGAGGTTTCACCGCGGCAACGACGATATGTTACTCTCCGCAGTAGTTGTCACAAAATGTCAAACACCTAATTTCTATTTTGATCTATGTAATGTCCATATTAATACTAAAATCGATATGATTGTTAAATTATTGAAATTGTTGTAAATTAGATCCTAGATATTTATCTTTAACAATTATTATTAAAATAATTTTAAAATAATGTTTGGTCTTTATTCTGGTTAAATACATAACCGATTATATCATTCAATTGACACAAGGGCTATTAGCTCAGGTGGTTAGGACGTCGAACTTATCAACTTTGCCATTTTTCGACCGCGTTCAAATCCTGGCGGGGCAGAATTTTTTTTTGTTTTTTTTTTGTTTAGAAAATATGAAAATTTAATAAATACGATTATTGTTTATTATTTTTTTAAATACATTTTAATTATTATAGTAATAATAACCTTGGTTTTACATTTTTTTGATGACATTATTTTGTGGTCGTAGGAAAAACATTGTACATCACTTGTCTGAAAAGTGATTTTCCACACTCGTGTGAAAGATGTCACTTTCCACACTCGTAATGTAATATACTATATTATATGACTTAGCTCAACTTAACATTGCAAGTACCTTTCACTCTTTCCAGTTATTTTATACAACCCATTGCATTTCCCCTGTAAATGTCTAGAAAATGAATACATAGATTTTCGACACACATCAATATTTAAAAATTAAAATGTTACACTTTTCCTTAATTTTTTTAAAGTAAAAAAAAGACCCTCTATGATGTACCTCCAGATGCTCTATGTCCAAAATCCATTAAAGGGTGGATTAGAACTTAAGTTTAAAATTCAGTATTTTTCTCTTTATCTGTTTTTAAGTTTTCGTGGATAAAGACAAACAGATTAGGGACTATTGGGGCCAATACCTATATTTTAAGTTATTTAATCATTCATCAATATCTCACATGTTTGACTTCTTTGCTGTTGTTAGTTTGCTTTTATATTTATATCTTCGTTTAGCACATTAGTTTGCCTTAATCCTAGATATTTATCTTTAACAATTATTATTAAAATTATGTTAAAATAACTAAGTTATGTTTGCCTTTTATTTTGGTTAAATACATAACCGATTAGATCATTCAATTAACGCAAGTCCTATTAGCTCAGTTGGTTAGAGTATCAAACTTTATCAACTTTGCCATTTGAGACCTGGCGAGCGACCACGTTCAAACTCTTGCGGGGGCAGAATTTTTTTTTTTGTTTTTTTTTATTATTTTTTTTTTTGTTTTTTATTGATTATTTTTTTAAATACATTTTAATTATTATAATAATAACCTGGTTTTACATTTTCTGATTAAATTATTTTGTGGTCGTAGGAAAAATATTGTACATCACTTGTGTGAAAAGTGATTTTCCACACTTGTGTGATAGTCGCACTCGGCTTGTGCCTCGTGCGACAATATTTCCCACTCGTGTGAAAAATGTCACTTTCCACACTCGTAATGTAATATAATATTTTATTTTTGATTTAATATCAGTACAGTTTAAGTATTAATACTATATTATTTGTCTCATAATATTATTGTTATAACAAGACTATTTTTCCGTAAAAGCTAATCATTTTTCGTAATATTAGATAAGTAAAATTAACAGTAGTTTATATAAAATTAAAAAAGTATAATTTAGTTGAACATAAAAATTCTATAAACGTAATAATACCTTTTTATTCCGACTATAAAATTATTGTCAATAGCTGACAGAAATTTGCTATTATTTTATTTAATGAAAACTATACATTTGATAATATTTTATATGCAGGACAGAATTATTATGATTAATTTAATAATGTAGGCGTTATTTCATCAATATAACAACTTAATCAATTAAAAATGAACTATTAACGGTTTCATTGCAATGTTTATAGTAGTCGGGTCGATGGTGTAGCGGTCTAGCGCGCTTATATTCATTTATAGGCGAGTTTATGAGTCCGAGACTGCTGGGCTTCGAATCCCAGACCAGACCATGTGGATTTTTAATTAAATTGCATGGTTCGGTTTAGGATTTGATGTGTGCCGTATTAATGGAAATTCAATTTCTGTTGATATGACATGCAGATTATAAAATCGCCATACATTATCGTCTCGATGATGGTGGGTGAGGTTTTCCGGGTTTTCCTCACCTGTAAGTCAAATGGCACCATCAATCATCCTTAAGTCGCCCCGGAGCGCCCCGGCAAATAATAATAATAGCCGTCCCTTCCCCTACACAAGTCGTTCAGTCGACTTCAGGGGTTGAAATTCATTCGTAAGGGGGTGAATTAGGGAGAGTATTATTATTATTATTATTATTATTATTATTATAATTATGTTAAATCAATAATATTTATTCTTTAAAACCTTAACAGAACTTATTTTGTTAATGATGTATATATTACATTTATTATAGGCTTTTATTTGTCTCATTAAAGATGACCACATTTGACAGATTGCATTCCCTTCTGATTTTATATTCAATTTTGTTTACTAAAACCTTTCTAGAGTAACTAGATACCAATATAACCCCTTGTACTTAAAAAATAAATAACCTTTCAACGTCTCTTTTTGTATTTATGGAAATGAAGTAAACAGTCTTTTATCCCAAATTTGACGACTAGAAAATATACTTATCTTCCATATATGTTAACAGAAGATATTTTATTTTTTTAGGCCAACAGATAAAAACGTCCATACGAATAACATTTATCAGGCAACGTGATCTTCTTCGTAACTCTTACCCCAGGCTCCCCGACACTCTCTTCGATCTATATTTCCCTATGGATAGAATAAAAAAGCACGACAACAGAATAACATGAAAACAGTAGGATTAAATTTATTTTTTTTAAATTCCGGTTCTCCTCAGTTTTGCATAACAACATCAATAACGATTTAAATTGTATTTTTGTCTGCTTATTTAATAATAATCGTCGTGATTTTTTATATATTCAATTTACATATACCTATAATGTAGTTACAATAATGCAACTCAAGGTAGGAGTTCAATTGCTTTTAATTTTAGTTCCAAATGAATTTGAAATCTATAAAAGATGAAGACCTAAGATTTGGTAGACATTTTTTAAATAAATCAGAGCAGTTGCTGACGCTAATATCAATAATGCATTTTTAAAAACAATCAAAATTAAAGTTTAAACAATTATAAAGAAATAAAATATTATTTTTTTACGAAGACAAGAAAACAGTCTATTAAAAACCAATTACAATTACGTTGAAACCAATTCTCAAATCGATGTAAAAACGAAGAAAATTGAGAAATATAATACAACCCGAAATTTCAAATTATATACGCGGTAATACCATTGTCTACCTTCTTTACGGATGATTTTAGTTCCTCCCAAGCAGCAAGGTGCTGTCATTATGACGTGATTTTTTAGGTTTACTCGTCAGAAACGTCACTATCCCAATTAATGACGTTACTTTGACGTCGATTTTGTAAGTTAATTAGACGTCAAGACAGACTCGTCATTATGACGTAATTTTTTAGATTAATTTATTTGAAATACAATATCTTAATCAGTAACGTGTATTTGACGTCGCATTGATGACAGACATAGAATAGACGTCACTTAGAATTCGTCATAATTACGTTATTTTTTCGTATATTTCTGGCAATGTCATATGTCAATTGTCATTGTTGTTTCCTGTTTCCTCCATCTTCATGATTCTTGTGACAGCCGTGATCTCGTGAACGTGGTGCATTTTTAAATTGTACTTTATTTGATAAATGTTTTAGAAAAAGGTAAAAAATAGAATGTGACAAAATAAAAAAGTATATTAAACCGAATTTGGTATTTTACAGATGTCTGGCGGTTATGAGGTGAGCAGAAAATGGCTGATGCTGCGTAAAAAACAAGTCTTGGTCGCCTTTATAAAGAAATATAATATGAGACTGGTGAGTAATGTTATACTTTTATTTTTTGATTGTGAGTTCTTTCAGGGAATTTTTTTTTTAATAGTTTATTTAAAAATAAAAGATTTGTAGGGGGTCACTTGATATAGATACCTTATCATCTCACAGAATATATTATCTTTGTTTTTAATTACTTTTATTATAAATTCAGACTATATGTATACCTCTGAGAAGGTAGTTTTTGGGGCCTACCTTAATCTCCGGTGAAGTAATCCCCTCAGATTTTAAAACCAGATACACAATTTACTTTCTTTAAGAATTTTCAGTGGTCTGTATTTAAATAGTTCTTTTATTTTAGATAATAATGATAAGTGATGTACCAAATTAAAAAAAGTCAAAGTTACCTCAGATCTACATTCAGAGGCTGATACCAACTAAAAGAAAACAGGTGCCAACTAGAAAGCTGTCATTCGATGATACTGAAGATGATGAAACCGTAAAGCATGCTCGCCCACCCCCAATTAAAATCAAATCTACAATTTTAGGTATGTTGTGCCAGTTCCTCTTATATTCTTTTTTATGTTATTCCTTTTAGTTTCTTGCACATGACTTTTTTATTTACCAGTGTAATTTATTTTTTATAATACATTTTTCATGTGTTTTTTGGATTAAATAAATAACTTTCATCTGCTTAGTATTTTTAATATTTCCATCCAACCTTGGGACACCCAATATAGACGTCACTGTGACGTTAGGTATATTCGTGATAATGACGTCAATTTGCCTAGCCCAGGACACCCGATATACACGTTACTTTAACGTGATATCGATTCGTCAAAATGACGATATGGAATGACGTCATTTCGCTGTGACATTTTCACGTTACCATAACGTAATTTTCACGTCATCAAATGACGTAACGCATACCAAAAAATCACGTCATAATGACGGCATGATGTTGCATGGGCTGCATTCGTTGACAGATCGAAAAACAAGCCAGTCGACTTGTTTCCATGGCGATTTCAAACATTTTATTCGGAATATAGTTTGGAGCATTTAAAGCCAAACGTAAGACGAAATTTGTACCTATTCAAGAGTATCTGTAATTAAAATAATTGCAACATTGTCAACTTTGAACTTTGTACGTATTTGTGACTACATCGTATTTTTAGATTTTCTTGTTTTATTTCACGGAGCTGTAAAGTAGGGTGGCCCAAAAAAAGCAAATATTTTTTTTATTTAAGTCTACTATAAAAATATGTTAGTTTATCATGTTTTAAGATCCACCTCCAAAGGGCAGCTCAAAAAAAATTTTTTAAAGGGTCGCTCAGAATTTTTAAAAAATTGCAAAATCGTCAAAAACCGGATTTTTTTTTGTTTTTAATTTTTTTTTCTCGTTATTTCATTTTTTTCTATAAGAAAAATTATAAAGATCCTGAAAATTTCAAGTGGGCCACCCTACTGTCAAGTCATTTAGTATAATTTTTTTAACTGTTCGAGAAAACTTAGAATTAATATTAATTAGGATTGGAATTTGTATTTAAAGGGACTAACTTTTTTTAATCTAAAATATAATTTTGTTTCATTTAAAAAAATATTAATAACGTCATAGTTTTGTGAAAAAGATAACACACTGCATAAATGGCTTAAATGGCATAAATGGAGCTGTAAAGTTATTTGGTATAATTTTCTTAAAAACTGCTCAAGAAAAAATTTAATTATTAATAATTGGAATTTGCATTTAAAGGGACTAACTTTTTAATATATCATTTGTTCCATTTAAAAAATTATTACTGTCGTCATAGTTTCGTGAAATAGACAACATAGTGCATAAATTACTTTAAAAGAAGAATTTACTTACGACATAGCAAACAATAGCTGCTAGTGAGCAAGGCTCTTATCTCTAAGGGAGTTGCGACATAGTCTTCCATCTTGAACGCTATTTTTACTCGAAAAAGTAGTCGCAAAGCCTGTCAATTTATGAAAATTGTATAAATACTTTTCTTTAATAATATAATAAATATTTTAATTGTGTTTGATAGATTAGATTAGGCGTTGGACGTTATTTGTCCTTATCCACCGCGACCTTATCAGATCTATTGTGGGACTCCGTTTGTTTTAGAGTATATCATCTAGCATGGTCTTTTTTATTAGACTTAGTAGCTTTGACAGTGGCTCCCGCATGTAGTTGCATGCAATTGACTTTTCTTCGCCCAATGTTAGAAACCTCATTCCATCCAGGCCTTCACATTGGCACAGGACGTGGAATGATGTTTCCTCTTCTTCTTCACAGAACCTGCACAAAGTAGCTTCTTCTGCTGGATTTATGACATTCGTGTGCCTTTTGAGGCGACAGTGTCCAGTAAGAAGGCCTACTGTTATCCTAACGATTTAACGCTTTTGATCCAGTAGGTCTTTCGTGAACTTGGCCGATGACTCCTTGATGAACTGTTTGGCCTCTTAATCTTGGATAGTTGTTCCACCATTCCTAAGACTCTTTTTGCATCCGTTGTTTAATGGATGCCTTGCACAATGCCTTAGCAACTCCACAGAAGGGTTCAGGGCCTGTCATGGCCTTATCTGAGCCTTCTCGGGCTAATAAGTTGGCCTTTTCGTTGCCCTGATATCCCTCATGGCCTGGAACCCAGGCTAAGGTCACCTTATTTTGACTACTTAGCTCTGTCAGGTCTTCTAGTCAGTCTTTCACCAGTCGTGATTTAATTTCTGGTGAGAGAATTGCCTTTAGAGCAGCTTGGATAACAGAGTATATGGCAATAGTTTTGCCTGATACTTGCTGATTTAATATTTCTCTTGCACAGTGTTGTATGGCTATTAACTTAGCCTAGAACACTATTGCATATTTTCCTAAACTCAGCGAAATCGTTGATTTCGACTTGGGTCCATAGATTCCAGCACCGGCTCCTTCCTTGGTTTTTGAACCGTCTGTGTACCAGACGAGTTCAGCCTGTACGGGATGTCCCTGTTTCCAGGATTCTTGGGCTGGTATTTGAATTTAAAAATTTATTTCAAATTTGTATGTGGTTATGGCTGTATCAGTAGGCATAGCTAGAATATTATCCCTTTTTACTTGCTGATATAGCCTTGTGTGGTCGGCGCTATGTAGTTGGCTTATTGGGTTTTGTCACTGCTTTAGCGGGTGAATAGCTGACCTGTTTTCTCTTGTATGAAGATGTGCAGTGGCGTGAGATTTAATAATACCTCCATTGCTGCGGTCGGCGTAGTGCGCATGGCCCCAGTAGCACTTAGACAGGCAAGCCGCTGAATGCTAGTGAGTTGGCCTATTGCACTTGCCTGCGCAGTTTTGGTTACCCACGCCAAGGCGCCATAGGTTATCATGGGTCTTATTACCCTTGTGTATAACCATATGGTCATTTTGGGGTTTAGACCCCAGTTTTTCCCACATATTCTTCTACAGCTTACGAGAGCTATTGTGTTTGATACAAAATATTTAAATTTAGTCCCTTATTCATGATTTTACGTATTTATTGTATGTCGCAACCTTCTAAATATACCACCAAGTTCTTTTGTTTTGAATGCCTAAATCAGTATTCAGCTGCGTAAAGACCATGTCAGCGAATGTCGACGGAGGGGCATAGATGAAGGTTTGCTGACGTTTGCCGCGATTCGAGCCAATGAAATGTGGACAGATGTCCATATAAGTATCATACCATAATGAACATTTAATCCGGATAGGTTCCCAACGAACGCTTGATCGAACAACAAATGCATGTATATTAACGACGACTAACGAATGTTTAGGAATGGCGTTCGTTGGCCCTCGTTGGCAAGGTCTGTACGCCGCTTTGCGAAATAATTACCTATAGCCAAGCAAGCTTCTGGCAAATACCTAATATTTACGTGTAGTTTAAATCTGTGGTGTTCCTCTGATTTAGTTAAAAAAAAATTAGCAAAGTTTAGATTATTTTGACAATTTTTTTATGTTCAGAAAAATTACTAGATTCAAAAGTTTTCCGCTTCTTTTCGCATGAGTAATGCGAAATTGTCGAATAACGGAAGGGTTCATTTCTAGTTAGTAGTTTTAAATATAATTATCGATCAAAAAATCGAAAAAACTTGTAAATATTAAAAACAAAATTTATTATTCGACTCTAGAATAATGATGAATTTAATTTGATAAAATAAACACTCTACATTCAATTGTTATTTTAACAATACATTATTAATTTGTGAATATATTATAGTTTGCTACTTCTATAATTTCATTCAATTTTAATATCAATATCATGATTATTATTAAATCAAATATTGATCGCCAACTAATAATGAGGCCGTTTTAGTAAATAATTCACTAAAACTGTGAGCTCTCAATTCACATGAAGCTAATAAGCTTCATATGATAATACTATATTTTGAATCTGTATTGATACTGCAAATGGGCCAAATCGTTGTACTCTTTTTAAAAGATTAGCAATGAAACAAGTAATTATACTGACCCAAAAAAAATAAAATAAACCCAAAATCACATATTCATACTTACAGAAATTTTAAAAAAGAGTGGAATACACTAGAATATTCGATGAATAAGACGAAGTTGCCAATTTTGGCGAAGAGACCATATTTTAATTTAGTCGATAAAATAGTGGAAAGTTCGGGATCCTTCACATTTGTATATAAATAGATGGTTTTACCGTTAGTTATTTAATTGAATTTGAGAAACCGATTAGTACACATTATTAAGCTTTACTGAAATTAGTGAATACTGTGTCAGTTTTTCAAATAATTAATTAATAACATGTCTGTAGACAAAAGCAAATATAAATTAATCGATTGTTTACGATACAAAACCTATTTTCAACATGTGCAGTTTGTTGTAAATTATATTCAAATAATTTTGATGATGCGCACATTACTAAAATTGGTCTGTATTTTTAAATGTCACTCTTAACTCCAGACTTGAAATTTAAGGAAAATCAATTTTTTTATTGATACAGAGGGTAGCCATGTTTGAGTTAATTTTATAAGGGTGAAGAAACGTGCTTCTCTTTATTCTCAGCTATTCTTTTTTATTATCAAATATCAATGTTTTAAATTTTCACATCCGGTGTCTTGTAGTATACCAACTCTAGCTCTAAATATTATTTATATTTCTTAATAATTTCTTCACGTTATTTACATTTATAACAATAATTTTATAAATAGTTAGGAAAAAAGTATACGAGCCATACGCTGTAGGTACGCCCATCTCTATTAATTGCAGGCCAATATTCGTAAAACATCGGAAAGCACCGTAATCGAATGGGCGAACACGTACAATAAACATCGAGATTAGAGATATACTTACCTACACGTCACTCCTCACAATAAGTATAGCATAATTTTGTTGCTTTGTATTTTTTTATTTTTGTATAATTTCAGATGTATGGAGTCTAGCGAATCGACAAATCGACAGAATCAAAATAAAAACGTTTTAAAATACATTTTATTTAGCGAAAAGTCCATTTTTTCATTTCAACACAAACATAATTCATCCTTAGTCCGACATTTTTATCAATAAAATAAAAATGTATTAGTATGGATATTAGTTCAGTCTATTGTCCTTTCATAATTTTAGGTCACTAAAGGTGGTAGAAATGTATTTTTGTTAAAGTAATCCATAACACTTCTAATGTAAAAAATATAATATTAACATGATTTGTTGCAGTAGGTGGCCGTGATAAATAGGTGGCCATGCTTTTGACAGATGAGGTTTATATTGGTAAACTACATTGAGTTAATGTATAGTAAACCAGCAAACAAAGATATTCTTATGTAAAACATTTCTTGTAAGCATTTGCGTTAAACAATTTGAGAAAAATGGAATGTTTTGAAAATTACAATTTATGTAAATACTGCAAAGAGTTGAGTCAAGTGCAAATATGTCATTCAAAATTAATACATTTAATGAATTTCATAGAAGATTGCGACCAGAGAGTGAGAGTCGAATGGTTTGTTTACGAAAATCCAAAAAAGTCTGCTGAAGATGTCAAGTAAATATGGCCTTTTGCCTAAAAGAGATTTGAACAAAATTGTTTCAAAATATTACATATATGTCTTAAAACACAGACATCTAATTAATTCGTCACCTTCCTATTCACCATTAAGAAGAGAGGATGGGTTAGAATTCAAGCAACATTTAAATCTTACTATGTTTGTACATCCTACATTTTTTGAAATATAAATTGTTAATGCATAATAATTAAATAAATTTGTGTTTTCTGTTTAATGAAATTTTTTCATTATTCACAGGTATATCTACATTATTTAATAGTTGTAGATCATATGTTTACCTTTTCAATTGTCAAAACATTTTCACTTAAATATCGTGGCGCCTCGAATTTTTTTTAGTTGCCATGGAAACTAGTCAAAATTAAGGCATCTTATTGGTTGAAAAGTAGAGGTGTGAAATTTTCATTTGTATTTCATTTGCCATTTTTCATTAATGGTGAACTTAACGGTCAAAAATATTTAGATTTAATTTAAAATTAAGTTATTATTTTTTAATTGAAAATGATTCCTAATTCTAGAATCAAAGAAATTACGTAAATATTGTCTTTAATTAATTAGAGAGAACAATACCTCACAACAGGTCATGTATTACTAAATTGGAAATGGAACTTTATATGAGCTGGTAGCCGTTCAGGGCTGGTATATCTAAGAGGGTCGCGACATAGGAGTCCATTTTGGACGCCATTTTTTCTTTTTTTAAATGACATTTTCATTATAAAATGCCCATATTTTTTAGGATAAAATATTTCAATTTAATAAATTATTAATAATCTCACGTGTACATAGAATACGTCGTGAAAAGTAGATCACTTTCAATTTTGTGCTGTTTTGGTTTGGTTTATTTTAAAAGGTAATTGAAGAGATGAAGACAATTTTCTTATAGATGAGGGTGCATAACAAATTAAGGCTCCCTTTTTTAAGCTCCAGTCCCCTAAGTCTATTTATTTTAGGTCTTTTTAAATTGTTGGTAGGTATTATTCACTTCATTTGTATGTTTTTATTTAATTTAAATAATTTTGTGTAATATCTTGCGATTTGTTTTATATACATTTTAGCATGTATTTGTTAGCTACATCTTACAAAGGATGGCTTTGAAATACCTTTACAACAGAGGTACTTTCCTAAAACTGGCCGAAATTTGAAACTGAATACAGTTCTTAGAGAAAACCTCCAGTAAAATATGTCTGCATGCAGAATAACAGTAGCATAGATTAACAAAGCTGACAAAAGAGTTGGACAAACCTTTGTCTAGATTTTTAAATATTTCAGTACAATAGTGTTACCAGCAGACCACAACAAGAACAACCAAAGTTTAGTAATCAAGCAAAATATTTCAGTATCTCCAGAATTATAAACGTATGAAAACTATAATAGGAAACATGTATACCTATGGCTTCAAATAGGAAATTACCTAAATTAGCATATCTAGTGAATTTTGTATTTAAAGAATTTATTTTTAATCAAAACTTTTGTGCTTCTACTCCAATACTAACCATATATAAATGAATATGCATTTTATAGTATTAATCAAGATTCGGATCAAATGTATCCACAATTTATAAACATTATTAAACTAAAATAAAACATTTCAAATAACACCTGTTTTTTATTTAAAATAAAACATGTTAACATATGTTTTTAATAAATACATAAATTAGTCTCAACCACACATTTTTTTTTTGTTTTTACTTCTAGTGTAAAAGTTACTACTAATTCACAGTCTTTCAAGTTTATTATTTAAAGAGACCAGCTACTACAAAATATCCTATTGATGATAACTAATTTCTCTCTAATAATGGTTTTGCATTTATCAACATTTTACAGCACTTTATTTAAATGAAACATCTATTTAACTCTTAATTAAATCACATTTAAATCAAGTAATTACATTTTCATATTCAACTTATGTATTCTTATTAGAACTTGGTCACTTTTTTTTTAATTTTAATTTTTTGACTGTGGTAACTGAGTCCATTCACCACAAACTAAGTCACTTAAAAATGTTAAAAGAGAATGTCATAAAGGTAAAATTCCTTCTTCTATGATGTTTTCCATGCAATTTTAGGTTGTAAAAGTTTTGTCCAACACCTTCTTTACAATTTATCCCAAGCAACACTATGAAAGATTTAAATCCTGGATTAACAGCATTTAGTTTTGAGATGAGTGCAGTCACAATGCAGTTTTAGAGATAATTTTCACATGAACACTTATTTACCACAGCACAAATGCATGTACCTATCCATGTAATATTAAAAAAAAAGTACAAAATGTTTTTAGTTTTAATTCGACATTCGGGTACGAGGAAAACAGTAGTTCATTCCACTTGTACCATATTCACATTATTATGCACGATGCACGTTAAAAGTAGATCTGTCTCTGTTTTTATAATACTATTACGGCAGGACAAACAATAACCGCGGATTTCGCCAAAGGAACATCAGAAAAGTGTTGCCAACTTAAGCTGACTACTATTTCCCCCCTAGTCTCAGTCACCCCCTCATCCATTTACTGTGTCTATGTCACGACTACCTTAGATATACCAAGCCCTGGTAGCCGTTGTACACAAAGTATAGAGATTGATATTCACTTGCAGTGCCTATATCCTATGGTTCGTACTTTTTTCTTAATCTGTATAAATTTTTACAATAGATTCGCTTCGTTCAAAGTTTTTCGTTAGATTTTTTCCCTTTATTTACTATTGAGCAACATTATGTTATGTGAGCCATTTTATTATTCAGTCATGCTCTAATACTCCAAGTCCCCCTCTGTATTATTTGGCCTTTGAGGCTCAACTTGTCCAATTATGATACATAATTAAACCCCTGAGACCAAACCTATGTGACCACTATGACGGAAGAGTTTTCGATTAATGTTCGAGAAAAGACGAGATAATGTTTCTAGAGAATTTGGTGACCTTTCTAGCCCATTCGCCAAACTTTTAAATTTGTATATAAATATTGGTGGAGAACTAAGAGGCAGTTAGTTATTATATGGACAGTGAAGATAAATAGTAATCAGAGATATATAAACATCTGACAATAAAGTATTGGACTGTGAATATAAATAGTTAACGATTCAAAGACATTCGAAATATATATAAATTAGAAATACTAGTGTTATAAAATAAATAAGTGTTTAAATAAATTAATATTAAATAAACTATTGTTTTAAAATAAACAAACATCACAATTATTTTAGTTTAATTTCAACTGTTAAAATTTTCCCATATTTTCCCATATCTGGACACGAAACCTATTGTAAATGCAGTGGATTTTTTTATTATTTAATAATTTTACTGTATTTAATTTAGTATATAATGCCTTTTCTTATACATAGAGCTCGCTAGAAATAATTAATAATTTTCAAAACTAATTTTTGAATAAGTTCTCTAATACTGTTTTTAGATTTGTCCTTCTGATAAAACCAAAACTAAACATTATTCGAAATTTCGCAGATGATAAACACGTCAAACGATATTATATAAGCTGGCAGCATGCCAATTTGTCTAAGCCATCCACAAAAATGAAAACAACTATGTAAATATTATTTTCATTTTTTTGATGTACATTGTATTTATTGCTTTGTGATTTCGCTTTCATGGTTTAGTAATTTTGTCAGTCGCTGGCTGAAAATAATGGAACATAAATAGTTTAAAGCAATAGAATTTTGAAATAAAATAATTTCGAAGTGACTTTTAGCACAATTTTATATTGATTCAGTGCGTTCAACGTAAATATCGTGAATGGAATAACAAAAAGGCTATATTGACAGTTCGAAAAAATATTTGCAATTGACAGTCAATTTAAAAACATATTCGTCAAAATGCGTTATCGGATTATTGATGTTGTGGGACTAGAGGAATAGTATTTTTAGTACCACGTCGGTATAATTCCCTCTTTCTTTATTTTTATATTCTTGTATTGGGTAAAACGAGAAATTACTAAAAAAAGGTACGACGAATGTTTTGCAAATGAAACTCAAACCACATTGTCAGAGTCTTTTTACTAAGATTATGATGAGATCTTCCGATGATTCTAAAATATTAATTTTAAACGCTGTTGCATACTTTTAAAATGAAGTAGAATCTCACTAAACGGTATTCAAAAACCTAACAAATTGCGAGCTTCGAATCATTAAACAGATCAAGAGTTCAAAGAGACTGAACCATTTTTTCTTGCAATTAGAGAAGTCATGTATAAAATGTTTGACAGAAAAGACTGTAGAAATTTTCTTTGTACAAATTAAATTGAAATTATACTTTTATTTCTTTATTAAATGTGATAATATAAAAAAAATTAAACTGATATTATATAAAGACAGTTAATTCAAAAAATATAAACATTAAGATATTAAAATGTCTTCCAAAACTCTTTTTCAAATGTTAATGATTTCTAACAAAGAAAACATCATTGTTAAAACCATTTACAGCCAATTTAAAGCAGAAATGCCGGATATTTAATTTTCTAATGCGAATGCCCTCCAAAAAGGACAATAGCGCTATTAAAACCATTTACATTCAACTTAAGGAAGAAATGTCAGGTAGGCAATTTTTTAACTTTTTTTAACAGGAATTTCAACAACTCTTAAAACAACCTCCAAAACTCCTTTTTAAATATAAATGTCCGTCAACAAAGATAACATCACTATTAAAACATGTACATCTAACTAAAGGAAGAAATGCCGGTTATGCATTTTTTTAACAGGATTGTCGACAGCTCTTAAAATGTTCTCCAAAACTCCTTTTTAAATGTGAATTTCCTCCAATAAAGACTACATCACTATTAATACCAATTACAACAAACTTAAATAAAAAATGTCGAATACCCAATTTTCGAAATGGTTTTTTTTTTGGCAGGATCGTCGACAACTCTTAAAATGTTATCCAAAACCCCTTTTCTAATGTAAATATTCTTCAACAAAGACTAAATCACTGCTAAAACTATTTACAGCCAACTTAAGAAAAAAATGCCATATATGTTACATAAAAAAAAATAAAAAGCAAGATTGTCGACACACCTACTAGAATTACTTAGCAGTAAATATAACTAAGCCGGGGCCGTGCGTCATAAAATCATCCGACCATGATTTTTATTTTTTAATTATAATTAATTACCTATGTAGGTATAGGTAGGATTTCCTAATTCGACCACTCATTGTTGAACTCTAATTAACAGTGCTGTTCCTAATGTTCCATTGAACCACTAACAAAGCCATTACAGAACACGAGGCTAATAACTATATAGCAATCGGTGCGGTTGACAATACAGGATGATTTACTAATAATGCGCTATAAGAATAATTTAAGAGTCCTTCACCTAAAACACATATAATGTGCTTCCTTACTGAAAAACAGATTGATTCATTTCAAAAATGTATTGGAGTAAATATGTATTAATACGGAAATTATTGACATCATCCAAATTGTCAATATTGAACTATGCTGGGATGGTGAAATTTTGAAAGTCAAAAATTTGTAAGTATTATGGAGTATAGAGTAATATAGAGGTGTTTACAAAAAGTATGATGTCGGTACTGTACCAAAATGGCGTCGAAAGTTGTGACAGTCGATAATTTAGATCACACATTTACACCAATCATGTCTATGATCATATAGATTGCTCACCCATATGTATTTAAGAGGGTAAAATTAAAAACTAAAAACTTCACCATGAAAAGCGACTGAGCTTATAATCGTAGAGAAATTTATTACATAAATAGAAATCCGCTTTTCGTCGTCTGCTTTACGTATGAATAAGCAATCTAAATGTATATCATTGGATCTTGCTCTTCTAGTACACGAGCGTCATTCTGGTACCTGGTCACTTTCTGAAACCTTATTTACTGCTTTTGGTAATGAATCGGCAACAGTGCTTACGTACAGGACCTCCCATCTAGTATAACACTTATATTGGTTTAACAATCAAACGTAGGACAATGGTTAAAATAATAAATAAATTATTCTTTTATTAAGAAATTTTAGTATAAATAAAAAAATAATAAATAAATATATTATTCTATTATTAAGAAATTTTAATAAAAGTAAAAAAAAATATATACAGGGTGTCCCAAAATTCCGTGTACATAGAACTATTGTATGTTGGTGAGATCAAAATAAGTAGTAACTGAGCCAAAATTACCTATTTCACAAAGTGTTTGGTTTGCCTGTGAGGAAGCATCAAAGTTGAAAGAAAATTTTTAATTTTTATAAAGTTTGGTATGTAGCTATTTTAATTAAAGAGCCATTGTTCAAAGAAAAAACTACACCAACTAAAATCATGAAAGGATAAAAACCACCTACCATTAATGACTTCGTATTTTTGTTGAGGGCTGCCCCTGTTCCCTCAATTTTTTTATGGAGATCTGTATTCATTTGTAGCATTATGTGTTTTTTGCAAAAAACGTATCTCTCATGGAATTTGAGTAAAAAAAATTTTTTTTGGACTGATGGTTTGTGACTTAAAATTTTCAAGAAAACTAACTAACACTGTCAATTTTAGCATTATTACAATAAAAAAAATCATCGATAGCCATATAACAATTAAAAGGGAAAGATAATATTGTTTACAATAAATGTTCAATATGGCCACCTCCTTTGTTCATGCAGATTTCAATTCGGCGCGGGAAATTGAAGTGTACCCTTCTCAAAATGCCTAGATTATTCCGCATAAAGTTCACAACATTTTGAATCCTACTCCATAATTATTCAATGTTGTCGATAGGAACTTCATAAACTTTGGTTTTCAAGTGACCCCAGATAAAATAATCACAGGGATTACAGTCGGGTGATCGAGGTGGTCACTGAATAGGAGCATCCCGACTTCTGTAAATCGATTTTCCATTGTATTGTTCGTTTTAATAGTCTCTAAAAATGCTGGAAAAATAAGGTGGTGCACCATCGTGCATGAAAAACATGTCACGGCGTAAATTGAGTTAAGGCAAAAGTTGACGTAGAAAATGCAAATAACTGTCACCATTAAGACGATCTGGCAATCTAAATGGACCAATCAAGTAGGTGTCTATAATACCCACCCTTCCATTAATTTTAAACTCTCGTTGGAAATGTTTCTCTTCAATGGGATGTGGATTTTCATTTTCCTAAACATGTTCGTTATGTGCATTTGATGACTCGTCTGTAAATTCAAATTTTCTGTGAAAAACTGGATCGGCCGCTCTGCGCTCTTGAATGACTTG
Organism: Psylliodes chrysocephalus; assembly: GCA_927349885.1. Taxonomy (NCBI): domain Eukaryota; kingdom Metazoa; phylum Arthropoda; class Insecta; order Coleoptera; family Chrysomelidae; genus Psylliodes; species Psylliodes chrysocephalus. Next base: position 37,430,683 of record OV651818.1, read on the forward strand.
TACAAAATGCAAACGAGACTCATAATCAGGAGGTATAGGAGTTTCTAGATACTTTAAATGATGTGAAATGGATAAATAAGTTGTTCTCTAATTATTCTGTTGGATGTGCTTTTTAGTAATAATAATAATATAATAATGATACTCTCCCTAAATTAACCCCCTTACGAGTTAATTTTAACCCCAAAAGCTGAGCTTAATATTATTATTTGCCGTGGCGCTCCAGGCGATTTAAAGATGACTGATGGTGCCATTTGACACACAGGTGAGCAAAACCCTACCCACCATCACGAAAACCCCACCATCATTTGGAACCCTAGTTTGGCGTACCCAGGCTAGGGGATCTTTAATAGGGAAATGCTTACTCGTGTTGTAGTACTTACTTTACACAAAGTTTGCTCGTTGCGTTCGTCGAGCAGATTCAGAGTGTGTTCAGAGCAGGTTCAGAGTAACGCAAGCGTACGCAAGTTGTGATTCAAAGTTTTCAATAGCCATTGTTGCAAACACAACCTCCATTTTGTGTTATACAGTTGATTGTTTTAGTTTGCTAGTGTTTCGAAGAGTTTTTAGAGCTTTAAACATATACAATTATGGTGCGAATTCGTCCTTGTGTTGTTCCTGATTGTCAGGATAAAGTTAGTCGCAGGTAAGGAATACTTTTACAATTTTATTTCTTTACAAGTAAAAACTTCTGTTTGAATTTTATTGTTAAATACATTGCCAAATTTTAAGAGCATATATTAATACTTAAAAGTGTGAAATAAATTTCCAAAAAAAAAATGCGGATAAAATTAAAAATCTTAACCTAACATAATTCTTAGAATTGAAAATCCAAAGGTTTCAAAAACTGAGGAATTAAAAACAAATATTTCGCTGTGTGTGCTAGTCATTTCCATTCAGACTGCATCTAGGCAAATGGAAGTTTATTCCCTAATGCTTTGCCGCCATTAAAATTAAAAAGTATGTATTATAACAGATATAATTACTTACTGTTTTTATATCAATGTTTTATCTTATTTTAGAAAGTACGGATACTGCAACATCTTCTAGATATGTTTTTAAGAAATGCCGATGCATTCTCACTAGCTAATAAATTAATAGCTCAGCTGCATTGACTCAAAACAAATAATAAAATTGAACTTTATATTTGATACTCTTCGTTATTTTTTACATAAAAACGAATCGGCAAACACTGCAATAGGAAGTGACAACTACACCCAACAGCAGCCAGAGCCAACTTGCCACAGGAACTTTCGTTACAACTTCTAGGGGATAGGTACAGCCATGGGCGAACTTCGTAATAGTTTCGTAATATTTCTTTATTATTGTGTAATCTAAGAAGAAGTCGTGCAATTTTAATTCTAATTATAAAAAATATATGGTTATAATCGTGTTTTAGTTCATAATAAGAAGTATATTTTGTTTCACACATCCAAAATTATAATTTTTCGTTCTTTTTAACTTAAAATATTTCAAATTTTTATCTATCACAGAACATAACCCAATGGATTATATCCATCTAAGTATGTCGAGTGAAGAATAAAATGTTTGAATTATTTTAAATGAAAAAGAACGAAAAATTATATTTTTAAAGAACTTAGTACAGGTTCATTATAAAGGCCTGGTTTGAAAAAACCGCGCTTATTGATCCCTACCGCCATCTATATAAAAAATGATGAACAAATTGCCAATAATTAGTTATTTTCTTCTTTTTTTACTCAACTACTGTGCAACATCAACAGGTGGCGCTGAATGATGAGTAAAATTATTCACTGTCGAGTGGCCCATCTTTTAAAGTGTATGGTCTATAGGCGTGCCAGTCGTTGGGTACTAATTCCAGGATTATTTGCAACTATTTCAAATATTCCCTTCTCTGCAGCAGGAGTTCTGGCTTGACGAGGTCGTTCAGCATTATTTCTGTTCGGTTTCAGTTCACCATTTCTCGATATGGTCTCTCGATAGAAGCAAAAGTCTGGTGATTCGAAATCTGTCGATTTGGAAATCTTTCATGGTCTACCCGAACACTCTCGCGACAGTTTCCATTACAAAAACCAAGCACTAGCAACATATCAGTTTGTTCATTAAATGTGTACTCCATACCAGCCACAAAATGTTTGAAATAACTCTTTCACAAGAACTTTAAAGCGAAACAAAAAAATACAATACATAAAATTAGTAGTATCGACAATTTTTACAGTTCTACATCATATCTGTCAAAATCATCAAATTTTTATTAGAAACTTTTTGACAATCGCTAACTTAGTTTTCTTGAAAATTTGAAGTCTAATCATCTGTTTCAATTATTATTTTTTATTCAAATGTGTCAAAAAACAACATTTTTCAAAAAGAAAAGTAGAAATTTTATATAAACTTCATAAAATACGTTATCGGCCAAAGCCTTTAAAGAGTATAAAGTGTTGCATACCGATTATAAGTCTTCAATCTGAGGTAGGTTCTTTCACATACCATTTTTGATTTTTTTGGAATCAAATTCAAAGACGCCAAATTTGCCGCGTTTCTAATTTCTGGGGGCGTGCTTGTAATCAATTCTTCATCACTACTCATTTTTGTAATTTTTTTTACACCAATTTTTAATAAACTAGTTAATTAAATTAATTTGACATGAGCACATTGACACGACAGAAATTGGGCAATTGTTCTCATAGCTGAGTTAAGGAAAAATTATTGGAAATATTATCATTTTAGATTTAATTTTCTACATATTTTTAAATATCTAAGCACTTTTGAATAAAAAAACAATGTATGAAACACGGAAGGAAAAGTTGCCCGAAAAACTAAACTTTTTATCCTTGTAACTAGGTACTATTTCAGTCGATACTTATGTCCATTGATGATTTTTTTATTGTAATAACGGTAAAAGTGACAGTGTTCGGGTTGCGTTAGTTATAACCGCCAACTTAGTTTTCTTGAAAATTTTAAGTGACTAACCATCAGTCCATATCAGGGTAGTTTTTACCCTTCCATGATTTCAGTTGGTATAATTTTTGCTTTGTACAATGGCTTTTTAATTAGATTAGCTACATACCAAATTTATGAGTTATTAAAAAAAATAATTTTTTTTTAACTTTGAAGCTTCTTCACAGGCAAACGAAGCACTTTGGTGATATAGGTAATTTTGACTCATTCGACTTATTATGATCTCACCAACATGCAATTGCTCTATGTACACGGAATTTTGGGATACTTTGTATAATATATTTAGCAGATAATTGTGGTTAATTTTTGTTTGATTTTTATTGGATAAACATGTTAAGACACATCGAACTTAAGGTACACGTTGTCATTTATTCCATATATTTCTGTAAAAATAGACACTGCATTTTATATTATTGCATTTCTATTTATATTTTTTTTTATATTTAATTTTTTTATTTTCTTTTTAATTTTTGTTACCTTTCATTAATTATGTTTGTGCATCCTTTGATTGTTATATAAAAAATTCTTATCACAAACAACTTTTTGTGAATTAGATGTTTATTTACTTACCGCATTTATTATACATAGCATTGTAGTAATGTAAAACATTTTTTTAGTAAATAAATTACATTTTTGTTAATTTTAATATGTATGTGTAATTTAATAACACCCTGTAAATCATTTATGAAGCGCAAAATCCTACTTTGCATAGTATACAAAAAAATCGAGATTTTTGTGTATATACTCGTGTCTATTTAATCCTTAGAGTTCGCATTTTTTTACTATCTGCAAAATCTTTCACAACGTATCACTCTCTACCAGTCAGATACCGTAAAAGCTTCGGAGCCATTTATTATGGCTTGTTGTGACATTTTTTCGCATTTAGGTATTATATCGATGAACATTTTCCCTTTAAGCCCGGAAATAATTTACAATGTTTTTTGGTTAAAATCAACGAGTAGGTATTAAAGGATCAATTTAAAATTTTGTCCATGCACGTATATTGACAAAATCACGTTTTTTAGAGTAGTAGTATTTTTTAAAAATAATAATTTATTGCTCTAGTATAAGAATATTGAAGATGATCTTTTGGACGCTCTGAAAAAGCTACGCTACAGAACCAAATTTTAATGTCGAAATATTTTATTATTCAGTATTGAAAGATGAGAATCCCACTGCTGTTAAGAAAAAGATCACTGGAAATAAATAATGCTTTTTTATCATCTTTTATAAGCATTACTCTTAAATCCATTCATTTGTTATTTTTACCATGTTCTCCATCCATATAAATAATTTTTGATAATTGTTTAAGTTTATCCTCCATTGTTAAATTCATAAAACCTATGGCAAAATCTTTCTTGAGTACATTATGAATTTCTCCTAAGATAAAACCATCACTACTCAAATATTTTTATCGCCAATTAATTACATTTACTAAATAGGTACCTACCTACTTAAATCTTTGCAAATTACAGAAGTAATTATTTTTATATGAAGTACTGTGGTGCCACTAAATTAATCGAAAGACCACTAATTTACCAAACCAGGCTTTCAAACGTTCAATGTTTTGATCTGTCCTGTTGTGTTTAGGTCAAAACTAGTGAAAATTAAAACAATGGAAGATGGAACGCAGATTTAGAACATTGTCAAAAACTTTCAAAAAAAATTTAAAAAATGCAACGTTTTTGCCATTATCATTCCATTCCTTTTTCCCGTTTTTTTGGCAATGTTTTATAAATAAATATGTCACATCCCTGTGAATCTATCCGTTGTATTGTTGGCATATTCATGTAATTTCCTTGCACTTTCTAAAATCCTATTAGTATTGTTATTGTTACTGAAGGTTGCCCCTGAATACAACTTCGGATCATAAAAGTCTTCTCTGAACTTCAAAGGTCTTTACTTCTTAACTTATTTGCATGTATGTTCTTCATAATCGCATATTATTAAAACTATAAAATATTTCTTTATATTCTGTCCTTTGTAATGCATAAGTGCTCTCAACCTCTTCTAAATCCTTTCAATCCTCAAACTTCTCTTTGCTGGAAAAACTTAAACGATACACTTCAATACTCACATTTTAATTATAATTTCTTTAAGAGGATTTGCTAAGTCTTTATGGGACCTGAAACACCTTCTTTGCTCACATATCACATAATGGACAAATTATGTGACTATGTTCTTTAAAACGAAAAAATGTCATGAACTTTTTTCATATGTCGATTAAGCAGTTTAAAAGCAGTAAAAGCTTTCCAAAAGGTACCCATACACAATCCTTGAAGATTTTCTGTCTTTTATAATTGATTCATTTAGTTATATCACTAAAATAACTAAAAAATAAATGTATTGTATTAAAAGAATTTCAAAATTGTTCTCAATCAATTTCTGAGTCAAGAGTTTAAAAATTTCTTCTACAATTTACATGTCTGTCCCCGAGTGTATTTTACTGCAGTCTCGCTTGTCACCTGTTGAATCATTGTAGACCCATAGCAATTCTCTCTTTAGCATATTTTATTTATTAAAATATGCTGGGAGGCATGACCCCTATGCCCTCCCCTTTGATAGTTATAGCTTCTTTATTATTATTAAATAAAATATTTTGGGTCAAGGATTCTCTGGTTATCATATAGACAATTATTAATCAACTACCCTGCATATTGTGAATTATTACGAAAAAACGAAAAAAAATTCAACTTCAACATCCTGTCTCTTTTTCTACAGTAACATTTATTTAGGAATTTTTAATGCAATCTTCATATTCTGGTAAAAATAACCTGCGCTTACTCTATGGCCCAATAGGTATGACTTACCTTGTATACCCATATAAAAATACTTAACTTGTGCACGTCGCGTTTTTTTTTTTTTTTACTTTACTCACTTATTACTCAAGATGTTCTCGAAGCTTTTAATAATTTTCCGGAAAACAAAATCGACGACTTTCCGGATAATATCAAGAATGTCAAAACAAGCCATAATAAATGATGGAGGTTGAAATTTATGACAACGCTCAAATCTTACCGACCGGTGAAGTAGCGATAAAAACTAACAGATTTATAAAAATATATCAAGAATATGAGTACTGAAATTTCGCAAACACAATAAAAACAACACTTCATTGCTTCGATTTCCCATAGAGTCCATTCTGAAATTATGGTCAACATTTTTTAAAAGTTATGGATACTATCAGAAAGCATATTTCGCATGTTGTTTGTTATTGATGAGGAAACGTTTTCAATATCCGATTTTATCTGGGTTTACAAGGAATACGATGTAGATTCTGTTTCAATATTAAAATGAATCAAAAGAGGTTGTTGCTGTATGCATTAGCAATGAAAAATAATATTGTATTTCGTACAATTTTTATTTATAAAAATTATTTTGCAAAGCACTTTTCACCTTAAGCCATAATCAGTCTTTATAATTTTTCATAAAGGTACATAAAGGGGTGCACGAGTCAAATGTCACAATTAAAAATAAACCTCTATAAATATTGTAACTACAGCGAATTGTTAAAAGTTTGCAATTTATTCGAGAAAATTTTTACGCAATCATTTTTTACAACTTTCGAAAAAAATTATTTAATAAAAATTCCTCGTCAAGTTGGTTTTTGTCTTTGGCAATGAAGCACCACATCAGTCGACAATTTCTCGTTAGTATGGAGAACTCGAGCGTGGACGGATGTCTAGGACCAGTGCACCAAAAATGACAGTAATCCAGAAAAACGTCGATACTATGCACAAGCTCATCAAGAAAATTAATGTTGAGTGAAGTGTAGGCTTAATCTTGTATTTTAAGATTTATAATAATTAATATGAGAATTAATTATTTCATTCGAGTCTAGAATTATTAATTAATCCAAGAAAGCTCTTACGTTTATTGTAAGTATGATATGCTCTTAAAACCGACTATTGCGTACTTGATTCAATGTGTTATAAAATATTTCGTTTCAAAACATTTAAATTTCAGAACAAGAATTAAACAATTCGAATCAAAAACATATGTACTTCACAGAAGATTGGCGAGTACACATTCACTGCACGGTGTTGCCAGCTAAAACCTATTTTAAAATGCAACCACTGCTCTGGTACGGTAGATATATGACTGGTACATATTGAGATGTGATACTTATTATTTTGGAAGTCAGAGACACACCGCATTTATAGAAAATCTGGCAAATTGGCATTAGCACGTGTTCGTCCTATTGTCCATTTTCTAACAAGTTTGCGACGTATCGTTAGAGTTGGGTTCTACTTTTTGTTAAAAATTCTTTATGATTCAATTAATAAGTGTATGAATAAATTAAATTAAAATGGAAGATTTGTTAGATGGACGGGGCCTCGGCGACCTGATACCAATATTTAAATGTAAGTCTATTTAGTTCATTTCTCGTTAGGTATTAAATTATATATAAGTAAATTTATAATCATAAGAACACGAAACAAACTGGAATAGAAGTAAAAAAAATGTATGATGCTGGATGACGACTTTTTGGAAAGACGACTTGTGCCTTGCTAAGACAAATTCCGATTTCAAGATTCTTACAAATTTAATAAGCTTACATTTTAATTTATTATGACACAAAATAATAAGGGCCTATTTGCATTAGAAAATATTTACTATAATTATAAGAAAAGGTTAGTAAAATATGCAAAACTTATTCGGGAAGTCCTAAAGGACGTAATTATCTACCACATTTACTAAAAATATTTACTTTGTAGATGCGATCTCTTGTCTTAGCAGGACAAACTTTTATGTTCCATTTAGGTTTTGTAGTTACAAAACTATTTTTTTTTAATTATAGGTGGCACACCTCAGAGGATAGAGGAATTAGGAACATTAACTAAAAACAATTTTAAAAAATGTTTTTTGGTGGATAGGTACCAGTGAGAATCCTATTAAAAAGCAAGAACAGTCTGTTCTTATTTCAAGATTTTTAATTTCTTCAATAAACTATCCTATAATTCAACCAAAATCAATATATTTATGTCAAAGCCAATATTAACATTTCTTGGAAGAGATCGTATTATTATTGTAACAAATTTAGTTGTATTGGATTTAAGAACAAGGTATTATTGAATATAAATAAAGTTTATTTAAAAAAAGTGTAAGACTATTTCATTTAAGATGTACATAATACTGCAATTGAGCAATAGATACTCTTCATTTAATTAGAGGTATTTTAGTTAGGACAAAAGTAGATTTTAATCTTGAAGCAAGGCTTATTAGCTATTGTTGAAGACGTATTACTAGAATTTCAAATCAAGACGAGTTTTACTTGCAATTATATACAAACACAACAAAGCATTGAAATAAGACCATTCATCTTGAATATAGTACACCTTTTTTTCTGTGTGGAAATTTTAAAGATCTCTATTAAAAAAAAGCATTGGATACCAAAAAAGCATTGGATACCACATTTGTTGACCGAGGAACAGAAAAAACTTTGGTCAATTGGTGTCCAAAAACTCTAGAACGATTTAACGGAGGAAATTCTTAAAACGTTTACAGCATCGTCGGTAGTGATGAATCGTGGATTTACACATATGTACCCGAAAATAAGCTCAAATCGTGTGTTTGTTTCAAAAGCAGGTCTTCGAGCAACAATTCCTTTGCAAGATCAAAGAACTATTATTGCCGATTAGTATACCACTATTTGTTAGCCGGAAGTAATCACTGAGCTTCGAAAAACCAACTCCAAACGTCAAATCATCCTCCACGAAGACAATGTAAGTTCTCACAAAGCTAGCAAGACAATTTTAGTTTTAAAACAACAAAACGAAGTATTATTAGACCATCATCCATACAGTCTCGACTTAAGCCCCAGTGATTGTTTTACCACTCCGAAAATCAAGAACGGATTACGAGGTCACAGATTCCAGTTACCAGAAGAAACAACCTACGTCTTCAAACACTCAATTTTAACTGTACCAAGAGTTAGTTCGAGCAGATGCAAAAGAGCATTAATTTTGTGGAAAATACTTCGAAAAACAATAAAGTCCTAATCTATCCACTCTTTTATTCGAGCGTATTAAAAAGATAACTCTCGTATTTACAAAATATTGTAAATGTGTGAATAAATTTAATGAACGGTTACGAATTAAAATATTTTATACAATGAAATGAAATAAAAAAGAAATAAACTTGTGTTGGCAAAACTTTGAATTTAAAATGAGGAATTCCTAAAGCTCGACAAATTACAAAACTGGCTACAGCAGTTTAAAAAACGTTATTTATAAAAAATGTATACAGTGTGAATCCTAAGTTGATAATCTATTTTTAACTGTGTTTAGAAATCGTTAAAATATACATTTTTTTAATAATGTTTTTAAGAAAACTCAAATATAAGAAAGCTACAGCATTACAAGGTATAAATCCGGGTCTGGACTTGTGTTTTCAAATTAAGCTGTCTAGTTATGTTCTTATCTTTTTTACCTTCTATTAGGTTTTCTTATGAATCACGCTTCACCGTTTATTGAAATCCAATCGGGTGTGATTACTAGCGTGTTTATATGACAACAATGAATGTTGCTTATTTATAGCGAATGTCTTCAAAGTAAATGGCTCAAAGTGTTTTACAATGAACGCTTTACCTTGCGAGACCATCATAGTCAATTTTCTGGCTCAACGAACTGAGGTTACGGGTGGTTTGCTGGAAAATCGTGGAAAGACCGAAAAGACATGAAGTGCGTTTGTGTTTCAACACTTCAGTGAATGGTGACAACTTTGGACATATTATTTAAGTTGGAAAGGTTCATTTATTGAATACATTTTGAAATAAATTAATTTAAGTTTCTTATTTTTAAGTTTTTATGAAAAAAAAATATAAAAATTGTTAAATTTAATGACTTTTATACACAGTTTCAAGAAGTATCAACTTAGAAATAAATAATCCCAATAATTGTTTATTTGAAAAATAATTCGAGAAGAATTTATGAAATTTGAATGTGCTATTAGCGAGTCAAAATAAACATTTTGTTCCATGGCGCCATTCTTGTAACTACACAGGGTTTTCGAAAATTCCGTTCAAAGTCATACAAGCAAATGAATTAAATTGTTAAAATTATCACATTTTAAACTGAATCAACTTAATACTTTAAAAACAAAACACGCGTTTAAAGGTTCATTTTTTCCATTGATTAACCTTGTAAATACAGATTAATAATGAATATTTAAATCAAAGCCATACGACGAAATTAATTAATCTATTAAAAAATGTCACATTTTTAAACTGAATTACCTAGCTTATACTTTGAAGCCAAAACATATATACAATGGTATATTGACAAATACAGTTTTGTAAAAATAGAAATATATCTTCAAAAAATAAATATTTATTAATTTTTGAAAGAACTGAAATAGTATCAAAAGAAATTACATTAGTCCAAATAAATAACGAAAAAAAGCCCCTTCGAGCTTACATTAATTTGTAATTGGATGAAACAAAGTGGACCTTGTGTATTTTGATGTGATCTTTCCGAAAAAAAAAGAAAAAAAAGATGTAGCTGTTTTTCAATTTTTTTTAAATTAGGAAAAACCGGGTTTTCCGGAATTTTCCATGGTAAAAATGCTAATTATCTGGGCAAGTATCATTCTGATGGTAAAAATAAATGCACCAATCGAAAGAGGAGGCAAAAATAGTTTGGAAATTCATTGCACAGGTAGTTGTAATGGCGAATTTCTCGCCGCCAGAAGTGCTTTTACCAAAGTTTTTTCGTTTCTTTGATCAGAACCATAAACATGAAATTTGCGATGAATTTGTGGCGAAATTATAAATGATAGACATTTGTGCCCATAAGACAAGTTGCGTATTTTTTTGTTGGCTGTCAAATAAAATAAGTCCCGCGGCGAAATCTGTCATAATTTTTCGGGAATTCGCAGGAAACCGGAAGGCGTAGTTTTTTTTTATTTTTTTCCCATATGATTTTCTGCGGGTTTTCCGAAAACATCTAACAAAAATATATTTGAAAAAACTAACTGCGCCATCGGAAAGAGCACAAAAAAATACACAGAAAGGTATACTTTAAAAATGTTAGGAAATTAATCCTAAGCCTGAGTGTAAGTTCCAACTTAGTGACAAGCTTGTTTTTTGTTCTCTAACATCTGGTTTTCTTCCCGGTTGATGCTCCATCCTCTTTTTTTTTTTGGCATTGTCAATCGCGGCCCTTTTATGCCTATCCCAAGTTTTATAAATAAACTCTTTTCCGTAACGTCGAGCTACGTAATGTTTGCGACACCTCTCATGCAATAGGTTCTAAAGAACTGAAAAATCATCCCCCCTGTCTTTGCTGACCGTCTGCAGACCTTTCAATCCTGTCGGGATAATTGGGGTAAGTTCACCCTCTGCAAATGTCTGATGATATAATAAACACAGGCCAGCCATTGCAACCTGGAAACAAAAAAATTATAGCACTGTGATAGAATTTTCTTAATTTAGGAACGTACTTACTCAATAAATTGCTGAAGAAGTCCGAAAAACCATGTGTACACAGAGCTTGCTGAACACGGTTATTAAAAATCTATGCTGATGAACACTATCAAGCGATTCAATTTGTAATAATATGACCGTTTGAAGTTTAAACTTGTCGGATAGCGAACGTCGTTTATAGTTTATAGACTAGCTGGATAGCATACAAACTATCCAAATATCCTACTATTTTGTTAAAAAATCATATTTATACTAAAATAGCTATGAATATTGGTTAGTTTGTATATTATCCAGCTAGTTTACAAACTATACAAAATTTATCGTTAAAGTACAAACTACAAAACTACAAATTATACACAAATTAACCGATTTTTGGCTAGTTTACAAACTATCCACAGAATTTGGATAAAGTGTGAACTTAATATTCGTAGTAATACATAATAACCAGCACATCGGTTAGTATGTAAACTCACCAATTTAGTTTATCGACTATTTAATTGAATAATTTTTTTGAATAAAAATAAATATACTGGCATTTAAATTTAAAAAATTAAACAGAAATGGATCGGCTGTGAATAGAGCTTGGGCTGCCCGCATGGCAAGTAAGCATTTATCCACTGAACCACCTATTCGATTATTTTGCCTTAGGTACTTCATTCATATCAGTTATATTTAAATACAGATTAGTGATTGTTTAAATAATTTCATTTTAGGAATTTGGAATAAATTTAATTTGTTATTTGGCCACTCCGTACCTACAAATTCTCGGCCGTTGTCGCTCTGTAACGTGCAAGGGCTGCCTATAGGTCTGCAACTACTTCAAATAGGTGCTAAGCTACTTCTCTAGCCTTCTTTGTTTTCAGCGCTCTCAACGTTGGTTAGGTGGTCTTAATAGACAAAAATTTGGAACCGACAGTTTAAATGATTTGAAATAATTATTGGTTTCACAACAATACCTTTTTTAATTTTGTTCGGTTTCAATAAATAATTTTATCGTTTCCTGTGTTAAGTTATAATACTTTTCATTTAATAATTTTGTTGTTGCTTGACTACCTTCATGCCCAGTTCTCTGGTGGGCAGCTTTTGGTCCATATTAGTTCGGTTATATCGGGTGAGTTTAGAGATGGGTAGTAACAAATCCGTAAATGTACCTAGCAGTTACAGATTTGCTAATGTCCATCTCTAAATTCCACTGTAACACCGGAACCACCTGGAACTTTAGAGACGTTGTAATCGAACTTCGATTTTAGTTCAAGGACGACTTACCCAAATCCGACTCAGCTGAGTTTTGTTTATAAATACGGACCTTAATGGCATCATAACATTCACTCAAACGTAAAATAATCTTTCCAGATTTTTTATGTAAAATTACATAAGATGGTTCGATTCTATGTAAATCATAAGTATTTACCACATAATAATCATTTTTGTTACTCGTGTTAGGTCCAGTTTCGCGTATTCCTTTTATACACTGCAAAAGTTCACTACCCAGACAGCACAAATAGATCCATTGGACGCCTATTCGAATATACACTTTTGGATATCTGGACGTCCAAAAATTAGTTTTTTCTGGACTTCCGATATCCAATAGACGTCCAGTGAAGTATACAATTGGCGCACTTTTGACCATTCATAAGACGTCCAATTCTGGATTAAATTTGGACGTTGAATACTGGATATTCAAAAAACGTCAATTCCTAAATTATATTCCATTGAGACCACATCAGCACATTTTTTACACAAACCGCAACTCACCACAGACTATTTTATATCATTAGTAATTTATTTATTATTTTTGCAATCCGCTATACATAATTTATTATGATTTTTTTTTATGAAAAATGACTTGACCTAAGCAGGTTTAGAATTCACGACACGTCCATTGTCGTTCTAGGCTTTCAAGCGCTAGGCGCCCTCGACCAAGGAGCCACTTCTTACTAGATACGATTACGGTATTAATAGAATAAGATTTCAAACTTCCGCTGATAGAATAAAATGTAATAGATTCAATTTGTCAATTTTTAATGAGCAATTGGGTATTATCTGGACTTAAAATTAAGTCAAAAAACAAACGTCCTCTGGGTATCGATATACAGCTATCAAATTAATGATTATAAACGGACGTACACTGGATGTCTGTATATGGATATGGATGTTCTGGCTCTCAAATGGATCTAAAGTGGACGTCCATTTGATGAAGTGTGCTGTCTGGGTAGAATCACTGTCATTCATTAATTTTGCGACTTTTGCTCGTAAACTTCCAAAAGTAGGTTTTTAAATTGTTACTGTTGATTCATTTTTAATAACCAGATACCTCTTCTTAAATAAATTTTACAAGACATCACAGTAAGAGTAAACAATAATAACACACACTTGCCATAACTATAAACTCACTTTTCTAATAAATTAACCAAAGAGGATTGGTAAGTTTACATTCTAACTGACAAGCTGGTTATTATGTATTACTACGAATAATAAGTTCACATTTTATCCAAATACTCTGGATAGTTTGCAAACTAGCCAAAAATAACGGTTATTTTGTGTACTTTCATTGTGGTTTATACTTTAGCAATAAATATTGTATAGTTTGTAAACTAGCTGGATAATATACAAACTAACCAATATTCATAGCTATTTTAGTATAATTATGATTTTCCATTAAAATAGCAGGACATTTGGATAGTTTGTATGCTATCCAGCTAGTCTATAAACTAGCCAAGTAAACACTTTAACCGTAACATATACACGAGTTCTGGATCCCGCGGAGCGCGTGTAATGGGACTTTTGTCGGAAGAATTCTACAACTTAGAAGAAACATACACACTTTAAACTTTGTATACACATTCAGAAGACATAAAATTTGCGTTTGCTCAATTTTCAGACCAAAAAACTGAAAATCGTCAATTTTAGGCAACTTTTCTCAAAAACCGTGTTTTTTGGTCGTCACTCAATGAATAGTGGTCAAAAAAATAGATAAAATATTTTTGCAGAATTTTCCGTAATGTTATCTTATTCTAGACACAATAAGGTACTCAAAAAAAAAGTTTTGAGCCCTTGGGTGCATTTTTGGCATTTTTTGTGACACTTCAAACTTTCGAAAAAAAAAAATTTTTTTAGGGAAAAAAATTTGTTTAATTGTTTGATATCTTGGCCAATTATAATCAATCCCATTTTGGTGAAATTCACACATGTATAAGATTTCATATTCAAGAGTAAGCTCTGTAAATGGCATTAAAAAAATTTAAATAGTTTGGCCGTTATAGGCAAACAATGAAATTAGGCCCGTGGTACACTTTGCCCTTCCGCCATATGCCCAATTTTGGGATTTCTCTTGTCCCCTTCTGGAAATCAATAGTCACATCCATTAAGTTCAAAACGTTGTTTTCTCAAATATCTTAATGTTTACCAAAGTTATGAAGAATTTAGTGTTTGAACATTTAACAAATTCAATTTTTCGACCTTCGCCGCCTCAAAATACTAAACAAATTTTAATCGTCCATACCGCGAGAACGGTGCATCGGATCAAAATTTCTCAAGAGACATGAAAATTAGCATTTTTCCTAGGCTTTCAAACGTCGTAAACTGCGTTTTAATATTGATTTATTTCCGACATGCGCCTGTGCAAAATTGAAAAATTTACAAAATCCAAAATTTCGGCACTTTCGAAAAACAGCTACAATTTGTTTTGCATTTTTTCGAAAAGATCACCTCAAAATACATAAAATCCATTTTGTTTCATTTAATTACAATTTAATGTAAGCTCAAAACCCGTAATTTAATTCGATTACATCTAACATTTTCGTAAATGTTCATTCGTCTAAATTGTATTCTTCTGTTTGCCTGAAATATTTAGGTACATTCCTACATTTGAGCTAAATATTTCAAAACAAACAAAAAAATTGGTAAATTGAATAATAATTCAGCAAGAATTAAATAAATTACTTTAATTAAAACAAATACTGAGAACAATAGAATAATAATAATATTATTAATCTATTATTTGAGGATCTCCATCCCTATTTGCAGCATCTAAATCAGAGGTTCCCAATCTTTTCTGGAGCACTGCCCCTTTAGAAGAAAACAAATTCTAAGGCCCCTCTTAAACAAAACATGTAAACAAGTTGTGACAGAAAATTTAGTTTTTAAAGAAATCTAAATAAAACTCAAGTGGTAATTTTTTTATATGAACTATTCAAACATTAAAATAATTACCGATGCTATAGAGAGGTATTTGAAGATTTGAGAACGAGCCTGAAACGACGTCTGGCCCGAACTAGCACATCAAATTTCTGCACAGGAATCTCGACAATCAATGTCGTCTTGGTCTAGCGTCAAGCGCGTTTATCTAGAGAACAAAGATGTCTAGGTTCGAATCCCGGCGACGACAGGCTTGCTTTTAAATCTTCAAGTATTTGTTTTCATCTTTGAGGTTCGGGGATGGTCATAATAATTCATAAGGGGATTTTTTAGATTTTTTCCGAATTTTTAAATTATTCTACAACTTGTTTTAGATAATTCTGACGTTTCGGATTTTAATTTGCGATCTACGATATATATGAAATTTTCATATTCAAATATTATTGCATATTATCGGTAACTTGTTTATCTGCTTATTTATCTATTAAAAATCATGAAGTAGAAATTAATAAAATGACCACCAAATGTTCAATAAAATTGTTTTAAAAACAAACAAAATCAATAATAAATAAAAAATGAGATAAACACAGAATTAATAGTAAATAAATAAAAATGGTTGAGGCTGGTGGAGTTTTAACTAATTTTTAACGTCGGGTTCACATTTTGTTAATATCAATCGCAGATCGCCACGTTCAGTGACACTAAATTAGCTACTGCACTGAATCTACGTTCGGCCAGATAGGACGAAGGAAATGCGGAACGATCCTTAAAATCAACACGAAGAACCTCCAAGTGTTTGAAGTAAGTAAATTTTCTTGTTTCGTAGAGACTGTTGATAGTCTGGGAAAGTGTTTGTATTCACCTATACCTAGATTTCGTTTGAATAAAAGAAGTTTTCCCGCAAAAGAAGCAATAACGGCCTTTTGATTTAATTAAGTTGAACTCATCACCTTGCAATTGTAAATTAACTTCATTAAATATTTTAAACAGGTCTGACAAATATGCGTTGTAATTTTTTATAGAATCAGCTTTTCTTCGCAATTTTTCGTCTCTGTCCTCAAGAAACTCAAGAACTGAGACAAAAAGATTGAAAAAATTATTCAGACAAACACCTTTAGATAGCTAACGTACTTCTGTGTACATCAGTAAGCGACCGTAGGCTAATATCTGCAGATTTCTACTGCCTAGGGTATGCCGATGACCTGGCGATCGTCGTAAGAGGCAAGTTCGCAGGTATAATATCGGAGCGCAAACAAACCGCTCTAAACATTGTTGACGAGTGGTACAGAGAGGAGGAACTATCAGTTAACCCTCACAAAATCACAATAGTCAACTTTACAAAACAAAAAGTACCAACAGGACTAAAGTCACCAGTACTGAAATGAGTGAAGATTCCATTTGCTCAAGAGGCCAAATACTTGGGAGTCATCTTTGACCACAGGTTAACATGGAATCAACACTTGCAAAAAGTCGCCCAAAAGAGCACAACATCCTTCAACTTATGTCGAAGGTTGTGTGGAAAAAATTGGGGGCTACAACCGAAAATGTATAGAGAGATAGTCTTCATAGTCACTCTCTATAATAGTGGTATTTGACTGTAGTGTTATTTAACGTAAACGTTCAGCGTGAGAGCGACCAGCGATGCGATGCTATCAATCCCGTGGCTCGACGCATCGCCAAGCTCGCCGCTCAGACTCTGAACTAGGCTTAATTAATTGCTCTAATAACGTAATGGAGCTACGTATGCAGACATTCATTCAAATGCTGACGATGAATAATACAATATACAGCTAGTACATTTGGTACTGCTCATTTCAAATACGCTATGAAATCATGTTATTGCTGGAGCACCATCAGTAGCTGCTGAAAAAATATTGCAAATAGGGATTTCTTTCTCTTGAAAAAACTTTTGCATGATATTAAATATAGATTCTCCCTTTGTATCAATTTCCAAATTTTTAACAAATAATAATTCTTGATAAATTTTTTCTTTTATAAATCGAACGTATAAGAGTAGAGCTTCGTTATTTGATTCATTAAGTGTTCACATAATGATATTTCAACTTCTTTATTATAGAGTTACGAAAAATAATCAAAAAATACAACCAATAATAGAGGAAAGAAAATTTAATATTTCACGCAATTATGACAAGAATGAACTGCCTTTTGAAAAAAAGCGATTTACAGTGAAATTGTTTAGAAGACGCCGCAAAAAGGTTTAATACAGTTGGCTGTTTTAAATATTGCTTTTCTAGTCCTTGAAACTAGGATAAATCTTTATTCTTCTTATCAGCATATATTTTATTTAAACGATCTTGTAGCCTAGAAGGTTTCATAACTTTATTTGAAAAACTTTTAGGCAAATTATGCACATAGGCAATGACTATTTTGTAGGAGAGTACGTAAATTCATATTTTAAATCCTCAATACCGTACTGCCGGCATTTGTTTTTAAACGTAGATTCAGACATTTTGAAATGCAAATTCATTTCTCAACAGATTTATAGATAGTTATAGAAATAACATATCACGGTGGAGCACATTAAAATAACAAAATATTCCTAGAATTATCCCTTTTATAGATTTGACTTTATGCACCTATTAATTAATGTTTGCAATGCCGGCGTACTTGCTCTATAAACAAGTCATTTCAAGTTTACACGTTCTTGTTGGATTGCATGAACTGCGTATTTGAGTAAATGTTATAACAATAAGATAATTTATTAGCTAGATAAAAATTTTATTCATGAAAACAGGTATTGTATTTTATTATATTAATTTCCCAAATAGATACTCTATAGGCAAACAATATTTAAAAATATTTTAAAAATATATTTTAAAAATATATTTTAAAAATATTTATTTGAAATATTTATTAACTATATTTTATAAACATTTTTTTTAATTAAAAGATAAATATTTTTATACTTTGGTGGTGATAGGGTAGGCATCACCCCTCTTGATTGCCTTAACAGCCCCTATTTTCCTCTGGATTCCCATAGAAAGTTCCAGCGCCCACTGGGGGGCGGTATCGCTTCCGTTGGGCACATCTTAACAGGATGGATATTTGATTGGCTGCTGATTGATGTCTGACATATTCCAAATAATATACATATTTCTGTAGCAACATAACTCCAAGAGTTCTTACACCCACAATATACCAGTGAGTTTTATTTATAAACAATCCTTTATCTATAATAATATTTCTTACTTTTATCTTGGTATGTTATCTTGGATATTATTTAGGTATGTGACAATTCTTCATTTTCATACATTATTTCAGATTATCGAGAAGCGAGAATTTAATAATTCTAAATTCTCCACACTTTTTTAACACTAATTTGGCATTTGGATTGTTCATAATAATGAAAAAATAATATAAAGAACAGGCTATTATAAAAACCGAGATAAAAACAATGCAAATATTTCATTCGCAAATCGTTTCGAATTTGGAAAAAACAAAAACACCGTTCATTATTTACGAGATTAAACACTTTCAGCATCCCCATTAAAACAACTCCAGAAAACGTCAAAACAAACCGTAATAAATGGCGACCAGAGCTGTTTTTTTTTTCTTCTTCAATATTCGAAACGTTCAGATTGATTTTGGCGTAAAACATTGTTCACTAACAAAAGACACGTTAAAACTCGAGAATTTGTTAGAATAAAAGTTAATACAAGGAAAACGTTCAAAAAGTATGTACAATAAAAACTAACACAATCTACCGAGTCGTTGCGAACAATAAGCCAATTTTATAAAGATTTGCTGTAGAGTATTGTAAAGGTTAAACATATTCTATAGCTATAAAAGTAATGGAGTTAAAATCTTATGTACCCATAAAATAGTATTCAAGTAAGTGCCAATATACAGGGTGGGCCACCGGTAGCGCCAAAAGTATTGGATTTTTATAAAATCTGTTGTGAGAGCAAGATATATATCAGAAACGGCAACAATTTAGAAATAATTTTAAATAGACAAGATTCTCCTAGAATGACCCGTATAATGCAAAAAAACAATTGAGAACCAATTTTTGTGGCATTAGTCAACATTTTATGCAGAAGCATTACTTTTTCAATTAGAAACAAATCTGTATAGGGTAAGTTAAAATTCAAATACATTGATCACCCTTTATTTTATATCACCAGTTAAAAGTATCTTAAAATAAAGTTTCAGTTGAGTTACGCATTCCCTATTTATACCTAAAGTTAATACTTTGGGAGATTTTTAAAGGACAATGCGCAGAAATGTATGGGAAATTGACCCACCCCCCCTCCCAATAAGGATAAGTTATATACCAATTGAAAGATACATTTAAGGAGAACATTTGTTTTTAGTAAGACTCATCTCAGTTACTTATCCGTTCCGAGTTATATCATCCTAAATGTAACTAATTATAGAGTGTTTATATCCTGGTATTATAGTGCTTATTACAGGAAAATAATACTAAATATTATTTCTTAGTAGTATAATAGTTATTTATGTATCAAGTCATCAAAGTGATTCGAACTAGTCTGAGATTTTGAGCCGAGCGAGAGAAGCGAGCGAGGCGAGTAACAGGCGAGTTCAATAAAGACACTTTACTGACATGGTCCATACAAACTTTTATCGCCAACCGTAAATAATTATAATTATTATAACAAAGTAAACAAACAGAAAAATAACAAAGAATTCCAAACAAATCAGTTACAGACTATTTATGTCAGACAGGCATTGCTATGTTGATAAATATTAGCGGCAGATAAAATATTTGATTTTTACAGTGAGATTAGGTGTTTGTTTACTTCCGCAAATCGCTATAGTACATAATATCTAGGTATGCCATATGATACAGTCGAGGATTTTGTGTATCACTTACCAAAGGGCCTCTACGTGTTGGGTGCACGACCCCACGTATGCCCTCTAAAGGATAGAATCTAATAGTCCGATACCAAGATATCTAATGGACAAACATAATATTACAGTCATAAATATTATTACCCCAGTTACATAAAAACGAATATAAAGCCATTTATAACAAATAAAGGCTGGGGCATCCTATACACATCGGTCCAGACTATGATATATTTTGTTTAATTACTTTTATGCAGGAAAATGAATATTTATCGGTGCTACAATTCAAAAATATTTTGTCTCAAAAAGTTTATATCTAAAATGTAATAACAATGAAAAATTCTAAACATTACAACCGTTTTAATTACTTATTACAATATAAAATAAGTATTATCAATTCTAATTGCCAATTAACAAACAGTATATTTCCTATTAACCAATTAAATTTAAAAAACTCCCAAAATTATTAACTTTGGATATAGGGAATGCTTAACTAAAATGAAACTTTACTTAAGGTACTTTTAAATGGTGATATAAAATACAGGGTGGTCAATTAAAAAAATGAGAAAATTATGTTGAGTTTTGACTTATCCTATACAGATTTGTTTTGAATTAAAAAAAAAATGGTGCGTAGGCATGAAATGCTTTTGTAGACAGGTCACTGAAGCCAATACCATTTTGATATAAAACTGATTATACCGTGTGAAATACCTTATATCTCATATTATTTGAAAATTTTATAATGGGAAAAGCAAGAGCAATTCAAATATAAAACAAAATAACCCCCATCTTAAAAACCTAAATTTGATATTTATCACTTTCTTGGAGAACCCTGTATAACTGAAATGATTTTTAAATTGTTGCCTTTTCTGATATACAGAGAACAGATTTTAATAAAAATCAAATAATTTTTGGCTCTACAGATCGAGGCGTTACCGGTGGCCCATCCAGAATACTTGAAAACAAATATTTCCTAAAAATGGGTAATTAGGTAGTTTTAAATCTGAAAAAATAGAACCGTTGATATGCCAAGGATATTGTTCTTAACAATGGTTAATAGGATTAATAAGATAATAAAACAAAAGGATACTACATCCCTATTCTTCAGATCTCACCTGGAAACGCATCTATTTTTATGTTATTGTCGCAAATATTGCGTTTAAGTTAAGTCGGTTTGTCGCAAATATTGAATCTAAGTGGGTTCTGAAATAAATCGGGTTTAAGTCAGGGCTTTTTGCTGGCCATGGCAAAACATTTATGTTGTTGTTGACCCACTCTCTTACTATTCGAATCTCCGCTGTTAAAAAATTAGAACGTCTTTTCATCGGAGAATGCCACATTGTTCCAAAATTCCTCCCTATGGATTTTGCATACTGCACTCTCCTGCGCGTATGTTCTGCAGTTAAATAGAAACTTTGCGGACAGCAGCGCTGTTTTTTTGAAACCAGCTTGCTTTAGACGCATGAGCATTGTCTTTATTTTCATTAGAGACCTTCCCGATACCTTGTTTAAAGGGTCTTTGCAAACCTTTTTTCTTGTCAGCCTCTTAAGACGTAAAATGTGAAGTTTTTACTGACATTTAATTCAGCAGCCACTTCATTTAAAGAACCATTTTCTTCCAATTTTACTGTACTCCTCGACTATTGAGTCTTAGTTAAATACTGCGGCATTTTTAAAAATTTATTTGACAATAACTTTTAAGAGCTGTCTAATTTGAATGAGATGAACGATTATTCACATGAATAATTTTTGGTGTTTACATTTTGGTTTCGTCAACTGTACCTAGGTACCACTGTATTTATTTTTAAAGAAACATTTTTTATAAAGTTGTTAATAAATGCCTACCTATCTAATACAATTTGTGAATACACAATTCTAGAGTTGACCAAAAGGGTTTATCAGTCGGTGGACAGTTATAAACCAAATATAAGTATTTTCCTGGTTTTAGCCAAGGCCTTCGATCCTGTACATCACGAACAGTTATTGCTGGCCTCAACAAGTGAAAGTAGAAGATGAGTTCAGCGAAAATAAATTAATTACAACTGGTGTACTAAGGGACAGTCCTTTGTTCTATACTATTTTCAATATATGTAAATAATTTGTATATCCAACATACTACAGGCGGGTATTTTCTATAAAGCAGATACCTGTGAAGAATTAAACTATACAACAGAAAATTATTTAAAAATAATTATAAATTGGTGCACTCATAAAAAGTTTACTATAAAATACAATAAATCTTTTGTAATGCCTTTTGCAAGCTGTAGTAACTTATAACAATCAGGAAATCACTTTAGAAAAACAAAATGAAATACTTAGTTGTTACCTTAGACTGCGACTTGCAAAGGGATAAACATGCAGATAATCAAACCAATACCTTAAGACTTAAGACTGTTTCTCTTCTAATTTAAATCTTAGAATTAATTATACGCATTTGTTCAAAGCAGACTTGAATTCTCCGTTATCACTTAGGGGGCTACCACAAAAAATAATTTGAATAAACTGGAAATTCTTCAAAAAAATAGTACTAAAAATCATATACATTAAAAAAATTAGGTATCCAACGGATTTACTATTATGATGATGAGATGAAGTCAAAATTATGGATATCAGGCAGTATATATTTATGCAGATTCAATGTACACTTACAAAGATATTTTACAAAAAAAGACCTTTAATTATCAAACAAGAGGTAAAACTACAGGAACGGTATATACTCACCTTATTAATAATAGTGTAGTACCAGTCAATCGGAATTATGCTTTCTATGGGGGGCTGAGTGTCACAAGCTAAATTTATTGAAAACTAATATTTTGGAGAATATAAAACCGAAAGTAATCCAAAATTAGACCGTGCAGAAGGGCACTATTTTTTTTAAAAAACGAGATATTGGTACCATTGCATAGAGCATAACGTGTACTACAATATGGCCGCAAAATCCAAAAAGTCACTTTAAAAGTTAAACATTGGGGCTTACAGCCCAAAAAAATTCAAAATGCGATTTCCTCGGTTTTATCTCAAGAAAAAATTGCGAAAAATGTTGTACTTTATGTTAACACTATACGAAATTAGCTAAACAAGATTTTAAAACAAAAAAATTACTATTTATAAAAGTTTCTAAAATGTGTTTAGATCATAACAAAACATCAATCATATTTATAACAATCAACTTATGTTAATTAATATAAAACAAATCAATTAAAATGGCTGCCGCGAGCCGTGTACACTCGGCTAACAACGGTGTTATCATTCTATATATTCCATCTCTTTTTTTATTTGGTGTCATCGGCATCGACTACTAAGGTCATTAGCCTTGTGTTATGTGTAGACTTTGTTACTGTTTCCCAGCGCCACTTTAGGAACAGCACTGTTAATTAGAACCCAACAGTGAATGGTCGAGTGGGGAATCCTACCAAGGCATCAGAATTAATTTTAAATAATTAAATTAAATAAAAAATCCCGGCCAACAGTGGGATTCGAACCTGGGACCCTTGGATCCACAGGCAGAGACTCTACCACTGAGCCACCCACCCCTTATTCCATCTTAGTTGCACCTATAATTGTAAACATATATCTATCTCTATCGCACTACGAAACTAATCCGGCTCGTAATATTATCACAGTATATGCTGTGATATTATCTCCACAACGGACAACCAATCTTAATTTTTTTTGTAGATAAACTATTGTAGTTCTGATAATGTTTTATTCAGATGTCCCAAATTGTATGGATCCAATTGAAACAGTTTATAGATTTCTTAATTGTGAAAGTTCATATTAATATGTAAAAATTGATCAAAATTCGATAAAAAGTCAAGAGATGTAAAAGTTACATAACTAATTAAAAACCCAAGAAAATATCAAATATCACTGAAAGAGCCTTCCTCGACTTTAATAATTATATCTCTATAAAGATCATGGATATTCATATTTTTTTATTAGAAAAACCACAACTTACAATCTTGTTTAAAAATAGTGATAAATTTTTTCCTGTTCTTCTCATTATTCGCTGTCTCTTCAAAAACTGGTTTTGGCAGCTGGCATTTCCATTTTTGGTTAAGAGTTTAACCAAATCTTGGTATGGTAAAAAGCCTAAAGAATCGTCTGTTGGAGGCAGTGTCGGATTGGGTCCCGTAGACACTACCAGTTCAGGAGGGAGAAGGGGCCACCTATACATTTGTTTTCATGGTCAGATTCATTGAAGAGTAAAAAAGATATTCATTGCACACTGATAAATTTTCCATGGCTGCTACGGGATTTTCTTTCTTCTTTTCAAGGGCCCACTGCCTGAACTAAGGCCCACTGCTTGAACGAGGGCCAATGCTTGAACGAGGGCCTATCAGTCTTTTGACCGGTAGATCGACGGCTGACGATCCAATCCGACACTGGTTGCGGGTAGCCTACCTACAGAGCTCTGTTAAAGAGTCCATTAAACCTCTTAATACATTAAGAAAAAGAACAACGAATATAATTTTATTATAAATTTTTTAATAATATTAAACAGATCTTCGGAATGGATCTTTTTTACCATTCCAGTAAATTGACTCGTTGTATCGTATTCTGTTGTATGGAAAGCAGGTAGGTTGTTAGTTAGACAGTCATTAAAGGCTATTTTATGAACTGCCACGTAACCAGTAAAATTTTTGAATCAGGCTTTTAACCAAATTTCCCTAGGAAGAAGATTTTTAAAATACACCAAAATAATAGGCACATCGAAACCTTCCGTTTTAGCACAGAGTGCATGAAGTCGAATTCTAGTGTCAGCTTCTTCATAGTTTGATTCTAATAGTTCTCGATTTTCTTCACAGATATCAATATTGGATTTAAAGTCTGTAAGGTTATTAAATCCGCCACACGTTATCAATTCTATCTTATCATGGAATCCGTAATCAGGAATTTCGTTTGATAAAATATTGGTTAACTGTTTATTATTAAATATTCAGTGAATAAATAAATTTCATTGTTGTGGAAAACGGGATCTCTCAATTAGTAATAATCCTATTAATTTGTAAGATCTTCTTTTTTTAACACGCTTATATTAGCTTCACCTGTATGTATGTATGTATGTATGTATGTATGTGTGTTTGTAACTCTCCTTTGGACTAAAAGCAAGTTTATTACTGTCAGTATATCCCACTAACTGATGTTCGCGGGTTTTCGATTGCCAGACTCACCAATCGTGGGTTCTAATCCCCACGGCTGAAAAAAAATTTTTTTTCAACAATTTTTTTAATAATTAATCGAACTAAAAAGTAAAAAATAAATATGGTTTAAAAAAACTAAAAAACATGCTTTTATAATACATCGAACTAAAAAGTGAAAAATAATTTTTCAAATAAGCTCAAAACAATAATAAATGGAAAATACTAGTATTATTGTGAAAAAAGCGTTGGGCGCTTTGTCCATATTTCTCGTACATCGAGCGCCCGACGCTTTTTTCACAATAATACTAGTATTTTCCATTTATTATTGTTTTAAGCTCATTTGAAAAATTATTTTTCACTTTTTAGTTCGATGTATTATAAAAGCGTGTTTTTTAGTTTTTTTAAACTATATTTATTTGAAGAGTAACAACATCGAATCGAATTTTCTGTACAATGATCAAAAACAACGGATTTATGTTGTGCTTTATATTGGTTTTGAAATACAATTTTTGAAAATATATCATTATATTCCTTCAGCAAAATGTCATAAGGCTAGTTTATATATTAAATTAGAATACCACTAGTGCCTAAATTATTTCCGGAAATGTTTTCGAACTCATGCATGAATATTTTGAAAATTATCCCGAGTCGAAGACGAGGGATCATTTTCCAGACAATAATTTAGGCACGTGTGATATTCGGTAAGAAAACTTTACACCGAAATATCAAAATTTCAAAACTCGATAGACATGCATTAAAACAACTAAAAACAAATTTGCAAAGTTTGCCATGTCAGTTATGCATATTTGTCATATTTGAAGTCGTTTAGTAGCCGCAAAAGACCTAATTATTATTTTAATTAAAATAAATATAATGCATTTCTATCTAGTTATAATTTGCATTAAATTAAATATCAATCATTACAATGACTAAATTTTTTAATCACACCGTCACGTCGTAATATCATGTGCATGAAAGAGCTTCTCAAACTCAAATGTCAAAAAATTTCCAGTATAATTTCGCTTAGGGTACCCACCAGGAAAGAAATTTCCAGAATTTTTTCTGGTTGTCATTTAAATGTTTTAAAATAACAACATTTGATCAGCTATCATAAAAAAAATTAAAAATTATAATAAAAAAATAGTTATTTTTCTCTATTGAGAGTCATATTAAAAAGTACCTAATTAATTTATATTTACTTTTATAATTATTTTAAAATTTAAGTCACATATTATGTTCTTTTATATCTATTTTTAAAATCATTTTATTCAGTACATTAACAATAATACATTGATATATTTAAATCATGTTTAGTAAAAGTAATTCGGCAGCCTATGTGCAACCGTTAGGTCATAAATAGGCTACCAGGTCACCTACATAAAACATTATCCTAATGATTATTGTACTAATACAAATGTATTTATAATGTATATGTGTCTACACCATAGTGCTTAATAAAGTTATAATATTTTCAAGGCGTGATTTATAAATTGAATTTTTCTGTAATCCGATTTTTATTTCCTATTCACCCTGTATATTGAGCGGCAACCTACTAAATTTGGTTTCATTAATTTCGATGTACCAACGATTGAATTAAAATTCCCATTTTTTTTTTTTTTTTTTTGAGAGAGTTTAAATTGTGTTTCCAGTTAAAACGATTAATATTTTAACTGAACGTCTCGTATTTCATTTTTATGAATATTGGCTTCAATTTTTTTTTTTGTCGTACTGAAAAGAATGAAGCGAAAAGTTTATAGGACGAGCCATGAAAAACCGTCAATATAGTCTTCTACTAATTCAATACATTTCGGCCGGCTATGATTTAAATAAAGCCATTATTCCGCTAGAATTTACGAATTCGTCAAAGTGCCAAACGCAGTCATTCACACAGCAGTATTCCATTCACAACTTAATACCTGCCAGATAGTTTTTTTGTGTAAAGTCCGAATATACTAGATTATACGAATAATGCAGATGTGGTAACAATTCAAAGTCAGCTTCACAAGTTTAATTCTTGTTTGAGATTGTTATGATTATACTAATAGGGTACTAGAAGGGTATGCAGATGATACAGTGTTTACAATGACAATGTAATAGAAATCAATCAATCGAGAAAAATCATAATTGGAATTGGCTGTGAAATTTACTTGACATTTTCATTATAAACAAAGAGTATTTACCTTGACGTGATACTGCAACAAATAATTTAATATCGAAATTATATTTAAAATTTATTAAATTATTAAATTATACCACTAACTAGTTTATATTTACATAATACACTTGTTGAAATTCATAGGAAACTGTCAGTTTTGATGAAACAGTCCGATATTCATAATTACAAATTAAAAAATTCACATTGTATTAGAAATAATCGTTTTAGGTTATGTTTATCTAAAATTAATTCCTTAAATTATAATTTATTTAATATATTACCACAGAACTTTAAAAATTTAAGTAAATATGCTTTTAAAAAACATTAAAGAAATATCTGTTATCTATCGAGACATTGTTTTCACTCTGTCAATGATTAACTCATCCGAGAATCTCAGTACAGGCACGTTCCAACTTCTGTAAGTTTGAAACGCAATTTTTTGGAACATTTAACATCTATCCCTCCCAGAAGGTTATGTTACGAGTGTTAAAAGTATTCATTGTAGATGCCCCTCTTAAAAATAAAATTGACGGGTTTTTGCGATTTTTCATATTATTTACTGGAAGATATTCAGGGTGGGAAGTTTTCGGGGTGTCACCGTATATATGTATAATTAAAACCTTGTTTTGACACTGATATTTTCGATTCAAGTATTAAAAAAATATTCTACGCGAGAATTTCGGCAAACTATTTAGTAACAACGTAATCCAGAAAATTCGTTCTCAAATTAGATTATTAATTAAGAAACGCTTATTAATCGGGCAAATACGAAAATGTTTAAATATGGAATGCCGTAAAAATTCCGATCGGTTGTTTTAATAACATAATCGAAATCTTTTCGAATTAATTGCTGGTATTTGGAAAAGATATTTCGAGTAAAATTTTCCGTTAAATTTGGAAAGCAAAATTAAATTTCCCTTTTGGCACAATAAAAGAAGGATAAATCCTGGAACCATCGATTAAAAATGTAATCATTAAAAGATAAATGAGAAATAATATGTTCTTTTTCTACAACTTCTCGGATTCTTACGACTTTTTAGGTGTCATATCAGAATTTCAAGAATCTTTTTACCATAGAAAATAGAAAGAGGTTTGAGTTAATGGCGGAACTTGTTTCCTTGGTTGTGTTTCAACCAAGAGTACTTAGCGCGATGCTATCACTAAATTTAGACCCTATTTACACCCATAAAAAAATATATTTTCAAAAATAATCACAAAGAAATCAATAATTTTAATTATTTAATCCTTTAAATTTCACTTTAATGCAGTGTGTGGTGAAATACAGGAATAATCGTTAATAAATGTAAAGGTAATGCTAAATTTAAATATTATTAAATGGTGTAAATCTGACTTTAAAAATAAATCAGGTTATGTTGCCACAAATATGTCAGTCTGATAATGGTCTGATATTTTCGTAAAATGTAGGTGAGAAAAATTGTTTTAATTTAGTTTAAGTCATTTATTTATTGTTTCAAAACCATAGTAAGCAGTGGCAGTTTGCCCGTAAGGGCACTTGGACACGTGCCCTAGTATAATAAACCAAAAAAAAATAACTTACATATTTTATATTTTTCTCAATGCCTATTATTATTTTATCTAATATTCAGCGCAAACCGCGTTGGCACGTCACTGGACGACCGGGCGTTGAGCGACGTTCCGAGAATTCCGAAATTAAGTGGAAGATGGGCACAGTAAATGTGTGCCTGTTGTTTTCTCTCTTATTACGATGCGAAAAACAAGGACAACGACAATATCGCTTAGCAAGAGATGAAAACATGCGATGGATTATACTTCACAAGCGGGCGCTGTCCTCATCGTAACGTGCTGTACCCATGGCACAGATTACCTAGACCAGATACGAATGTACGCAGCGGCATCTTTACCGACTCCCTCACAAAGGCGATGCCGGTTTCGGCTTATGGTGCGCGTTTGTTGGACCATGATAATAATTTATTTATTGTGATTACGAAAAAACGTTAGTTGGACCATTGGAATAGTTAAGAAAAAAAAACTACAAAAAAAAACTTTTTTTTATAAAGCAGTCAAATAATATTTAAAAATGGGACAAAATTTTAATTTTTCTTCTGGTTTTGTCTGACATTTTCGAGGAATTCAAATCTCTATTTGCATATTTAATAGTATAAAAAATTCTGAGTCTGATAAATAATTTTATGGTGTACATTTTCGCAAATTGTTGGCAAGGATGACCAAAATCTATTTTGCTCATCTCAAAAAGGTATGCGTTGGAAATTCCAGGCTTAGTTGACAAACTATCAAATAGAGATATAAATATTTTTTCTAATTTGAAAATATTAAAGAGAAATTTTTCGCTGGGAGATTTTAAATTGCCAAACACCTTTTCTTCAGAGTCGTATGCTTTAAAATGCGTTAACAAGTTAGAATTGTTAAGTAAATTGCATTCTTCTGAGAAATTTACGCAAATTTCGCAAGAGTGGATATGTAATGATTTTTTGATTAAATATAGGTACAATACATAGTTAAATGCATTTTGAGTGGTCTCATTTACCTCCCTGTAGTCACATTCAGAAATTGTTATTGCCCCAACTGATTGTTTTGAAACATATTTAATTTTCATTAAGCGGAGAACTTGTTTTCCTAAGGGAAAAACGAATCCCGGGATTCCTTTCCAGTGTGTGCCCCACTGGAAAGGTTCTCAAGGATGTCATTAACTTCTTTTGAAGTAAATATTTTACTCAAAAAATTAACAAATAATTTTATATTTCCTTCTATTATTACTCTTAGAGAAAAATGATTCAAAATTTTAAATATTTGTAGTCAAAAAAACGAACAGAATTGTGTGCGAAATGTGTGAAGCCAGTTTAGATATTTCAGAACCCTATCTCGGGTTCTCCCGAACCTCATTATAGTTTTACTCATAAAAGAACTTGATTAAAAAAGACATTTGAGATAATGTTCAATTTTTGGGTACTATTTATGATTATAGTTACCAAATAATGCCCAAGTATGAAAATATTATGTTCCAAAACTAATATGATTTTTATATCAACTTATTATTTTTTGTATGGTTCAGGGGCGTG
This sequence comes from Psylliodes chrysocephalus, assembly GCA_927349885.1. NCBI lineage: Eukaryota > Metazoa > Arthropoda > Insecta > Coleoptera > Chrysomelidae > Psylliodes > Psylliodes chrysocephalus. The sequence continues at coordinate 37,461,367 of OV651818.1, forward strand.
CGGTCCATGGAAGCGGGGGAAGCACCGTTTTCCTACACTTTGAGATTTAAAAATAAATATTTTTCAGTTTACAATGAACAAAAATTAATATTAAATTAGATACTATATTTTCTCTGAAACATTACGTAAACTTCGTAAATGTACTAACAATTCATTGGTGTAATGTGTAAACGCACGCTCCACCCATGAGAAAATTAATTGTGTAAACGCACATTACACACTATATACTTCGAGTTCGTCGGCGGAAGCGCGTCTTAAAAAAGCCGGCTCATCTTCCAATTGATTTCGCTTCGTGTTATTGACCCTGCTTTGCCGCGACAGTGTAGTCAGTCTGTTTGGGCACGTGAAATACGGTCGAAAGGTAGCGATTTTTACATCGCCTTATGCATATTGCAATTTGCACCGCGAATCGACTTGTGAGAAAAATAGTAGACTTCAGATAGATTTCGGTTTGTTTTTCGTAGTTTTTTTTTGTCATCGACATCAACTGCTATGGTTATTAGCCTCGTGTTCTGTGTAGGCTTTGTTACTGTTTCTTAGCGCCACTTTAGGAACAGCACTGTTAATTAGTACCCAACAGTGAAAGGTCGAGTGGGGAATCCTACCAAGGCATCTTGTTTTTCTTTTTGTAAAATGTGAACAATAATAAGTAGAAATTTTGAAGAGAAAACGGACATTATTAATTCTAGTAGACTAAAGGATCCTATCAATTTAGTGACGAAAGTAGAAAAGTCGGCAAAGAAATTTACCAGGCATTTTTACGTAGGGTTCTATGAAATAACAACTGGTTTAAATAAGTCCCATTGTGAAGTCGTCAAGTTGTGTGAACTAGCAGACTAGATGGTCTGCGCGTCAACGGACATTAACGGTTCGGTCAAATATTGTTGGAAATGATCGGCCCGTGACTTGACCGTGGATTGCTTGTTCGAGGACCGGCATGTGTTAACGGTTTAATAAAAATCTTATTTAAAAGCATTAAAATTATGACAAATCATTTTTGATCGGACCTTGATTTGATCGTGGCTTGATCTATAGTGAGTGACATAAAAGCCGATTCTCACTAGGCGCTCAGGTCACTCTACGCTCACGATCCGCTCTCAATCAAGGACTTGAGGTAATATTCACATATTACACTCAATTGGAGCTCATTTTAATATTTTTAATCAATTTTATGAAAAGGATCGGAATATGCCTGTTGTAGGATGTACAAATTTTTAATAATTGATTTAGCTGCAATTGCAATATAATTATATAATGAAAAACAACAACACAGAAACGATATTTTAAGAAAACGAAAAACCAAAGGAGAATTTTCTACTCTATATAAAGGCCTTGTAGACGATACAATATTTTCGTTTGACAAAACATACATTTCAATACATTTTGAATAAAATTTCAGCAAATTTTATTAAGCAAAATACTACATTAGGGAGGTAATTTAACCATTAGAGAATAGAAAAACAGTGGCTAGTCTGATTGTTTTTTGTACACACTGACGCAAAGGTCCACTCACGGTTTCATCAAAATATTCGCACGGAAAAAAACCGCGGTCAAAGATCATGGGCTTACCGTGAGAGAAACGCCAAATATGAATATTTCTATTTAAATAGCGAGTCACAATATTGCATCGCGCCTTGAGAGGAGCGTGAGCGGAGCGCGACCTGAACTCCAGTGAGAATCGGCCTTAAATTGTACAACATTTTTCAAGGGTTCAACAATGAATTTCCTGGTCATCGTTCATTAATTAATATTTTTTTTTTATTTACGAAAGCCTTCAATGAATATGGTAAGCGTTATTAATAATATTTTTTAGTTTCATACAATTATTATACGAGATTTATTTGTATAAACATGTTAGGTTATTCTGAGGTTCCAATTTATTTCTGTAAAAGTTTCTGTTTTCTTTCTCTTAAAATTTGAAACTTGAAACGTTTTCATATCATATCCTACCTATCGAATTTATCCTTTAACCGGTCTAAATGTTTCTTTATTTGCAAAAAATCTGGATGGCATAAATCAGATCTTCGGAACGTAAATCAGAGGTTCGTTGAGCAGTAAATCTGATATTCGTAATGTACCTATACAAGACGATATTTTTGAAACTTCCTATTGGACTGGGGAAGATTTCACAACATTTGTCAGTAAAATAAAAATACCGCATGAAAAAAGAACTTTCCGTTTCAACAACCAGGGAACTGCTTACTAGAGGTGAGGAAAATATGGTATTTGTCACTTGAGCTAATTGGTTAATATTTATTGACTTAAAAACGAAATTTTAGTCAAACGCGGCTACACCAAATAATTATTTTTTCTACATCCACATGGATATTAGCTTATATACGCACAGATTACAAAACGAAAAAGTATGCTATTGTCTGAACGAATATATTTCATATCCATTCTAGATAGTGAGAACACTACAAAAAAATGAACTCCACCAATCACCGTTCATATTTTGATGAACCGACTGCTATTATTTTTAAAATTTTAAATAATTGACAATTTTGTCAAACTAATTGTCAGTATATTTTTTAGTAATTGAAAAATAAACATACATAAAAATGGGTTATTCTTTTGTAGAATAGATAAATAATAGCATTTCTGTTTTTATTTCGTCTATAATTATAAATAATTTGTTAATTTAAATAAAACTATATGAAGTTAATTTAATTAAGAGTATTAAAACAACAAAAATAAAATAAGGTCCTGTAGTTAGCGTTCTTGCCTTCCACGCTGAAGACTCGAGTTCGATTCTCGGGTGGGGAAAAATTAAATGAATTTTTTTAATTTTTTTTTCGTTTATTATATTTTAAAAATTATTAAAAGTCATAAATTATTTTAAAATTAGTTATTTTGTCCTAATAATCTAAAATATTTTTTTATTTGTAAATTTTCGTTAGTGGGTCGTAGAAAAAATATTCTGTGCAACTCGAGTAGATTGTCCACATCGAACTCAGACGATTGAGCACTCCGCCTACGGCGACGTGCTCAAATTTCGTCTTCGTGCGATATGGCGATCATATCCAGTCTTGTTGCACAAACTACTATATAGTAGGTATTGGAAAAATTTAAATAGAATATTGGTTAGAGCCTAGAATTTAGGGCTTAGGGTTTAGGGAAATTATAACTGTGTCCACTAAATTACCACCTTTATTATATTAAATTGAATTATTGCGTCTATGAAACATAGTGTAGCCGTATCTCGGAGTTTAGAAGAATTCTTTTTTATTCGATGATGCGAAACTACAAAACTTATATTTGTTAGGTAGTCGCTTAACTAAAGGCAGCACCTGACGGATAATTTTTTGTCTCTTATTAAAAAGACTTGTTTAGACTTCTCACTGCCTTTGCACGGCCTTACGACATTTATTTACAACTTTAGATGTAATTTAACTTATCTAAAGCACATACTTTAACTCCTTAACATTTAATTATTAATTAAGTTTCCATATTTCGTCGTTATTAATTTTAATTGAAGGAGAGCTTCAAATATGGTGGGGCCCAGTATCTAGTTTCAGAGTACTTGTGTTATTTTAATCATAATGCCAAATTCACTTTAAACACATTAAATGTTAAAACTATATCTATCACTACAATTTTTAAATTATGATGTACGTCTGTCTTTTTTTAGTTGGTTTTTGACATCAATGATGACTGTACAGTTGTGATAAAGAAACAAACATAAAATATTTTTATTTATCATTAAAAAAACGAATAGTGTTCATATTTTTAAAGAGCTTGATTTTTACTAAAAATTTCATGTTGATATCACTTTTCATTTTCGAGTAAGGATTTTTTATAATATTTTAACCTCCCTTAACCCCTCCATTTTTATTTCGTCTTTTTCAAAATCAATAAGCTTCGTCCCCTTATCGAGCTTGATTTTTCCAAAAATCTTCACGTTGTTATCATTTTTCGTTTTTGAATTATCGTGCCGACAAAAAGTGACATCAATCGGACGGACGGATATAATAAATACTCTTCACAGACTACTCTGTGAAGAGTATAATAATAAATTAATTGCTTACATTAAGCTATTATAAAAATTCGCTTATATAATTATTTTTTTTTTATTTCTATTGCACTGTGGTACGCTTGTTTCGAAGTGTTGCAACTGGAAATATGACGTTATAACAGAACATTTTAACACAATTTTATGAAGCAAAATAGACACAAGTCAAAATATGACTTATAATTTGTAAAGAACGGACAATTCGAGAAACTTTAAAAACGACATTAGCGACCTATATCTAATAATTTTGGTAGAAATGACTTGTGACACTTTTAAAGATGAAAAGTATAAGGTTTATATTTTGGTTCGCCGATATGAAACAAAAACTGGTGTTTTTAAGTTGTGTTACTTTTGAAGAGATTTTTGTTTTTTTATATATAATTATTAAATGTACAATTATTTGTAATCATATTAAAGATCTGCATCAAAGATAAGGTTTACGTTGATATAAAAAAAGTTGGTGCATTTTTCGCTTAAATTTTTTTCAATATGTGAGTTTTAAAACATTCGTTTTTTAATTAATATTTTACCGAATGCAGACGTAGATTTAAATCTATTTATTGTATAATAAATTTAAAATGTTGTAATCGCGTTATCCACATCCATTCTCGTTTATTATCGTTTGTTTTGACACTTTGATTTGTACCGTTCCGCTGAAATCTTTAATCTTTAAAATAAATTTCGTTTTGATAAAATTATGGAAAAAAAAAGTAACAAACCGCACGCAAATTGTAAAGTTAATATTGTAAAATAATATGTCTTAAATTTGAACGAATTGGATTTAAAAAGCACATAGGTAGTGTAAAGTATGGAAAGGGTGGATTATTTTTAAAAAATATGAAACACATCGATTTTTAATTTTAATTTTCTATATATTTTACGACAAAAATTCATAATGCTTGGTGATCCACATTAATGTAATACCCACTACCCAGTATATGGTATATGGTGACATTTTTAGATTACTCTTGACGAGCTGATAAAGTATGATACTTACGGTTTGATGGAAAACATTTTAATGATATAAGCCTCATTAGACTCAATATGCATCTTCTTAAGTTGATAGACACCTCCTAGCTCGTGAGCCAGCCTACAGATTTAAAGTAGTTGACAACATCGCCAAGATATGATTTTCTTATATAGGCCGGTATTAGTCAATTCTTGCCGAATACAAATCTTTTAATAAATGAGAGCATCAGGTAATCGTAGACGATATGCTCGATAATCGTTTCTTCTTGTTTACAGAATGCGTATTCTGAGAGCCCTATGCAATGGGATACTTCCGTACTTGGCAATGACCAGTCAGAATGCCTGTGATACGGCGCAAATTCTGTCTAGTCATAGTCAAGTATTTGTTTACTGTGTTGTCAGGATAACTTAAAAGCTCCCTGGTAACTCTGCAGTTTCTTGTTTCATCTCATCACTCCTTAAGTGACTAAACTCTAACGGCTTTGAGATTTTTGGTAGGTGTACCACATAAGCCTTTATACAAATATGAGGAAAGTAATAATTGTAATGTGTTATTCTGTCGATGGAAATACCACCATGGATCATAAATCCATTTGATGAAACAGAAGTGGAGAATGTGATATTACAAGAGGAGCTGCTCGAGCTTAGCACTAATGAGGAGCTGAAAGTTACATTTAAAAGAGGGTTTCAAAAATTTTGGCTGCAGGCAGAAATACCCGAAAAATATCCTGGACTGTGAGGAATTGTGCAAAAGCTTCTGATGGCGTTTCCCTCGTCATATCTCGTCGAAAAAAGATTTAGTGCCGTTTTTTTTTTTCTTTCTCCTGGGCTCATCTGACTATGTGCCTCCGAATAACACTGAAGCCTATTGACTTATTGTGTTTTACCCCATGTTAGTTCATAGTACCCACTCTGTCACCTTTGTACCTTGTACAAGTTTGTACATATCCTTGAGTGGGTGGGTTCTATACGGATCAACCTGGGGTTGTCCAAAAAGAGTCTGTCTTTTGCGATCTAGAGCTTCACATTCGCACAGTATGTGTTTGGCCGTTTCTGGTTTCTTGTGACATAAGTTCCCCATTGTACATGCCAATTTTGTTCAAGTGTCCCTTTACTGTAGCGTGCCCAGTCATGAACCCTGTTATCACTTTTAACTGGTTCCTATTCACTAAGAGTAGTTCTCCAGTTCTTTCGGGACATGGTCTGCCTATGAAGGCTTTTCCATGTGCCTGTTTTGGGGTGCTTCCCCAATAGTTGATATGTTGTTCCCGAATCCAGTAGTTTATGAAACCCCAGACTGTACTTTTTGGTATTCCTGGGTTTGTGTCTGGTTCCGGTGTTTCTTCTGACCCTCTTTTTGCAAGTTCGTCAGCCTTTTCGTTGCCTTCGATCCCTTGGTGACCTGGCACCCAAAATAGTTTTACTCTATTTCGGTCTGCCAGTGTTCTTAGTTCTTCGATGCATTCCCATACCAGCCTCGACGTAACTTTCTGACTCGATATGGCCTTAAGTGCCGCTTGGCTGTCTGACATTATTTGAATATGCTGATTTTCAACAGCTCTTTGATTGTTCGTTTTTGCACTTTGCAAAATTGCGTATACCTCGGCATGAAATACCGAGGAATGTATTCCTATAGCATAGCTATGGTTAGTATCAGGGTTTTTGGAGCATACTTCTGCCCCAGTGCCTTCCGCAGTCTTAGACCCGTCTGTATACCAGGTTTGTTCCTGGGCTCCCTTATGGTGATCTCCGCTCTTTCCTGTATTAAAACCTCAAATGGAGTATTAAAAGAGTACCTCTTGGTTATGTGGTCTGATCTCATGTCTAGCACGTCTCCTGTCACTAACCTTGAGATACTCATGTGACCTGGCCTAATGTCAAGATTTCCCAGTGTATTCCCTAATCTGTAAGCACCTAATCTTGCCTCCCCTTGTATCACATAGTTAAGAGGTGGGAGTCCTATTAGTGCTTCCATTGCAGCAGTGGGGGTTGTTTTCATTGCCACCGTTATTCCGAGGCAGGCAAGTCTTTGTACATTGTTTAGCCTCGTTATTGTTTTCCTTTGCTGTGTCTTTGGCCACCACACCAAAGCTGCGTATGTTATTATCAGTCTCACCACCATGTTATAAAGCCAATATAATACCATGTCTGGTTTTATCCCCAATTTTTTTCCAAAGGATCGCCTTGCCATCATTAACGAGGTTTCCGCTTTCCTTGTGGTTCTATCTAGATGCTGGTTCCAGGCAAGTCAATCATAACCCCGAGATATTTTACCTCCCCCTTAAGCTGGATGCTTGCACCTCTTAGGTTTAGAGGCCCTAGTCCCTCCAATTTCCTCCTGCGGGTGAATGCAAATATGTTAGATTTCTTACAAACTTACTAATAAAGAAAGGAGCAGATTGAATATCACAGAAAGGGGATATTTACGGTTATTCCTTACAAAATTCAAGCCGAATATTGATAATTTGCTGTCAATCCATTAAGTATATCCCTCTCATTAAAATTATATTTTTTTTGTAATTACCGTTGTAGAAATTACATTACGTTGTAAGTGTTTAATTTTAATTATATTACGACGGTTATAACAAAAATAATTAATAGTGTAATAATTTATATATTTAAATTTAAATTTAAATAAATACCTACAACACAAGGAAATATACTATATTTCTTTTTACCACTCCGAATGGGACGTTTTCTAAATAAAATTTGTAAGAATTGATTGGTTCTTGTGCTCTGAGTGCACAAACAATTAAAAGTTAATTGAAAATTTTTTAAGTCGACTTTATCAAATAATTAACCCTATCAAGCAATCAAGTCTAACCTTTTTCTTCGAAAACTGTTAATTCGTCGTTAAAACTCAGCCACAACGCAAGTTTCCATAGATAGATCTAATCTTCACTTTTTTTTAGAGATTTAGAAATTGGTAGTGATGTAGCTACCGGATCCAGCAAAATTTTGAAAGTGGTCTATGAAACAAAAGAGTTTGGGAACCTCTGGTCTAGAGATATGTATATCCCCGTACCTTTCCACTGCTTCGCCGGATTTAATATTTCACTTTTGATGCGATTGGATAAACATTCAATCAAAATAGGTTTAGGTTAATTGTCTTTGCCACCAGAAATAAATCTAATTAATATTACATGTAACACAAACACACTAAGTTTTTGAAAAATTAAATTAGTTATAGCTACATAGACGTCATCACCTTTTAGGTCAGGGGTGCACAACAGTGTCGTTTTGGCGGCCCGCCGGCCGTTGACCAGTTTGGCCCGCCTACGTCAAATTATACATTTTTCAGAGGCTGACAGACCTTTTGTTTAGATAACTCGATCGGCAGGATAGGTTATACATTATAAGCTGACGGCCTTTTTTTAGAAATCTGACCCGACTATTGCAGGCTCAGGCCCGTCTTGGCGGCCCTCGTACAGTTACGGTTTTTCAAATCTGGCCCTTTGAAATTATCCAATTTTTCCTGAACAGCCATTTTAAAAGATTTTAATTCTTCACTTATGCCCTCAACTTGGCTTTTCAAACTGTCATTTTGAGCGGTTATTCTTGATAGATTGATAGATTACATCCTTCGTTATTTCTTCGTTCATTTCGTTGAATAGAAAATAAGCTCAATACTATTAATATTAAACGAATATAATCAGTTTTTATTCGATAATACCTACACCGCCTTTAACTAATTAGACTAATATTTTTTAGATGATATTGATTTTTATAGATTCATTTAATACGTAATTTATATAATAAGGTAATCGGCTTAATTATCTGTATCTGCCTATATAAAAATTATAATAGTACTCACAGTATATTCTTTGATAATTTGATTTTAGTTAAGAGTACATTCACACACTTCTAATCTAGTCTAATTCACTCGATATATTTTAGTTTATGTTGATGGACACTTCGGTCAAAGCTTCGTGATATTCTAGTACTAACCCTAAGTAAATTCGTGGTATGTCCAGGGTAAGTAGTCCTTGTCTGATATCTGTATATATGAGCATGTTCCTTCCAGTATTATTGTTTCTGGTAACTTCTTTTGCTGCTATGAAAAACCCCTTGAGCTCTGTTTGAACTGCAATGGCACTATTGCTCATAGCTCCTTTTATGTATATTCCACATCATGTACTAGCCTAAGATCCGAAGTAAGGTCGACCTTCACCCATCTGTTTAATGGATGAAAGTTTCTTTTTATTACATAAAATATATTTATAAATATACCGCAAATGGGTTGCCTAAGAAAATACGGTCCAGACTATTTTTTTTTTCTTAAAGTAAAAAAAACGACTCCCTGTAAAGTATTCCCCAGATGCTTCAACTATGCCCAAACTTTAATCAGCTCACCGCAGGATGGATTAAAGCTTAAGTTTAAAATTTGGTGTTTTTCTCTTCATCCGTTTTTGAGTTGTCTTCAAAATTCGAAATTTGCACTTTTCCTCAAATATCTCGAATTAGGTTAATTTTAGAAAAATCATGTATATGAACAAAATAATAGATAATGACACCATAAACAACTTTTGTCATGATTTTTATACTTTCTTTATCTGTACACAGAAAGGATAGTAAAAAATGGCCGTGACCATATTTTTTTAGGCAACCCATTTGCGGTATATTTAAAAACATATTTTATTTAATAAAAAATAAGTTTTATCCATTAAACAGATGGGTGAAGGTCGACCCTACTTACGGATCCTGGACTATACCTTGTTTTATTTTAGAACCGTGGGTCTAGATATGAATCGTTCATGTCATGTCACTTCCAACTTTTTAAATTTGGTCTGTTATAACTTTATGTGGCTTATGGAAGATAACTAAGCCAGTAATAGTTGACTTTATTTTAAATGTTCGAACACAAGCCCTTCTTGTATTTAACAGTAGCCTAAACTTTAAAAAACTTCTTGATGAATTTTGTTTATGGTTTCTTGAAAGATATTGTTTATTTTAAATGTCAAATATTGGAATATAAACTGTATTTAAATTCCAATTTTTTTATAATATTTTTGAAAATAAAGACACCATAGCCAAAAACTCCACCTGTTTAATTCTCTTCAAATATCTTGGGAACCGAACCTGATATTTTGAACTTCAAAACTTCAGTAAGGTATTCACAATAGTGTGTATTAAAACTATTCACGTTATTCTCTTTATACCAGTTGTCTACATTTATCAAATAAGAGAAGCACAGTAGAATTAATTTTATTATAAAAAAATGTAATCTATAACCATATCAAAATAATAATCTCAAATTAAACTAGATCTCAAGTATTCAAACAATTTAAAACCAAACTCTTTCGCATTCAAACATTTCCTGATTCAGGTAAGAACTTAAAAGAGATTGATATTGGATCTGGCATTTCTTATCTCAATTTGCATAATTTTATAAGAACCGTCTTCGGTAAGCGTATTTTGAATCGTACCTATATAGAAAAATATCGTGACTGTAACTGACAGGATTAATTGATCAATTGAGTGAAGGTTGAAAAATTTAAACAAACATTTTACAAATCTAAAAATAGTGTTTCAATTCAATCGTATAATTTGAAATTACAACATTCGGTGGCAAATATGCCTTTTTAATGAAAATTGAATTATTACGAATCAATGAGCGAACCTTTATAGATTTAACTCAATCAACATTTTCCAAGCTGCTACAATTAATTAAATGTTTTAATTTTAAAAAATACCAAAAAAAAAACAAACGTAATTCATTTCAATAATGCAGTTTAAATTAATGATTTAACTAAATCAATATTATTTTTAATAATTTTCTCAAACCGAAACCAAACCATCTCGAATTAAAATTTTCTGAATTCTCCTTTTAATAAGTTAAGGTTTAAATGAGATTTTCCTGGTAAAATTAGATACAAATATTTACAAAAAGAATATAAATTAAATCATTATTGTTTCTAAAGAACAATTAAACCAAGAAGTTGAAAAGTTTTTAATTGAGATTCAACAAAGTGCATGGAAAAATATATCTTAAATCGATAAATTAACCATGGGAAGCAATTATTGTCTAGTAGCTAAAAAAAGAGGCAAAAAATAAGAGCACAACAAGACTGAATAGGGCCTCCCAAAAATTAGGAAGAGAAATTGCACATCTAAAAACTGAATACATTAATAAATACAAAAAACTAACAGATGATAGTGTAACAAATAATTCCCTCTGGAAACTAAAAAAGCCACTAACACACAGCCCACCAATAAGTACTGCAGATGGAAGCTGGGCCAAGTCAAATGGAACTCAATTGGAACAAACTTTTTGGCAAATATAATTCTGTTTTTATAAATGTTGTTGGGAGAAAGTTTTAGTTTGATTTAATTAATAAATATTAGTAGTTGGCTCTTTGAAGATAGAATACCGTTTCTTTAAAGGGAATTGAATATGATTTAAATAATAAATGATAGGGTTTAGTTCTTTAACATTGTAATACCGTTGATTTAAACTTTTGATAGTTAGTCTGTACTAAGAAATTAAATTTTTCTTTTTATTAGGTTAAATCGGTAATTAAATTTGATTTCATTGATAAATACTTTTGTTTAGTAAGTGTCGCGTTGTAACTAAGTTGGGAATATTTAGAAACGGAGTTTTCGAGGAGACGTTTTCCCTCTTTTAATAGTTTGTTTATTCTTTTACCGCAAATTTAAATAATCTTAAATAGTGTCCTGCCCTGTCTGAACGGATTCGTGATAACGATCAGTTCATTCTTGGATTAGGTGCTATCCGCGTTATTTTTTTGAGTTAATGTGTAAACCGCAAATTTATATAATCTCAAATAGTATCCTGTTCCTGTCTGAGCGGGCTCGTGATGACAATCAGCTCATTCGTGGAGTAGGTACTATCCGCGTTAGTAGTTTTCTTCCCTCCGATAATAGTTTTGTTTTCTCTTCCACCGTCAATTTAAATAACTTTAAATAGTATCCTATCCCTGTCTGAACGGGCTCGTGATGACGATCAGTTTATTATTGGATTAGGTGCTATCCGCGTTAGTCGCACTCTCTGTGACCGTTTTGATAATTCTTTCTTACCGAAATAGTAAAGTACCTACATTTTGTTTAATTCCCGATACGACAGTTATATAGTTAATTTTTGCTACGACTGTTCTTAGAATTTTTCCTTACCGAAATGGAAAATTATGTTTTAGTTTAATTACCGACTAAATAGTCAAGTTAATAATTTCTTCTGTGACCGAAACACCCATTTTATTTTAATTCAATTTTGACGTCTGATTGAGACTAGTCGGGATTCAATACCGTCCGTTTTGTTTGTTTATTTTTTTTGTTCAGGGTTATATTGACTATCATCGCAATGAGGGTGGGCGTTGAAATATATAATTTTTTATTATTTTTAATGTGTAAATAGTTATTCACAATATATGTGTCAATGTTAACTTGCCGTATTACTGGTTACTAATTCCATACTTTATTTCCCCCTTGTATTTTAGCTAGTAATAAATTCTGTACCAGCCCAAGCAACGATTAAAGCCCGTTACTTGTGGCCTACTATTACCTGTGTCTAAGTGACCTTTGAGCCCTGGAATTTTTCATCTCCATCTGTAGCTACCCGAGTACTTTCGACGCCGTTTCGAGAGTTTGTGGAGTAAACCATAACCAAAAATCTAGCGCTCGAGAACCGCCCGTAAGCAGCGCCATTCGTAAGGAACCGTTTTCTCTGTGGCGAGAAAACTCCTTACAATTTGGTACTTTTGATTACAGAAATTAAGAAACATGATGTAGTATGAAATTTCAGTAATATTTGCAGAAAAGGTCCTTCTATCATTTTTAATGCAAGAAAAAATTAAAATTATGGCGATTTACCATATCAGATGCCTTTAAAAAATCTGTTTCGACGTAATTTTAGATGTTAAAATCTGTATTCCACCAAAAATACAAAATTAAACGTGTAGTGAATGATTGCAAATATTTGTCGCCATTCAATTTTATGAAAACAAGTTTATTATCGATTGATCAATAATAGTGTTTGCAAATATTGCCGCTTTGCTATAGCAGCAAAGTTCTATGTGTATGTATGTGTGTAAATTGTATTTTATGTCCAACACAACGGAAACAAAATTGTACTTTTTAAAATTTCAAGTTTGAATTTCCTGTTTCTATAAAATAGTTTTCACTTTGGATGTACATTTTGGAAATCATTTGTTGTTTATATTATATGAAACTTCTGATAAAATTAAATAACACAAATATTAAAAAGAATGAATGAAATAGTAAAGTTTTTCTATTTTATCAGTTACCAGCAGTACTACTAATTATTTGTATAACTGATATAAATAGATATCTGTTATGAAATTAACAAAGCAATCATGTGTAGAAAAGATAAATAAATAAGTTGTATTATCTTTAAGATTTCCAAGACAGACCTAGACCCCAAATTAAAAACCAAGAAAAGAAGACAAAGAAAAATGGAGAGAAAACAATAAAGGTTATGTAAGAAGTAATAGAATTCGAGATGAACATTAAAAAAGAAAGGTTAAGGGAAGAAGAGCTATTACCCTTAAAACCTTAATAATCCTTTACCAACGATTGGTCACACTGTATAAACATCGGTAGAATATTTAATAGATTTAATCTCGTCATTGTTTTAATGATGCTGTCCGTTAAATTCGTTTTAACAAAAACAGACTTCATAAAATGTTTGACACTTCAACATTTTATCACAATATTGCAGTTCCAATTAAATATATTAATTAATTCAATATTGTTATTGATGATTTCGTTAAAACAAAATCACAATAAACCACTTACGAGATCAAAGGGTACAACAATTTAATGTTAATACAGGGAGGGCCCGGATGTTCGACCGACAATGCTTGACAGGTGATAGCTCTTACAAATTGAGTGAAAATTAAGTAGTAACTAAACCATTTGGGTCTCTAAGGTTTAAATGTTCAATTTTTGAAGCACAGTTAGTTGGTCGAATATCAGGACATAATAAAATCAATTTGAGTCATTCATTAAAAAGATATTAACACAGACAAGGGAAATTTATTTGACAAATGAATATAGCGAAATTAAATATTTTAATTTTTATTGTGCGGGAGAGATGCCCAAATGTTGCTCAGAAAAAAATATATACATAAATAAAAATCATTGTGATGAGTAAACAAATGTATATCAATGGTTCCACACCAGACATTTTTTAAAAAATATTACAGGGTTATCGAGCAATTAATTTTCTTTTGAAATTAGAGAATGATGCAGACCCCAAATTAAATTATCATAATTTAGGTAGGTTTACAATGATTTCAAAATTTTTTAAAATACAGACTTCTAACATACTAAACTAACGAATAGTGGTGATCGAACTGGATTATTTTATACAGAGTGTTTTGAGACAATTTTAAGTTCAATTTACTCAATTTTTCAAATACAACACCCTGTATATTATTTTGCCTTAAAATTCCTTATATATTTATCTATCCAACTATATCAACATGTTAGTCAATAACACATATACAGGCTGTCCCAAGAATGCGTAATTGATCGATAGCTGTATTATTATTGGAAATACAAAAAAATTATTATAAAAGTTCTATGACCATATTTATTTTAACAAATATTCTTATATACAGGATGGTCTATAAACGAGGGACTATTCAAATCTATACATGTTTTAAGCAAAACATCCTGCAGGTAGTTATACATATTTGTTTGTTTTCACATAGTCAAACAATTTTAATAGACCTAATTTATTTGCTATGTTGTATGTAAGGTCTGTCAAAATGCAAGGTAAAGATTTTTTCATTTTTTAAATGGAATACCCTATATGTTATACCATCAATTTATTGATAAAGGGTATTCCATTTAAAAATTTAAGAATAATTGTTAAATATAGTCATATAACTTTTATATTAAAAATTTCTTCGTACTTCCAATAATAAAACAGCTTTCGATCAATTACACACTGATGGGACATCTTGTATATGTGTTATTGGTTAACATGTTGCTATCGTTGGATAGGAAAATTTATTAGAAACTTAATGCTAAGATAATATACAAGGTGTGGCATTTAAAAAAAAGATTAAATTGAACTTAAAATTTGCTATATTTAAGACGTTTCAAAACACTCTGTATAAAATAAACCAGTTATTTAATTATTCGTTAGCCTAGTATCTTATAAGTATGCTTTAAAATAAATGCAAACTTACCTAAATTATGATAATTTAATTTGGGGTCTGCATCACTCTCTCAATTCATAAGAAAATGAATTGCTTGGCAATCCGTACTGTTTTTTAAAAACATAGGGTTGAATACAGTATTATCAAACCATTCTAAAACTTACAGGGTATTCTATTTGAAAAATATACATTTTAATTTGCCAGAAAATAACGCCCTGTATATCCAAAAATGTTTTTAAAGTATGTATTTTTCAAATTTATAAAACTTTTATTTGAAACTTGTTTGCGTGTCTATAACATAAAATGAAATATTGAATAATTACGCACTAATGGGATACCCTCTATAATAAACATAAGAACAATATATTTTATTACTCATTCAGTACATTGTATCACCGAATTTAAAAAAGCTTTTACAAATCGAAAACCGGTCTTGACCCATGGCAACAGTAAATATCTTTTAACGGTTTTTTGATTTCCATTAATACCATATTTGTACAACTTTGCACACGTGCATCTTATTTTAATCGTCTAATTACAATATTCTCTCATGGAAAATTTCCAGTAATTTAAGTGCTAACTCTGTCACACTCGCAAATCTGTTTCACTCTTGCTAACATAAGTATAGTAAAAATAGATCTTTTAACACAACAGTACAGATGCAAAAAGCGCGCGGAACTATCATATTTGTTTTTCTTCCTTCTCATGCTCGACGCTATTTATTAAAAACAAAACAAGAGATGTATTAAACATGTTATCAATCATAAAGTTAAGCACTTATATTATTTCATCATAAAATGTTATGATGTAAGCTGAAGCAAGTTTATAGTTTTAATAAAATTTTTAACTATAGAACACATTTTAATTTTATCATTATCAATCTGACAATTCCTCAACAAGAATCACACATTTCTACAAGCTACGCCAACATTACAAAATTTAGAGATAATAATGCTCTCTATCTTAGTCTTAGTTAAGAGGGGGGGGCACAATGTAAGTTATATAGATTGCTCAAACAGAACTGCTCATTAATCAGACTCCGTTTACCAAAAATGTGTTTTAAAACCAATTTTCAGCCTTTTTTTTTATTTGGTGTCATCGGCATCGACTACTATGGCCATTAGCCTCGTATTCTGTGTAAGCTTTGTTACTGTTTCCCAGCGCCACTTTAGGAACAGCACTGTTAATTAGAACCCAACGATACAAAAAAAATCCTACATTTTTACTTTAAAGCATAAGCCTATGTTTATTTTGAAAAACGTGGATGGTCAATCTATATAACTATCTGAATCACTGACCCTGTCAAATCACCAGGCCCACATATTTCCTATATCATAACCCACGGAGAACAATTTTGTTTGGAATGCCTAATACCTACTGTTTCAAGAACTCACAGTTCTAACACCGTTCAACTTATTGATGTTAAACTCAGACAACTAACAATCTATTTATAAAACATCATAGTTGCAGTCATAGTAACAATATTCAATTTTTTTTTAACTATCCTAACTATCCTAAGTTAATACTTTTTTAACTGTGTAGAGAAGTCGTTAAAATAAACATATTTTTCAAGTAACTTTTCAAATCACTAAAAAGTAAAATTACAGACTAAATAATTCTAAATCCAGATCTGGTCTTGTGTATGAAAAACAAAGTCTGTTTATGTTTTTATCTTGTTTTGATTTTACCTTTATGCATGTTCAACTTACTAGCCAACTAAGTATTTAGATACATTTTTTGGAGTCTAACAGTTTTTTACTACGGGGTTATTAACTGGCTTATCGATTTTTTCTAAAGAAAATAATAAAACAATGTAATTTTTACTAGAAATAGACCAAGTTGTATGTAATATGGTTTATAATATGTTCTAAACCTTTTACTTTAGCAATCTTTGTTTCTATAGATTGCTTTACCTTTTTGGCTTCCTTTTAGGCAAATTGGTTTTCCCCGTATCATCATTTATTTTGTATAATGTCAACGTGTCAACAAGAACAAATCGACTAAATTAATGGGGAACGGAATACGCGATACAGGTAATAATGTTTTAATCCCGCCAAACACAGCATATGTATTACAACAATGCTGTTTTTATTAGAAACAACTGGATATATCTTGTTTTTGCTGACTCAATTAATTTAGGTAACTATAAATCGACACAAGAACGATTTTTTGCAGGAACAGCTTAGACCAGAGGTCTCTAAACTACGGCCAACGGGCCAAATCCGGCCCGCCAGTGTCATCAGTCCGGCCCGCGACAGCTAATGGCTTATTGTTGCTGTGATAAGTTGGATAAAAAAAAACAGAATGATAATAACTCTGATTAATTTACTTGCTAGGTATAGCTTAATGACAAGTATAATACGCAGGAAATTTAACTTAAGTATAATAATTAACAAATAATTGAACTAAATCCCACTTACATTATAAAGAAGTGAACATCCCGCGGTTTTACCCTCGGTAGTTATGTTGGGGTAAAAAGTATCGTATATCGTATATCGATATTTGGAATGTATATATCCTGAATCACACAATGATTTTTGTAATTTTGTAATTCGGTAAAAGGGCTAAGCTTTTCATTCAAAAAAATTTAGATCACTGCTCGAAGTTCCAATAAGGACTAAAAGACATTTTCGCAACTAAGCCAGCGTAATTTCCTACCATCTCTTCAATAAACCTCTGGCGTGCCTCAAAGCTCAATTCTGGGACCGCTTTTATTTATACTATTAGTAAATGACATCATTAGTGACGTTAACGTAAAATATTTAATTTATGCAGACGATGTCAAAAATTTTTATCAGGTAGATATCTTAAATTACAAAGTAATATTAATAAAATAAATAATTGGTGTTTAATAAATAATATTCCATTAAATTCAAAAAAATGTAATATAGTGTCATATTCCAAAAAAGATTTTCCAATTCTTATAACTACTGCTTGGATGGTGTTACATTAAATAGGCCTGATTTTGGTATAGATTGGAAAAGTTCGATAGAAAACTTACTTTTAATGAACATCTAAATGACGTGGTAAAAGCATGCAGTTGACCTCCATTCTATCGAAACCATAAATATCATAAATACAAGGCGTTCGTCAAATCAAAATTAGAATATGCTTCATTAATATGGAAACCATTTTATGATATTCACATAAGCGCTCTTGAAAACGTTCAAATACGATATCTAAAATTCTTTGCATTTACGATAGACGGAACATATCCACCAATTGGAATAAATCACACATTGCTTTTAAATAGATTCCAAATGCAAAGCTTAGACTAAAAAATTTATCGTTAATATTCCTGTATAAACTTATTAACTACCAAATTGATTGTTCCGAGTTATTAGAACAACTTGTATTTAAAGTGCCAAGAATTGAATCTCGAAACAACTTAATGTTTGATGTGTGAAAACTGCAACAACCTGCAAGTTGGAATTGATTTATTTTCTTGTAAGCTGTCACAGCTCAAAAAATTGTAAAGCTGTTTCGGTACTATTTGCCTGTGTATAGTCATTAATTTATTTAATTTTTGTCATATTGTGTAAATTTTGTTATATTGAGTAATTTTTGTTATGTTGTGTAATTTATGTTATATCCAAATTATGTCTTGTTGTGCAATATATTATATTTACTTTTGTAATTACAATTTTTTTCCTGCTCTATAACCAGGCATTTAGCCTGCGGAGCAGTATATTTAATAAATGAATAAATAAAAATAAATAAATAAATAAACTCGCGGAATTCTCGGTGATTCAGCCCAATGGATCTGATAAAATTAACAACTGATATGACTGGTTTTAGAACTTCAGACATATCCAAACATTTTCCGTACAAGGACTGTTGATGAATGATACAATGTAAGACTAATGGTTTTGAACCACCGTCATTTTCTTCAGCCTCTGACTCAAGTGCAACCACTCCTTTATTTTTACCACACATGTTTTTGCCTCCATCAGTGGTAATGGATTTCAAGTTTTTCCATCGAAAATTCTTTTTATTAATGGCATTTTCAACTCCCTTGAAAATATCTTCCCCAGTTTTTTTTTCTCCTGGGCTCGTCTGACTATGTGTCTCCGAATAACACTGAAGCCTATTGGCTTATTGTGTGTTACCCCATGTTAATTCATAGCACCCACTCTATCACCTTTGTACCTTGTACAAGTTTGTACAGATCCTTGGGTGAGTGGGTTCTATACGTTGTTGGATGAACCTGGGGTTGTCTAAAAAGAGCCTGTCTTTTGCGATCTAGAGCTTCGCATTCGCACAGTATGTGTTTGGCCGTTTCTGGTTTCTTGTGACATAGTCGGCACATGAGTACATGCCAATTTTGTTCAGGTGTCCCTTTACTGGGGCGTGCCCAGTCATAAACCCTGTTATCACTTTCAACTGGTTCCTATTCATTAAGGGTAGTTCTCCAGGTCTTTTGGGACATGGTCTGCTTATGAAGGCTTTTCCATGTGCCTGTTTTAGGGTGCTTCCCCAGTAGTCGTGACATGAATTTTATTAATATCAAGAAGTTCTTCATTCACTTCGTAGCTTTTATCTACTCCTCGAATAAAAATCAACACCTGAGCAGTATCTGACAGATCCGTTGATTTATCCAAGGACAAATAAAACCATATATATTTTCTGCGATGTCTTGTACCCTCCGAGCAACGGTGTCTGATGACAAACTGACAGTTTTAAATAAATTTACCTTTTCGGGGCACATTTTTTCGGCTACTGCAATTAGGCATTCTTTGATCATTTCTCCAGCGATGAATAATTTTCCACGTTTTGCGATTTCAAGAACCACACGAAAGCTTGCACGAGCTACAAAATAGGGTACTTACAATTTTTTTTCGTCGGTTCAAATTCGAACGTCTTCTAATAAATACTTCTACATATGTCAATAAAATATTTTTGGACTAATTTTGTTTCCTATATAAACAACAATAAATACTGACTACCCCTCTAGTAAAAAAAATATTGAGTACGCCACTAATAATTAAGGTAAAGTATAATATATACATTTTTATAATAGGTACACATTTATAATATGATATGTAACGCATAAACAAATAATATTTAAGAAAAACAATTTATAATTTCGCCCCCCACACTAAGTAAATTTTCACTTTAAAAAAATCCGATCATTTTTTGACCAAAAAATCAAAATAAATGTGTATATTATGTGGTTAATATCAACTAATAAGCATTAAAATAATTTAAATCTGTGTTTTTTTGACATTTCATGGCAAGCCAAGATTTTTTAACAATTTGCAAAGTTTGTGTACCTACGGAAAGTAAAATGTGTTGCCTAGATAAAGTTATGCTTTTTAAATATTTCGAGGTGTAGAAGCACGAAGAATGTGTAAAAGACTCATTTTCTAACATCTTAATTTCTGTTAACTAAAAACCTTTTTCTGTTCTAAAACCTGTGATTTAGCGTTTCATATTCTGTACTCTAGGTTGAGTATATGTTGCCTAGTTAT
Source organism: Psylliodes chrysocephalus (assembly GCA_927349885.1). Classification (NCBI taxonomy): domain Eukaryota; kingdom Metazoa; phylum Arthropoda; class Insecta; order Coleoptera; family Chrysomelidae; genus Psylliodes; species Psylliodes chrysocephalus. The sequence goes on from OV651818.1 coordinate 37,481,964, forward strand.
CTGTTGTTGATAGAATACAATATCGACGTTCGTAAACAAAGATTGCTGCGATTTCAATCCGCGCTTCAAAGCTTAAAATTTTTCTGTACGCATACTTCCTGTATATTTTGAGTAATTTTTAAAATGTTTCGTTTCATAATGACGTTTAATGTTATATTCTTTGAGAACGGCTATGGTTCCATTGCAAATAAAACATAGCACCTTATTACTGAACACAGTCATGAAATATTGGAAGTTCTATTGATCTTTGAATATTCTGCATTCGCTGTCTATTTTTCGCTTCTTTTCCATACTAAACACACACAAAAGCAACAAGTAAAATCAAAATACTGTTACGTAAGGGCGTTGGTCGGTACGAAGATGTCTTTTAAACGCAGTTTCGCACTACTATATTTCACAACAGATAGTTTCGCTTCCTCTGCCTTCCCTAGACAGACTGACTTGCGGTCGCACCGCTAGCCCTTTTATACTCCAATTACTGCCATCTCGAAATGAGTGGAATACACCAGAACTTTCTCGAACCACTGAGGTAATTCACAAATATTTAATTGTTACTGCGATTTTGAAAGTACTGCTAGTGCCATCTGTTAGCGATAGAGGGTACTATCACTACCTATTTCTGCTTTTGACCATCAGATTTCGTCAAGTATTACGGTCGTAACAATATAATAATAATGATGTTTATTAAGCATTTTGTTTACATGATCAGTTTACAAATTAAATGTATGGTAATTATAACTTAATAAACGAAAATAGAAAAAAGAACCCATAAAAACTACAAGTTGCGCATGGGCGTATGTCTTTTTCGTTAAAGTATAACGTTACCTAAGTATTTCGTATAAGAATAATTAATATATGTAAAAAAGAGAACAAAGAAAAAAAGAAAGCCTAGTCAATAATGACGTAGGTATAATTTTTTTTTTTTTAATATTTTTAATAAAATTCAGCGAGTTAATAACTTTTATGTAGGTTTTATAGGTTTCAGGTAACCAATTATACACTTTGGCGGAAAAAGTGACATCTTTGGCTAAAGGATTTATTTGATCTAACCGTTTGTACATTTGCTTCACCTTTGGATCTGCGTGTTCAATCTCCTGTAAATTATTTTTGTTTTTATAAATAAATATTATTATATTGTATATGTACATTTGTCTTAAGTCTAGTGTCATGGATTCCATAAAGATAAGGTTAGAGGAAGAAGACATTGGTTTTTGATAAATAATTTTCAAGAATTTTTTTTGGAGAAGATCCAGAGGTTTTAGGTGAAAAGAGTATGCTCCACCCCAGCCCAAAATTCCGTACTGTAATCTGGATTCCACCAGAGAGTAATATATTGTCTTTAAATAATTAGGATCTAAAATTGTAGTTACGTATCTGAATTTAAATAGTAAACACCGCAAAGTTTTCATTATATTATCTACACATGCTTATCCCATTTTAAATTGCTATCTATCACCACACCTAAATATTTTACATGTTTTGCAGATTTTATTTCAGTGGTAAGTACTACTACCTATTATTTTCAAAACCTCATAATTTGGTATACTTTGTTGGTAGATAGAAAAAAGTATAAAAACTGTTTTGCTAAAATAAACAGTTAGTGACATGTCTAAGCCAGTCTACCATGATATTCATATCGTTTTTAATTTTAGGTCTTCCCACGATTTATCATTATATAAGATGACCGTATCATCGGCAAAACAAATGATTTCTCCTGTTGTCTTAAGGTTAAATAAATTATTTATGTATATGGAAAAGACTAAAGGTCTTAAAATGGTACCTTGAGGAAGCACAGTATTTATTTCCATTTTAGTACTTAATACATTTTTAATCCTTACCATTTGTTTTCTTCCAAGAAGATAACTTTGGATTAACTCATGGGGCACTCCCCGCACTACCATATTCTCCAAGGCATCGAGTAACTGTGTATGGTTTACCGTAACGAATGCGTTGGCCAGATCTAGGAATACAGCAAAAGCCTTTGAGTTATTGTCTAGAAGTCTATAAATACTAGTAGTCAAGCTACATATGGCATCTGTTGTAGAAACTCTTTATTTAAATCCAAATTGTTAAGGAGATATCAGCTGATATTTATCTAGAAATGGAGTTAGTCGGGAGTGGAAGGATTGCTCAAATATTTTTGTTAGGCTGGTAATTAAGTAAATTGGCATAAGTGTATCCCCTTTTTTATATACCGGTATTACAACAGACAGTTTAAAATATTCTGGACAAATACCTTATCAGGTAAGTAATAGGAGGAGCAACCGCTTCCATAGCAAGTTTTAATATTTCAGCCTTTATATTATCAAATTCAGGAGTCTTATTTGATTTCAATGATTTTATTATTAATTTTATTTCATTTTCTGTTACAAGTTTCATGTAAAATGATTTAGTTACACGAATTCCAGATGGAGGAGGGAAATTTGGTTTAATAATTTTAATGGCATACTGTTTACCTATATTTGTAAAAAATTATTAAATAGATTAGCAATATGCTTATTATCTGTAATAATTTTTTGGTTTTCTTCATATATTTTTTCAATTTCTGGGTTCTGTTTCTTTCCATCTATTTCTTTGATTATCTTCCATAATGACTTGGAAATATTTTTATTTTTTTCAATTAATTCTTCATAGAATCTTTTTTTTTTTTAATCATAAATTAGAGTATTAGGTCTATTTCGGTAAGTTAAAAATTTTTTGCATTTTAAATTGTCTGGATTCTTTTTGTATTGTTTATAGAGATAATTTTTCCAATTAATTGATTTGGTTAATGCCTGGGTTATCGACTTTTTCCTTTATATACAATTTTATATACAATAGTAATTCAACTAGAGAATTTAGCAAGCATATGTTCGCTCAGGGCGCATGCTAGGCGACTAGTCTAGAATAGATATTTGCAGAAAAATTAAAACGGTTTTGGCCCTTGGAACTTACTGGAGTAATCAGTATGGCCCTAAGGCTGTAAAGTTTGGAGACCCCTGGCTTATACCATCAAATAGCTAGCAAAATACTCTACTAGATGCCACTAAGACCTCGAATTTGATAATTTGGGACTTATGCTGTTCTTGAAATCAACGCCTCAATTGTGTACCGGTTATTGTAATTCAGTCGAGTGCGACTTCAGTAGCGTGTTTACCTAAATCAGTGATTTTAAATTTTCAATTAAATAAATTGAAAATTCAGTGCGTTTAGAAGAACAACTTTTAAATGCTATCGAAGAATAAATCACGACAAATACGCGGATAATTTTAGATGTGTGGACAACATTAAAGATAAATCACTTTTATCCCTTTCACGTTCAACATGTTCAATCACTTGAAGATTTCGCTCGCAGAGATCAATGTTATGATTATTTCTGACAAGGGCATGAATGTGATACACATTTTTTGACGAAAGTTCTAGACATTATTTTTAGACAGAATCTTAATGATTACATTTTGGAATAAATTATTAAAGTTACTTATTTTTGAGTTTTTTTCAAGTTATATGAAAAAGTTGTTAACCTATACACACTGTATAACATTTCCAGGCTTACTAGATACCAATATCCCCTCGTATTTGTCCAATGTCCGAGTTCGAAATACGTGAAAATTGATTTTATATAAAAGATAAAAGGCAAAAAACCGAATGGTACAGATTTTCAAGAAATAAAATACGTTAGGAATGAAAATATATCCACTTCAATCTCCAGAGCCCTTTATTTCCTGATAGAGTAACAAAGAGAAATAGAAGTTAAAAATGAAATAAATAAATAAATACATGAACGCAAATATTTGTGGATATCATGTTTATAAAAAATAGATTAACATCGATTCATAAAAAAATATTGTTTGCAAATATTACCGTTTTATTATATCAAGAGAGCATTATTTGTGGAAATTGTATTTTATCTACCTGCAGCTTAACATACCATAAACAAAATTGCTATTTATGTTTCTATAAAATAGTTTGTACTTTCTATGTACCTATAATTCACTTTTATTTGACGGGAAAATTGATCATGGAAATCTGAAAAATGTAAGATAGTTAAAAACTTTAGCTTTTGTTTGCCAAAATAATATTTTCAGTTGATATTATAAATACGTAAATTTGTGGAATATAACTCAATCACGTTAGTGAATTTGTTTCGCATAGCATATACCGAGTGTTCAAATTATGTGTTACAGTTAAATACCGCCAAAAATATGCATTTTATAAAAAAAAGTTTCAGACAAAAGTTTTATAGTTTTTTGGAGGAAACATTTTGGCGAAATTCATTTTTTTATAGCTGACCATAATATGGCTGTATCGAGGTGGACTTTTTTATTTCAAATTGGAACCCCATTTTTTACATATTCTTAAAGTTCATAAAAAAATAAGAAACGTTTAAAGAAAACATTTTTTTATTGGACTTTTACTTATTGAGTAACACCTAGTTGAAAATTTCGCTGCGCGAAAAAAGTTGACCATATTATGGTTAGCTCTAAAAAAAAGATTTAAGCCAAAATGTTTACCCCAAAAAAATATAAAACTTTCGTCAAAAACGTTTTTTTTTATAAAAGGCGGTATTTAACTGTAACACTTTAATTTGAACACTTGGTATAAAGTGTTTCAGAATAAACTTCCGTAAGCTAAGAGACATGAAGATCTTTACCCTAAGGGAAAATATTTAAAAATTTACGAATTTATTAAATTCATTTATCACCCTGTAACAGAAGCGGTGTAAGGCGTGGGCGACGTGGGCCACCGCCTACAGCCTCGAGGTCTGAAGGGCCTCGCGCCTCAAGGGTTTAATGCAGCTTTCTTTAAATTATGAAAAATATTTATTTTGTTTCCTTCTCACATCTGACCTACCTATATGTAAGCAAAAATAATATAAAAGAATGTTAACTTTCAAACACTCTGTATTTTAACTTTAATATAAAAACAACGAATAACGAATTATTTTAAATAAGAAAGAAGGCCAAATTCTAAACATCAAAATCTGTTTTCTGTTCCAATATACATCTTTCGAAGTGGCGCCGTAGTGAAATAACAAATAGGTAATATCGTTTCTCTATGGATATTAGCTTATCTACGGTCAGATTATAAAACGAAAAAGTGCTATTGCGTTCAACTGAATGAATATGTCATATCCATTCTAGGTAGTGAGAACACTGCAAAAAAATGAAATCCACCAATCAGAGTTCATATTATGGACACCCAACCACTATTATTTTTAAAATTTTAAATAAGTGATAATTCTGTCAAACTAATTGTCATTATATTTTTTGATGAAATATACATTGAAACGAAAGTTATTTTTGTGTAGAAACGATAAATTATAGCATTTTTATTTTTATTTGGTTAACATTTTGAAAATGTTAATCAAACTGTATGAAGCTATTTTAATTACGAGTATTAAAACTAAAATCACAAAAGTGGTTGTGGAGCATCTGCCTTCCACGCGAATAGCTCGTGTTCGAATTTAGGCTCGGGACATTTTTTTTAAGTTTATTTTACTTTATAAATTAATAAAATTCATAAATTATTTTAAAATTAATTATTTTGTCTTAACAACCTAAAATAATTTTTTAAATTTGTAGTTTTTTGTTAGTGGGTCGTAGAAAAAATATACTGTACAACGAGTGAATTGTTCATATCTACTCTTGTTGCACAAACTACAATTTTCACTTAGTAGGTATGCTAAATTGGTAGAATACTGTAAATGGTCATATATTCGCTTATTTTGTTTTCTGTTTGTATAAACAGATTTTGATGTGAGAATGAGGTCCACTGATTGAAAGGGATAAATATTAAAGAAAAAGTAAACCGGTCTATTGAACTAAAATAAGTACAAAAAAAATGGTGAAAAGTGAATCATTTGAAAGGTGCGTCTCTTGCGTTTTTGTTTGCGCTCTTTCTCTTTCTTTCCTTTTCCCTTTTTTCTTCTCTATTTCTTTCCTAAGACGTCCCTCTTTATTTGATTTTTGACTTATTTTTGTATTTGTTTTTAAAAGCATCACCTTTAAAATTATTTAAAGTACACTGTTCTCGAGTGGGCGAGAGCAGTGCTTTCAAACCTTATGAATTTTATGAAGATTTACAAATAATGATCCCAAATTTACCAGATTTCATTTAAGATGTAAAACAGCTGCTTCAATACATAATAGAAAATAAGTTGAAAGAAATTTATCCAAATATTTATATTGTCATTCAAATTTTGTTAACGGTACCAGTAAGTACAACTTCTGCTGAAAGGAGCTTTTCAAAATTAAAACTAATAAAACATTAAGAAGTAAAATGGGCCAGCAAAGACTTTTAGCATTGTCAATTTTATCTATATAAGCAAATATAACATCTAATCTGGATTATAGTACGGAGTTCAGTAAAGCTAAAAGCAGGAAATTTATGTTCCTGTAATTCTTTACTGCTAGTAATAATTACTTAATATTATTAGTTAAAGTCTAAGAAATGTTAGAATTTTTATGAATACAAGTTTCAATTTTATTTCTCTATATAAAATCCGTCTTGTTGCGCCACCAGAGGGCCTCGGAAAAATGTATCTTGCCCACATAAAATTTAGGTCTTGCCTCGCCACTGCCCTGTAAAATGGAAACTAGTTCTTTTAGATACCACATTTTACGGTATTTCATCCTAATAATAATAGCTTTTTTATCACATTTGTTTATTAAAATTGTAAATAAATAAATAAATTTCTCGAGTTAATACCAATGTATGTATAATAAATAAATTGCGAGAGATGATTTAATTTAGTCAAATATTGTCTTTAAAACTCTATAAATAGTTCTATCCGGTAACAAAAATAACATAAAGACAAGCTGATAAAAGAAGTACATCATTGTGTATCAACTTACTTTAAATATATCTTTCATCACTGAACAAACTTCAGCCTCTTTTGAACGTTCTTGAAAGTTTTTATTTGTATTTTTTTTGTTATAGATGAATACTTAATATCCTTAAGACTTTTTATTTTAATTTTATTATAATTTTGATTAACAATACATTTCCTGATTTAATTAAATAAATTTTTAATAAAACTTCCGATTCGATAATTTGCTGGTTAAAATAACAGTTTTTTTTTTGTTTTTTTCATGATTTCATAGTTACAACAATTTTTATTAAAATTTACATATTTATTTACAATAAATTAAAATTTGAATAATATGGTTACAATTTAATTAAATTTTCAATAATTTAATAAAAACAAACTTGAATATTTTATTGATATATTGCAGCTACAAATAACAAAAAAATTAATTCGCTATTCATGTCGGATCATTTTAATATAAAGTAATCTGGATTAAATATTTAATATTAAAAGTCAGCATTAAAACAAGACCAAACAGTGCCTGTCATGGAATTAGGCAAAGAAGGCATTTTTTTCAAAGGAAAACGGTCTGTCATATTATTTTGTGACACATGGCTTTGAAATTCTCGTTTTTCTTTATTTTACTTCTATATCACATGTAAGTATTGAATTATTTTTCGGTTTTCAAAATGAATTTCTTGATTTACCACGAAAGAAAATGCGAGAGAAAATTTTAATTTATCAAATATTTATAACGGTATAGAATGTTTTAATATACACACACAACAAAGTTAGAAAATGAAAAAATTTTTTCAATATTTAAAACCATGCTGTATAATTATTTAGTACAAAAGGTATAATACTCTTATAAAGACTTGAGTAGTGATTATTGATGGGTGTCATATTGTTTCTTTTCTTTTTGTCTTGTTTCGTTTTGTTTTTACTTCATATTTTGCTACTTATTTACACGACTATTCTATTATATTTCTATATAAGTACGTTTGCTATTGTTTTACTGTAAACAAAAACATACTTTTGCTATATGTATAATACGTTTAATTTGACTAGGCTAACACGTCTGATGTATTTCAACTTTAAATATCTGAATAAATATTTATCTTTAAAACTTTATAAATAACCAAAATAAAATAATAATTACTAGTATATCGTTGTGTGTTAACTTAATTTAAACATATCTTTGATCATTGAAAAAACTTCAGCATCTTTTTAAAGTTCTGGCTGGTTTTTATTTGTATTTTTTGTTCTAAACAAATAATTGTTATTTTAAACTTTTCAAGTTCAAATTATTCTATCATCCACCGATCTAACAATATATCAGGGTCTACAATTTTGAATTGTAATTTTGATAAACAATAGTTTTTGTAATTTAATTAAATATTTTATTAATAGAACTTTTGATTCGATAATTGGCGGGTTGGTATTTTTATTTTAACTAAGTTTAAATATTTTTTTATTAGAAAAAAAGGGTTGATTTTCACACTAATCTCATAAAAATTTAGGAATATTTTGTTTTTGTTTCATAATGATTTTAAAGTTACATTTTTTTATTAAAATTTACATATTTATATAAAATAAATTAAAATTTGAATAATCTAATTACGAATTAATTAAATTGTTAAATTTTCCATAATTTAATAAAAACAAACTTGAATATTTTATCGATGTATTGCAGTTACAATTAACAAAATAATTAATTCATTATCATGTTGGGTCATTTTAAAACAAAGTGATCTGGAGTAAATATTTAATCAAAACAGTACAAAAAGTGGCAAGGATTATTTTAAACACTCCGATATTCATACATCATAAAGAAACAAAAGCACGTTGAATTTCGAGAATTTTCAATGAACACCAGTGAAATATGGCAGTGCAACAAAAATCAAATTTAACAAAAATATCGAATAAAAACATGCATCCTACCGCAATATCCGAAAGCATCGTAAAACAAGCCGTTTCCATGCAGATTTCCACTTAAAAATATCCCGGAAACTCACAAACTTCACATATTAAAACACATTTTCACTACGAATCGGGAGTTTTTCAACAACAAACTAATGGATCTTGACAACTCCTACGGTGACATTTCCACTATAATGACATAAAACATAACCGCACATTCCTAGGGAATTCTTTGTTTTACTTGGTAATTTTTGACTATGGGTCCGTTGCCGAACTGATAAAGTGGCGTAACAAGGAGTGACTACCGAACCGTCTCGTAATGTATTGATCGCGTTTCTGCAAAGAGCGAAGCCAGCAGGGATAGCGGGCTCTGATATTAGTACAGGGGCATACGGCAATTGGGTCATTAGTACGATGGAATGATAAATTACTTAGGGATAAAAAAAATTTCGGACAAAATGAATTAACATTTACACGCACGCGTAATTTTCTACATAATTCGATGAATGTTTATGTATCCTTTATGACAGAATCGTGAAAAATGAGCGGTGGTGTTGGGTTTTCGCCTAATTAAGAGGACTCAATGATATATGGGATTGAACTGATATGATTTAAACAATTTAAAAAATGTTTGCGATTTTCTTTGGGATTGCGAAAAAAATATATATATATACAGGGCGATACTTTTTTAACTATGTACAAAATTATGAAAATAAACAACTTTTTCAAATAACTTTTTCAAAAAAAATCAAAAATAAGAAATTAACATTAATTTATTCCAACAATATCCCAACACGGTATTGTCTAATTTAAATGAGGTAAATAACTTTTGCCGAAAAATGTGATCACATTCATGTCGTAGGAATCATTCATGGAACGAACTCTGCGGCAGAAATACGAACGTAAAAGGGATACAGTTGATCTTCCCACACTTTTTTGACTTACTGCCACATGATCTACAACCACTCTCGTACTTGTTATTGGATCTTCTTCGATAACCTTTAAAATGTGTTCTTATTAAACCACTTCATGCTAAACAATTTAAATTTACTATTTCAGATTAACACGCTACTGAAATCACACTCAACCTAATTACAATAATCGGTACATAATGAAATCGTGATTAATAGGAAAAACAAAAAAAAATAAACAGACTTATTATTTAGCGTAACTTTTCATATACAAGTCCAGTACCGGATTTAGATTTTTTAAATTCTATATCGTTCGTAATTTTGAGGTTTTTGAAAATATTTATTCGAAAAAGGTGTTTATTTTACCGACTTCTGTACAAAGTAATATACAGGGTGGCGCATCGAAAACGAAACAGAGACATTTACTGGCAGCTCAGTTCTTTTTTGGAAAAACGCTCAGACCCGTCGATTTTGTTTTCGAGGGTAACACAAAATTCACAAAAAATCACGTTAACACGTGCAGTCCCCTAGGCGGGGGTGGCACCATCCCTAAAATCTCAAATGTAAAGGAGGGTAGAATGATTCATCATTTGAAAGGTCTTTCAATTCCCTCTATAATTATGTAAAATGCATGTACTTCTCAGTAGTTTTGGAGATTTATTGATTTAAAGCTTAAATTAGACTTTAATTCATCATCATTAGTGGAGTTTAATCCATTTAGCAGCAAAGTAGTTTAAATATGAAGAATGAACTGACCCGTCAGCCAAGTAAATGTTGGAAATAACCACCATGACTCGCCATGCAGTAATAAAGATTTTGCTGAAAACGTTGCCGCACATTTTGCAATATTTGAGGAGTAATTTGAAGGCACTCATTTACAATTCTTTGTCGCAAATCTTCTAACGATGTTGGTTCAGTCATATCTTCACAAAATTGTAATCGCCGATCAAAATCGTCTTCATTAAGTTCTTGTACAAGGTGAATTTTAAACGGAAAAAACTATGGAACTTTAGAATCTGTTGGATACTACGTCGATTAACACCGCACACTGTATGCAATTTTCGGGTACTTAACGTAGGATCTACATAAACTAAAACTAAAACCCCTACTTCTATTGATTCGTTCCTTATGGGATTTTCAATGTTGCGTTTTTTATTGGCGACTGATCCAGTTTCCCGAAATTTAGCTACAAGTTCTAGAACATATTTTCGATGCACGTTACAGTTCTCATGTCGCTCATTAAATACTTGTGCTGTTGTATTAGCGCACTGATTATTTCCGAAAAATATTTCGATAATTTCAACCCTTTCTGCCGTCGAATATACCATGGTAAAGGACCCCGCACTTTTTACATTGATTTTGAGTACTGGCAGAATTTATTCAAATTTTAGTATGTTATTTTTCAGGTCATTAGGGGCAACTTTCTTATGGACCTCAAGTAAGCAGCTCTACAGGGTGAGTTGAAAGAACTATTCAAAAATAAGGAGTGCAGAATTAATATTTTCAAATATATCTCCACCACTCTTTAGTATTTCTTGTCTTTTCCATGAAACTTATGTCATGTGTTACCCTTGTATACGAAGTGGCCCAAAAGTCTGGAAACGGCCAATTATCTCGTAAATTGCTAATCCTAATTGTACAAAATTTGGGGTACACCTATTTTAGGATACGGAGATTCCAGATTTGATATTTGCAATATTGCCAGATTTGCCATTTCTCTTATGTTGTTAGTCACTTTGGTTTTTTAAATTCATCACTCTCTATATTCAGTCATTATTAGAATCTCCTATTCAATACGAGTTCAACCATATGTAACACTTATGATTTTATGTAGTCTGGAAAGTCTTAAATAAATAAAATATTCATGGAGAAATGTGGTAGACGCATTCTACCATCGATTAGGGTACTGTCAACTCACAAATGAAGCATATTTTGAACATTTGATAAAGTAACCATTATGTTAAAAATGTTATATTCTTTCAATTTTTACGTTTTAAAGTAGTTGAAAATAAGTTGTATTAAAAAATTTATTGAGACAATTAGGCGTTGCCAGATTTATTTTATTTATTTAAGACCTGCCAGACTACATAAAATCATAAGTGTTACATATGGTTGAACTCGTATTGAATAGGAGATTCCAATAATGACTGAATATACAGGGTGATGAATTTGAAAAACCAAAGTGACTAATAATTTAAGAGAAACGGAAAATCTGGCAACATTGCAAATATCAAATCTCGAATCATCGTATCCCAAAATAGGTGTACCCCAAATTTTGTACAATTAGGACTAGCAATTTAGAAGATAATTGGCCGTTTCCAGACTTTTAGGGCACTCTGTATAGTTTATTATTACTTACTTACATTTTGCAAAATAAATTATACATCGTGTTCAAAAAATTAGGAATATCAGTTACTGTAATATGGTGCATTTTACATGTATTGCCATAGTTAAAATATGACTTCTGGCCATTTCTTTATTTCATTTCATATTAGATAATTTTTATAAGTAATACAGGGTGTGATAAAACTACACAAACAACTAAGAATTACAAAAACGCATTTAACGAAAAATTGGTATACCTAAAATATTGTGTAGAAAGTTTTGAAACGAATTCAGTTTTGCTCGTATTATAACCATAGCTCTTTTTATCTAACCAAGTCCCGTTCTAAGCCTACTTAAATGTAGAAATAATTCAATAACTCTGATTTGAATGAATGACTGAAAAGACATGTTCTAATTAAAAAACCCTTTCTGATTTTTATACACAGTACAGATGCTCATGCCAAAATTGTGGATGTAAACTTACATCCACAATTTTTGTAGATGAGCACTGATGATGGCAAATAAGCCGAAAGCGCTTTGCATTGATTAATAAAAAAGTTTTGCACGAAATACAAGTTTTTCCTTTTGAATCTAAACTACGTGCACACAGCTGTCAACCTTTTTTGGTTATTTTAAATTATTTTTTAATTCCTAAAACATAATTTTTTTATTTCGTTGTTTATTTATCAGATTAATTATAGAAGGATTCTATAAGATAAACGGTTGGCGAGTGTTAGATTAAATAACAGCTAAATTATCATGATAGGGTTAACACGTTTTTATATTTGCAATTTCAGGCTACATTTGCTGCGTTTGTTTATCCATATCGGATGCATCTGAGATGTTGTGAATCTTTGATCACGTGATTCAAGTTACGTATATTGGTTGGAGCAGATACGTCCGATGTGGATAAATAAACGTTCGAGAGATAAAAAATCGGATGTGAATATTCAAACGTAGCAATTCTATTTTACATTGTATATTTTCTTCTTCTTTTTTGGGCTGTCATTAAGAGCAATTTTAAAAGTTTGTTATTAGGATTTTTTTGATAGTAAGTAGTTTATTTTTGTTAGGAAACTTTCTATGTGGCGTGCCTTCGCTTTTTGCAATATATTTGAGATTTGCGAATAATGTGAAGCACACTTTATTTATAAAATAAAATTCAAGACAATTCCATTACTAGATATTACTGAAAATATAAGACTGATTCAAGAACTATATGCATGTGTGCTCATATTTCAAGTGTTTTTTGGTACCTGGAATACGCACGATTTGAAAACTATATAAAGTACCCTTTAAGTGTTTTATTAAGGACTATTTTAGATGTTGTTGAAAGATGATTTTGAAGGTGTGTAAATAGTTAATGAATTTAATAAAACAGGTTTTTAGATATGTAGTTCCTTTTATATGGATTTATAATTTAGTGGAAGTCTAAAAATCTATGTAAAGAAAGTGTAATATTTTTATATTAATATTATTTGTCTTTCTGTCACACCCTGTATTATTAATTAATATTATCTAGTATTTAATATAACAAATAAGTGATCAGAAGTCATGTTATAATTATGGTAATACATGAAAATGGACCTTATTTCTGTAATTAATATTTCTATTTTTTAAACACTCTGTATGATTTATTTTAATATGTGAGAGTAGGGATTAACAAGCTACATACAAGTGTAACTCGTGCCATAAGTTTTACGAATAAAACATGAATTACTTAAGAGTGGTAAAGATATATATGAAAATATTAATTCTGCACTCCTTATTTTTGACTCCTTCTGACAGCTCACCCTGTAGAGCTGCAAACTTGATGTCCATAATAAAGTTGTCCATTATGATCTGAACAGTAACATACTAAAATTTTAACAAATTCTGTCAGTACCCAAAATCAATGTAAAAAGTGCGGGGTCGTTTATGTATAAAGCGTTAAAAGGTATTTTAGCAACAAAGTTTGGTCGAATCAATCGTAAACTATGTACTAAATTCCTATTTGATATAAGTATGAGACATTACCTTCTTATCTTTCTTCAAGAAACAACTTTTTTTGCCACAAAAAACGCTCCAATCGCTATTTTCAACACCAAAATGATCAACAATGAGCGTAGTGAAGAAAAGCATTTACTAGTACAAATTAATCTGATGTACCTATCAAAGTATACTTTAAACTTTAAGTCAATAAATTTTTAAAACTACTGAGAAGTACATGAATTTTACATCATTATAAAGGAAATTGAAAGACCTTTCGAATGATGAATCATTTCCATTTAATATTTTAGGGATGGTGCCACCCCCGTCTAGGGGGCTGCACGTGTTAACGTGATTTTTTCCCAATTTTATGTGTCCCTCAAAAACAAAATCGACGTGTCTGAGCGTTTTTCAAAAAAAGAACTGAACTGCCCGTAAATGTCTGTTTCGTTTTCGATGCGCCACCCTGTATAAGTATCTACTTAGGATTCCGAGTGTTAAACCAGAACCTTAATATACCCTAAGATGTTAAGATAACACGTTTTATATAATTTTATATATTATTTTGTTTGGAATGAGATATTATGCTTTACTATGTTTGAATATGTTAAATGAGATTTTTTCTTTTCATATTAATTTTAGTAAAGTTATATCTAAAACAGTTTATGGAGATTTGTATCTAAACGGTTTATATCAAGAAGTTTATGGAGATTTGTATCTAAACAGTTTATGTGAATTTATCTCTTGAAGTTTTATGGTTTTTATACCTTGGTGCAAGTCCAGGATTAAGAATAAGGATCTTGAATCCCTTTGAAGAAGGCCTAGAATTCCATGCAAATCACTCATCAATCAAATTCATTGTAAATCTTAGCTTTTAAACCTGAACTATTATTATTTTTACTTACCTTTTAAACCATGTGTACCTGAAAAAAAAGAAAAATATAATTAAATAAATAATTTACCACAGATAGTCAATAATAATTATAAAGTATTGTTAGACAATTCTTTTAAACAATTAGTAAAAATTTATTCATATTGGTTTGTGCGATTTTAAGGGGACGAAAGTGTTTCCCTTTAAATAGAAAAACACCAAATTTTAAATGTATTCTTTAATCCATCCTATGGTGATCTGATTAAAGTTTAGGCATAATCGAAGCATCTGGGGGATAATTCGTTTTGGTACTAATGGACTATTTCTGCGTATACTGACAAATACAATTTTTAATAGAATTCGTAATTAAAAAGTATATATGTTAGTTTTAATAAAAGTATATGAATTTGTAAAGCAAGTAAAACGTTAATTTATTATTATAACATATTTTTATTGCTTAAATTAAAGAAAATTATGTATAATCACTAAAAATAAAATATAGGCAGGCAACAGTATTTACTGTAAAATGTATGAGAAGTTGCTTAAGTCTAATAAGTTGTCATTGAAGAATTTGCCTATTCTGTCAAAATAAAAAAAATACAATTTAATAATAGCGTGAAGTTAAAATGTATAAGAAAGGGATCCTTATTTATATTTTCATTTTTGTTCGAAAGAAAACATAGAATGAATGATTAAAACTAGTTTCCCATCAGTAAGTCACAAAATTGCATTCCCGCCACATATAATAATCAAAGGCAGAAATTTTAAAATCTAGTCCTTGCTGAATGAACATTTAAAAATAAAGGGATATTAAAGAACATCGTAAAATGATAATTTATTGTTTATATAAAACCTTTCAAGTTCCTGATGTCTACTATTTCCAGCATTACTCTTAATATTACAAAAGTAAAGGTAATTTTTCTTATTATTGTACACCTATCGATTTATTTCTTTGATTTAATTTCCAATTTGCTACTAAAAATTTTTATATAAGTTTCACTGTTTTTTTTTGCTAGTATTTGTACAATTTTCAACATAGCAACTCCGGTTGCTTATTGTATTGTTTTTACCTACTTTTTAAAAAAAAGTAAAACGTATACGCGTATTTGATATGCTAAAATTACAAAATATCACTCTAAAATACACGAATTATCGGCAGCTAGCGCTAGTATCGCTTTTGCTTCCCTTTCCATGACTTTGCACAGAGCTAATAAACATAGCAGATGGGTGAAGGTTGACCTTACTTCGTATCTTAGACTAACTGAACATGCCTTCTGGGCATATTTCATTTCGTTATCAGATGACGGCCAAAACTGCAGTGGGCTCTTGGACTATATGTTACATAATGGTTTAGTATAGGAACGGCCAATCTTTATTAGTCTACGTGCCATTTTTCAAAATGTGCCAATGACGTGTCAATAAACTTTATTTTTGGGCTAATTTATATGGAAATTAGATCAAATAATTCCCTTTCGTGTTCTGCCAACCTTAAAAAACCGTAACAGTTGAAATGACCGTAGTGTCCCTAACTAATTTCCGATTGCCCTTTCCTCCACATTATCTTGTTTGTTGCTTTAAACTGTATTGTAGCTAAGAATCCCATATAACATTATCTCCTTTTACCTACTTTAAAATATTTAGCAAATAAGATCTTATAACGTTTGATAAATATTATCTAAAATTTTAAACAACTTTGAATTGAAGTAAGTGCACATGAACAGCCCCATCTATTAGAACTGCATCAACACTGGTAGGTTTATCTACACCTTGTTATAAACTTTCAAGGTAACAAATTAAATCAGATTTGGTTCGCTCGTACATATTTCCCAATTGGGCAAAATATAAAAAATCTTCTACACCAGCGTCACGATTTTCAGATGCTATATATAGCCTACTAAATAACTTAACGTCTGACTTAAGTTTACCTTGTTTAGAAGGGGTTCTTTGTTTAGTATTTTAAATAAAGCGTTGTTAATTTTTGCGATTGGATCTTTAATAGACTTCTTTAGATGATAAATAACCTTTTATTAAAAACTGTTGGTACTGATGCATACCTTCTGTAAATAAAAAATTTAAACATTCATTTTTAACGACTATTTTGCTGTCAAGGGCAAACAATTCTGATGAGCGGCAGCCGCTCTTTTATATTTACAGGAGGATTTTACCTTTGCCAAAAAGGTTTTATAACAATCTATAGAGAAAACTCTAATCTAAAGTTTTTGTATATTCTTTTTTTTTTGTTTTTAAGTGATTTTAGAAATATTGATAACATGTGTCTTTGTAACCATTTTTTTGGGCCTTACCTTAAAAACATAACCGTTATGCAGAATTTTAGTGCTCTATCGAATGGCACCAAAATGACGTTTCTGTCTTTTACCGTTTTTGAGAAAATCAATAAAAACTAAAAAAATTTGAGGGGGTCAGCAGGACTTTTTGAAATGGTTCTGTTTAACAATCTACTAAAGTTGATATCCCTTATCCACTCTAGAACAGATTTACTTTTACTCAAAAACCGGAGTATCAAGTTGTATTTGGACAAGACAATATACTATTCAGTTTTGGTGTTAAAAGTGGTGCATCCACCTATATACTACACACCAAGATGAATTCACCATTTTTTCAAGTTGATTTTTTTTTAAATCCAATTTGCCACCCATAAAAACCAAAAAAAAAACAATAAAATAATTTGAGGGGGTGAGCAGGACTTTTTGAAATGGGTCTTTTTAAAAATCTACTAAAGTTGATATCCTCTATCCACTCTAGAACAGATTTACTTTTACTCAAAAACCGAAGTATCAAGTTGTATTTGGACAAGACACTATACTATTCAGTTTTGGTGGTAGAATTGTCGCATCCACCAATATACTACAAACCAAGATGAATTCACCATTTTTTCAATTTGATTTTTTTTTAAAACCTATTTGCCACCATTTTTGAAAAATACATAATTGCAAATTACTGTCAAACTGATATAATAGGCAATTTTCATTTCTGGTGGTAAAAGGGTTGCGCGTTCACCAATATACTAGGCACCAAGATGAATTCACCATTTTTTCAATTTTTTTTTTGATCAATTTGCCACCATGTAATTTCATAAGTATCCATTTTAGAAAAAAGTGTATTGGAACTTTCGTGAAGTGCTTAATCTAAAGAACATTTTGGAATATTTTTGAAACGTTTGTAACATTTTAGTTTTCATTCCATTAGATTTAAAGGCGATACTATTTGGTTTTTAATTTTATTCCCGAAAACGAAGCTCTCTACTCTATGTGCTATTTTTTGTATGCAATAAAAAAACCCATGCCAGTGGAATTTGCGAAAATTAAATGAAAATAAAACAATAATAAAACGAAAATATAACGAAAATAAAAAAGGAAAACAAAAGGAAAATAAAAGGAAAATAAAAGGAAAATAAAAGGAAAATAAAATGAAAATAAAACGAAAATAGAACGAAAATAAAACGAAAATAAAACGATAATTCAGCGATAATTAAACGATAATTAAACGATAATTAAACGATAATTAAACGATAATTAAACGATAATTAAACGATAATTAAACGATAATTAAACGATAATTAAACGATAATTAAACGATAATTAAACGATAATTAAACGATAATTAAACGATAATTAAACGATAATTAAACGATAATTAAACGATAATTAAACGATAATTAAACGATAATTAAACGATAATTAAACGATAATTAAACGATAATTAAACGATAATTAAACGATAATTAAACGATAATTAAACGATAATTAAACGATAATTAAACGATAATTAAACGATAATTAAACGATAATTAAACGATAATTAAACGATAATTAAACGATAATTAAACGATAATTAAACGATAATTAAACGATAATTAAACGATAATTAAACGATAATTAAACGATAATTAAACGATAATTAAACGATAATTAAACGATAATTAAACGATAATTAAACCATAATTAAACCATAATTAAACGATAAATAAACGATAATTAAACGATAATTATATTATAATTAAACGATAATTAAACGATAATTAAACGATAATTAAACGATAATTAAACGATAATTAAACGATAATTAAACGATAATTAAACGAAAATTAAACGAAAATTAAACGAAAATTAAACAATAATTAAACGATATTTAAACGATAATTAAACGATAATTAAACGATAATTACACGATAATTAAACGATAACTAAACGATAACTAAACGATAACTAAACGATAACTAAACGATAACTAAACGATAACTAAACGATAACTAAACGATAATTGAACGATAATTAAACGATAATTAAATGATAATTAAATGATAATTAAACGATAAACGTTAATTAAACGATAATTAAACGATAATTAAACGATAATTAAACGATAATTAAACGATAATTAAACGATAATTAAACGATAATTAAACGATAATTAAACGATAATTAAACGATAATTAAACGATAATTAAACGATAATTAAACGAGAATTAAACGATAATTAAACGATAATTAAACGATAATTAAACGATAATTAAACGATAATTAAACGATGATTAAACGGTAATTAAACGATAATTAAACGATGATTAAACGGTAATTAAACGGTAATTAAACGATAATTAAACGATAATTAAATGATAATTAAACGATAATTAAACGATAATTAAACGATAATTAAACGATAATTAAACGATAATTAAACGATAATTAAACAATGATTAAACGGTAATTAAACGATATATAAACGATGATTAAACGGTAATTAAACGATAATTAAACGAAAACAAAACAAAAATAAATCGAAAATAAAACTAAAATAAAAAGAAAATTTTACAAAAGTCTGCATGTACTTAGATACCATATGTGTAACGTCACAATATTTCAAAATTATAATTTAGTAGGCACGTGTCAAATATTTAATAGTTTGTGTATTTTACAAGATATTAGAACATCTCATTTATAAAAAATATTTAAAGGAGTTTTGATTTATGTCAAATTTAGAATTTTGATTTTAAACTTTTAACAATACCGGGTGTTAAAAGTTTAAAATCAAAATTCTAAATTTGCCTTAAATCAAAACGCCCTTAAATGTTTATTATAAATGTAATCTAATATCTTGTAAAATACATACTAAGCCCTTTAATAGTTCATGTTTCTATATCAAAATTCATCAATTAACGAGTGCTCTCTGGTGTAAAGCGTTGTCGGTCGAATATACTAACACCCTGTATATTCCATTAGTTAAAGAAACTATACTAGAACGGTTTTAAAATCGTCCTTTTAAGAACTGTACCTTCCACTATTATGCGCTAATTAAAATGTATTTAAAAAGCACATTTTAATTTCCGTCCTTAAAGTTTTCAAATTACTGTTACTTTTACGCAAACATGGGTTAAAATATACAGAAATCTACGCGAACTAATAATAAATTAACGCTATAAATGCGGCTCTTGAATTAAGGTCCTCGAAATTAGCGCAGAGTTCGTATATCGTACGGTGAACCGATTTTGAAATGCGAATTTATTTCGTTCAAATTTTAACCGATCCATATTCCGATACAATTTATGTTTGATAGACTCGGTACGATAAAACCATTTATAAAATATAATGGACCTTTATTAGATAGAATAACCGCACGATTTGTTCACCGTGATCAATATTGCTTTGTTAATCCTTTTTACCGGTTATTATGTACACTAAAGGAATGAATTATGTTGATAAGCACTCGTGTAAAAGAGGCGCTCACCTTTTATACTGAAACAATAAAAGAAACATAACTATATACCAAAACAAGGTTTCAAAATAAGGTGGAAATATTTTATATACTTTCTGGTACATTCTAAATTAATATTTAAACCAAGACCTCGAGACAGAGAACGTTAAAGAAGAACTCTAAATAATAATATTAACAATAAAATGCCTTATTTGCTCGTAATATAGAATGCACATAAACACCTTGAGTCAAAATCTAGCTTAAGGTACTCAAATTGACCTCAATTAAAATATAATCTAAAATAAATCAAAACTTATTAAATATGCACAATATTTTCAAACTGCAAAAAATCTGAAGAAAATAATTATAAACAATAGCCATTTTTGACAAGTCTCGTCTTGCTCTAATCCTTTGAGTCCTTTTATATTTTTTCATTACCAAGAATAATAGATGAAGTGAGTAAACCTACGACCCTCTTCCCCCTTGATACGCCTAAGGACACTGCCAGTCGAATGTAATCAAAACTTATTAAATATGCACAATATTTTTTTAAACAGCTAAAAACTGAAGAAAATAATTATAAACATGAGCCATTTTTGACCAGTCTCGTCCTGCTCTAATCCTTTGAGTCCTTATATTTTTTCGTAACCAAGAATAATAGATAAAGTAAGTAAACCTACGAACCCCCTACCCCTTGACACGCCTATGGACACTGCCAGTCAAAGGTCTAGATTGTACTGAAATGTACTGGAAGTGCGACAAAACATTATTAGCTTATTATCGTTAACAAATTAAAGGTATGAACTGTTTAATTAAATAAACGTTATAGGTAGTATTAACGTTATATCTCAGCTCATAGCAATAATTTATCATTTTCTTTTAGAAATGTTAGAGAACCTGTCCTAATATACTTAGGTAGACTGTAACAATATTGACACGGCGTTATATGTAAAATCTTTTAAAAAATGATAATCGTTAGTTTGTTCAAATATTTCATATGTAAACTATACGGATCTTTCCGAAATATCAATTTTTTTTTAAATATCGTGGCCGCCATCTGATATTTAAAGCGGGTTGTTTACGAGCGGCCATATTGCCTCGCAAGTGCTCATTAATCCGAATTGATTTTGCAAAAATGTGTTTACAAACCAAAATTTAGCCTTTGAATATATTAAAAAAATATTTTTACTTCAAGGCATAAACTATTGTTTATTTTGAAAAATATAGATAATCAATCTATGTCACTTTTTATTTCATTGACATTGCCAAATCACTAGGCCTACAGGGTTGCCATAATTTTACCATATCATAACCTGTCAGCCATTTTGTTTGGAATGCCTAATTACTAAAAGCGCCGCCCTTATTTTGACATCTGAGCATGCGGAGATCATTTACGTTCTAGAACTGAATTTATTACAAACTATGCTTCTCCTTAATTAGACATTCCAAACAAAATGGGTACCAGTGGGTTTTGACAGGTTATGATATGGCAACATTATGACAACCCTGAAAGCCTAGTGACTTTACAGAGTCGATGTTTTTCAAAATAAATATAAGTTTATGCCTTGCAGTAAAAATGTAACTAATTATTATTTTTTTTTACTATATTCAAAGGCTGAAAATTGGTTTGTAAACACATTTTTGCTAAACCGATTCTAATTAATGAGCACTTACAAGGCAATATAGCCACTCGCAAACGATCCGCTTTGAGCAATCTATGTTACTATGTGTATCATTGACCTTATCAATGACAACAGGCCACTGATCTGTATTATTTTACTGGATAGGATATAGCCACCTAAAAAACGTTCCGAAAAATTGGCCGATTTGGGCAAATAATATGGCGGACCGGATGTTATTTAACGTAACCTCTATTTCCATTTGTCATCACATTTGTCATTTAATTGTGTCAACAAGCTACGATGAGATGTTTTTATTGTGGAAAACAAAGTAAAAAGAGTATGAAATAAATAATAAACGTTCATTCCTGAAGACACAATATGCTTCACGTTTCCATTTTTATATTTTCTTTCATAAAAAATCAAATCATGGGTGAATTTTCCCGAAGGACATCGCCCGCAAAAGGAATAGAAGAAGAATAAGAAGAAAAACTAATCAAATTATAGGTTAGGTATGTCAAATTATCCCAAATTTTAGTTCTGTGAACCCACCATAATTTGCCCAAATCGGCCAGCATTGT
The DNA here is from genome assembly GCA_927349885.1 of Psylliodes chrysocephalus. NCBI lineage: Eukaryota > Metazoa > Arthropoda > Insecta > Coleoptera > Chrysomelidae > Psylliodes > Psylliodes chrysocephalus. The sequence goes on from OV651818.1 coordinate 37,504,661, forward strand.
TGCACTTCCGGTCTCCTTGGTGGAACGGTTTTTTATTATGGTAAATATAGCCTATATCCTATCCAGTAAAATAATACAGATCAGTGCAACAGGCCCACAGGGTTGACAGGTCGTTAGAATGCCTAATTGTGGATGTATAAGGGCAGCAGATAGTGGCATCTTTATAGCTTTTGGGTGCGCTTGTCAACATTCGTATCAGTTCGAAGTTTTTTAATTTTAAATATTTAATATCATTGTCATCTACACCTTATAAAATGGTTATTTCTAATGCCTCTTCCATATTATGTACTATTACAGACAAAAAAAAGATTAACTATAATTTAAAATGTTTAAAATGAGGTTATAAACATGTATAAGGACAAGAACTCTAATGTCAAAACTTCAGGTTTGCAGTAAGTCTTATTTTAGCATGGAATTTATTTGCCTCTAATTGCCTCACTATTAGTGGCTGACGAAAAGTTGCAATATATCTCTATTTGCTGAAATTTCTTTTCTTTTTCTTTTTCTTTTTCTTTTTCTTTTTCTTTTTCTTTTTCTTTTTCTTTTTCTTTTTCTTTTTCTTTTTCTTTTTCTTTTTCTTTTTCTTTTTCTTTTTCTTTTTCTTTTTCTTTTTCTTTTTCTTTTTCTTTTTCTTTTTCTTTTTCTTTTTCTTTTTCTTTTTCTTTTTCTTTTTCTTTTTCTTTTTCTTTTTCTTTTTCTTTTTCTTTTTCTTTTTCTTTTTCTTTTTCTTTTTCTTTTTCTTTTTCTTTTTCTTTTTCTTTTTCTTTTTCTTTTTCTTTTTCTTTTTCTTTTTCTTTTTCTTTTTCTTTTTCTTTTTCTTTTTCTTTTTCTTTTTCTTTTTCTTTTTCTTTTTCTTTTTCTTTTTCTTTTTCTTTTTCTTTTTCTTTTTCTTTTTCTTTTTCTTTTTCTTTTTCTTTTTCTTTTTCTTTTTCTTTTTCTTTTTCTTTTTCTTTTTCTTTTTCTTTTTCTTTTTCTTTTTCTTTTTCTTTTTCTTTTTCTTTTTCTTTTTCTTTTTCTTTTTCTTTTTCTTTTTCTTTTTCTTTTTCTTTTTCTTTTTCTTTTTCTTTTTCTTTTTCTTTTTCTTTTTCTTTTTCTTTTTCTTTTTCTTTTTCTTTTTCTTTTTCTTTTTCTTTTTCTTTTTCTTTTTCTTTTTCTTTTTCTTTTTCTTTTTCTTTTTCTTTTTCTTTTTCTTTTTCTTTTTCTTTTTCTTTTTCTTTTTCTTTTTCTTTTTCTTTTTCTTTTTCTTTTTCTTTTTCTTTTTCTTTTTCTTTTTCTTTTTCTTTTTCTTTTTCTTTTTCTTTTTCTTTTTCTTTTTCTTTTTCTTTTTCTTTTTCTTTTCTTTTTCTTTTTCTTTTTCTTTTTCTTTTTCTTTTTCTTTTTCTTTTTCTTTTTCTTTTTCTTTTTCTTTTTCTTTTTCTTTTTCTTTTTCTTTTTCTTTTTCTTTTTCTTTTTCTTTTTCTTTTTCTTTTTCTTTTTCTTTTCTTTTTCTTTTTCTTTTTCTTTTTCTTTTTCTTTTTCTTTTTCTTTTTCTTTTTCTTTTTCTTTTTCTTTTTCTTTTTCTTTTTCTTTTTCTTTTTCTTTTTCTTTTTCTTTTTCTTTTTCTTTTTCTTTTTCTTTTCTTTTTCTTTTTCTTTTTCTTTTTCTTTTTCTTTTTCTTTTTCTTTTTCTTTTTCTTTTTCTTTTTCTTTTTCTTTTTCTTTTTCTTTTTCTTTTTCTTTTTCTTTTTCTTTTTCTTTTTCTTTTTCTTTTTCTTTTTCTTTTTCTTTTTCTTTTTCTTTTTCTTTTTCTTTTTCTTTTTCTTTTTCTTTTTCTTTTTCTTTTTCTTTTTCTTTTTCTTTTCTTTTTCTTTTTCTTTTTCTTTTTCTTTTTCTTTTTCTTTTTCTTTTTCTTTTTCTTTTTCTTTTTCTTTTTCTTTTTCTTTTTCTTTTTCTTTTTCTTTTTCTTTTTCTTTTTCTTTTTCTTTTTCTTTTTCTTTTTCTTTTTCTTTTTCTTTTTTCTTTTTCTTTTTCTTTTTCTTTTTCTTTTTCTTTTTCTTTTTCTTTTTCTTTTTCTTTTTCTTTTTCTTTTTCTTTTTCTTTTTCTTTTTCTTTTTCTTTTTCTTTTTCTTTTTCTTTTTCTTTTTCTTTTTCTTTTTCTTTTTCTTTTTCTTTTTCTTTTTCTTTTTCTTTTTCTTTTTCTTTTTCTTTTTCTTTTTCTTTTTCTTTTTCTTTTTCTTTTTCTTTTTCTTTTTCTTTTTCTTTTTCTTTTTCTTTTTCTTTTTCTTTTTCTTTTTCTTTTTCTTTTTCTTTTTCTTTTTCTTTTTCTTTTTCTTTTTCTTTTTCTTTTTCTTTTTCTTTTTCTTTTTCTTTTTCTTTTTCTTTTTCTTTTTCTTTTTCTTTTTCTTTTTCTTTTTCTTTTTCTTTTTCTTTTTCTTTTTCTTTTTCCTTTTTCTTTTTCTTTTTCTTTTTCTTTTTCTTTTTCTTTTTCTTTTTCTTTTTCTTTTTCTTTTTCTTTTTCTTTTTCTTTTTCTTTTTCTTTTTCTTTTTCTTTTTCTTTTTCTTTTTCTTTTTCTTTTTCTTTTTCTTTTTCTTTTTCTTTTTCTTTTTCTTTTTCTTTTTCTTTTTCTTTTTCTTTTTCTTTTTCTTTTTCTTTTTCTTTTTCTTTTTCTTTTTCTTTTTCTTTTTCTTTTTCTTTTTCTTTTTCTTTTTCTTTTTCTTTTTCTTTTTCTTTTTCTTTTTCTTTTTCTTTTTCTTTTTCTTTTTCTTTTTCTTTTTCTTTTTCTTTTTCTTTTTCTTTTTCTTTTTCTTTTTCTTTTTCTTTTTCTTTTTCTTTTTCTTTTTCTTTTTCTTTTTCTTTTTCTTTTTCTTTTTCTTTTTCTTTTTCTTTTTCTTTTTCTTTTTCTTTTTCTTTTTCTTTTTCTTTTTCTTTTTCTTTTTCTTTTTCTTTTTCTTTTTCTTTTTCTTTTTCTTTTTCTTTTTCTTTTTCTTTTTCTTTTTCTTTTTCTTTTTCTTTTTCTTTTTCTTTTTCTTTTTCTTTTTCTTTTTCTTTTTCTTTTTCTTTTTCTTTTTCTTTTTCTTTTTCTTTTTCTTTTTCTTTTTCTTTTTCTTTTTCTTTTTCTTTTTCTTTTTCTTTTTCTTTTTCTTTTTCTTTTTCTTTTTCTTTTTCTTTTTCTTTTTCTTTTTCTTTTTCTTTTTCTTTTTATGTACAGGGTAAATCCTAAGTTGATATTTCTTAACTGTGTATAGAGGTCATTAAAATAATCATCTTTTTTAAATAATTTTTTTCAAAAAACAATAAATTAAATTTAAAAATAAATATAAATCCGGGACTGTACTTGTTTATGAAAAGTTAAGTAATAAATAATTGTTTTGTTTTTTTATTGTGTACCGTCTTTTTTGTAATTCAGTCGCGTGAAATTTCAGTAGCGTGTTTATCTGAAGAAGTGAATTTAAATTATTCAAATATATAAAATCAATTGTATCCCTTTTATGTTCGACGTGTTCAAGCACTACAACTTTAAGATTACCTACGTAAACTTCAGTTATGTGAATGGTTTTTCCAATAGCATGAATATGATCAACGACGAAAGTTCTGTGCAATATTTAGGTTAGACAGGAAGGGTACATTTTAAAATAAAATAAATTTAGTTTCCAATTTTTTGAAAAAGTTATTTAAAAAGGTTGTTTATTTTAAGATTTGTTCCAACGTAAACCAAATCAGTTTACGTACTCTCGGGATTCTGCGCAAAAACATAGTATCCAACACAATCAAAACTAATCACAAACCTATGGAGGGTAGAGGAAAGGAGAACAATCTCTGTATACAAAAAGTGTCCCTCAAAATGTATACAATTAAGATGGTGCTTCTGTGCCCAGGGGACGTCGACAGTCGATAATTCAGATCACACAATGACACCAATGATGTATATAGTAATAAATATTGCTCAACCATAAAAAACTAAAAACTACACTGTGAAAAGTGACTGATCGTAGAAGAGTAAGTGTTCTGTGATCGTAGATAAATTTTGACAATACACGACAATTAGGCATTCCAACGACCTGTCCAAATGGCTACCAGTGGGTACTGACAGTTTAGATATGGCAACCCTGTTGTCATTAACGGGTCAATGATACATATGTGTTATATACATTGCTCAAAGCTGGTCGTTTGCGAGCGGCCATATTGCCTGGCAAATATTTATTAATTTGAATCAGTTTAGCCAAAATGTGTTTTAAAACCAATTTTCAGACTTAAGATATTTAAAAAATAATAATTGCTTATATTTTTACTTCAAGGCATAAGCTTATGTTTATTTTAAAAAGTAGGGATGATCAATCTATGTAACTATCTATTTCACTCACCTTGTCAAATCACCAGGGGTGCTATTTTCAAAGTCGAGAGAAATGTCATACGTCAACGTAAAACAGTATTTTTAGGGTCCTAAGGGCCAGTGTAAACTCACTGATTGTTTCTCACGGTTTATTTAGAGATAATTAATATCCTCCTAAGAATTTTGATCCTCGAGGCCTTTAAAAACAGCGTTTCCACATTGACGTATGACATTTCTGATGAGAATCTTGAGAGAAATGAGTACTCACACGGTTTGAAAATAGGTCCCCTGGCCTACAGGGTTGCCATAACTTTGCCACATCATAACCTGTCAAAACCCACTGGTAGTCATTCAGTTTGGAATGCCTAATAGTCAAATTTTATTGAAAAATAATAATATAAACAATAAATAATTCGTATGAATGAGCAATCTATATGACTATAAAGCATTGGATTTTGTCACCTGGCTACACGAGCGCCATCTTAATTGCATACATTTTGGTGGCCACTTTTTAATATAAAGATCCATATAAGATTGTCCTCCTTTTTTCTACCCTCCATACACAAACCGATGTGTGTACTGTCAAATCAGTTCCTGAATCTGAATAGAAACGAATTGTCAAGACCTGTGCAAAGCCGCAATAACCTGAAAATTTCGTGATTGTAATTATTATATTATTTGTATCTATCGTCTCTGACAGCTCTGCTTTGTTTTTGTCAATCGAGTTTAGTTTTCATAGTTTTGTTCATTATCAATTATTTTATTTTGTGGTTTATTATTGTTATAGTGCGTCTGTTGAATTTATTAAAAATGTAAATTACTAAGTCGTGAACTGGATTATGTATTGTTCCAAGATCGTTGTTGGAACAAAACTTTATGATTTCAGTACTCTACACATAGTTAAACAAAAGGTATCAACTTGTTAAATATTGTTTTTCATTATTATTAAATGGTGAACAATAAGCTGTAGGCTGCAGTGCCGCCACGTTTTAAACTGAATATTTGTGACAGCAGGGATTCCAAAGAATGGAACACAAATAAAAACAACAAACAATGCTGAAAGAAGTTACTTATATACTTCAGATATTATGTGTTTTGTAAAAATATTCACCAAACCACCCGAGCATATATTCTTGAAGCTGCTAGAGTAGAAAGTTTGAGGGAAGAATTAGACAAAAGTACAAATTATCTACAACATTCGAGATAAAAAGAAAACTGTTTTCTATTTCTTGGAAACCTATTAGGATTGTGGTACCGTAATCGCCAGATTTTGTGTAATTTAACCAAGTCTGGCAAAGCTGGATGAGTGTATAATTTAAAAAAGTAGTCCATGTATCGGATGTGAATTTAGTGAACAAGACCATGCATACCTAAATGCGCGTCTGATAAATGTCTTAATTTATTGGTTCCGGAAATTTTCGACTTGCAACACGCTACGTCCCATACTAATATCCGGCGAATCTATATACTCATCACATCTCGGAAGGAAGGATGCTCTCTCTCAAAATCAGTAAAAACAAAATTTACATATTAAGCTCTTATATTTTAATATTATTTTAAATTCATGCGCTAAGTATGTCGAAATGTTTGAGAAAAACAAATTCAATTATCAGTGTTACTAACCTTATCGGAGTTTCGGCTAGGGAAATCAAATCTTGGGCGGTATGTAGCATCAAAAAAAACCTACAGTTTTTATTCTGTTATGGCAGTCAAACGCAGACGGTTCGGAAATACTATCAAAGAGAGGAAACATCTCAAAAAACACATTCAGATTATATCGACTTAGATCATAAATATTACATGACAAATTCTTAGCCTAACGTACGGCTAATACAAGTAGAAACTAGGTCTATTATTAACAAGTTGATACAAGGAAAAGCTTCAATAATGTTTTTACGTGGCGTCGACTATTACGCACTTACAGCTTGATATATGTTGTTCAAAAGTGACGAGCATTTTTTCATAGGTACTTCAGTTACTCTTTTTATAATCCCCATAAATTACCCCGTATAAATAATATATATAATGAACATAAGAACATTATATCACCGAATTAAAAAAAAATAAGGAAAACTTTGCACACCTGCAATTGAGCGCTAATAATACATTTAAAAAATATCCATCTTCCTTAATAGAAAATTACCAGGGAATTTGGTATTAACGCTAGCATTTTCATACTCATAACTTTGTTTCACTTGCGCTAACATAAAAAATACTAAAACTGCAAACAGCAATATTCTAGCGCAACTATTCACACTTGACTCGACGGAATGAACAATAAGAACGACTTTACCTTTCGACGCAACAACATCATAAAATGTTTCCCGTCGTGAGCTCGACGCTAAAAATATATTTTTCGAGAAGATGTATTAAAACCTGTTGCCTGCTAATATTCGTAAAACATAAACTGCTCGCATCTTTCACTATGTAAAATTGTTATAAACTAAAAAAGATTTATTGGGAAAATAAGAAACATTTAATTTATCATCAACCAAAATTCTGGCGATTCTATCTGCAACATTATATTGGTTTACTAGCTACAGCTACATTGTTACCGTTCACTGCACCAGCTGATAGGAAGGCAACCCTTCTTTCTGTGACGGCGATTGAGAAGGTAGGTATTCAAAGTTGCAGAGAACATGGTTCTTCTAAGCCAAAATTAGAAATCGTCGACGTCCGAGAGAACATCTATATCTATGTATCTGTCATATAATGATTCAAGAAAACGTTTAGGAAAAAATATAAAACAATGTTGCTAAAATAGAGAAAAATAAACAAAATATTACAAAATATTACAAAATATTACAAAATATTACAAAATATTACAAAATATTACAAAATATTACAAAATATTACAAAATATTACAAAATATTACAAAATATTACAAAATATTACAAAATATTACAAAATATTACAAAATATTACAAAATATTACAAAATATTACAAAATATTACAAAATATTACAAAATATTACAAAATATTACAAAATATTACAAAATATTACAAAATATTACAAAATATTACAAAATATTACAAAATATTACAAAATATTACAAAATATTACAAAATATTACAAAATATTACAAAATATTACAAAATATTACAAAATATTACAAAATATTACAAAATATTACAAAATATTACAAAATATTACAAAATATTACAAAATATTACAAAATATTACAAAATATTACAAAATATTACAAAATATTACAAAATATTACAAAATATTACAAAATATTACAAAATATTACAAAATATTACAAAATATTACAAAATATTACAAAATATTACAAAATATTACAAAATATTACAAAATATTACAAAATATTACAAAATATTACAAAATATTACAACATATTACAAAATATTACAAAATATTACAAAATATTACAAAATATTACAAAATATTACAACATATTACAAAATATTACAAAATATTACAAAATATTACAAAATATTACAAAATATTACAAAATATTACAAAATATTACAAAATATTACAAAATATTACAAAATATTACAAAATATTACAAAATATTACAAAATATTACAAAATATTACAAAATATTACAAAATATTACAAAATATTACAAAATATTACAAAATATTACAAAATATTACAAAATATTACAAAATATTACAAAATATTACAAAATATTACAAAATATTACAAAATATTACAAAATATTACAAAATATTACAAAATATTACAAAATATTACAAAATATTACAAAATATTACAAAATATTACAAAATATTACAAAATATTACAAAATATTACAAAATATTACAAAATATTACAAAATATTACAAAATATTACAAAATATTACAAAATATTACAAAATATTACAAAATATTACAAAATATTACAAAATATTACAAAATATTACAAAATATTACAAAATATTACAAAATATTACAAAATATTACAAAATATTACAAAATATTACAAAATATTACAAAATATTACAAAATATTACAAAATATTACAAAATATTACAAAATATTACAAAATATTACAAAATATTACAAAATATTACAAAATATTACAAAATATTACAAAATATTACAAAATATTACAAAATATTACAAAATATTACAAAATATTACAAAATATTACAAAATATTACAAAATATTACAAAATATTACAAAATATTACAAAATATTACAAAATATTACAAAATATTACAAAATATTACAAAATATTACAAAATATTACAAAATATTACAAAATATTACAAAATATTACAAAATATTACAAAATATTACAAAATATTACAAAATATTACAAAATATTACAAAATATTACAAAATATTACAAAATATTACAAAATATTACAAAATATTACAAAATATCACAAAATATTACAAAATATTACAAAATTTTACATTAATAGAACACACGATACCCAAATATCGGTACGTTCCTGAGCATGTTAGATATATCCCTGTCACATGGTATGACGTCACGTGGCATAACAATCCAACGCATCTACATAGATAACACGTAACGAGACGTTTTTGATAATAAAAAACTGTAACATTACTAACTTCATTGTTAAAGGTTGTGGTTTTTATGAAGTGAAAGAAGAGAAGTTATTGTATATTTTTATGAACATTTAGTTCATTTATTATTGCAACCAAAAGAAGAATAAGATATATGTTGTAAAGTACAATGATCAGACACTTTATTTTAAAGAAATGTATTTTGCATAGGTTCATAACAAAGAACGAAAAATAATAATGCACAATTTGAGCAAACAAGATTCGATGAAAACCACTGCACAGAGTGTTTGATTAAGGCCTGTTGTCAACTATATCTCAGAATATTTTGGAAGAGAATGTTTTTAAAACAAAATCATGATGCAAGTACCAGTTTTTTGGGGGGTCTCGGGAGAAGGCTCTTTGTAGGTAAGCTCTTGTTCAGAAACACTAGCTCCTTCAATTGCTTTTAAAATTCCAATTGTTTCATCCTGCTGTCTTTTTTAGCTAATCGCAGATTACGTTACATTGTCTTTTCTGGATTGCTGCGGGAAATTTGGAAATACTTAGTGTGGCCAGGTTTCAAATATCTGCTATTTATGGGCATGTATCCCAACAATCTCTGCTGCACAAAACTTTTTTTACATTACGTTACGAATAGAGAGAGAGACATTACATACAAATCGCATTCTGTGGAACAAAGATAGTCGTCTCAAGACGTGCCGTATTGAAAGATGAGAATCCCAATGCTGATCTTTACGTATTACGTTCATATAACCTTGATACCGTGTAAGTTGTGTCCATATAACATACTGACATACAATGTTAAAATAGTACAAATGTAAAAATGTCTTTATTACATATTTAAAGAGAGTACATATTGAGCCAATTCTTCTGTTAATCGGCATCGTTCTTTTCTCAATCAAGTCCTCCATAGAAGGATTGTTCCCCTTGTTGAAATATTGTGTTACAATATATTTTTCAACAATATTTAATATTTGTTGTCGCCAGCTTGTCTAGCAGTCCGCCTCATGGATTTTGTCGAGTTGACGACAGCCATCTAGAGATTACCCTATGCAGTAACGACCTTAGACCCAAGGTAACGACCAGAAATTAGGGACATAAAGATAGGAAACGCAACGACCGCAGCAACGATGGCGTCATCTACGCGTCTCAGATGTTAACTAAAAATATACGTAGTTTGCAGACAGACCAGTGTGGCCAAATATTTTTTTAAAGAGATCGTACAAGTAGAGTAGAAAAATGATATTTCGACAAAAAAATCGTACAATAGGTATATGTATAGCATAATATAGCTTAAATGGAATGAAGAAATAAAAAAAAACTTTGGCATGATAATTTATTTTTCTATTTATAAAAAAATTTACAACGAAAAAAAAAATTAAAGAAAATACATGAAACTTTAAATTAACACATAAAGTAATCAATGACTGTCACTTGAAAGTGATTGAAATTTTGCATTTAAGCTTTTCTTATGCCGTGATAGTTTGTGCTGGTACAAAATCACCATAGTCAAAATCACGATAAGTGAGAACGAAAATGACTGCCTTCAGAATTTACAACCTATGAATCTTTGCAAGTAGTTTTTGATTTTTATTGTTTTATGTTCTGAAGTTGTTGCAGATATTTAAATAAACCTACTAAAAAAGTGAAGATCAGATTTTTACGTACGATCTCACTGATGCAATCGTACATCGTACAGAGAGTTAAAAAATCGTATAAATACGATTTAAATCGTATGGTTGGCAACACTGAGACAAACAGTAAAAGTGGACAGCACTGGACAGTTTGTAAAAAATGTCAGTTAGTTTTATGTATATCGAAGAATCTTAAATTTAAATTTTGAGTTCATCATTGTGTTATCCTGTACATGAACTAAGTGAAATGGTTGTGACTGTTTCTGTGTGAAATTTGAGGACAATAATTATATTTTGTAATATTACAATAAGTCGGAGAATGTATTGCATAAGTAACACATGCTACATGAATAAATTTAACAACTTCAATGTGGCGTTCTTTAATTAACCAAAGTAAGATCTAGTCATGTAAGTAACACAAAAAGGAACCAACTTTTGTCAAAGTAGGTATTTATTTATTATTTACGTTACGTTACGTTAGAAAGAAGATTTGATATAGGAAGAAAAATATCTGATTCCCATTATTGAGTTTGCACTCAAAATTTTTAAATAAGACACCATTGGATATTCGTTTGGAAAATAAAAACAAAAATGTAATGTTACAAATAACGATCAACAAGTAAAAAATATTTGTCAAGAATAGATTTACAATCATTAATCGATAATAGACTTTAAGCGTAGTATTCTTTTTAATAAATAATTTAGCATAATTACATTGTTTAAATTTATTTACAAGAACATGAGAATGCAGTCGATAGTTATATAACCTTTATTATCAGATTTTTAAATTTCCCGCTACGTTGTTTGATATCGATGAAAGCGCTACATAGTGGGTCATATATTAACTGCGTTAAGGCTGATCGTTGGTAAGCATTGGCTTCTTATGAGCGTTTCCTATCTTTATCTCCCTTATCTCTGCTAACGACGGCAATACCATGGCCATGTTATGTTATGTTGAGAATGGGGTGTTAATACACTGCGACCTAAAAGATCTATTGTGCCCCCTTCTGTCGCCAATGCACTAAGGAAATATCTCAATGCCTATAACGACCCTTCCAATCCTATTTTCTCAAGGAAGTGTAGGATTTGAAGTGGCTTCAAGTTAGGTAAATATCCCTCTTCTACTTGATATGATATCCTCCTAGATATATTGTCCTTCGATTCTGGAGTGCTACACATTCAGTTAGGATGTGAATGGAGGTTTCGTCCTCCTCCTCACTATCCTCTACTACTCTAATTTTACTTAGGTGTCCTTTTAGTCGGCAATGCCCGGTAAGGATCCCTGTTACAATACGTAGCCTGTTCTTGCTCAGGCAGATGCAGGCTTCCGATTTTTTCTGGTTATATTCACCCAGAAGTATCTTGGCCTATCTCAGCCCCAAGAGATTGTTCCAATTTTCGGGTCTTCTACTGCCCAATTCTTTTTTAATCTCTCCTAATATTATGTTACTGCCGATACCGCATAAGGGCTCAGGTCCTACAAAGGGTGTTTGAGCCCCTTTCCTTGCAAGAATATCTGCAATCTCGTTACCCTGTACCCCGTTATGTCCCGGGACCCAAGTGAGAGTAACTCTATTCTTCACGCCTAGCTAATTAAATTGTTCTAGGCATCTCCAGACCATTTTATACTATGGCCATAGATTAGGGGAAAGTGAATAGATGGGAAACTCAATGGTAAAATTCTGAGGCGTTGTGCTGACATCTATCAAATTGGAGTGATACTAAAATAAAATCCAATATTGACTGTTTTATGATTTGAAACTAGTCAAATATTTTGGCAATTTATATTTTTATTTGATTTTACTTCATTATATTTTTGAATTAATTTCAAACTTGAAATAAAATGAAATTTATATTATTTTTGTTTATTACAGTAAATTAAAGCCCCATCATATAATGTGTTTATTTAAACATGGAATACTCAGACAATATGAATTTACATAATTTAAATAATTAAACATTAATAAAACAAACTTATTAAAAATGTTTTCTGTAACAAAATCAGCATGTATAGTGCTCAAGACCTTCATAAAAGTTTTGCGACTTGGAGTGGCAAATAAGTTGAAGCGTCATCCTTTTGGTGTCTTACTATCAAGGCAAATTTGAGTGCAGATTTGCCATACGTTTATTAAGTCGACTAGTTAGGATGAGAAACATTTCTTCATCCGATAATTGTTTTATTGATTTATGGGCACAGCACTTCTAGTTTATCAAATTCTTATACATCATCTGGGCACTGTGGTAAATGAATTTAGCTTTCAAGCTTAAATTAAACTTACACACGTTTGGACCCTTGAAGATTTTGGGGTAAGTTTTCTTGTTTAATATCAATGGCATTGAATCAATTTTTAATATTGATGGCTGAGGCTCACATATTTCATCGATTTACAAGGTATTTTGGAGGGCTAACATTTTCTTTACAATAACAATGATTATTTAAAAAGTGAAAACAAAAAGAAATTGTAATAACAAACCAATTATTTTAAAACAAAATCAATAACAAGTTTGTAAATATTACGTACCATTGGTGCCAAACAGTGCAAGCTGCATTTTTCTTGAGACACTTATTACAAATTTTTTGGTTATCCTTAATATGACAACCGCATATTTAATATGTGGTATAAATTGCATCACTACCAATATCTGGGAGTGCTTTATTGTTCGTTGCTGAAATCCATCTTCCCATCTTTTGAAAACATGCTTAAAATTGCAAGGTATTGAAAAATAAATCTAGATTAATCAAAATCCAATACACTTTTAATTGCAACAGGCACTTTAATTTTAATTTTTCTGGTTTGAAGTTTTGCACGAGCCGACAGCTGACAACTGACATTTCGATACGAGCGCCATCCCGTTAATTGGAGTGGTACTAAATTACCTTCCTCATGTTTTCCCATTTTAGTTACCAGCCCATGACTATGGAGTTCGAGATCATCTGAAACTACGAGCACCAGTGCCGTGCGCCCCATTTTTATATAAACAGATGGTTGAAGTTCAGTTGAAGATAGACATTTGAATTATTAGTTAAATTAGATAATAAGTGTTAAATATAAATGGAAAAGAAGTATTTAGGTATAAATAATATAATATAATTATTATTTAGTGTATGTAAATAATAAACTGTTTTTAATAAATAAATGTAACAGTATGTTGATTATTGACGATCAAGACAACATTTTGGAATTATCTTCTAAATGAGATTTCTCGTCTAAGTGAAACTACTTAACCAATTTAAAATTTAATTTTAAATACAGCTGATCCATTTTAAAATTGAATTAATAATTTAGAAATACATTCGACTAATTCGAAATGCAATTAATACTTTTCGAAATCAACTTGACACTTTTTGAACTACAATTATTAAAAAAGGTGTAGTTGCCTCATAATAAACCACTGTCATAGATAACCTTCTTATTCCTAAAGTAATGTTAGTATATTCCTGTCTTCGTAAATGTTGCGGAAATGTTCTTTTTCTTTTAGAATGAACAAATTTATTCTGATGCTCTATTAAATCTAGTCTGTCGGTCCTTTTAAGTCGATCTAAGCTATTCAACGGACGAATTTGCTCTGCTAATTAAGTCCGATCCTCCTTTATTGACAAGTCGATTAATTACAATAAATACTAAAGGAAATTTGGTTTTCTTAAAGAGATGTAAGGAATTTTAATTATTAAGCTGTTGCTGAGTTTGGGGTGAGTGAGATCTGATTTGTTGAATTTATAACTAAAATTGGTAGTATTAGGTATTAGTATTATAGATTTTAACCACAAGGCTTTATATCTGTCTCTACCCAGGGAAAACGTTCACACATTCCGGATATCTCAGATATCAAAGGGAATGAACGCTTTAGGAGTCCTTACCAAGTTATTGGGCACACAGCCACAAAGGAAATTAGTTTCATTCACTTAGTACTCGTATATAAGGTATAGAATACATTCCTTACTTTCCAAATTAAAAATATTTTGAAAACATCCTCAGGTCGATTTTTATTTTCAACCGTGAATCGTATAATGTATTATATCTCCTTGTGGCGTCACTTTTTAAATATGACATCATCGATATATTTTTTTAAATTGGACCCCCTATATATTTTTTACTGTTTGGTTAAACATTCATAGCCGATTTCAAAAATATATCATACTTATGTTCGGTAATTAACAGTTTTAAAGATTCATTCATTTTAAAATCAGTGCCATATTTTACTGACGATCTTTCGTTCATGAAATTATAAGAAACTCTTAGCGTTTATCCCTATAACTAAATAACTAAATAGTTATTTTATGTTTTTTACTTTATATTGTAAAATTTATATATTTTTCAAAATATCGTTGTTGTAGCATAAAAATAGAAAGGAAATGTCTCACCCACGCTCAGACTTTTCCTTCTGTGGGGTTTCATTTTTATTTGACAGCATAACAAATTATAAATGTACGTATTTTAGATATTATTGTATTTTTATTAAAAATTACTATTATTATTACTATTAGCTTTCGGAATAATTATTATAAAAAACACGACAAATTTAAAAAGTTTTGATAATAATTCAGTAGGCTACTTTTTAATACTTAATACTCACGTTAATACTTGAATACAATTGAAGTGTAGTACAAGTTTAATTATTGGTATTTGCTGATTGATATGTCAAAAATGCATTTATCTCGAAAACAAAGGATTGAAGATCTTAATTGGGTATGGTGACACGATGCGAACTCAACAACAGGTATTTTTTATTAAAGTAATTTTATAAAACCGACTTCAAAATCATGCAGATGCCCTTAAAAATTATATTTTTTATTTTCTCATATATCACCAGATCCTAACCAATT
Organism: Psylliodes chrysocephalus; assembly: GCA_927349885.1. Classification (NCBI taxonomy): domain Eukaryota; kingdom Metazoa; phylum Arthropoda; class Insecta; order Coleoptera; family Chrysomelidae; genus Psylliodes; species Psylliodes chrysocephalus. Next base: position 37,519,942 of record OV651818.1, read on the forward strand.
GTATATGGGACCGACCACCCCTGAAGTATACTCTTTCTAAAAAAATAATCATAGAAATCGGACAACGTGGTAAAAAATTATCGGTGAATATACATTAAAAAAAAATATTCCGACGAATTGAGAACCTCCTCTTTTTTGAAGTCGGTTAAAAAATAAGTATGCAGAACGACCTAATAAATCTAGTTAGTTAAGATCATGATGTTCCTTTTACGTCTATAATACATAAAGTAGTATGTTTTTCAGATACATCTTGTAGAAAAATTATTAGATGACAAGCCGGGTCGAATAATATAATTTAGCGAAAGAGTGATGGATAAGTGTAATAATGATCCCCTTTCCGCAAAAAAAATATTATTTTTTCTGTTGAATGCACATTTACATTAAATGGCGAAGTCAACCGACATAATAGTAGATGTTCGACAAAAGAAAATCCTAAATGGATATGACAGTTGAAGAATTATAGAAAGGTTCCTCCCTTGGAATAAAAATCAACCAGTTTTCGCGTTTTTCTATTAAGTTTGCTTTAAATAAATCTGAGTTGCAGCTGCTAACGACATTAATTAAACACCCTGCCCGGTACATATTATTTCAAAGTTTAACTTTGCGCATCTGTCAGATGCTTACAACTGTTTTATATCCGATAAATGTAATTTAGGGAAAAGACAACATTGCATTCTCGATGTTTAATATGTCAACATTCATCGCAATTACTTGAATAGCCTCGAGATCGGACTGCAAATGTCAAAATTAAAACGGAAGCGATAGAATATCTAGAAAATAGTTTGAATGGCTCTGGGTTAAATGAGTCTACATTTATGCTTTATTTGTGGAAAATTGTTATCCAAGACTTTGACCTAAACACAAGAAGCTGTTTATTTGAACGTAAATGACTTTAACACAGAAAGGAATCTGTTTTATTATTCTGTACACTTAATTATTAATTATTTGGTATTAATTAAGTTAACATCTAGAAATAAGACCAACATAAAGACTGATTTACAAAAAGGGTTAAAGTAGGACATAACCTTAGACTAGGAATAAAGAGAGGACTCGTGACGTCGCAGGAAATCGTATTCCATTCTGACACCAATGCTATTTGACCAGATGCGTAACAGGAAATAAAACAATGAACTTTTATTTATGTTCTGGTACTTTATTTATATTTTTAGGTATAATGCAAGTTCAAAGCATAAAAATTAAAATAAATGAGAAACAATAAATAAGAAGAAAAATATACATACAAAGTGAGCTACGCTCAACGAGATGGAGCCTGGTGGGTAAACTACAAACGATATTAAAAAGTCCTTCGGCACAAATATACAACTTAACGGCGGCTACAAACTAAAATTAGTTTCATACATACAGTGTGTTCCAAGCCAGAATACCGATATAAAATTTTATTTTTTTAATAGAATAACCTATATTTTATTTTAATATTAAGTTATCTGTACTTGGAAACCAAATTATTTAATAGCTTACCCGACAATATCCAAAGACAAACAAGCTTAAAAACTTTTAAAAATATTCTTAAGGATTATGTTAAAGGCAGACCTAGAAAAGAAATACATGACTTAATTGAATAAAATAATATTTATACAAATACTTACCCACTTGTACATTAGATTTTTATAATTTTATGGTTCAATTTTATGTTCTTATAAGATAATATTTTCTAACATCAGGTAATATGTTTTTTATATTTTTAATGTTTTTGCATTTTAAATAATTTTATAATTTTATATTTTTAACGTCTTTAAATTTTATCTTACAATACTAATACTAATACAATTATACTTCTCATAGTCACGTACAGGACATGTCAATATGGCTTCTGTGACTTATTGTTTATTTTATGTTTTTTATGTATGTATATTTTTAAATTATATTTGTAAACTTATTGATTCATAATAATAAACATCAAAAGGTAACCGTCTTGCTGATTCACTAGCCAAGAAGGCAGCCAACCAAATACTTTTCGGACCTGGCCCTATTATTGCACTGACAAAATCGGTAGTAACAAACCTAATTAAAGAACATTCCCTTGTGAAATTCAAGGAAATATGGAATGAAACAAGAAGCTGCAAAGTTGCCAGGGAGCTTTTAAGTTATCCTGATAACATTACATCAAACAAAAACTTGACTACGACTAAGTAGACAGAATCTGCAGTACGAAAGCATCTCCATTGCATGGGACTGTCAGATTCCTCACTCTGCAGGGGGTGCGAACAAGAAGATGATACCATCAAGCGTGTAATCTAAGATTGCCCATTGCTCTCATTTATTAGAAGATTTGTGTTCGGCGAGAATTGGCTAACACCGTCCGATATAAGAGAAGCACCTCTTGGCGACATTGTCAACTACATTAAATCTGTAGGCTGACTTACGAGCTAGGAGGTGCCTATCAACTTAAAAGAATGCACAATCGGCCAAATGAGGCCTAAGTGCAGTGGGTTAACCCACCCTCCACATGTTACAGATACAGAACGTTGGACTAGCAGCAGTAATTTGCAGAAAGATGAAGGAATCTGTCCGTTTGGTACCTCACTCACTTCAGCGCCTACACTGGTGAAAGAATGGTTATATTGGTAGCATTAAACTTAGGTATACAGATTAAAATTTCACATTCACACAGCGCTCTTCAAGATCTAAAGCAAGTGTACAGACAGCATCTAGTGCTATAATCAATCAAAGAGACAACTGAGCTATTTATAACAGAGTCTATCAGTTAAGTTTTTGTGGGTCCCAGCACATGTGGAAATGAACAAGCTGTAAAAACAGCTTTAGATTTAAATCTGTCAATTACAATAACAGTTATATGTTTTCCATAGTCAGACAACAACTAATCAAAACTCGTATGTACCTATAAAGACTAGAGAGAAGGGGGCGAATCGACAATGGATACATTTTAAATTTCGATTCTTCTTTTTATAAAGTTTGCCAAATTGACTTTAGTTAGCGGGACGAACGTTAGTGACGTTAATTTTATATGTAAGTCAATGTGAAATAAAGTGTTTTTTAATTGGTGAAAATAAATATCATAATGTGAAAAAAGTACCTGACTACAAGTAACATGAGTGACAAAAAACATCAAAGCAAGATTTACTTTGTTCTAGGTTGTAAAACAGGATATAAATCAGATATAAAACTAAAGAAAACACAAGAAGAAATCAATTTAAAGTATTTTTAAAGCTCCTAGTGTAAGTAAAATAATTTATTTATTTCTAAATATATTTATTGTAAACTAGTCAAACTCGTATTTTACAGAGTGTAGCATATTTTATTACAAATTTCTATAATATAAAATTTTACAGTCCTAAATAATCACTTACAAACAACAATAATTATTACATATTGCATTTAAAATAAAAGTTTTAATGTTAAATGAAGAGTTACTACTTTTATTTTTTGTTGAACCCCAAATTGTCATGCATTGTAAATCTTTTAAATAGGAACCTAAACGTTTAGGTAGCATATCATTCCTAGGTCTGAAAAAGCACTTTCTAGAGATGTTGGTGTTTGGGAGCTACCCTTTTTAGAAAATATTTCCAAATATTATTTTTATTGATGGTACTGCAAAAATAAAAAGTGAAAGGTCAAAATTGAAGGATGAGGCAATACCATGTATATTCCCGAATCTCTATTTATGCTTATATTATAACAATAACAAATCTTTTAACTGTGTTTTACTTGGCTATTAAATCTATATTTTGGTATAATTAAAAAAAAAATCCACAAAATTCTACTTAACAAATGTCAACATATAACAAACCATTTCGAAATTGGTTATATCTAATTTGCATTTTACATAGATAAAATTAAATAATTTATCACTAAAAACACGCAAGACTTATTTAGAAATAAAAACAACAATATTTTATGTGCTCTATTTTGCAATAAACAAGTTTATTTTTATTATTTTAACAAAATTATGTAAAATACCCATAGGAAACCATATATTTTTAATATCAATAGCAACACCAGCGTCTTGCGGTGAATTGTAAAAGGTTGATTATGCTGATACGCCTCCTTATCTCTAGTCTTCATACATGTACCAAAAATGGCGGAACAAATGAAGAGAAAATAAAATACATGCTGCCTTCAGTTTTAACCATCGAGATAGAATGAAGTATAAAGACGACATAAATACTATTTTGCGATATGACAGATGTACACACTTCCGAGTGATGGAAAAGTGTAATCAAAATGACGGCTTGAGACGTACCCAATGAACTGGAGTGGGGTAGAATGCCAATGTGCATGTTGTATCAATAGTGGGATAAAAGGTCCCTTCTCATGGCTATTGACAAGCATTCTACCCTACTCCAGTTCAATGGCCGTACCCGAGAAGAACATTCTCGGATCGCACTTTGATTTATTTAAAATCAATAATTTAATATTTGAAGATTGACAGAATAAAAATATTTTTATATCATTTAAAAAATGGCATTTATTCCCACCAAAATTGACTATTAGCTCCACTTGCTAGAGTTTGACATATGACATAAAAGTGTAGGTAATGCAAAGGTGCGGACACTTTTAGTATCGTCATATCATCCTCTCCTTATTCTATCTCAATGGTTTCAACAAGACTATACGATTACCAGAGCAATACCTCCTTCAATATTAACAAGACTATTAGGAACACTCCGTATAATTAATTAATTACTAAAACTCCCTTGGCTCAAAAAAAAAAAGACGTTATCACCCAGCTGAGTTAATGATCATCGCCTGCTTTGCCACTGATTCACCCTGTTCAGCCGCCAGCTTTGATTGAATTTTCGATTCTGGCTTGTGGTAGTTAATCCACGCCTCATACATGGTCACAAATCGTTGCCCGGAATTCCATTTAAACAATTTTAAAAATACACCGACCGAATTTCGTTCTCGAATGCACCAGCGCTCGAACCATATATATAGAAAGAACGATACAAACGCGACATCCAACTTTCTGAAAGCTTTCTTTATCGCAATCTCAATTTGTTGTGTTTAATATTAATTACCCATTCATCGATTCATCAGATATTTCGAAAGTCATGGCCACGAGGTTATCATAACAATATTTGAACAAATAAAATTGATTTCTTAGGTTAGTTTATAATCGTTATTCAGTATTATTTTTTACCATATCATATTTGTTAGTTTATTGTAAACTGTTACACCTAATTGTTTTTTTCTAATTTTGACGTATAAAGTGACATCTTTTGTAATCGAAGAAAGTGTAAAAACGAGCTACTTTATGCAACCAGTTGCATAAAGTAGAACATTATGCAACTGATTACGAAAAGTTGTTTATGTCACCAGTTACGAAATGAAAATAAATAAATAAAAATGCCTTTTTTAGTTTTTTTTAAATCAAAATGTAAATTGCTTTTGAAAGGTTATATCAAAGAAAGAAAGGGTGGCAATATAAAAAAATAGATTTTGTCAGGAAACTTGCGATTTGTAATTCTGGTTCCGACGCAAATTCAAACAGGCTTAATCCATTCTAAATTTGCACAAAATCATCAAAACATTGTTGTATACGACACTGAAATAACTTTATAGAGAAAAAACTAAAAATATCAATATCCATGTACTTATACAAAATAACACCACTTTCTTGAAAACTAGTTTAAAAAGAAAAAATGTCCTAATGATTTTTAAAATTAAAAGAATCCTAATGTGATACTTTTACTGTCTATCAATCCCAAGAAGATAGAAATGATCCTTTTCACAATGAAAAGGATGAACATGGAAATAAAACCTCCAAAACTCCTAAACATAAAGCAAAACTTTGCAACACAGGTGAAGTACCTAGGTCTCACCACAGCTTATACAATACAGCTAAAACACTCTCTTGGCGGCAACGGTTCGCGTCGATTCCGTCGCGCATCGCTTAAGCTCCGCCTTCGGACGGAAAATACGGCAGTGGCGTTCAGAAACGTACTTAGGTATTGCTAGTACTTATTTAGCAATAATAGCCTTGCGTATAATTTCGTTGAAATTTTAGGAATATTCAGAAAAACAAACTAATAATATGGAGAAATATGTAATTAAATTAGGTATATTATTTGCATATATTTTTTGTATACATTGCAGGTACTCATATTTTATATTGCATATGTTTAGTATACGTATTTTTTGTTTTTTGGATGGAGGATATTTATTCTTTAAATTACATTAAAACCCTAATTTACGCAATTTAATTTATAACATCCTGTATTTTGGTTGAAAATGGATACTCTTTTATAAAATTCATTTATTGCAATACTAGGTACTTCTCTCTTCACTCTTCTAACCATAAACATTATCATTATAATGTTAGCTAGCTAAGAATTAATATACGACTCTGAGGAAACCAAATCACTTTCTACAGGAATATCCTAACTATCGTAACACTGACCATATAAGGTGCAGCTACTCACCAACAAATGATTTGCAAACACTGTGCATTTAAACCTTCAAAGAATTGATATCTGCGTCAGGGGCGGGTTCTTCATTGATTCATTTGTGCAGTGAACACCCAGTTACATTTCATAGAAACACATTATTTTAAAATAAATAACATAAAAATAATTTAATTTTAATAATTTTATTGTTTAGTGTTAATATCTATTTTTGTACGCCACGCGCTCTGGCTAATCGCGTTTCCATGACGCTCTTTTATAAGTGAGCCCAAAGGAGTAACAACTGCTCTCGAAAGTATTTAGCTTAAAAAAAGATGGCAAACGTTAACAGATCCGTGAAACAAACATAAAATCACTTAAATCAGCTTAATTTGCACAACGCACACAGTGACGTCATAAAGTAGGGCGGGAAATACGAACTTTCCAATCATTAATATAAAATAAAGAGGAGATGCTATGACGGTACTAAAAGTGTCCGCACAGTTTTACGTCATATTATAAAGTGGAGTTAATCAGTTTTAGTGGGAATAATTTTTTTTTAATAGCATGACTTAAATAATATACAAACATTTTTATTCGGTCAAACTTCATATATAAAATTATTAACGTCACATTAATCAAAATACGACTCAAAGTGCGCTTACTTGTCATAACGCAAAATAGTGTTTATGTCCTCTCTACATTATTTTATCTTGATGTTTTTAATCAAGCTGTCAAACTCTAAAATTCACCATAAGACACTTTTAATTGTGTTTATTTAAAAACCGTTTTTAAATAAAATTGCGATTTTAATAAATCGAAAGTATGTGTGTCAATTCAATGATTGTTAACGAAACACGTCTACAAGCTCTAGGTAAAACATTTACTATTATTGTTGAGGTTACGTTTATATTTTGTTTTGTTCCAGTTTTTACAAAATAGTCATGTGTTTTATACCCAACTCTAAAACAGAAAAGTAATCGTCTTGCTGATTCACTTGCCAAGAAAGCAGCCAACCAAATAATTTTTGGTCCTGGCCACTCTATTGGACTGACAATATCGGTAGTGACAAGCCTAATTAAAGAACATTCCCAGATATTAGGGACATACAGATAGGAAACGCAACGATCGCAGCAACGATGGCGTCATCTATGCGTATCAGATGTTAACTAAAGATATACGTCGTTTGTAGACAGACCACTGTTGCCAAATATTTTTTTGAGAGATCGTACAAGTAGAGTAGAAAAATGCTATTTCGAAAAAAATAATCGTACAATAGGTACATGTATAGCATGATATAACTCAAATGGAATGAAAAAATAAAAAAAAACTTTGGCATGATTATTTATCTATTTATAAAAATGTTTACAACGAAAAATAAACTAAAGAAAATACACGAAACTTTAAATTAACACATAAAGTAATCAATGACTGGCACTTGAAAGTGAATAAAATTTTGCATGCAAGCTTTTCTTATGCCCTGATAGTCCGTGTTGGTACAAAATCACCATGGTCAAAAGCACGATAAGTGAGAACGAAAATGAGTGCCTTTAGAAATTACGAACGGCCTATGAATCTTTGCAAGTAGTTTTTGATTTTTATTGTTTTATGTTCTGAAGTTGTTGCAGACATTTAAATAAATCTACAAAAAAAATGAAGATCGTATTTTTAAGTAAGATCTCACTGATACAATCGTACATCGTACAGAAAATTAATAAATCGTATAAATACGATTTAAATCGCACGGTTGGCAACACTGAGACATACAGTAGACGTGGACAGTTTTTAAATATAAATTTGGAGTTCATGATTGTGTTATCCTGTAGATAAACTAAGCGAACTGGTTATGGGTGTTTTTGTGTGAAATTTGAGGGCAATAATTATATTTTGTAATATTACAATAAGTCGGAGAATGTATTGCATTAGTAACATATGCCACATGAACAAATTTAACAACCCCAATCAAAGTAAGATCTAGTCATGTAAGTAACACAAATAGTACCCAAGTTTTGATCAAAGTTGATATTTATGTATTATTTATTGTTTTAGAACAATAAAATGGCTTCAAAACGTTAGAAAGATTTGATATAGGAAGAAAAATACCTGAATTCCCTTTATTGAGTTTGCACTCAACATTTTTAAATAAGACACCATTGGCCATTCGTTTGGAAAATAAGAACAAAAATGTAATGTTAATAACGATCAAAAATAATCGGCCTGTCAGATTAAAACAAGAAAACCGACAATTCCGAAGCAGAAGCGGATGATTAAAACGCACCTATTAAAAATATTGCGCCAAGATGTAGGCAACACGTAATAAGGGTTCAAAATGGCAGAGTTTTCTATCTCCTTTTAAAAGGCACTCAGAAAGCTGCGCAGTGCGACCATTCTCCGTATAGTAAAAGAAAATCAAAGTATGTGTTGTCTGATGAATTTAACAGGGTACGTGTTTTGTACTTCTGATACACTAACATTTTTTTAATAATCTGTTTAATTGTTTTTGTATATATTAATGCTTTGAGAGTTAATTTAAAATAAAAACACGGTTTAGTGTGTGATTTTATTAATAGTTTTATCCTTTCTTTGTCAGGTAAAAATTACAGTTACTCGTTTTACACATTTTTTTATTTATAGTCCTAGAAATAAAAGATGTGTAATAAAAAGAACATACATTGCATCTAAATACGTATGAATTCAATTACAGAACACAATATAAAATTGATGTTTGTGTGTCATCTTCACCAGGTAACCATTTTGGTTGGAATGCTAATTATTCTATACTCTTGAAATTATGAAGATAATAATAATAATAAATCTTTATAAGTACTAGCCAATGCTGCCATTATAGATGGATATACACGTCAACATTAATAAATAAAATTACATTACACTGAACACATACTAGTTCAGTAACTGAAGGGACCAACCTGTCATTAAGTCGGTCCAGATTTCCGTTGTGGCTCAACTCTTAGGTCTCGGCAGTCGCTTCCAAGGTCGAAAACTTTTACCAACTCTGCTGCGTCGGAAAGGGCCCAAAATGTACCCTAAAACTGGTTTCCCGCCAATATCTTCCACAATATGCAAATTAGAGAATTTTTGTTTAGATAAAAAAGAAAGATCTTATCATTATCTACAAAAATGGTCCCTATCATTTTTGTCGGAAATTCGACAGGTTTCGAGATAACCGCACTCAAAAGTCCCCTCGGTCAGCCCCTGCTGCAGCAATGCTGATTAGCTTGTAAACGGGTGGACAAATTGTTTCAGAACTCGGTCAAACATTGATATTTTTCAATGATTCAAAGTTCATTACAATGGGAAAACCCATAGGTATCGATCCATGTGCCTTGATTATTTCCTGTCAAGAACATTGAAAAGGGGGTCAAAGTTGCGTTTTCCCACTATTTTGGACCACTTTATAGTAGTTCATTCATATTTTTTTTCTTTTAATAGTTTTTTATCCCATAACCCACCTAATGTATTTTAAACAATATAAAATATTTAATAATAAGCAATTTTTAAAAAAGTATAATTACATTTTCATGCAAAAATTCCCCAATTATTATCAATGTCAAAATTACTAATGTCAAATAACAATTTATTCCTATCCGCTGCGCGCTTAGCCCAGCCTGGCCGTATTTTAAATTGACCTCATGGGTTATAAGGGAATGCACAAAGAAAAATGCATTGCAATTAGAGACAGATATATAACAGCATATGCGCCTTGTATTTGAAAAGAGACAAGTAATTGTCAACGGACGACCAATATATCAATGATAATGCACGAGCTCGAAAGCGCTCAGGCCTACGAAGCATCAGCATCATAGATTCGTGAAAATAAAAACCCCAACAAAAGGGTCGGCTTAATAGCTATTTATGTAACCAGTAACGAAATGCCTGATTTTGTGTAACGAGTAAATATTTGCGGGACGAGCGATGCATATGGTTAATAAATGATTCACCATCATTCTTTTATAGGTAAGTAGGCACCTACTTCCAATCAAATATTTCAGAAAATGTTGTATTTGATTGCCCTACGACGTTTTTTATTTCAATCGTAATATTAGAAAGAAATTCCGATATGGATCCAACTTTATCGCACACATTGTATATTCTTCCAACTTGGAGATATTTGGTGCGTTTGATTTGATCATCGGAGATCTCCGAGCGCTGCAAACGCGTTTGAATTGACACTCCGAGAGATCCCTAAAGTGTTTGTTTTGCTTTGGAGCGAGAACATATAGCGAGCTCGATGTTCTCAGAGCAGATGGATCGAGAAGAGGGAGAAATTTGTCTTTGTCTCTACCTATCTCTTTTTAACTAACTTACAAACAAATTTGAATCTCAAAATTAAAGACCAGACAAGAAGTCATCAAATTACTTAGCCGCTTTTGTCTTATAGCTAAAATTATTCGTAATAAAAAAAACAAAATGTGTGTTTGGAAAATACATTTTCTCTGTCCAGATCTAATCACCAGTAATCACAGGCATGGAGTATGAGAGCGAAGCGGGCATTTGTGGTATATGCTGCATTTCAGGGCCATTACCCCTTATTATTAAAAGTTTTTCCATTTTCTTTACTTTTTGCTCACTATTTTGACCTGTGATTTTGACAATCACAAAAAGCGAGGTTATGTTTTTTACTCTGTTTTATTTGATTTGATTCAATGCTCTATTGTGACGTCATCACTTCTCGGTCTCCTTGACGCTCGCTCGATCGAGTTTCAAATCAAACGCCCCTATAGGAGACAGTTTGAAATAACAAGTGACATTTGTAACTTGCGAAACGGGTTTCGTTTTTCTGTTATGCCTCGAATAGCATCATCTATTTCCATAAGGGAATAAGGGCATTTAGCTCAATTTCCAGCATGACATTTTGTCTTGTCACGACTTCAATGTCATCACAATCAAAGTATGTGAATGTCATGAATTACTACTGTAATCTTAGAATATATATAGTCAGGAAGGAGGAATCCTAAACGACCTTGGAATCGCAATGGTATCTAATTTTGAAAGTGAACTAGACGAATATGGCGACAAGTGTTTCCGGTCTACCAGTGACGTACTGTCATAAAGGGACGTAGAAAAGAAAATAATAAATTATCATTTGCATATTATCTAAATTTACCGATTTCTCTCATTTTAACGAATTGCTATTTTCTTGCAGAAGTTTGCATTTTTTTTATTAACCTTCATTATGTAAATAAATTTTACTTTAAAATTGCATGTTGGGTGGGATAAATATAGGAAAATATTTTTGGGATAATTTGAAAAAAAAATTGACTTTTTTACGTCTTTATTATGACAATGTCTTTATTAATCTACATTTTACAAATTATTAAGGTTTGGAAAATAAATATGTTTTGTAGATATACGTTAAAAAAAATTAAATATCCTATACTTATATTTAGGTCAAACTCAGCTGTGATATTTCTTTCTTAGATGTTTTTGTTGGAGTACATATAAAACTTCCTTATATCGAAGAGAATTTCTGATCATTTTATTACATAATATTATTAGTAATATTTTTTTGCAGGACAATTTTGCATAAGCAGGTAAAACACCTTTCCAAGAAAGGATCCTATAACGTAATAATGATTCTGAGTGCAAAATAGATTATTTTTAAATCTACATTCAACGCATTATTTGTATGCTTAGTCCAGTTATGATGAGAGTCAATTTGTACTCTAAGATATTTGATATCACTTGCAATACTTATATGAAACTACTGAACGTTACCTTTTATTGTTTCTATAGGAAGAGGCCATCTTTTTGTAACTGTATAATGGAAAAACATAAGTTTTATCAAAGGTTTGTAAGTTTTTATAATTAAACCATTCGAAAATGTTTATAAGATCTGTTTCTATTAATAATTTTAATCAATTCCAGTTCTCTGCATTTTACAGAATAACTATGTCGTCTGAAAAACTTACAATATTTCCATCGGTATTTAAACGATAAATTATTTAAAATAAAATTAAACAAGATAGGACCTAAGACAGTATCTTGAGGCATGCGATATGCTACTTGAGATATTATTAATTCTATTTGTGTTCTCTTCTGTAAATAACTTTGTAATAAATTATATAGGATGCATCACATTCATACAATAAACTTCTATTATACGAAAAAAACGGCACATGATATAGTTAGTAAAGAATTTATTTACTTATATACTTCAACCGGACCACTTCGATTGTTGAAACAGCTGTTGGTAGAAGTCTTATTCTTGGTTTTGAGGTTCGATTAAAACAATCTGCTTTAAAATGGCGTGAACACAAAAAGATATTTTGGCTCACAATTTGTTCCATGAACTCAAGCCATAACTTTGTTTTTTGAGAATCTTTAGGAAATCTGAAAATTGCCTACCTGGGATTAATTTATATAATTTGTAAATCTAGAATCTTTAAGAAATCTAAAAATTGTTTACTTGCAATCAATTTATAAATCTAAATTGAACAATAATTTATTCATTTTAACAACCACATAAATATCTTAAAATTGCATAAAAGAATTGTTTAAATAAAAGTATGTATACCCTATAAACCATGAGACTACGCCTATGAGCACAGTTGATCGCAGACGCATTTACCATGTTTATTTACAAATTTAAAAAATATTTAATGTGGTTGAAAATTGAGAGAACAAAATACTTGCTTATGAAATGTAGATAATTCCTTTCTACTTTTAGCTGTGCTGCTAGATCCACAAGACGAACACTATAAAATGGATATTTCAAGGAACATAACTTTTATTTGCTCTATTTAAAAGTCAAAATAAAAAAAAAATAGTTTTATCAACAAAATGTCCAGTGCAGGCCAGGGACGACTTTGCCTGAGGCACTATCCACCACAATTTGACCCAAGTCTACAATAACTAACGAGCCACGCCTACAATACTCGTTATTAAATTTCATCCAAACAAGTAAGTAATGTAAACAAGTGCCCATCGAGTAATCAGGACAAAGGCTTCCTGGATCGGTTGCGGAAGACAGCAGTCTGAATTTGTAACAGGTGTGGATTAATTCACCCGTGTACCTACTACTGTGTATGCACCGTTGTACGTTATTGTTATGGTTTGATGTTTCGAGTGGTTTTGAATAGGATTTTATTGTATAGTAACTGGTTGGTTTTATTGAATTTCTTTTTTAAGTTTACAGATGTTAAGTATCTTTTCAACACGGAAAAAAAATTCATTAACCATTAGCGAACTACTAAAAAGTTGTATACTATATGGGACAAGTAAAATGTTTAGGTACTTATTGTAAGTAGAACAAGATTTACGAATGAGTGGTTAGTGAACAGTTTAATTAGTTTTTAGACGACCTACAGTTAGTGAACGATTTACTTGTGGTTATTGATATAAGTTTCTATTAGTACACTTTACACTACTGATTGGTTTTGGTTTATTTGCTGCCTCTTATGATAAGATTGATAAGTGATATTAATTTAATTTTGTGTTAATTGTGTGTCTTTCTACTAGAGAAGTTTTTGTTCTGGTAGGTTTTTAGATTTATTTATAGCTATTAAAGTTTCTTTCTACAATAGAAAAAAACTTTTTAATTGATGTAAATATATTTGCCCATGTGGTTTACGAATTTAAATTCGATCACAGTAATATATGGTTTTCAGAAGAACGGCTTAAAGATTATTTCCTGAAATTTTAAATTCTTGAATTTTCAATTATTTATAGGTTTCAAAATAAAAAACCTTAAACTTGGTAAAAATTTAAAGTCATAAACTTGTAAATTGCTCTTCCCAAAACCATATTAAAATTAAATGTATTTGGAGAATGTACTGTATTATAATATCGATATGAAAATTAAGAGTAAGATAGTTGCTTTAGCTAATCTTCGCCTTCTTGATGCAATTGTTTTATACATTTTTACAAATAAATACAGTATGTAGTCTTAAATTGTTTAACATTGTATCCTTTTTTATATTCAACCAATCTCGAATCATTTAATAGGTTTGTATAATCCATCCTATAACACAAACTCAAATGATCACAAGAACTTGCATCTACCTGCCGGTTGCCACGTGTCGCTCTAGTGTGTAAACACCGGGAACCGACCACCCGTTGTGTAAGTAGCCATAAATAATCGATAAATCATCAAATATCGGCAGAAACGTACAAACATGTTCTCTAAAGTCTTTTTCATTGTATGTCAAAACAATTTTTACAACAAAATATAAATATTAAGTATAATGCTTTTTTAAAAAAGTGCAATTGTTCCGTTTTAGGGAGTATAGTGTGGTTAAAATGGGATCCCCTATACCTATTTTTAAAAATGGATAGTAATTTGTATGTTAATTTACTTATCAAACTTATTGCAAAATGATAAAGTTTTAATTAAAAATGTTTTATTCCACATAAAAATATTGAAATAAACAAATTGCAGAGAAAGTTTTCCTCGTCTTCCACTGCACCCGAGCAAGCATTATGCACCCATCACTTCCAACTTACACGTTAGATACAGCCTTCTTCATTTTTATTCTCACTAAAATTGTTACCACAATAAAAGCATACTGTCGTCTTCATATGTGCTAGAATCTTAGATTATGCTAGAATCCACATCCTCTTCAATCTTGGCAACAGCTTTTTTTTGTTTACAGTTTTTCCTTATTTTTTTCTTTATACTAGTAATCGAATTAAATTACGGGTTTTGAGCTTACATTAAATTGTAATTAGATGAAACAAAATGGATTCTATGTATTTTGAGGTGATCTTTTCGAAAAAAGGCCAAACAAAATGTAGCAGTTTTTCGAAAGTGCCGAAATTTTGGATTTTGTCAATTTTTCAATTTTGCGCAGGCGCATATCGGAAATAAATCAATATTTTTAAAACGCAGTTTACGACATTTGAAAGCTTAGGAAAAATGCTAATTTTTATGTCTCTTGAGAAATTTTGATCCGATGCCCCGTTCTCGCGGTATGGACGATTGAAATTTGTTTAGTATTTTGAGGCGACGAAGGTCGAAAAATTGAATTTGTTAAATGTTCAAACACTAAATTCTTTATAACATTGGTAAAAATTAAGATATTTGAAAAAACAAAAATGCGTTTTGTACTTAAAGGATGTGACTAGTGATTCCCAGAAGGGGGCAAGAGAAATCCCAAAATTGGGCATATGGCGGAAGGGCAAAATGCACCGCGGTCCTAATTTCATTGTTTGCCTATAACGGCCAAACTATTTGAATTTTTTTATTGCCACTTACAAAGCTTACTCTTAAATGTGAAATTTTATGTGTGTGTGAATTTCACCGACATCGGACCATAATTGGCTAAGATATCTAAATAATTTTTTTTTCCAAAAAAAAAAATCATTTTTTTTTTTTGAAAGTTTGAAGTGGCACAAAAATACCAAAAATGCACCCAATGGCTCAAAACTTTTTTTTTGAGTACTCTATTGTGTCTAGAATACGATTACATAACGGAAAATTCTGCAAATATATTTTATCTATTTTTTTGACCACTGTTCATTGAGTGACGACCAAAAAACACGTTTTTTGAGAAAAGTTGCCTAAAATTGACAATTTTTAGTTTTTTTGTCTGAAAATTAAACAAACCCAAATTTCATGTTTTCTAAATGTGTATACAAAGTTTAAAGTGTGTATGTTTCTTCTAAGTTGTAGAATTCTCCCGACAAAAGTCCCATTACACGCGCTCCGCGGGATCCAAAACTCGTGTATACACTACATTACTGTAATTTGATTTTTTTGCGATTTCCAGTTTTAAATTTCTTGCATATCTAAATTTATTAGGCTTAAAATTTATTAAATTGTATTTTACTGACTTGTTATAAGACGTTTCTTGAGTTTTGTGCAAAATATAGGATTACCAGATATTAGCGAACAAAAAGCAAGCTTATCACCAAGTTGGAACTTGGTGTCGCAAACATTACGTAGCTCGACGTTACGGAAAAGAGTTTATTTATAAAACTTGGGATAGGCATAAAAGGGCCGCGATTGACAATGCCAAAAAAAGAGAATGGAGCATCAACCGGGAAGAAAACCAGATGTTAGAGAACAAAAAACAAGCTTGTCACTAAGTTGGAACTTACACTCAGGCTTAGGATTAATTTCCTAACATTTTTAAAGTATACCTTTTTGTGTATTTTTTTGTGCTCTTTTCGATGGCGAAGTTAGTTTTTTCAAATATATTTATTTTGTTAGATGTTTTCGGAAAACCCGGAAAAAATCACATGGGAAAAAAATAAAAAAAAAACTACGCCTCTGGTTTCCTGCGAATTCCCGAAAAATTATGTCAGATTTCGCCGCGGGAATTATTTTATTTGAGAGCCAACAAAAAAATACGCAACTTCTCTCATGGGCACATATGTCTAACATTTATAATTTCGCCACAAATTCATCGCAAATTTCATGTCCATGGTTCTGATCAAAAAAACGAAAAAACGACTTTTTGCTAAAAGCACTTCTGGCGGCGAGAAATTCGCCATTAAAACTACCTGTGCAATGAATTTCCGAACTATTTTTGCCTCCTCTTTCGAATGGTGCATTTATTTTCATTATCGGAATGATACTTGCCCAGATAATTAGCATTTTTACAATGAAAAATTCCGGAAAACCCGGTTTTTCCTAATTTAAAAAAAATTGAAAAACTGCTACATCTTTTTTTTTCTTTTTTTCGGAAAGATCACATCAAAATACACAAGGTCCTCTTTGTTTCATCCAATTACAAATTAATGTAAGCTTGAAGGGGCTTTTTTTCGTTATTTAATTGGACTATAGGACGTTTTTTAATTTCTTTTGATATTGTTGCTCCAATCAATTTTTTAATTCTGTTTTGTAAGGAGTGCTGGTTTAAACAATAGTTTTACCAGTTTTTAGCCTTTTGGATATAAAAAATGCATCCGATGTGGATTCTCAAACGCGGCAATTGAAATAGATATTTAATTTTACACAAATCTGCGATGAAGGTCAAATATCGCTGACCTCCTTTCATCAGCCGGTTGACTATCATAGGAGAGGAAAAATTAACTGACAGATAGGTAGTTCTATTCTTTTTTACGGCATTTGCTCCACAAACTGGCCTGGAAACCATCACCACTCTAAATTGATGCTAGGCACTTATTTGCTGCTTTTCTTACGAGCTTGATTAGCACACAAGACATATTATGCACTTTTACAAACTTTACCTTATAATATATTGATGAAATTTCATGCATACATCAACGTTTAACAGCTTATCTTAGTCTTTAAAAATTATCAACGCATTCTCTTCACAAATAATGAAGCAATTCTTACTATTATAATTTAATAATATTACATTAAAATATTGAAAAACATAAATCTTACGTGTGTCAACAATCACATGTTGAGTCCAAAGCAGCAAAAAGGTTTTTCCAATTTGGGATTTTAAACCCAATTAAACAAATTGAACAGATGAGGTTAATTAAAATTGGCCACATCTGCACTGTTTCGGAGTAGGACAAAGCACTTAAGGTCTATTTATACTCCCTTATTATTAGTATTTGCATTAGTATTATGATTAAGGATTAAGTTGAACCTTCACAATGTAATGGGAACATTTATGCTCGATTTATGATTAGTATTAGCATTAATATTTATGCTTAATAATTGACAGGTTCAACTTTTACATTAAATATTAAATTTCTTCTTTCTTATCAAATGAATAATTGGCGTATTTGGCTTTGTTTTTAATAAACAACGGATAATGACAATTGACAATACACATATGATTATGTTGTCAGATGTTGTTCTTAGATTTGTTCCAACAAGCTCGAAAACAATAATATTTCGGTACAAATCATGCGCTGCATACAATTTTTGTGTATCAGCAGTGTTTACCAAGTATAAAGTTAACAAATGGCATGTCACTACGAGGAAGGCCTCTTTTCTATCTGATTTGTCTCAAATTTCTTCTACTTTTTATCTGATATAAATTCGAGACCTAAATCCGTTAAAATGTCCTTAATTAAACCTATTTTTAATTATATTTTTAAATAAAATTAACTGGTAAACATATTAATAAAAACACGTTTAAAACTCATTAAAAAATATTCTAACAACACAACTGGGGCCCTATCCTCGGCTATCGTTTTCTTAAAAACGTATACGCTTTAGCAACATGCGAGCTATTCGCTATTCTTGACATTCGTTTCAAAAGCGTGTACAGTTTTAAACCGGGTGTTTTACAGCGAGTGGAATTTTTCACACGTTTTTGATAAAACGTGCATGTTTTCAAAGATTTAGCTAATGTCACTTATATGTCACTTTTAGGATGATTAATAATATTGATTGATTTTAACAAATTTTAGGTAAACTGTTTTGTATTATTACCTACAAAAGTATCTAATTTCTTATAAATATGGTTTACAGTACAAAAAAATCTAATAACTGTGAATTTCTGTCAACTATTATTAATTATACAATTAAAAAACTTGGAAGATAAGAATCATCAAAGATTCAGACACGCAGAGGCAGAATTCATTTTTTGGATTTAATGGATATTAAATGATAATTTTTTTTATATCTTACCGTGTATGAATTTAATTATTAATTAATGTATGTTTCATTTACAGATATTAATTTGCTTGCGGTTTATTGCAAATGGGTAGGTAAAAGCTCTTTTGTATCACACGTTGTGTCCAGAAATTTTAACAATTTTGTAAAATTGCCACAAAAAATTAAAGCAATGAATGAGATAAGCAAAGTTATTATTTAAATTAATTGTGTACCATAAATACTAGAATTTCTGTGACGTACCGTTTTCCTGGAATTATAGGTTGTATTGACTGTACCCGTATAGAATTTTTGCCCAAAAAAATAACGATTTGGTTTATCCTGAACATTAATATATTATGTGATTAGAAAAAATCATCATTCGATAAATTTACAATTGGTTTGTTGTAATTAAATTACATTATCCTTTTATTTATGGCCTGCACATTACTTGAATTTAACAATATAGATAGTTTACAGTGATGTCAGACCTATTATTTGCTTGTTAAGAACGTACACGTTTTAAAAAACGAATGCTCATCGAACGCCAGTCAAGAATATAGATTTTAAAAACTACTCGCTTTTCAACCACTCACTTTCGAAAACGGTTCGTTTTTTTAGCGATTGTCGAGGATGCCACCCTGGCCTCTTACGTTTTTCTTCAGTAACCATACATTTTGTTGACTGCAGAATTATATCTTATTAGGAAAACGATTATTAAAAAAGATGCACTAATACTAAATATAAAACGAGTATAAAAACCCTTTTTGAATATTTTGTCCAGTTTAATGCTTAATCATAATACTAATACAAAAGGAGTATAAATAGACCCTTAGGTTCTAGTAAAAGTAATACAATTAAATGTAACGACAAGGAAACATCCAACGGCACGAGATTGAACAATACAGCTACAAGAGTGACATAAAATGGCGATTAAAGTTAGTACAGCACTGAGGCCATACTAACTTTAACGTTACTTCCACGCAGCTCGAACTAGTGTGTCCATGCCCCTTCGGCGCTTAGAGTTATTATCCTCCTTCTTTTTTATTTTGTTTTACTATTAATAATCCCACACCTAGTTATTAAGTTTTTTTTTCTAAACTATTCAACTTTATCACCTTGTTAAGGTAGTTCACTCGCGACAGTCGTACATAAAAATATCGCTTAATGGTGAATACCAATAGTTCGAGATTCTCAATGCTAATCAATTTTATTTTTGTAAGAGACTGTACAAAACACATGTAAGCTTATATTATCTTATATATATGGATTTTAATAAAATCCATCCTGCAACCTCATAAATACATGAATGGTTTGCTATAGAAATTTGTGACTTCCTCATATTAATTTTAAGGGTTTGTTTTGGTTCAAACAGAACCGCTGATTCCAGTTCTCAAATACAGTGGACGAATTAATTTTTCAAGTAAACGTCGCGAGGTTATAACATCCTCTTAGCTGATCGAGTGTTAGTTTGGTACAACGCGTTGATTGCAGCGTATACAACGTTGCCAAGTTGTAATAAGTTTACCAACTACGCGTCGATTGTTTTAAAAATATTTTTATTTTAAAAATCTATATCTTTTTACTAAGAAGGTCAAAAAATTCAGCGTTTCTTTAGAAAATTTTATACCTTCTTGATTTACATTACATTAGTTTTTAAAAAATATGGTAAGAACAATTTTCGAGATATCTGGAAATAAATGCATTACTTGTGTACATGAGAGGCTTCAAGAGTGTTAATTATGCACATTTTGATTGTTAATATCTCGTTTAACAGATGGTCAAAAAATTTATTTTTTTTTATTTACATTGTTAAATATATTTTTTTGACAGAGTGATCACGGATCAGACAGTTAGTTGAAGGAGTTATTGTCAATCATTGTCACGATTTGATGTAATACATTTCGTTGAGAATAAATATTTTTCCTAACAAAAAGAGCACAATATTACATTATTCAACATGGTCCTTAGCGTAGTCGGATTTGTGAGAAGAGAGGAGATATAAACTAGCCAACCTGAGAAACTTTTCGAGAATTTTCATAGCACGGAGGAGAACCGAGGAGATACATTGAGAAGTTCTTCTAACATTTGTTTCTGAGTTATCCAAGCGCATATCAGGAGATTAGCAGAGAAAGACCTGGAGTACTGCTCGGCTTGTGTTGAAGACTGAAGGTAAAAAGTGTGAGGATCGGTATATTATCAACTTTAGTTTTCTGCTAAATAAAATTGCCTTCTATTTAGCGAGAACGGTGTTTATAAAGGTAAGATGGCGGAAGCTGCCAAATTAAAAAATTTAATTAAATCTAGGGGAACTTTAAAAGCTAGACAAGCATACTTTAAAAAATACTTGGAAGAAGTTAAACGGGCTAATATAGATAAAGAAATAAATAATTATGATCAAATCTTGATTCTAGAAATAGAAGGTAGAATAGAAAGACATTTTAAAGTTCTAAATGATTTTGACACCATACAAGGTGAAATAGAAAATTTAGCGGATGATATTGAAACTGAAGTTGAGGAGAGAGAAGAATTCGAAGGTACGTGTTTACAGTTATTAGCTTCCGCGAAATCTGTTGTAAATTACTATTATTCGTCTCAAAAACAAACGAGAGAAATAGATGCCATTTCAGTACGTTCAGAAAATAGTATTTACCGAGATATCAAGCTGCCCGATATACAGCTACCAAGATATGGGGGAGACTACGGTAGTTTTCTGGAATTTAGGGACTTATTTGACAGTTTAATCAATTCTGATAAGACCTTAGCAGATATTCAAAAATTTCATTATCTAAGATCAGCGGTATTTGGGGGCGCAGCGCAGGTTATACGTAGTATAGAGTTTACAGGTGATAACTATCAACTTGCATGGAAAACTTTGTGTAACAGATACTATAATTGCGCAACACTGGTAGATAATCATGTGAAGGCATTATTCGATTTGCCTATATTACAAACAGAGTCTAGCAACGAATTGAGAAAAATGCTGGATAATATTTCAAAACATTTGCAATCCCTAGAAAAATTAAAACAGCCAGTGAAATATTGGGATACTTTACTCTTGCATATTTTTAGTTCTAAGCTAGATAGGAAGACTGCAAGGGAGTGGGAGGAGAAACGAGCAAAAACCCGAGAAATAGGCGAGTCCACGAGCGGAGGTCCGTCTGGTGAGAAATTTCTTTCTTTTTCAGACTTTAAGGAGTTCATACAGAGAAAGGCTGATTTGATTGAGAGACTAGAGTCAAAAAATATTCGGGATAAGAAGCCTATGACTGAGACCAACTATAATAAATTAAAGGGTAAATCTGACAATACTTCACAATCTTTAGTGGTTGCATCTACTTCTAGTTGTTTATTGTGTAAGGGTGATCACACAATTCATAATTGCCCAGATTTCATGCGGTTGAATGTTGATGAGAGAGTCGAGAAAGTGAAACAATTGAGACTTTGCTTTAACTGTTTAAAAGGTAGCCATCCTGTGAGAATGTGTAAATCGAGTTTGTGTCGAAGATGTCGTGGGCACCATCATACGTTAATTCATTTCGAGAAAACAGACAGAGTAAATAGTTCCAATGATAATACTAGTGAGCAGTGTGTTCGAGAGTCTCAAGTATCTGGGACTGCAGAGAATTCCCCAAGAAGTCAAGTATTATCTAGTGGTGTCTATTCAAACAATTGTTATGTTCTTTTGCAAACGGCAATGGTGAACATCCTGGATTCAAATGGTGTACCTCGAATGTGTCGTGCTTTACTAGATGGTGCTAGTCAAAGCAATTTAATAACTCAAAGGTGTGCTGAGTTTCTAGGTCTCCAGAAACATGAGTCACCATTAGCGATTTCAGGTGTAGGAGAGTCCGTATCTTATTTGAGAGAATGTTGTGAGGTAAAGGTACAATCATGTGTTAATGCGTTCGAGTTATCATTATCTTGTGTAGTAATTCCTTCTATTTGTGCGAAACAGCCGAGTGGTGAAATTAATATTTCTTCTTGGAACATTCCAAAAAATCTAATCTTAGCGGATCCAACCTTTTGCAACCCTGGAGATATCGACATACTAATTGGAGCCGGAGTTTATTTGAGTTTATTATGTATTGGACAAGTGCAACTAGGTTCTAAAATGCCTACGCTTCAGAAAACCAGATTTGGTTGGGTCTTTGGTGGTATATACAGATCTAGCGACGTTTTATCCTTCAGTAGCTGTCACTTGACAACAAATTTAGATGTCCAAGAGCAGCTGGCTAGGTTTTGGGAAATTGAGGAGCCATATAATTCGAAACGATCTTATTCTAGTCAGGAAACAGAGTGTAAAGAGATTTTTGACAAAACTACAAAGCGAGATAGCAACGGTAAATTTGTAGTGACGATTCCTTTCAAACAACCTATTTCTTTACTTGGTGAGTCCAGACAGCGTGCGTTGAATCGATTTAGATCTTTGGAAACTAAACTTTTAAAAAATCAGACTTTGAAGGATTTGTATTGCAGTTTTATGAGGGAATATATATCTTTAGGGCATATGTCAAGAGTGCAGAATCCAGAGAAGGCAAACGTCAGTTATTACTTTCCGCATCATGGAATTTTGAATGAGAAAAATCAAACCACGAAACTGAGAGTTGTGTTTGATGCTTCTGCACAATCTGACACAGGAGTGTCATTAAATGACATCCAACATATTGGGCCTACTATTCAGGAGGACTTGATATCTATACTTCTACGATTCAGGCAATACAATGTGGTGATTTGTGCAGACATAGTGAAAATGTACAGGCAGATTTGGATTCATCCTGATCAGTGGTGTCTTCAGAGGATATTATGGAGATTCAGCCCAACAGAGGCTATTGAGGAATATGAGTTGAAGACAGTTACTTACGGTAATGCCTCTTCTCCATTTTTAGCAGTTCGTTGTTTGCAACAGTTGTCAAAAGAGAGTGAACAGTCTCATCCAAATGCTTCCCGAGTTATAGCGAGAGATTTTTACATGGATGATGTGATATCTGGCACAGATAATATTGAAGAGGCGATTACCTTGTGTGATGACCTGAGGAAGGTGTTATCGTCAGGTGGTTTTGAACTTCAAAAATGGGCTTCTAATAGGAGTGAGGTACTTCAGCATGTTAAACAAGGTGATGCAGGGGCGATCATGAAAATGGGTGATCACGATTTAACAAAAACTTTGGGGCTATACTGGGCGTCTAGCGAAGATGTGCTTCTCTACACTATTTTAGAGCCAAGTTCTCAGAGGGTTACCAAGCGTTCTATTTTGTCGGATGTCTCACCTATTTTTGATCCATTAGGATTGCTGGCACCTACCATAATACATGCAAAAATAATTTTGCAAAAGTTGTGGATGTATAAGCTATCGTGGGATGAATCTGTTCCTTTAGAGATTGACACCAAATGGAGAAATTTTAGGAACAAATTAGTTGAACTTAATACACTTCGGATTCCGCGACGAATTTGTTGTGATAAATCTATTCACACGGAGATTCACGGGTTTTGTGATGCTTCGTTAGAGGCATATGGTGCATGTGTTTATATTCGAAGTGTTAATAAACAGGGAGATATTCAGGTTCGACTTTTAACGGCGAAGAGTAAGGTTGCTCCACTTAAAACAATTACGATTCCTAAATTAGAGTTATGTGGTGCGTTAGTATTAGCTCAGTTAATTAAGAAGGTTAAATGTTCAATGACCTTGAGAGTGGATGAATATTTTCTTTGGTGTGATTCTACTGTGTGCTTGAGCTGGATTAAGACTCAGCCTAATATCCTTCAAACTTTCGTGAGTAATAGAGTGTCTCAGATTCAAGGCTTTACAGAACCGTCAGATTGGAATTTTATTAGAACTAATGAAAATCCAGCAGATTTATTGTCGAGAGGTGTTATGCCGAACCTGTTAAGAGAATCTAATTTTTGGTGGGAAGGGCCTAATTGGCTCTCAAAATCTTCAGAAGTATGGCCAGTTTGTGAATTTCAGATAGAGACTAAACTTCCAGAGTGTAAAAAACAAGCCACTGTGTTGAAAATTGAGGAGGTGCAGTGCTTTCCAATTTCCAGCTTTTCTTCTTTAACCAGACTTAAGCGCATAACAGCTTATTGTTTAAGATTTTTGTATAACTTAAAAAATAAAGTTAGACGTGGTGGTCCACTAAAAGCTAAAGATTTGGAAAATTCAATGCATGTCTTGATTAAAATTTCCCAAAAAGAATGTTTTGAAAATGAGATAGAAGGGCTTAAACGAGAGAGAAATCTACATACAAAGAGTAATCTTCTACATTTGAATCCTTTTCTGGATTCCGCAGGTATATTACGAGTTGGAGGTAGGTTAGAGAGTTCTCAATTTCCTTATGAGAAAAAACATCCTGTGCTACTTTCTGGAACTCATCATTTAACCAAGCTAATTTTTAGAGCAGAACATCTGAGATTGTTACATGCTGGGCCTCAGATGTTGCTTTCCTCTATTCGAGAAATATATTGGCCTTTGAAGGGAAGAGTATTAGCGCGCAATACAGTTTTCAAATGCATAAGATGTTTTCGAAGTAAACCAAAACAAGTTACACCAATTATGGGCATGTTACCCAAAGAGCGAGTAACCTGTGCTGCTCCTTTTAAAATAACAGGGGTAGATTATGCAGGCCCTTTTAATATTAAGGATCGAAAGGGTAGAGGAAGCAAAACGTCTAAATGTTATATCGCGCTGTTTGTGTGTTTTGTCACAAAATGTGTTCATTTAGAACTTGTTTCAGATCTAACCACGGAGGCTTTTTTAGCAGCTTTCAGACGTTTTATTTCCAGACGATCTTCACCCTCACATATGTATTCTGACAATGGTCGTACATTTGTGGGAGTCAAAAATGAATTATTAGAGTTGGGTAAATTTTTACAAAATAATAATAAAACAATATCTGAACTTAGTGCCAATGAGAATATACAATGGCATTTTATTCCAGCATTTTCGCCACATATGGGAGGGCTGTGGGAAGCAGGGGTAAGGTCGTGTAAGGGTCATTTAAAAAGGGTATTAGGTAACGCTCTTGTTACGTTTGAGGAAATGTGCACTGTTCTAACCCAAATAGAGGCAATTTTAAATTCGCGCCCTCTCACCCCGTTGTCGTCTGATCCTAATGATTTATCGGTTCTTACACCCTCACATTTTTTAATTGGAAAGTCTTTAACTGCCATTCCGGGTGCAGACTACCAAGAAATTGCAGAGAACAGATTATCCAGGTTTCAACTGCTTCAGAAACTTCAACAGCATTTTTGGACTCGTTGGAAGCGGGAATATATTTCACAGTTACAATCTAGAGTTAAATGGAAGACCCAACAAGCCAAGGTGCAAATCAACGATTTGGTTGTAATAAGAAATGACAACGCACCCCCTCTCCAGTGGGAGCTTGGACGTATCGTGGATCTTCATCCAGGAACTGATAATATCGTACGCGTAGTTTCAATAAAGACTCAACGTGGAATACTGAAAAGAGCTGTAGCAAATATTTGTGTATTACCAATAGACAGTGATGCTATCAAGTCGAGTGATGTATTTCCGTCGATCAGTTGAAAGGTGTAGCCTTTCAAGGTGGGGGCTATGTTAAATATATTTTTTTGACAGAGTGATCACGGATCAGACAGTTAGTTGAAGGAGTTATTGTCAATCATTGTCACGATTTGATGTAATACATTTCGTTGAGAATAAATATTTTTCCTAACAAAAAGAGCACAATATTACATTATTCAACATACATAAAAGACACTTTCATTAACGTTATATTTCAATTTTATTGAATTCTTAAGAAAAGCCGTTTTACGAGTGAACTACCTTAAACTAAGTTAATTATTGTTAGTGCATCTGCGAATGCCATAAAATTATTTGGATGTTCTTAGAAACCACCAAAGATCATAGGTATGTATGTCGTTACACTACTAGATATTGTCATCTTTATTACACTTGTCAACTATTTATAGGTTTGAAAATGGCTGTATAAAAAGAGGTCAACTTGAATAATAAATGTTATATGTGGAATAGCTAATTTTATGTTTTCAGTGAAGATGGCCACATTTGAGCGGTTGGATATCCTTCTTAGGTAATAGAATCCTCAGAAACATTGCCCATTTAACCAATTCTGTAGCTCTTATAGATAGCAATACATGCAATATAAATCTGGGACACAGTGTATACCATTTGGTAGAAAAGACATAAATATTATCTGTAACTGGCAACGTCGATACGACACACTCTTCTGCATATACGTAACACATTTACTATTCACTCCAACACAAGCAAATCAAACGAATGTTTGAACATGTATATCATATAGCATTGGATATAGGGTGTCCACGTGCATAGGGGGACGTAATTCCATTTTTGATCAAGAATAAACTAAAAAAGTGTGCTCTTTCATAATATTTTATAATATATACATGATGGCATTTAACATTTTGAGATAAGGGTAGCTTGGGACGAAATTGGAACGAATTCAAGAATTACAACGTAAATTTTAGCAAAAATCTAACCATCCGAAGTTTTCAAGCGGCCACCTAGTATACAAGGGAGCGTTAAGGTTTTTGTTTGAATAACTCTTTACCTAAAGCATATATCTATAAATACCAGTGATATTTCTGTTAACCCGTTTTTGAATAAAAGCTGTGATCCTTACTAAAAAACCTTTGCAATAAAGACTGTTATTATTTGCTTTCTTTCTCATTTTCTTATTTTTTCGATATCATAAAAACACTATACGCCTTTATAAAGCGAACATTTTAATTGAAATAGATTCAGATTTATGAAATAATTGTAAATGGAAAATCATGACAAAAACTGCAAACGTGAACTTATTATAAGCAGCTTTTATTGAGTCTAGTGATTAACTCTTACTGTAGGGCTTTTGCAGTTGCAAAACTCAGTTCTACGGTCGTTGACATTCCTTCCCTAAAATGTAAACAGATAAATGAATACATAGATGGGAAAAGTATGGATACAGGAATACACACATTTTATAACTTGTGCCACCAAAAACAAATATGTTCCATTTTTGTTTATAATTTTTGTGAATGTTAGGAACTGTGTAAATATTTTAGAGAAACTCGAACTCGTCATTTTTACATTAAAGGGAGCCATTTTTCTATCATATCCTCAACAGTTATACGCCATTCCCCTCCTCACTCCTCTATCGCTCTAACCAATAAAATTTAAATATCAAGTATATTAATTCATTGGAAAGGTAATTTTATGGATTATTTAAAGATATAATAGATCAATCAATGGCAATCATCTTTTATTCCAACTGTTCGGTATGAACTAGTGGAACGCACCCTAAGCGTCAATTTTCCATGTCATGCCTGTCAGGTCCTCGACGTCAATTCGTTACCATTGTTGTAATATTTAAATAAAAGTTATACACAACTAGATACTTTTATTAAACCCGTTGAAGAACATATAAAACACCAACAGACGCTAATCAACACAAACTGCATCTAAAAACACTGCAGCACGTCTCGTGGTATTTTAAGGAGGATTTTGTTTCGTGAAATTTAGACGCATAATTTCCAAAGAAAGAAAATGTTCTCAAAAAATTATTAACTCTTGTGGTATTATCCATGAGAAGTCAGCAATATGACTATTCATTGCGTTACTTTTGATTTTAGCTCCCTCTAGCGGAATAAAAACAGTTAATTTTATTAATAATTTAATGTAGAACATAATTAAATGAAACATGAACTTAACTGAAAAATCTTGCAGAGCTATACAGTATTGGTCATCGAACATCTTCCAATATCCCTTGACACAAAGACGCGTGAAAACTACAGAGAGCCAGCACTAGGGCAAGCAGAAAGGAATAATACTAGCAATGCCAGCCTACACGGCCTGGCCAACGTTTCAACACGGTCGGTTCGTATAAATGGCATCGTTGACACCATTCCTTTTCCGCTCGCTCCAATGCGAACTCTCTGTAGCTTTTACTCGCTCTTGTTTTATCGCGTAGTGGAAGACGTTCGGTGACCGACACCCTTTATAACGTTAAAAAAAAACTAACTTTAACCGTACTTGTTATATTGATTTTGGGTACTCACTGTCAGAATTTGTCCAAATTACGAGGGACACTGCCAAAGTTCGCGGAAAATGTAAAGCAAAACACAAATTACGTTATGTAAATCGCTTTATTGCTTCTCAAAATATTCTCCTTTAAAATCTATACGCTTTTGCATCCGATGAAACCAATCTTCAAAACAATTTTGCCATTCTGAGCGAGGTACCTTCAAAACAAGTGATTTAAATGCTTCAACGGCCTCTTCAGGCGATGAAAAACGCTCGCCACACATTTTATTTTTGATATGTCGAAATAGGAAGAAGTCATTGGGCGATAAATCAGGCAAATATGGACAATGAGTCATTAATTGGATGTTGTTACTGGTTAAAAACTCTACAGTTCGTCGTGCTGTGTGAGCGCTTGCATTGTCATGATGAAGAATGATTCGCCGGTTTAGGTTGTTCCTTCTGATTTCAGCGATAACTTCCGGCAAACAAATTGAAGTAGACCAGTCAGAATTAACTGTCCTTCGATCCTCTAACGCAACAGTTGCAACATGACCCGTTTTTCCGAAGAAACAAGCAATCATTCTTTTCGAAACGCTTCGTGAACGCACCACTTTTGTGGGTTTAGGTTTATTTTGTAACACCCATACAGTCGATTGCTGTTTAGTTTCAGGCTCATATGAATATATCCAAGATTCGTCACCTGTTACGATGTTATATACCGAATTTGAACGACCCCCTTCGAATTTGTTTAGCATTTCCTTGCACCACTTGACACGTGCCTGTTTTTGTTCTTCTTTCAAATTGTGTGGGATCCAACGACTGCAAAGCTTCCTGACATGCAAATGATCGTGTAAAATCGTATGTTTTTGTTTCGCTGCAATGCCTAAGGATGCCTCTATCTTACGATAGGTCACATGCCGATCTGACAAAATCATTTCATGCACAGCATCAATATTTTTCGCGACAACAGAGGTACATGGACGACCTTCGCGTAGATCGTCATCAAACGTTGGTGTTCCACGCTTGAATTTTGCGAACCATTTGTAAACCATAGTTTTGGATGGTGCTTCATCCCCAAATAATGAACTAACTTTTTCCACACATTGCTGCGGTGTTAAACCGTATCGAAAATCATAAAAAATCATCACTCGGAAGTCACGATTCGAAATTTCCATTTTTCACACAAATATTACCCTCGTTAAATTTTGTTGAAACGAAACCGAGCAGTTTGAAATCGAACTGTCAACTGAATGATAGGTGAAAAACGTCAA
This sequence comes from Psylliodes chrysocephalus, assembly GCA_927349885.1. NCBI lineage: Eukaryota > Metazoa > Arthropoda > Insecta > Coleoptera > Chrysomelidae > Psylliodes > Psylliodes chrysocephalus. The sequence continues at coordinate 37,550,083 of OV651818.1, forward strand.
AATTTACGAATATGACAATCGCAGAACGCTGGCAATACAAGGAGTACTTGATTCCGCGAACTTTAGCAGTGGCCCTCGTAAAATATGTTGATTTTTAGGAAATTAAAGGTAATTACCCCAAGAATTTTTAAACCTAACTTTTTATAGGTACTAAAATGTATTATTACCACTAACCCTCCAGGCCTAAACTTTATTATACCACTATTCCCCCAGACTTAAACTTTCTTACCACTAAACCCCTCCAAACTTAAACTCTGAATGTGCCACTGAGCTCTACAGGGTGAGCTGTTATACTCATGTTATACTGATTCATGCTTACTTGTACTTTGCAAAATATAAGGTACATTTTCATGTATTACCATAATTATTAGAACATGACTTTTAATTACTTTTTTGTTGAATTAAATTCTAGATGATTTTTTTCGTAATACGTAAATAATTAATAAATAAAAAAATTTATATAATGAAAAACTTGGTATACCAAAAATATTGTAAAGAGTAGTGAAACTAAAATAATTTTGCTCGTACATAAATAATTATTAAATAAAAAAATTTATATAATGAAAAACTTGGTATACCAAAAATATTGTAAAGAGTAGTGAAACTAAAATAATTTTGCTCGTATTATAATCATAGTTCTCTTTAAGTAATTAAATCCTTGCTTGAATGCCAAAATAATTCTGAATAAATGATTCAGAAGACATATTCTAATAAAAAAGTAAATTTTAATTTTTTAAATAAAAGTCATATCTCAGTACAGATATCAATCTACTACTCTTATTTCTACATTTCTTTGGTGTACAAGAATAGTGACACAACTTAAAAATTTCCATTTTCGAGCTTATTATGAAAATACCAGGAACAGTATTTTCAACAATGACACAAGTCAAATTATGACATTACTGTTCTTCAGACTATACTTATAGAAGAGACAGATGATTTTGAACATGTATTATGGCCACGAACATTTGGAGATGGTGTAACGATTACAGTTAACGAATCACAAACAGCGAAAGCCTTCAAGAATTGGTTCGCTCGCATCTTCAAATCGCCAGCGACCAGCTCCATGAAACACCTGACCTTGTCTTTGAAGAATTTATGGATGCAAATGAAGGTACCGGAAAAGCAAGATATGATATTCAAGATGAATCGCGTTACCTTTTCTTTTTGGTAACAAAGAACATCTTCCAAGATCGATCCACTTATCATGATGTATGTCTGAGGGAGCACAGAAACTAGCCATACCAAAGATAGAGCAGCCTGCTGAATTGGAGGATCATTAGAAACATGATGGAAGTCATCATCCATTATACCGAGGTTCAAATACTGGTGTGCAGCTATTTGCTTAGTGTCCCGGTTACAGCGAAACCCGCCCCATGTTACTTGCATGTAATTGTAAAAGGTCCAATTGCAGTTGTATCTACATTCAGTTTTAGTTCCAGGAGGAACTACTTCTTAAGGAGGGGGCAATGTCGTGCAACCAGTCCCACTCTTCACTGCTACGGTTACCGCTGAGCTGACGCCGATCGAGAATCGAGTCAGGATTGGATTTTTTCTAGGCAGTTACATTTTTGTATACAAGGCGATTCTTTTGCCGTGCTAAGTTAAGTTTTAAAATAAGTGTAAAATAATGCTTATGTATAAAAAAGTTAATAGTACTTAGTGTAAATAAATTATAAATAATAAACATACGTTACACAATATTTATTTATAAAATTGTGCTTGGTAAAAATTTACTAACATCTGTGCAACCAATATTATTTTCGGGCATTGTTAGTTACATAACTTCACTCATTTCATTGGCCTATTTGGAAAAATAGAAAATTATATAATTGATTCTCAACCGCTTATTGTAGGGTGTTTATCTTGCTTGTTAAAGTTATTTAGTTTTCAAGAAAGTGGGTTATTTTGTCGTGTATTCTATTTTAATTATTTTGTGCATATTTAGAATGGAAAATGAAGACCAAAACAATTATTACTACCTTGTAAGTTTACTAACATAATGTATTTTTAGGTATACCCAGACAGCACACTATACTATATCCCTGGCATATGCCACCAATCTGCCTATTTGCCAAAATCTATTGCAATATTTATGGAATATTCACTGAATGTATTTCATATTCTACATTCTAAAAGGATATTCCAGGCATATGTATGTTTGATATGCTCTGCATATTTATTTTTCATATTGTATAGATATCTCTGCAGAATATTGTTATATTTAACCATTTTGTTTTATTATCTATAAGTACAAATGAAGACATAGTTAACAGGATCAAGTTAACAGGATCAAGTTAACAGGATCATCCTTGTTTAGTTTATAAAGACTTAAATTAAACAAAAACATGAACTTAGAACTCCGGAATGTAACTTTAAATCATTATCGTGCAAACTTATTTTCAATTAATAAAAAAAATTAATCCTCCGAGATCAAATTATCTTTCTCTTCATAGATAAAATAAGTATGTATAGTTTTCCTATAATGTAGACAATAAAAGGACAAAAGAATGATTCTAACAGTCAAAATTATGCGCCTAGTACGTATTGGTAGTTGGTAGTAAAAATTACCTAATAGTGTCTTATTGGCTCCACTCATAATCTAGCCTATCGTCGAACGTAAGTCTTTGTTACAGGGGAAGTTCGATTGCTAGGAATATTTTTTATTCATGATACCCTGGTCAAATACTCTAAACGGTGAAGGCCACTAATGAAAAAAAAAAGAAGAATATGAGACATTTTACTAAACTATGGTACGGCATTTCAAAAAAAATTGAATATGCCATGAATATTCAAAATACCATAAATATAGGCATACATAGATATCCTCAGTATATCCAGAGAATATGCCATACATATATTTTGGCAGATAAAAACATCGTGGGCATATGTTTCATGGTGACCTTGAATATTCCTGCAATCTTCCTGTCATATGCCATGGCGGATATGGCATATTCATGGAATATAGGAGTATGCAGTTGAGATATGCATTGAATATCCATGCAATATTTTTGTGCTGTCTGGGTATAACCAAACTTCTTTTGATATAATCTTTCAATAACAATTTATATTGATTTTAAAACCAATAAAATACGGGATGGGGTAGAGTCTCTACCTGTGGATTCAAGGGTCCCAGGTTCGAATCCCACCGTGGCCGGGATTTTTTTATTTAATTTAAATTTAAAATTAATTCTGATGCCTTGGTAGGATTCCCCACTTGACCATTCATTGTTGGGTTCTAATTAACAGTGCTGTTCCTAAAGTGGCGCTGGGAAACAGTAACAAAGCCTACACAGAACACGAGACGAAATAACCTTAGCAGTTGAAGCCGATGACACACAAAAAAAAACAATAAAGGTTTTTTTTTTCTTTTCACAACTGGTGACAATACATTTTTCGTATTGTCAAAATTGGAAAAATGATTTATATATTTCTTTCACACCTTAAACGTTTATTTAGAAAAAATATTTTTGTGATTAATTTATTTTTTAATTCTCTAAACTTTATTAAATTTCCTCGACTTCCAACTTTTCCAGTTTGTAATATGGAAATTGTTTTATTAGTATCTGAAGATCGTATTGAAGTAAGATTGTTTAAGTAGATTTTTCTTAATTAATGTATGTAAAAAGGTTACACAAAAAAGTAAGAGTAAGAGTAAAAAACAGATTTAACGTTGCATTGTCAGATTAACAATATTAAAATGTTAATATCCCCTTTATCTATAAAGCAATTTGGATCATATTTGGGGTAGACATACAAGACATAATATATCATTTATGGTATGCTTAAACAAAATGACTCAAACTCAATAGATTTTCCGATAAACTTTGTTTTATCGTAAAAGCTATTAGTTTGATTTTTTTTTAATGGATATTTCATGGTTAAAAAAAAATCGTTTGAGATATAGAATGCAATGCAGGGCCGCCGAGAGCCTGGTGGGGCCCGGGAACATTGTATAAAATTTCAAAAGTCCTTTCAAGTTTCAATGTTCAATTTCTAAAAAACAAAGTCTTCAGGCAAAATAAGATCCTTTCTTATTGCCTCGAATATCTTGAAACAAAAGCTATTTTATCAACTATTAATAATACCAAAATCAAATTACCTATATGAGCAACCATTACGAAAAAATGGAATCAAATCAATACAAAACTCGAAACAAAAATGTTAGGTTAGGTTTTATTAATAGCATCGAGCTAGTGAGGTGATCATTGCTAATCGTCGCTATGTAACAAGTAAAAATTGGGTTTAAAATCTTCAATTTTATTTATTACTGCTGGTTTTGAACTTAAAGTTCATCCAGAAAATTGGATATAAAAAAGTGAATTTGTTTATCCTGTCATGGACATTGTCTATTTAAGAAGACACTACTAAAAAATAAACGGTCGTCTTTTCCCTGAATTTCTGCAACCATTCTAAATTTCTAGATTTTTCACAAAATATACATCTAAATATACCTACGACTAATCGGAAATTCTAAGTAAATTTGATAGTGATCCTATAAAAGAAAATTTGAAAAAAAAGTATAAAAATCGAGTCTTCGGAAATGCTTCATAAAAGCGTTATCGCTTTTGAAAATAACGTCTGAAAACAGGTTTATATTTTATACCGCGGGAACCGTTTAAGTTTCAGTTACGCTTTTAGCTCTTTGAAATACTGCCAATAAAGGCTACTTTTATTACCTAGTGATAAAAGATTGCTGCATTTAAGAGTCTAGTCGACGAGTGTGAGAATTTCCATTTATTAACCCCCGTTTCGCTTGTTTTTTTTTAACATTTACCATCTGCCATTTTTCGTATTCCCAACATTTCGTCTGTAACAAACGTAGAAACTTTAAAAACGTTGATAATTAAATTATGTAGATCTGTGTCTCAATTGAGGAAGTGAAGTATGCCGGTGTCTAATTTTAAAATATGAAAATTAAGTATGTAACTTAATAAAGAAATTGTGAGTAGGGGAGAGCGGGGCACAGTTGCCGTTTTTTTTATTGATAAATAGATGCATAATTATCAAACAAACAATTCAAAATTTAACACAGGGTCTATTAGAACATAAGACTGTTATTTATTGCAGCAAGTATTTATTTAAGTATCCAGAAAAAAATGTCTTCCTTACATGCAAAAACTGGCCACTATACCCCACAGTTAGGGGTACAGTGAACATAATCGTGGGGTACAGTGGTCACACCTATTATATACACTGTAACAAAATGTAGATCAAATAAAACAACAAAACAGCAGGTTTGTTGAAATATAAAAACATAGGTATTATGCTACATTAAAAGAACTAAAATCGACTGGAAACGTGTACGAGTGACTACTTCGAGCGGTGCCTCCACTAAGTATTGGTTTTGGTAAAGCAAGTTCCACGTCATCCAAGTTGACTATTGCCACATCTTCAACGTCTGGAAAGACAAACCTTCCAAGTTTGTGTCTCAAATAAGAGACTGTCAATTCAATATTACCCATTTCTTGTATTTGCGCAAAATAATATTTCATAGTTTTTTTTTACTAAAATGTAATCATTGTTTTTAAAATATTTTTTTTCTTTTAACAAATGCAAAGGAACCGATTCTTCATTATCTTCTTCTGCATCGGTGTCGTCCATTGAAGGTGGGAGGGAATCAGAACTGTCGCTGTCAGATCGATAACATTCTGTTTTTCTTTTTTGGCTTCATGCTCTCTTCGATGTCTGTTAAATTTCTCTTTACTTTTTGTTTCGCTTCTCTTTTTACACGCATTTATTTTTTATTCTTTTAGTTTCTTCTTTCTCCGAAAGTCTGTCTCTAATAGGGGTAGTAGTAAGAACCTCAGACACTGCCTTTTTCCTTCCTTTTCTTTTAGTCTAAAACGCTGTTACTTTTGGAAACGGTTTTACAATTTCAGGAGTTACACATCTTTCATTAGCCGTCATCCCTGAGTCACTTGGCTGATCATTTGATTTTTCTATTAGTTCACAAGAAGCAATCTGAGTATCCTGAGAAATTTCCGCAATATTTTTTGCAGAAGAGCAACTAGGTTCTGCATTTAAATAATCTGATTGCAATCTGGGAATTAGATCAGTGACTGATGGTGCCAAAAAATCAGCTTCGTCAAATTTATGTTTATTAAAAGGATATATACCAGTTGAACTAAACCCGCATGTAATATTTAAAAAAAAAAGGCCTTTTCAAATATTTCTGAAATATCATAAATGGTTATCCGTTTTCCTGGATTTTGTAATAACCAAGAATTGCAGGCATCGTTATAAAATTTTTAAACTGGCTATCACTCAAAACTATTTAACCGACTGAATCAAAATTACCACATTACATCGAGGAAAACATTTGTCACGTTGTACCCGACGGCTGTCGAATTACTCCGACGTAAATACAGTTTAAATAAATTGTGTTCACTGTGCTCCCGTGTCCACTGTGCCCCGCTCTCCCCTATCTACCTACATAAGTAATTTAAAAAGTTGAAATTAAACAAAATTCTAAAAAAAATATTTTATTTTTAGTCCACACAAACTTTTTATAGATAATACCTAATTGATAGAGGGGTCTGGATTTTACTTACGTTTCGACTAGAAATAAGAAACTAGGCAGTTTATAAAGTATGTATTCTTTTAAAAATTTTAAATTCGGCTTCTTTTTTTCAATATTTTCGTGAATAAGCAGAAGATATGATCAATATCAAAAAATAAGATTCATTTATAATAATTTATAATTCACCTCCTTACGAATGAATTGAGTTTGTGCGGGGTAGAGATGGTTATTATTTTTTTTTTCCATGGCGTTCCGGGACGAGTTTCAGATGGTTGATGATGACATTTGACTTACAGGTAAGAAAAACCCGGAATACACCACCCACCATAATCGGCAAGGTAACTCACTCGGATTGCTCTGGACCTAGTATCATGTTTTGTCAGACCCTAAACTTAACCCTACTTTTTTTGGTCTGTTCCAACACACACAAAAACCATAAGATTAAATCATGCGTTATATACACTTTTTGCGTAGAGCGTTTAATTTGTACCATAACATTACGGTTTTCTCGTGTTGGAATAGACTTGAAGAACTACTTTTAACGTATATGTGTGTTTGGTTTTATTCACGGTGGATATTTTATTATAGGCTTAGTTCTAAAAATTCCGGTAAAATTGGAACAAATGTACACATGGCTGCTCCTAGCGAACATGTAGTGCCATGCCTCGTACGCAGACTCCAAAATTTAAGGGCGCCAAATGCTGTTGGTATTCCGAGAAAAAAGACTTGAGAGAAAACAGCATCTCGAGGAAAAAAGACTCAAGGGAAAACCACCTCTCGAGGAAAAAATCGAGAAAACCCAACTCTAGAAGATATTATTTGAAAAATGTCCAATATGTAAATACGAAGAGAAAAAAATTGAAACTAAAACTATCAAAAAGAGAATAAAATTTTATACCATCTAGAGTATTCTTAACATCGATTTAAAATAAAATGTAATTATAATTTAATGAGAGACATAAGAAACAAGTTAAAATTGAAAAACGAGCTATCGAAAAGAGAACAAAATTGTATGCAATAAAAAGTATTGTTAACATCGACTTTTTCATAGATTAAGTAAGTTTTTAAAATGCAGAGATAATTGACTTCTTTTACATATTTTTCAACAGCTTGACTGAGTTTGGATTTTACATTATTGAATGAGTAGGTACTTTTATTATTAACATATAATTAACTTATTTATTAGGCCAAGAAACAATCTTTATTGACTGCAGCTCAGAAAATAAGCTGCTTAAATTGAACGAAATTCAAGAACAGTGGGACTTTGGACTACTGGAAAAAATTATAGTCAGTAATGAGTCTAAATTTGACGTTCCTGTGGAGGATTATGGGAAACGAGTGATTAAAGAGAAAACTTTAATAAAGAATGTCGCAAAAGAACAGTTAAATTTGCAAAAAAGGAAAATTGACACAGTTTTATGCCTGCTCTTGGTTAACGCTGTAAAATATCAGGTGATTTGCAAAATAATTTATTGTCATATATTGGTAATACTTAAATGAATTAACTAACGATAAAAGTACCGATTATTCATTCTGGAAAACTACCAAACGATTAATACATAATCCACCAATCACAAATAGAGATGGAAGCTGGACCCGAAACAATTTGCAAAAATCAAACCGTTTGCGGAAAACATTCAGAGAGTACCTTCCAACCCAATAATAGTGAAGATCTTCAATATTGGAATACTGGATGGAACTAGCAAATCTAACTCTTCAAATGAAGTTTATATGAAAATCCAAACAACTAAAAATCCTAAAAAAAATCACTGGATTTTGTCTCACTTACTGGTGAAATTTTGAAAATACTCCCACGCTAAGATACGTACCAAAGATGTGGAAGGTGGTAGAAGGTATAATGACCCTAAGCCAGGTAAACTACCCCAACAAGTTACGTCGTACAGACCACTCTCATTGTTACCTGTTATCTCAAAACTATGAAAAATTGTTTAAGAGATTGAAATCTATAATAGAATAAAAGAATCTAATACCCTTCTACCACTTTGGCTTCAGAGAAAAACACTCGACCATCGACTAAGTTCACAGAATCACAGATATCATCGAGAAGTTTCTAGAAGGAAAAGAAATTTGCTCCACCGTCTTTTAGGATGTGGTTCAGGCTTTTGACAAAGTATAGCATGAAGGCCTGATTGAAAAACTGAACATGTTCCTGCCACGTCAATACTCTGAACTATTAAAAATCTTATTTATCACAAAGGTATTTTAGAATTAAACTGGAAGAAGCCTAACATATATGTCACTAAAGTTTTCGGAAAAAAGTCATGTACGATTTGTTTTATTTCAAAACCAATTTATCTATCTGTCTGTCGAAAAACAAACGCAGGTATCCGTTGTTGATTTATTTGACATTTCAGTTTTGTGTTTTGTTGACATCATGGCTTACAAATTCGAATTAAGACGAAGCATTTATAACTTAGTTGGCAAAATGCAGAAAAAAGAAATTGTAAATATTTTTCGAAATGAAAATATTTCAGTGTCAACAATTTATCAAGCAATTCGTGAGTGTGAAGAAGGAATATCGTGTTTTAATTTGCCAAAAAGTGGTCGACCACGGAAATTATCTGCAGTTCAAGCCAATAGATTGGTTCAAGTCGCCAAAAACACCATTGGTCCATCCACACGAAAGTTGGGTCGTCGTTTTGGCATATGTCGAATGACTGTTAGTCGCGAATTCAAAAGAAATGTCTTAAAATATAGAAAACGAAGAAAATGCCCCAAGTATACCGTTAGATTAGATTAGATTTAATTAGGACTATGGGCCATGTGGCCTCCCCCACCTCGACCTTTTCAGATCTATTGTGGATATCCTTTAATCATTGTTTAGAGTACCTTGTCTAATGCGGTCTTTTGTAGTAAACTCCATAGACTGGAAAGTAGTTCTCCGGTATAGCTAGTTGCCCTTGGTTTTTCTTCTCCAAGTGTAAGGAATCTCAGTCTTACTAGACCTTCGCAGTAGCACAATACGTGTTCTGCCGTTTCCTCTTCTTCTTCTTGACAGAATCGGCACAAGGCCTCTTCTGTCAGACCGATATTGAACATATGTTTGTTAAGCCTACAATGCCCTGTTAATAGACCTACTAGTATTCTAGTATTTTTCCTATTAAGGCTTAGTAGATGCTCGGTGAGTTTAGACGATGGTCCTTTTAAGAACTTTTTGGCCTGTCTCTGTCCTGGTGAGTTTTTCCACCACTCCTGAGATTTTTTAAACATCCACTGCTTTGTGCATGTTCTGATAGTTGTTTTTGTTACACCACAGAAGGGTTCTGGGCCAATAAGAGCATTTGATGCTCCTTCTCGGGCTAGTAAATCAGCCTCTTCATTGCCTTTGTGTCCCCTGTGGCCTGGTACCCACGCTAAGGTTAGTCTGTTTTGACTACCCCAGCTCTGTTAGGGCTTCCGTTAATCAGTTAGAAAGAATTCCAAAATGTTGTCGATCTTTACGAACTCGTCACTTCGCCAATAATAAAATTATAATTATGGACGATGAGAAATACTTCACATTTGCTAACCCAGAAATTCCTGACAATAGTGGACTCTATACAGATAATTTTAATGACTGTCCTGATAATGTTGTGACGATGTTCCCCAGTAACACCGTTCTAGATACGCCTATGGTTCAGCATGTAGCCGTTTTTGCCAAGCAGAGACATGTATATAAAGAGCTCCGAATTTAATTCAGAAAATGGGGACTCCATTTCGACGGGTCCAGAGATCCAATAGACTTTCTGGAACGGATAAAAGAACTCCAAACGGCTTACGAAATACAGGACAGCCAATTGCTACAAGCACTTCCCGAAACGTTGAAAGGCAAAGCAATTCTATGGTACCGGAACAATAACAGATATTGGGATACCTGGGACGATTTCATAAAAGATTTCACAAATTTCTTTGCAACATCGTACAACACACAACTGCTGGAAAGTCTAATCCGGAACCGTATACAAAAAAATTCAGAGAAAATACAAGACTACGTCATAGAAATACAAACACTCATCCGGAGGCATAACAATTTTGACTTCCAAGAGGAACTGGACAGGATATACCAATATGAGACCAGAATACAAGTTATACATAAAAAGACGAAACGTATCGTCAATCCGAGAACTTATCAAACAGGCAGAGGAATACGATGAAATCAAAAACAGTATGTTCAAGGACGATACGCACAGATTCTTGAACAGACGACAAATAAACCCCATAAACATCTTTGCAAATAAAATAGAAAATTTTGACAGAAAGACATGTTGCTGGAAGTGCAGCCGGAGAGGACACAACCGAATGAACTGTAGGTCTAGCCCCGTCCTCTTCTGCAGCCACTGTGGGACACTTGGAATATTATCAATGAATTGCACATGCCGACTACAGTCGGAAAACCAGAGGACCACTGGGTTCATGGGAGGCAATCCAGTGACCTCCTTAACAACCTGCTACAGCCACAAGCCAACAGACATACGAACGCACGTCACACTTAAGTTCAAAAATGGAAAAACTCTAACAGCTTTAGTGGATACCGGAGCACAATTCTCATTTATAGGAGAAAAAGGAAAAAAGATAGCAGAAGAATGCAGATCGCCCAACTTTCATAAAAAGTTTGGTGTGGTGTGCAATTTCAGAAGCAGGCGTTTCTAGACCGTATGTGGGTCGTGTTAGAGGTCAGGCGGTTGATGCTGTTTATACACAAAATTGTCTACCAAAATTACTGGATTTTATTAATTTATATCATGCTAACGACGAAATAATGTTTTGGCCTGACCTAGCTTCATGTCACTATGCCCACGCAACAAGACAGTGGTTAGAGGCAAACCACATACCATTTGTGCCCCGTGAAGACAACCCTCCTAACGTACCCCAGGCTAGACCGATCAAAACTTTTTGGGCATTACTTACAAGAAAGATATACGACAATGGATGGGAGGCCCAAAATCAGGATCAATTAAGGAGAAGAATCTATCAGAAGGTACGCGAAGTAGACTTGGAAGCTTGCCAAGCGCTTATGAGGCAAGTCAGAACGAAACTGCGCCACATAGAAGAACACGGGCCACTATCTCTGTATTAATTATAAGTTTAAAGCTTACATTATATTAAGTATTGTAGTGATAAATAGTTTAAATAAAACTTTCTTAAACCACAGTATTGTGCATTCAATTTTTTTCCGAAAAGTTTAGTGACATGTTATTCCGACATTTGCCAATACAGCAAAATATCTAGGTATGACACTTGTTGTTAGACTTCGCTGGAAAATCGATATTTAAAAGAAACGTGAAGAGCTTGGTATAAAACACAAAAGGATGAACCTATTGGTTGCTAGAAAACATTTCCAAATTATCCACGTTCAACAAACTGCTTCTTTACAGGCAGATATTGAAACCCGTATAGACGTATTGAATCCAGCTTTGGGACTGTACCAGTAAAAGTAACATCCAGGTTACTCAACGTTTCCAGAATAAAGTATTAAGGAACATCATAGATTCACCCTGGTACTGCCGCAATACTTCGTGGAGACTGTTGAAATTAGAATAGAAAAATTGGCAAGTAGTCACGTTGAGGATATCCAGCTCCTCAATAATGCCAATCTGATAAGAAGACTCGAGAGAACCAAACCTTTTAAGTTAGTTCAGTGATGTTAGATAAAAGCAGAGTATAGTGTGGTTTTAAGTTATACGTTAACGGTAGCTTAAATGTAACAGAAAAGGTATTTGGTACAAAATGAAAAAATTCCTTCGAAATAATTCCCAAAGAACAATAACGGATTTAAGAGCCAAATTAAAAAAGATCTAGAAAGCAATAACTCCTGAATGTTGTACAAGGCTTGTGAATAGTATACCAAGTCGTATTCAAAAGTTGTTTCTTTTTATTAATTTATTGAAGCGTCCCAAAATTTAGTTGTCAACACTAACTTATTGACATTTTTGTATACTTTAAACTTACAATTTGTTTTCAAATACATGAGAATTTTCTAATAAATAAATCTCTTTGAAAGTATAAACAGATGATTTCCTTTTAAATATTTATTATGCTGAAAATAATGTCAATATAATGTAAAACTACACTACATCCATACATAAATAATTGTTAGGGGTTGTATGTATTGCACCTAATATGGGAACTTCGTAAGTGCATACAATTTCAGAATTTAAGTTTAACTATCTAGTATGTTTTAGTTAGGTATGTTTTGAGGCGAACAATAATTTACTTTAGATTAACGCTCTTTAACTGCACGTGCTTCAGGTGCTCGAAACACACTTACTACTTGTCGGAGCCATGATAGCCTAATGCGGTGCTGTATTTACGTAACTTTAACAGACTTCTTGGGAATCCTTGCCGACTAAAGCAAATATTTAGTTTGTCTTATAAAAGTTTATAAAATATTAAAACTAAAAGATGGCGATGTAAGCGTTGTTTAAGTTATGAACGTAAGAAAAACATAACTTTTTTAATTAAGTAGGTACATACAATTAATTTTTTATTATTTTTTACGTCTTAATAAGAAAGACAAACATTCAATCGAAAGTAAAACACTTTTATTTTGTTAGGTCAGAACAATTCGAACTTTTTGAAATATCTACCCTTTGAACTCAAACTTGATGACACCAGCATGCTGTTAATACAGTTATTAGTCTTAAACATGGAGGTAGTAAGGGAAGGAGTCGCTACTCGTATATTGAAGCGGTATCACCTAGGCCCACATACTTTGATTACTATACGGGGCAAGAGAGAGGTCCGACACGCCCAACATAGGGCGCGGCCATTTTGAACCCTATGACACAGTTTATAGCTAAAGAATCAGATCGCTCACTCTGCGTCGGCACTTTTTATCTCAATGTTCCAGTTTATACACTACGCAACTCAGATAATACAATATATGACAACCGCCTATAATAAAACAGCAGTCTTCTGCGTATCCTGAATTTGTATCCCTGGAGTGAATGTTATTTTGGAACTTTCAACTGGTCCGAGTGAGCTAACTGATTCTTTAGCAATAAACTGTGACTCCAAAAATATTATTCACTGACACTGACAGCAGCAAGCAAAATATCAGGTGTGTTTTAACCATCCGCTTCTGCTTCCGGAATTGTCGGTTCAGTCGTTCTAACCTGTCAGATTAAAACAAGAAAACCGACAATTCCGAAGCAGAAGCGGATGATTAAAACGCACCTATTAAAAATATTGCGCCAAGATGTAGGCAACACGTAATAGGGGTTCAAAATGGCGGAGTTTTCTATCTCCTTTTAAAAGGCACTCAGAAAGCTGCGCAGTGCGACCGTTCTCCGTATAACTAGAGGGCGGAATATATGCATCAAAATATAACAAAATATGCGCATATATATGCATCGTTTTTCCAAAAATATGCAGTTATTTTGTCCAATTATGCCTAAATATGCAAATGCATATTAGTTAAAAATACATTATTGATTTCACAAGTATTAAATTATTCCTATCCATGGCACACTAGCTTATCGAATAAAAAAAATTAACATTTAATAATTTTGTGTATTGACAAAAATAATAAAAAAACTAAAAATGCGAATTTTTTGCAGTTCCAAAATTTACACTAGAAGAGCAAATGCAACTAAATTGCCTACATTAGAAATTTCCAAAAATATTAGATAAAAAAAACACAAGAATAAGAACTAATTATAATTTATTTAATAAAGAATGATAAACCAAACACTTTTCACTATAACGGCAGTTCCACAAGGATCTAATCTTGGCCCTCTTCTGTTCTCGTTAACGATTTCACTTATACTTTATATCTTTTTCACAATTATTTCCTATTGCGAACTGATCGTGCTCCATAATTTTACGCATAATGTCGTAAAATTCTTTGAGTTCGTTTCCGTTTAAATTAATGGGAATATTATTAGTCAGAAATGAAATTTGGTATGTGGAGTAAGAATAATATTCTGAACAACTTTTTCAAATAACTTTTTCTCATATCTCCAACGCGAAGAAAAATATCAAAAATTGACCCTGTTTATGGATTCGCAGTAGGCCGCGTATAATATTTAAATTTCAGTTGAGTATCTTAAAAAATATGAACCATCACCCTATATTACTGTGCGAAACTTCAAATCTGTATTTATTTAGATAGACAAAATATAGGGGTGTCTTCATCTTAAATGCGACACACTGTATATAGCATGTACATTTTTTTTCTGAGTGTAGATTCGTCAGGAATGGTTTGATTGCAATATTTTTGTAAAAATTCTCTTAGATGTAGGTTTTGTAACTTCTTTAATGGAATATTTGCCGCAACAAGAGCTTTGCACAAGTCCTGATTAAATACCTCCTTGTCACTTTTTGTTTGATTTATGCGCATCTCGTGCGTCGCAACTCGGGCGGAATACTTAATTTTTCGCATTTCGGGCGTAAGGCTACAGGTAGATTAAATACCCTTCGCAACTCGGGCGTTCAAGGATCGGTACCAATAATATAGTAATATAATGAATGTCACCTCTTTAGTTTAACCTGAGAAGGTGATAAACTTAAAATTATATACAGAGTGCCGTACAAGAGGAGCTTTCCAGTTTTTAAATATTATGTAACTTTCATAAAACAAGATTTTTTATTTATCTTTCTCTGCGAAAATAGTCTTTATGTTACATTAAAGTTGAAGGATTAAAGTTTGTATATTACATTGTTATGACATTTGAAATTGTCGTTATTATTGAAAAAAGTTTAATTTATTTTTTATATAATAATTAGATTGATAAATAATATAGTGTACCTACCTCGGCTAGCTATTTAATTTTTATTTTAATACATTTTTTATGTACAGTGTGTGTCTGTGTAAGTTGGCTACATATGGAAAACTTTTTTTCATAGTTTTATCAAAAAAAATTATTCAGCATAAAATACAACCATCAGATATCACATTTTTTAGCCGTATACTAGGACAGTTAGCATATGGAAAACTTTTTTATTTATAATTTTATGAAAAAAATGTCCTCACAAAAAATTTTTCGGGATCTGAAACCTTAAATACAACCATCAGATATAAAAATTGTATAAGTCGTATACAAGGTTTGTCAAAAATAAATGTACTTTACTCTTGGCCAAAAATAATTTTTTTTGACAAATATCGTATACGACTCATAAAAATTGATATCTGATGGGTGTATTTTAGGTTTTAGACCACGCAAAAATTTTGATGAAACTAATAATAAAAAAGTTTTCCATATGTAGCCAACTTAGGTAGATTATTAAGTTGGTTTATGTTGGTTATGTTGTAAATGGCCAAGACTTGAAAAATTTCTCATTTGTAAGAAGAGGAAGAAGATGGGTTACGTTGTAGTCATTTTATTTTTAGTAATATAATTTTATTTCATCATATATCCAGAGACAACCATATATTCTAAATAATTGGAAGTTTGCGTCTGTTGTTGGATACATTTCTGAAATATCAGTATGTTATATTTCTGATAGGTTTCAAATTATTATTTATGAAATATATAAAATATTACATTTACAGGATATTTTTACATTTTAGGAACGTTTCAGAAATGTTTCTGGGGCGTTTCGTAATATTTATATATTACAAATATTTCAGTGTTTCATTCTTGAAATATTTACTGTGGTTTTGTGCTATGTGGGTTTATAGAGGGTTGTTTTTCTATTTTAAAAATGTATCTGTAATTTACAATTGGAAAATAAGATTGTTCAAATAAAAGTTGCTTGTGATGTTATTCTCTAAAAATTTTATCATGTTCATGATTTTCTTAAAATGGTCCGTATTCGAGAAATTTGATAAAAATGCAAAATTCGAATTTTAAAGAAAATTTTTCAAATAAAAGTTTCTTACAATGTAATTCTCTATAATTTTTGTTTTATACATTTTTCTAAAATGGACCGAATTTGGAAAATTTGAGGTAAAGTACAAAATTCGAATTTTTCTCATTATTTTCACTTATAATACCACTAGTGACCAAATTATTTCCGGAAATATTTTAGAAATCGCGAATATTTTGATAATGATCTCTACAATTTTTATTCTACACACGATTTCTCTAAAATAAACCGTAATGGAAAATCTTCAATTTTTTTACATCAACTAACTTTTCAGTGCTCACTATCTGTTAAAAACAGTCCTTACTGAACTGTATCCACCAGAAGCCAGCGTAGCTGCTTCATATTTAAGAGCAGCGGACAAGACATCGACAAATATTTAATTGTAATTGGTATAAATGCTCAAAGTGTTCGTGGCCATATGGCATGTTTAGTTTTTTTTTTGAGTTGTTCAAAATCATCCGTCTCTTCCACAGGTATTGCCTGAAGAACATCTAATGCGTCTCCTCGAAGGGCGATGGTCAAATTTACTGCCTTCTCTCGTTCAGACCATTCGTTTGCTCTCGCAGCTGTCTAGAACTGTTTAAGGTAGTTGGTCCATGGCATCTTCCCGTCAAAAGTTGGGGCTTTAACACGAGCAGAGTTTACAGCTCCTTCCAATTTTAACTTCGACTCCACCTCATGACACTTTATTTCAACATCCTTGATCTGTTCTTCTATCTTATTTTCCATCTGTTTTATTTTCTCCTCTACAGAAGACATCTTGTTTTCCACATCAACAGAGATTTCATTTGTTAGAGAAGAAATTTTGTATTCCAAGTCGGAATAAATTTCGGTTTTTAAAGAAAATATGTCAGAAGAAACCTTTTCTTCTAAGGAAGAAACTTTACTATTTAAGGAAGAAATGTCTGATTCTTCAAGTAAAGTTTCTATTTTACTTTCTAAGGAAATAATATCGTTTTTTATAGAAGAAACATCAGCAGTATTTTCAGTTGTCATAGAAGACATATCAGACGTAACTTTGGTTTCTAAAGAGCAAATTACGTTTTTCACAGATATGTTTCCGGATCCAAACCTTTATTTTCTATTGCTTCTTTAAGTCGTTATGCCAGTTCTGCTTTTTTCCCTGTCGTCTCCAAATCGCGATCTTTTAACTCCCGACGCGTCTAGGTCACTTTTAAATCACACAGTCTTTTAGCCATTTTAATCACTATTTATTTACACTATCCCACTTCTGACACCAATGTAGCGTTTTTATTTTAAACAACAGTTAATTTGTTAATAATTTATTTGAACACTTATTTATTTTAAAACAATGCTATTCTAATTTATATATACAGGGTATACCAATAAAAACTCCCAGGCCGGATATTTTGGTAAGTAATAGAGATATTTTAATTCTGTAAAAGCCAGTTCACAGAGCACTAAGAGAGCTTCAGTTTAAGATATAAATTGATTTCAAATAGGTCAATATGTAGATGGCGCTGCGCTCAATAATTTTGTTTCGATGGGAGGATCTTTCTTGTGTAGCGCATCTTGTAAAAAATGCTTTTTTAAGCAGATTTTGTTCTATGAACTAATTCGATATATCTAGCCATTTTTGATATACAGAGTGGGTCACTTAAAACAGTTTCATCCTGTTTTTCAGCATTAATCATTGGATTTTAAGAAAATGCTAAAACAGGTCAATTTTTATTCCAAATTATAAACCTATTACAATACAGACATCTGTCATGTGTCAACCCCTTCCCTTGTACTTCTTCACACCTTAATTTTAAATAGGTAATGTACCATGTATGGCACATCATTAAAAAGGTAATTTAATGGGGGATTCAGAAATATTTTTGTACATTGCGTTACTTAAATTGTATCGCTCTCTAGCGGGATAAAAAACTACTACGTATTATAGAGTGTGATACTACAATGTGCAGTACATCATTAAAAAGGTAATTTTATGGGGAATTTAGAAATATGACTGTTCATTGTGGTACTTTTAATTGTACCGCCCTCTATCGGGATAAAAAACCACGTATTTTAAAGTGTGACACCTTATTTGAAAGCAAATTTAATTACTAATTCAATGTACCACATAACATTAATTAATAACATATTAATATAAATATTCATATTGCACTTGCAATAGTTTGAAAATTAGTCATGCATTATTTTAAACATTATTGCTAACTTTATTTTGTTGCAAGTGCAATATGGAAATATTTATATTAATGTTATGAGGTGCATTGAATCAGTAATTAAATTAGCTTTCAAATGAAGTGTCACACTTTATAATACGTTACAGATTTTTATCCCGATAGAGGGCGCTAAAATTAAAAGTATCGCAATAAATATTTCTGACTTCCCCATAAAATTACCTTTTTTATGATGTGCCGTACATGGTACATTCCTTATTTAAAATTAAGGGGTTGGACAAGTGGAAGGGAGGGGGTTGACATATGACAGATGTCTGTATTGTAAAAATGTGTTTTATTTGGAATAAAAATTGACCTGTTTTAGCATTTTCTAAAAATTCAATGATTAATGCCGAAAAACAGGATGAAACTGTTTTGGGTGACCCACTCTGTATATCAAAAATGGCTAGATTTATCGAATTAGTTCATAGAACAAAATTTGCTTAAAATGCATTTTTTACCAGATGCGCTACATAAGAAAGATCCTCCCATCGAAAAAAAATTATTGAGCGCAGCGCCATATACATATTGACCGATTTAAAATCAATTTGTATCTTAAACTCAAGCTCTCTTAGCGCTCTATAAACTAGCTCTTACATAATTAAAATATCTCTATTACCAAAATATCCGGCTTGGGAGTTTTTATTGGTACACCCTGTATATTTCGAATGCCTTTAAATTGTTCACTATTTATCTTCACAACTGTTTGTATACGACTGACTGTTCTTCTACCAATATTTATACACATTTAAAATTCTGGTGAAGGTCTAGAATGTTCTCGCCAAAACTAGTATCATTGTCCCGTTCGTTCTGGAATAGTAATCGAAAGCGCCTTCGCCATAGTCTTAAGGGGTTTAATTATGTATGATAATCGGACAAGTTGAGCCTCAAAGGCCAAATAAGACAGAGAGGGATTTGGAGATAGAGCATGACTGAATAACGAAATGGCTCGCATTTCAATATTTTTCTACCTTAAATTTTAGAATAATAAACTGGCAATGATATTGATTAGGTTTTGGCATCTCACCATCAATGTCGATATCTTCTGAATCATTTTCTAACAAGAAGAGCTTCTGGTCGAGTGCGGACTTTGCTTCAAATTTTTGTTCAAGAAGCTTTAGGTACCCTTGAACTTTAGTATTATCATGTTGTCCCAGCGGAAACTGATTCATGACGGCTTTATAAATACAGCGCCTTCATCAGCTTTTCGATACCATTAACACTGTGTCCTGTCACGGTCGCCATATTCAGCAATTAGTAATTATGATCTATAATTAGGAATTAGTATAATGCAGACCGACGTTTAATGGTAAAAATTTATAGGAATTTATAGGACACTGACAAAATATCTTATTTATTTTTCTTAAAAACAAACATACTACAATTATCATGGAAACAATAGCTTTGTTCCAACATCTCAAAAAACCGTAATATTACGGTCATCGTCATGCGCAGTAACTAAAAACCGTTCGACTTTGGGCTTTATTGATAGGTTTTTATTTACTGCGCATGACAATGACCGTAATATTACGGTTTTGTATGTGTGTTGTAACAAAGCTAATAAAAATACAAAAATAAAACAATATTTAACTTTTTTCACTCCTGGTGTGATTTCTTACCCAAAAATAGGACAAATAGCTCCTATTAACATGGGTCCGCAGATGCTTTGTTCAAAAAATACAAGGTGTTAATTTTTTTAATTTTTTTTAGGTTTTTCAAAATATTTCCGATACGGCTTTAACGATTAGAATGAAATTTTATTTGTACCATGTATCCAAAAAGCAAATATTTTAGAAACAAAAAGATGTAAATTGGTTTCACATAGACGCACGTGCGAAAGTGCGCTTTAAAAATGTTTAATAAAAAAAATGTACGTCACAGACTATTCACTTTTTGATAGCACATTTAGTTAGATATTTAAATTTCTATAATAAAAAGCACCATTTAATTTTGGCTTTAAGGGCTACAATTTTATCTGTTAAATTTCATGCTAAAAATAAAACCATAAAAAATCTAGTATGCTAGTGCCATGTTTATTGACTTGTTATAGATACTGCTAATTGTTTTCCAAATTTCCATTTATTTTTTTTAATAATTCTAAAATTGAGACACCCTACAGCTTTGAAACAAAGCACCTGCGGGCCCATGTTCATAGGAACTATTTTTTTTTGTAATGAATCACCCCACGAGCGATGTCACATGTTTTTTGAAACCCCCTGTATGTTTATTTGGGAATAGGTTTAGTATTAGTCTCATAATATTTCGCATTTATGCTTTATGGCTTTATCAATACATTTTTGTAAATGTCTTAAGGATAATAAACACTTTATAAATTCAGCATTCATGCTTTATGACTCGTCCAATACATTTTTATAAATGTCCCAGGGAAAATAAACACTTTTTAAATTTTAGTTATTTTATTTTTATTTAAGAAAGAACATTAAAAAAACACATTTTTTAATCAGGCACATCTTTTTTTTTTTTCATTTCGTATTTAAAAAGATATATCACTAAGTATTTACTGCATTTTATAAATAACAAAATTACTACAACCACTTTGAACAACCCAATAAATTCTGAATCCGGACCTACTCAAGGCGTCATCTTGTTACCACCCTAATATCAGTCTAGTAGTACCACATTATTTTGAGTATTTGTATGGTATTTTATCTCCTCTCCATACTAACTCGATGGTCTTAAAACACTCAACTCATTGATATTAAATAGTGAAAGATTGTATATGCAAGTGTGCAATAACAACTGACAATAATTGTCGATTCACTAAACATTTTAACTACCAGAGTCAGACAAAATTTCTCGATCGTTCTGAGTAACTCTCATCGATCGGCTGATTAGTGATGACATGACTTCATCAAATTAGTAATTAATGTGAGATACGGTTGTAGTTGAAGACTGTAGTTTAGTTTTTAATTTTACAGTAACTGTTTACATATTTTATTTAAATTAAAAATACCTAACCTTATATTCTGACATTCCAATAAACCTGTAACGGGCTCTGCTCTGTCTACTTTCCCGTTTGAAAAGAATATTTACACTTACCAGTGATTTTGATTTCGAATATTTTATTTGTTTATGCACAAGAAAAAAATCTGTACTTTTTCTTATAAACATCAGAGAAGATAAATACCCTTTTGTATTTGTTAAGGTTAAAATTAAAATAAAAAAAAAACAAAATAAACTGTAAAACTATATTTACAAATATAACAATTTAGTAAACGTCTTCAACTGAACGGTCTTCTTCGTTTAGTGTAGTTCTGAATTAGTTTGCGTTTGTATTTCTTTCAAGTCCTAAAAAAATAAAAAACAGAACGAAAATAAAAAATATAACTAAGTATTTTTACGTAATAAAATAAAATACAAGAAAAAAAATAAGGTTAAAATTTTTTTTCATAATTTAATACTCATAATTAACAATAACAAAATCGCAAAAAGGAATACAAAAATCAACTCCAATTCAATTTTATTTAGAGATGACAATTTTCCACTTTCGAATAAATTTAATAAAGTTCTTAATTGTTTTAGGATCAAAGTTCCATATCTAATTTGTGGTTCGAACGCAGCTCTCGAGTTCATAGAGGGAAACTGTCTGGTATTTGGATGACTAAAATTACACAAGAGTTTGATGTGAAATGTATGGACTAAAACCTATGACATCGATTTGAGTTGAACTGAGCAAAACAATGCCACGGTATTCGAAGCGGAAATAATGCAGCACGCGTCGTTGTAATTGGAGAACTAATTAATCAGGAAAAAGCTTGTTGCACGGATGTTATTTTTAAAGTAAATTATAAGCAGGTTTCCTGCAGGCTGACTTAAATCATAGCAATTTTTATTTGAAATATTTTTTTCAATGATCTCATAACTGAAATAAGGAGAATGGATTTGACAGATTAGAAAACGTTTTTGAGTTTGAGCAGCAGTCCCAACAGGAACGTATTTGCTATAAAAAAAAATGGGAAAATGTTACTAAATTGCTTATCGCGCTAATGTCGAGGTCAAGCCAACTTGGTACAGGTAAAACGGCGATCCTGACATTATTTGACAGCTTTTTCGGTCTACAGCGATAAAATTTTAAAAATGGGGAAAAATTTAATATTGTGACTGGTAATAATGGTCCAAAAAAGTTTAAAAAACGAAAAAGCTCATTTTTATTTTCTTAATCAAGCGATAATATAAAAGAAATATTCAGTTTTTATTACAAATGAAGTTCCCAATAAAATGTCCCACCAAAATTTTCATTACGATGTTTCTTATTTCCAGGACCCACCTTCCACATGATTTTTTTTTAATATGATTTTTATTTGAATAAGGATAATTTCCTGGCCGTAGCAGAATTTTATATAAATAAACGAAATACTTTTCAAATTGATTTGTTGATTTACCTATGTTTTATGTTGGAACACAGATTTAAGAATGAGTTGTGGGGGATGTGGTGTACATACTGGGTAATTAAGAAATAAAACATGATTTTGTATTTCAATTTTGTTGAAGGGGATTATATTAATATAATCCCTGCCTTTAATAAATATTCTTCAAACGCTTTCGACGTATTAAGCCACCATCATGATTCTATAAACAAAAATTAAGCAAGTCAAGAACAAGACAAAATGAACATTAATAAATTCACTCGTTACAAACAAATAAGAATAAATTAAAAGATGAATATCCACTGTAAATACCAACATAATATTCATCAACATTAGAGGTGATTGACAATGCAGAAACCAATCTTTAGAAATATTTTCAGTGTGTTTGGTAATTAGCTATTTTTACTAGATTTTATTATACCACGTATGTTATTATATGTACTCTTTATGATATACAGTATATCCCAACAATACTCATTATCCCAATAACAAATTATTCTTGACACAAAATTTTCATAACTATTTTATCTGTCTAATACAGGGGTAACATGTTTTGACAGTATTTATCGACGATATTCAGTTTCAATATACGAAGAGCATAATAATACGTTTACGAGACCCTTTATACTACCCGATTCAGCACTCTGGATTTCAGAAGCGCGAACCGAACAAGAACAGACGTGCATGCGAAAGTCATTAGAGCCTACAATTGGACTAATTGAAACCCATCGCATAATTAGTCTTCAAGTAAAGTCCGAACTCAAATCGACCGGTTGAATAAAACAAAATCAGATATACGGACTGAAAACACCGTACGTCTAAGTATAGCTCGCGTTTCGTGAGATAAAGGTGATTAATTCCAAACATACGCGTCGTTAATATTACATTTCAAGGCGTGAAATCCATTTCATTTGTTCCGATGTCTGAAACAGCAGCGATTCCGTATAACTGGCGAAAAATAGTTTTCTGCAATTTAAAACTCGCTTGAGATTAGTTTAAAGAAAGTAGATTTACGGTTCGATGTATTAATATTGGTCAAGGATATGG
Organism: Psylliodes chrysocephalus; assembly: GCA_927349885.1. NCBI lineage: Eukaryota > Metazoa > Arthropoda > Insecta > Coleoptera > Chrysomelidae > Psylliodes > Psylliodes chrysocephalus. The sequence continues at coordinate 37,574,037 of OV651818.1, forward strand.
AAGCATTCGAAGAATAATTCGCTCGAAAATTTAACATGGCGCAGTTCGAGTTAATCCTATTAAGATGATGGAGCTCAAGATGAAAGTCAAGCTCAAGTTTACGTTCTATTTCGATTATCCACTGAAGTAATTCGGATTTGCTGTTAAAAAAAATGGTGTTCAGGATTTTTTCGTACATATCTTCGATCATAGAGGGCCATTTATTATGAAATGCTATATGTTATATAGATAAATAGGGGACAAAGAAGTTGTTCTAAATAATCTAAATTTAATAATAATAATAAAATAAGTTTGTATTGACTGTTAATTACAAAGAAAGAAAACACACAATAATTATTGTACAATAATAATTACAGTTAAAAGGCAGACTTCAGATTTCTTGAGAAGATTCTATCAAATCTTCCGTAGAATCTGCTCTTCCACTCAACCTTGGAAAATAAAATATAAGTCAATAATCATTAAAGAGAAGGAATGTTAACAAAATCAGCTTGGAAAATAATATGGATATGTTTCTTAGTCAGTAATCAATTATTAATTGTTACATAAAGTTCAAATTTAAATTGAATACTTAGGTACACTTGGAGAAGGAAACGCCGGAAAGCTACTTCCTAGTCTATGGATTCTACTACAAAGGAGCAAACTAGACAAAGTACTCTGAACAACGATCAAAGGATATCCACAACAGATCTGAAAAGGTCGAAGTGGGAGAGACTATATGGCTCACAGTCCTAACGAAATTTAATCTGATCTAGGAAAGGATTATTTTCTTTTATAATTAGAAATAGGTAGAATTTTAAGTTAGGATGAGATGGGATTATAGGTTTTAGGTTAGGCATATTGTAAGAAAAACTGGATTGGAACAGCGTTGTGTTATGTTTCTGGATTGATATGTTGTTCTTAAATCCAACATTTATGTTTTGAACCTCGGGCTCTTTTTTATTTTTTTTTTTTTTTTTCGTTTAGGTAAGTAGGCTTTTTTTTGTGAGTATAATTTTTTTAAAGAGTTAAGAGGCATGTAGTATTCTTCGATTATTTAAATTCAACCCGTCAAGTTTCGCAATGTATAGTGAAGTAGGGCTACGACGTCTTATTCCGAAAATTAGTCGTACACGTGCATTTTGAATATGTTGAAGACGATTTTTATCAAATTGTCACAAAGCAGGTACATAAAATACATCGCTGTAATTTAGTTATGAAAGAGCTAAACTGTCACAAAGTAACATATTTGTGTAAGTTTTAGATAAGCAAAAGCGTTTTTTACAACAAAAGATGTATTCTGAGAAAATGTGAGTCATCAATATATATATTTAATTTTTTTTTTTCACGGTACGAAAAAAACAATTAGTTCATTATTAATTTAAACAGTTATATAATTAACAAGAAAAATATTTCAAACTCAAATGTGATCAAGACGTAAAATATAAATAAAACTAAAGCCAATATCACATAAATTATGAGCGACCGTCTTCCTTCAGAAAACAACTACTCCTTTGGCTAATACCGCAACAGGTATTGAATTATATCCAAAGGAAAGACGGGCAGAGATAGAAAATTAAATTTCAACACTCTATCTACCTTTGATTTTGCTCATTAAGGAGAACATCATTCTCCCACCGGTTTCGTCCTCATATAAAGCTCTATATAATTAAGTTTACGTTTTGTTGCAGAAAATTATGTCAAAAGTTAGGTTAAACAGTTAAAATAGTGGCATTTTAATAATATAAATTTAAATTGCAAATGAAATATTCTTTTCCGTATATAATTTTTGTTAAATTACTCATATTATAAAAAGTAAGTTACTTTAATGATTCAGTAATAAAACATCGAAATTCATACATTTGGATTCTTCACCGGAAACTATTTTTAATATTAGAGATTTTATTAATTCTTATTATTATTTACAATACCAATCCCGAATCCTTCAATGCGGATTATATTATTTTAAATATTAGAGATTTTAATAATTGATCATTATGTCTATTCTTGTTATTTACCATAATATCAATGCATACTTAATGTAAATATATTATTTACGTATCTGAAGTAGGGACTCCCGCTGAAATCAGGAATAACAATCTGAAAACGTGGATAAAGCATTCCATTTTTTGATAAAAACCAGTGTGTTGTTGACGGTTTCAAGCCTCGTGTCTTGACTTTAAGAAAAAAAGAAGCAAAAACGAACAATTCTCTCGGGACACAGATCGCAAAAATAAAATTTCAGTTCTGGTTTTACTTTGATTTTCTATATAATACGAGGGAGCAACTAGGAGCATCACGTATATCTTTTGAATGCGACGAAGGCGCCACTATTCCAAATTATTTATGATCAAAGATTTTTGCACTGATTTCAATCAATCATTTTTAGATATGTTCTTACAAACATTTTTGGTAAGAAAAAAAACAAAAGGAGACAGGACCGGACTTACAAGGTATTTTACAAAACGGTAAATTAGCAATGAAATATTTTTAACGTTTTTTTTTATTCTAAAATACTCGTAAAAACATGTATAACGAAGTCAGGATTCTGGATAGCCGATGAAGGGTTAAATTACAAAGAGGATTTTTTTTAATAACTTCAACATTTTATCGGTTCTATTGAAATTCGATCAGTATACAAAGTATGTCGGTTACGATTGATACAAAAGTACGTAAGCTTTTTTATCTCTAACAAAGAGAGATGCTAACTATCCTATAATGTAATTTACTTTATACTACGTCCAACTTATAGACAAGTAATGTAAATAAAGTGTCCATCGCGTGAGAGAAAGTGAGCAGTCTTAATTTGTAACCAGGTGTCAATAATTAAGGATACACTTTTGTACGACATTATAGTTTTCTGTTATTGTTTGATGTTTCGTTTGTTTATAGGATTTTCTTATGCAAGGTGGCCCAACGAAAACTTGACATGAGGGTTTTGGGTATTACTATCATGGATGTTAATAAACTCCAGAGCTGGGTAATTCCTAGTTAAAAAGTAATTAATAATTGCACTTACTTTTTTTCATGTAATTTGCAATTGTATTTAAGTACTTTTTTAAGTAATTTGGAATTGTAATTGCAGCAAAATATGTGGAGGAATTGTACTTTGTACTTATATTAATTTATATTATTTAAATTCTCTAAATACAATTACTTGTCATATGTACGATTACTTTTCCAACTTTTCCAATTACTTTTCCAATTACTTTTCCAATTACTTTTCCAATTACTTTTCCAATTACTTTTCCAATTACTTTTCCAATTACTTTTCCAATTACTTTTCCAATTACTTTTCCAATTACTTTTCCAATTAATTTTCCAATTACTTTTCCAATTACAATTACTTTTCCAATTACAATTACTTTTTTAATTACAATTAAATTTATAAGTACAATTACATTTTTTAATTACAATTACTTTTAAATGCGTGTTTATAAGATGCACGTGTTATAAAAACAAGAAATTTCCCATTCGAACCGGTCACTAGAGCTCGGACTCGCATCCATATCATTTGTTTGAATGCATTTGAGGAAAACGTTGTCCCTTGAAGCAGTGAAAGTGTTCAACCCAAAATAATAACAGTAAGGGGTAGATACAAATCCTTATTTTTAAGACGTATTTTATATTTATGTTATTATAAACATAATTTATGTTGCATAAACATTAAACTAAGAAAATATAGTATGAAGTGGTGCAAATAGCAGTTTTTATAGGACAAATACTAAAAACTACTTATTGCGTAGGTATTTCTAGTTATTATTCTAGTTTTCTACATTGAAATAAAGGATTAGCTATTTTAATAAACGTATTCTAAGTTACTTTAGCGCTACAAGTATTTGAATTTAACGTAGAAAATGCAATAAATTAATTAAATTAATAGCACTTGTAACGGAATATAAAGATATTTTGTTATAAGAAATTATTTGATGGTGTAGATCTATAACCAAATTTGAGTAAAATGTGTCTCATATTTGTTTGTACGAACGAGATTCAAAACGATACATTTTAGATTATTCAATATAAATATTATGTACAGGGTGATTCATTAAGGGTGGCGACCAGCCGTATTTCAGAATATCTTGAAGTACAATTTTTTTGAAAGGAACGCAAAAACAGGTCGATTTTTATTTCAAGAGGGACACCTTTCTATAATATCCTTAACTGTCATATATCATTCCTCTCCCCTACGTCAATCTAACCAATACAATTTAAATAGGGAAAGTACCAAGTATGACACATCGTCAGAAAGGTTATTTTATGGGGAATTAAGCAATATGACTGTTCATTGCGTTTCTATTAATTTTAGCGCCCTCTAGCGGGATAAAAAATTAATCTGTACAGCCAATAAAAATTTTATAGGGGTTTTTAACCTCTAAAACCCCCAAACTTTTCTATGCGTTATGTTATGTTATGTTGAGAATGGGGTGTTAATACACTGCGACCTAAAAGATCTATTGTGCCCCCTTCTGTCGCCACTGCACTAAGGAAATGTCTCAATGCCTATAGCGACCCTACCAATCCTATTTTCTCAAGGAAGTGTAGGATTTGAAGTGGCTTCAAGTTAGGTAAATTTCCCTCTTCTATTTGATATCCTCCTAGATATAGTGCTCTTGGATTCTGAAGTGCTTAACATTCAGTTAGGATGTGAATAGAGGTTTCGTCCTCCTCCTCACAGAATCTGCACTCACTATCTTCTACTACTCTCAGTTAACTTAGGTGTCCTTTTAGTCGGCAATGCCCGGCAAGGATCCCTGTTACAATACGTAGCCTGTTCTTGCTCAGGCAGATGCAGGCTTCCGATCTTTTCTGGTTATATTCACCCAGAAGTATCTTGGCCTCTCTCATCCCCAAGAGATTGTTCCAATTATCAGTTCTTCTACTACCCAATTCTTTTTTAATCTCTCCTAATATTATGTTACTGCTGATACCGCAGAATGGCTCAGGTCCTACAAAGGGTGTTTGAGCCCCTTTCCTTGCAAGACTATCTGCAATCCCGTTACCCTGTACCCCGTTATGTCCCGGGACCCAAGTGAGAGTAACTCTATTTTTCTCGCCTAGCTGCTCATTCAATTGTTCTAGGCATCTCCAGACCATTTTTGAGCTGATTACGTAAGAACTCAGCGCTTTGATGGCTGCTTGACTATCGGACATGATGATAATCTCTTGTCTATGATAGTTTCTCTCGATGTTAAACTGGATACACTTCTCTATGGCGTGAATTTTCGCCTGGAAGATGTCTGGGTATTTTCCCAAGCTTTCGGAGTGCTTGGTTCTCGGCACATACACTCCTATTCCAGTTCCTTCTATGGTTTTGGAACCGTCCGTATACCACTGAATAGCACGTCTTTCGGTTGCAAGCGCGATGGATTCTTGGCTCCATTCTTTCTTGCAGCCCAGCTCTGTGGTTTTGAAGTTTTTCACAAAACTGTACTTCTTTTGCATTTCATCCTGGGGCATGTCCCAGGTATCTTTAGTCCTGAAGCAAGTAGACTTTCGTCTGATTACTCCGTTCCTGGTCATTCTATATCGTGTCCTTTTTGCCACATTCTCTATCATCAAATGTAGAGGGGTGAGGTTTAAGATCACCTCCATTGCGGCCGTAGGACAGGTTCTCATTGCACCAGTAATGCAAACACAGGCTAGTCTTTGTACTATTGAGATATTAGCTCTCGTAGTAACTAAACTAGTTCTGTTACTCCAGGCTATAGCCCCGTAAGTGATGATTGGTCTCACTATTGCAGTATACGAGTACATCCATCGCAGTATGTTTGGGTTACATCCCCATCGTTTATCTGCAATGTTTCTGCATACCATTAGGGATTTTGTGGCCTTATTTACTATTTCTTTCTCATGTGTGTTCCAGAGAAGTTTGTTGTCCAGGGTTAGGCCTAGATAATTGACTTCATTTTTCCATTCTATATCTATCCCGTCTAATTTAACGGTTTTGAGATTAAGTTTTCTTTCCCTTGAAAAAGCTACTAGTGTTGTTTTTGTAGGGTTTATACTAAGTCCCACTTCACGGTACCATCTTTTGGTATGTTCTAGTCCTCGTTGGACTATATCACACAGGATATTACTAAACTTGCCACTAGCAAATATGACTATGTCGTCGGCATAACCTTGACAGGGTATGCCGAGGTCAGTCAATCTGCATAGAAGTTCGTCTACGATTAGGCTCCACATTAGTGGGGATAGAACTCCTCCTTGTGGACATCATCTGGTTGTGCAGATAAGGATAGTGTCCTGCCCTATCTGTGTCTCTGCAGCAGGCAGATTCCCATTGACAATTCGATATCGAAATACTCGTTTGGTGAATTCCGATTTGCGGGAAATCATATTCGCATCGACTAAAACGATTGCGAGTCACTCGCCAGTTCTATAGTGCCGAATTGCTCGATTCCGGTAGATTATTGAGGTTATAGCACGTGGTTGTAGCCTTGTAGCGGTTGTGATTTCTAGTTGAAATTTGAACAGTTTAAAGCATCGTCACTGTTAATTATTCTGTGTCATTGATGTAAGAAGTTTTTGAGAATTTTAAGAATATAAATAAAAGGTCTGCCTTAAAAAATAATAAAATAAGTACCTAATTAACTGTTAAATTGAAACAAAACAGCACAAAACTATTATAGGTAATTATAGTGGGTTTATGCACGAATTTAATTTAACGTAATTTAAGAATTAAGCACTGCTATCGGCTGTGATCACCTGATCAGGAATACAGACTTTTATTCGCTGCTCTTGCGTTAAATTAAATTGTGTGCATAACCATTCCTTTAGAAAGACAATGTCAGTTTGGATGGCATTGTTTACAATTAACCCATTCCTGGCCATGTTCCAAAAATGGAAGAGTAACTAATTTAGACCCAAATTCAAATATGTTTTTAGTACCCTTTAATAATTTCCAGCTGTTTAGTTGATGGCTCTAAATTGTTACCTGCGTAGTGCATGTTTGTTTTCATCGGATTATTAGTCACCATATACAAACAGGCAAATGACTACACTATGTTATTGCAAGTATTAATTTTGATATTTATTATTTAGTTATTTTAAAAAGTTTGGTTAGTTTTAGGAATTATACTGACCTCCATTTTAAGATATGTTCCGATATTGGATTTGGATTTTTAAGAGTAGCGAATTGGAATTTTTGTTCATAGATAAAATGGGTTCAAAAGCATTTTATGGGAAAAAGAGATATATGTATAGTTTTAATCGTTTATTGAATAAGATTAATGAATAAATCTTTGTCTCAGCTGACATTCACGTCATACCCCCCTGCAGACGACTCTGAAGGAGACGAAGATGAGGTTGACTTTGTAAATAAGAAGTGCGTCCATCTGTCATATCACAAAATGGTGTTTATGTCCTCAACTTTATTCTATCTCTATGATAGAAAATGTTGATGTTGACGAGTCGATGATTTCCTATTACACTCAACTCAGCGGTAAACAATTAGATACGGATTTAAATTTTGATCGATCAACGGTTCAAATGGATATTTGATAAGTACAGAGCTTTACCAGAAAAAAGGAATGCATCTTGAAAATTCATATCTTGATCTTGAAAGATCAATAGTAAGCTCATTTACTGACAATTTTAAACATTTTAATCCAGAATGTCATTACAATCTTTTTGTTGATAAGTTTTTTACTGGTTTGCCCCTGCTTAGAAAAATGACTAAACTTGGGTATGGTTGGACGCGTACACTACTGAGTTCCAGAAATGTATTAACTAGAATTGTGCGTACAATTTGAATATTTCACAATATCTACAAACTCTCAATCGAAAACGATGTAAGTTTTTAAACAATCCACTTTTGGTTGTGTTCTGTATCGTGTCAACATGCATCCTTTTGACTATTTTAAAGATTTTATGACCAACAGAAATAATAATATATGTTAAAATGAATAAATGACTTTGTTTGATATTGTTTGGTTTTCAAAATTTCTACACTTTCAAGTGGTCATATTCCAATAATAGAACTTTTCTCTCCACTCTGTATAAAATTTTATAGGTAAGATAAAATTATTTTACAATTTTTCCTAGACTTTGAGCAGTAATATCCTTCAGAAAACTAACTTTATTTAGTAAAGAAAAATGTGGCCATTAATGGGTTAAAACACGTATTGCGCATGCTTGCTACGAATACTACGGGTTTCGAAATCGATCAAAACGCAGGGCAATTCGATAGCGAATAGGAATAGCAAATTTCTCGATTTCGTATTTGGTTGCGAGTATCGAAAGCCATTCGATTTCGCATTTCGCACTGATTTGGAATCTCACTGCAGTTCTCGTAGATAACAGCTGAGCCATCCATCTGGATGTGATGCTATCTACTCCTCTGTATGCAAGTGCTCTTTTTACAGATTCGTGTGGCGTGTTGTCAAAAGCTCCTTCTATGTCTAGGAAGGCACACACGACCGTTTCTTTGTTTGTCAGTGCATCCTGGATTACAACAGTCAACTGTACCACGGCAGTTTCTGTAGATCTTCCTGCTCGGTACGCGTGTTGGCTGTGGTGGAGTGGCACCCTCTCCAGGACTTCTGTTCTGATATAATTATCAACAGCCTTATCCATTTTTTTTAATACAAAGGATGTGAGGCTGATTGGACGAAAAGATTTAGGATGTGTGGTATCCTTTTTCCCTACTTTTGGAATAAAGGTGACTCTGGCCCTTCTCCATGCTTCTGGTATATATCCCAGCTCCAGACTGCTCCGGGATAGCCGGATTATGTGTGGTAGTAATTCCTCCTGTGCCTGCTGAAGCAGGGCAGGAAATATTCCATCCACACCTGGAGACTTAAACGGTTCATAAGTGTTTACGGCCCACCTTAACCGATTTCTGCTGCATATGTGCTTGGCCACTACAGCGGCCTCTCTTGGGGGACTGCTTACCTTAGTTGTGTCCCTTATTAGAAAAGGTGTGCTTCCAGGAAAGTGAGTTTCGAGTAAGAGGCGAGCTCTTTCCTCCTCACTCTCCGTGAAGCTTCCATTTGGTTTCTTTAATGCCATAACTGTATCAACTCTCCCTTTTGCCAGGGCCCTGTGCAGTTTCGCTGCCGCAGGTATAGAGTTAATATCCTCGCAGAATTTTCTAAAGCTGTTACGTTTAGCTTTCCTGATTTCTTTGTTATAGGTAGTAAGCGCCTCGGTGTAGCTCTGCCAATCTCCGCTGTGCTTGGTCCCATTTATAGAACTTCCGCGCTTCGGATCGTAAGTTTGACAGATGACGGTTCCACCAAGGAGCATCCCTACTAGTTCTATTTCTTTGATTCATATGCCTCAAGTATTGCCCCATTTAGTTCTTCGAGATCGCTTTCCAGAGCAAGTGGGTGCTCCGGCCCCTTTTTTGTCTGGATACGTGCTAAATTTTGTTTTAGAATGGTGTATTTGTCCCAGTCTGTTTTTCTAGGATTCCTTCTGAGGATCGTCTCAAGAATGTCGCTCTCTAACGTAAACACAATTATCTTGTGATCAGATAGAGATGGTTCACTCGATACCCTCCAGTTTTTAACTAGATCTTTAATGCTCGGTGTGCTTAATGTGATGTCTAATACCTCACTTCTTGCCCTTGTTACAAATGTTGGAGTATTCCCAATATTTTGCACAATAAGGTTCTTATTAAAAATATATTCTAAAAGTTGCTCACCTCTTTGATTGGTGTCGTTGCTTCCCCATACAGTGCTGTGCGCGTTGGCGTCGCATCCAAGAAGTCATGGCAGATGTCTTCTCTGGCAGTACTTCACTAGCCTCGATACTTCCGGGGGTGGTACATGCCCATCTCCGGCGAAGTAACTAGAAGCTATTACTATGTCTTGCCGCCTCATCCCTAATTCCAGGTATGCTCGAATTGGAACGAGATCACGCGTCATGAATTCTGAAAGACAAGAATATTTAATATTACTTCTTACCATTATGCATGTTCTGGGTACTTCATCACTAGTGTGATAAATTACCCTTGCATCCTTACATGCAAGTCCTCTTACCTGGTTTCCATAGACCCACGGTTCCTGGATCAGTACGATCCCTAATTGATCTTTAGTGAATGTCCTGGAGATCACAGCCAATGCTCCTTTGGCGTGAAGGACATTCACTTGGGCGATGACAATGCCCGCCATTTTACTCTCCTTTAATGGGGGTGTTATCCCCATGCGTTACAATTAAATTAGTATTATGACATCATTGGTTTTAATATATAATTTTTTAATATTTTTGCCTCTTAGCACTTTTTCAAAAAGCCAGTTGTAATTGAGATGCAGTCTCTTTTTCATTATCCTTCAAAAATTTTGAGTAACAAAAAGTAAGTATTCTGAGTATTTGCAGGTATAAAAAATATGTATAAGTATGTATAAATGTTCAAGATAGCCTCCATTTTCCTGAATACACATTCGGTACCCTGTACAAATATTCGGAAATTAGTCGATTCATCTTTGGTCTACACATGCGGTTTTATTTATACACAGGAATACACCCAACCATGATTAAAAAAAAATTGTGATATTGGTGGAGGACTAGATGTCTGCGCCATTATTCAGAAATAGATACTCAAGCAGGGTAAATTTGGTCCCCAACTTTTAAAAAATTTGCATTTTATACGAGTAAGCAACCAAGTTTACAGCTGTTTGTGAAATGACGCTATTTGTGAAATGACTTCTGAGGATGTGTCTAATACAATTGCTTCGCAATTTTTTCCCCCTCTGTAAAATATTTATATATTTTATAATCGAAAATGATCCGCCCAAATAGAAAACAGTCTTTATCAGAGGCAGAACTTGAAGAAATGGCTTCAAGAATTGGTGATTTTTCGGAATTCGCAGAGGAATTGAGCGCTGTATCAAAATACTCAGTTTTCCATTAGAGTATTATATTGATTTAATTATTATTGTTATTGTTATTCTAAAGTTAATAGTTTTGATTCCTCGATTCCTCGAGCTTCGAATTAAAAAAAAAGGTGATTCTGATGACCTCGCTTTTAGGTATTCACGTTGATTTGCGAGGGTAAAAGGGTAAAATACGGGGTATCCTTGTGTATAAAAACCGTATGTGCAGATCATAAATCATAGTGTTTGGGATAAATTTTTGCCAGATCGATACGGTGATCGGTGTGCTTTGACTATAGCCTGTAGCATATATCATTCGATTGCGGTTTTGTAGATTATTAGTTTTTGTTAATTCGCCAGCGCGCGTTTCCATTATACATGAAAGACATGGATGTAGTTTATAAGTTAATAAACTTAAATATATTTTTTAAATACGCGTATGAGTAAAAGTTTGCTGCTAAAAACGACCGCAGTATAGAATTAATGTATAAAAAGTAGGTAAACAAAAGCTGTAAAATAATAATTGCTTTGGGGGAGAAGGCAGAATATTGTAAAACACCCAATGTCTCTAACCACCAGCCGCCACTGAATAGAAATATTTTTTTCCAACTTATAAACGACTAGCTATTGCCCGCGGCTTTGCTCGCAACTTTGCTCGCATATAGTCGTGTTATTAATATAAAAAAATACATGACTTCCTTTTTTATTAATTTTTATTAGTTTTATTGATTTTCATTCATTTTTTTTTCATTTTTTTTTATATTTACTCATTTTTTTTTATTTTTACTCATTTGTATTCATTTTTATTAATTTTCATTAATTTTTATTAATTTTGATTAATTTTTATTAATTTTTATTAATTTTTATTAATTTTTATTAATTTTTATTAATTTCTATTAATTTCTATTAATTTTTATTAATTTTTATTAATTTTTATTAATTTTTATTAATTTTTATTAATTTTTATTAATTTTTATTAATTTTTATTAATTTTTATTAATTTTTATTAATTTTTATTAATTTTTATTAATTTTTATTAATTTTTATTAATTTTTATTAATTTTTATTAATTTTTATTAATTTTTATTAATTTTTATTAATTTTTATTAATTTTTATTAATTTTTATTAATTTTTATTAATTTTTATTAATTTTTATTAATTTTTATTAATTTTTATTAATTTTTATTAATTTTTATTAATTTTTATTAATTTTTATTAATTTTTATTAATTTTTATTAATTTTTATTAATTTTTATTAATTTTTATTAATTTTTATTAATTTTTATTAATTTTTATTAATTTTTATTAATTTTTATTAATTTTTATTAATTTTTATTAATTTTTATTAATTTTTATTAATTTTTATTAATTTTTATTAATTTTTATTAATTTTTATTAATTTTTATTAATTTTTATTAATTTTTATTAATTTTTATTAATTTTTATTAATTTTTATTAATTTTGATTAATTTTTATTAATTTTTATTATTTTTTTTTATTTATATTAATTTTTATTAATTTTTATTAATTTTTATTAATTTTTATTAATTTTTATTAATTTTTATTAATTTTTATTAATTTTTATTAATTTTTATTAATTTTTATTAATTTTTATTAATTTTTATTAATTTTTATTAATTTTTATTAATTTTTATTAATTTTTATTAATTTTTATTAATTTTTATTAATTTTTATTAATTTTTATTAATTTTTATTAATTTTTATTAATTTTTATTAATTTTTATTAATTTTTATTAATTTTTATTAATTTTTATTAATTTTTATTAATTTTTATTAATTTTTATTAATTTTTATTAATTTTTATTAATTTTTATTAATTTTTATTAATTTTTATTAATTTTTATTAATTTTTATTAATTTTTATTAATTTTTATTAATTTTTATTAATTTTTATTAATTTTTATTAATTTTTATTAATTTTTATTAATTTTTATTAATTTTTATTAATTTTTATTAATTTTTATTAATTTTTATTAATTTTTATTAATTTTTATTAATTTTTATTAATTTTTATTAATTTTTATTAATTTTTATTAATTTTTATTAATTTTTATTAATTTTTATTAATTTTTATTAATTTTTATTAATTTTTATTAATTTATATTAATTTATATTAATTTTTATTAAATTTTATTATTTTTTATTAATTTTTATTAATTTTTATTAATTTTTATTAATTTTTATTAATTTTTATTAATTTTTATTAATTTTTATTAATTTTTATTAATTTTTATTAATTTTTATTAATTTTTATTAATTTTTATTAATTTTTATTAATTTTTATTAATTTTTATTAATTTTTATTAATTTTTATTAATTTTTATTAATTTTTATTAATTTTTATTAATTTTTATTAATTTGTATTAATTTATGTTAATTTTTATTAGTTTTAAAAAATTTTTATTAATTTTTAATAATTAATTTTTAATAATTAATTTTTAATAATTTTTAATAATTTTTAATAATTTTTAATAATTTTTAATAATTTTTAATAATTTTTAATAATTTTTAATAATTTTTAATAATTTTTAATAATTTTTAATAATTTTTAATAATTTTTAATAATTTTTAATAATTTTTAATAATTTTTAATAATTTTTAATAATTTTTAATAATTTTTAATAATTTTTAATAATTTTTAATAATTTTTAATAATTTTTAATAATTTTTAATAATTTTTAATAATTTTTAATAATTTTTAATAATTTTTAATAATTTTTAATAATTTTTAATAATTTTTAATAATTTTTAATAATTTTTAATAATTTTTAATAATTTTTAATAATTTTTAATAATTTTTAATAATTTTTAATAATTTTTAATAATTTTTAATAATTTTTAATAATTTTTAATAATTTTTAATAATTTTTAATAATTTTTAATAATTTTTAATAATTTTTAATAATTTTTAATAATTTTTAATAATTTTTAATAATTTTTAATAATTTTTAATAATTTTTAATAATTTTTAATAATTTTTAATAATTTTTAATAATTTTTAATAATTTTTAATAATTTTTAATAATTTTTAATAATTTTTAATAATTTTTAATAATTTTTAATAATTTTTAATAATTTTTAATAATTTTTTATAATTTTTTATAATTTTTTATAATTTTTAATAATTTTTTATAATTTTTAATAATTTTTAATAATTTTTAATAATTTTTTATTAATTTTTATTAATTTTGACCCCCGTTTCCCCCCTTAAAATGTGAAAATCCAAAAACCATGAAACACTTTATTATTTATTTATGATGAGAACCTACAATTTCAATTTTCAAGTTCCTACCTTTAAAAAATCGATATTTCCAAATAAACTTTCACCCCCCGTTTCCCCCCCTTAAAATGTGAAAATCCAAAAACCCTAAAATACGTTATTATTAATTTGTACTCATTAGCTGCAATTCCGATTTTCATGTTTCTAACTTCAAGGAAAACAAAAAAGTTATGCTCTTATAAAAACTTTTACCCCGGTTTTCCCCCCTCAAGATGTAAAAATATAAAAACCCTAAAATACATTATTATTAATTTGTATTCAGTAGCGTCAATTCCAATTTTCATGTTTTTAACTTTAAAGAGAACCAAAAACATGGATACTCCCAAATAAATTTTCACCCCCCATTTCCCCCCCTAAAATGGGAAAAATCCAAAAACCCTGAAACACGTCATTAATAATTTGTAGCCAGTAGCTGCAATTCCAATTTTCATGTTTCTAACTTCATAGAGAACAAAAAAAATCGATAGTCCCTTACAAACTTTCACCCCCCGTTTTCCCCCCTTAAAATGTAAAAAATCCAAAAACCCTGAAACACGTCATTTTTTATTTTTGCTCAGCAGCTGGAATTTAAATTTTCATGTTTCTAACTTTAAAGAACAAAGAGTTTCATTAAAAGCTCCCTCCCCCCATTTCCTCCCATTTCCCCTCTTTATAGTTAAAATTTCCTAAAATCCTTTCTTAGCGGATGTTTACGTTATAAAATAAACCTATGTTCCAAATTTCAGCTTTCTAGGCCTAGTAGTTTTGACTGTACGCTGATAGGTCAGTCAGTCAGTCAGTCAGGACAAACAATTTTATATATATAGAAGATTATAAAGTGTCGCCAAGCTTTAGTGAAAGAGGACAGTGAGTACCATCCGGCTTTAGAAATATACGTTGAGATGAATAAAGTTGTAGGTAAAAAATGCTGTGACAATAGGGATTTAAGTAGCAAGTTCAATTTTAAAAAAGCCAATTTTGAATTATTAGTAGAAAAACTCAGGGAAGCTAACTGGGGTAATGTCTTAGCTCAAAAAGATGTAAATAGGGCAACAGAATTTTTTTTATGAAACATTAAATAATATTTTTGATATATGTGTTGTCAAATTTAAAAAAAGAAGACCTAGAAGGTCGGAGCTAAAACAATTGCTTGGTGAAAAAGAGAAATTCAGAAAACTAAAGATGGTATCAAATTAATATGCAACTAGATACATAGAGATTAGAAAGAGAATTAAAAAACTAACCAAAACCGAACATGCAAATTACATAAATAAAATAGAAAGTAACATAGTAACCGATATAAACAGTTTTTGGTCTTACATAAATAAGGCAGAAAAATAATTCAAATAGTGATCAATTTCACCTTAATAACAATTATAATTTATCGAGTACTCAACCTGCACAAAATTTTGCTAATTATTTTCAAAGCGTTTACAATAATATAAAAGGTAATTACGGTATTAAAGTGATAGTAATAGCGCTTTAGATGTTTTTATTTTAAATCCAGTGACTCAAAAAGATTATAAGAATGCAATAAAAAAGTTAAAACCTAAAAAATCAACCAGGGTTGATGAGCTGCCTCCATACATATTGAAAGGTTGCTCAGAGTGGTTGGAAATTCTATTGCTGCATATTTTTAATTTAGCCGTTAAATCGGAAACATTTCCAGAAAAATGTATTCCCATTTACAAATCAGTAGATAATACTAATATCTCAAATTATAGGTGTATTTCAATTTTGTCAGCGCCAGCAAAATTACTTGAGTAAATAACATATCAACAGCTTTATTCCCATGTAGAACATAGCATAACTATATGGTAACATGGATTTATTAACAAGAAATCGGTAAATACGAACCTACTACAATTTACAAACGAAATTTACAGAGTATTTGAAAAAAGAAACCAAATGGATGTAATTTTCGCAGATTTCGCAAAGGCATTCGACAAAGTTGATCATGACTTACTATTGCTTAAGCTAAGCCATTTTGGGATAAATCACAAAATATTTAAAACTTATTTACAAAATAGGAAATTCTTTGTTACATAATGGGCCACAATTCTAATTTATGTGATGTGAACTCCGGAGTTCCTCAAGGCTCAAATCTCGGTCCTCTTCTCTTTGTGCTTTTTATTAATGATTTACCAAATGTTCTAAAAGAGTCGGCTTGTGTACTATTTGCTGATGATCTTAAAATATACAAAGAAGTTTTAACAGTTAGGGACTGTGTTGGATTACAAAGGGACATAGACAGAATAGTACAGTGGAGTTTAGTGAATAAATTGCCTTTCAATACAAAAAAATGTAACGTAATAACCTTTACTCATAAAAGAAATTTGATATTATTTTATTATATTATGCAAACAGAAAGTCTTAAAAGAAATTATGAAATAAAAGATTTAGGAGTAAGCTATGATTCGACTTTGTCTTTTGCACAGAACTTTGAAGAAGTTTGTAGAAGGACATTAAGCTTTGTAATGAGGAATACACAATGTTTTTCAAATTTAAATGCTATCAAAATTTTATTTTTCACAATTGTGCAACTTAATTAGAATAGAAAAAATTCAAAATAAATTTTTAAGATATCTTTATTACAAAAAACATAATATTTGTCCGGATTATACAGTAACAAGAACTACCGATTTAAGAAAATTATTTAAAATTAATCATCTATCTTTGAGAAGAAATATAAATTTATTATCATTTTTACACAAAGTAATTAATGGAGTTATTTATGATGCCTATATTCTAAATTTAATTAATTTTAATGTTCGGAGATGTGGAATCAGATCTCCTCAGCTATTCAGAATAATCTCCTCTACGTTAACCTGTACAGCCAGCTCTCCCATATCTTCTATGCTTAGAACCACAAACGAAATCAGCGTTTTAACTGACTTAGATTTTTCATTGGGTCATACGCAATTTAAAATAGAGTTCTCATAAATGTGTACCTGTAGTTCTGCTTAATTTATCTTTGTATAGTCGATAATATATATAAAAGTTTTACTATTTCATTTTGTAAATTTCATGTAATTACGCTAAATGCCTGTTTGAAATTAATCAATAAATAAATAAACGATTATAAACGAATATAAAAGATTATAAACTATTATAAACGATTATTAACGATTATTAACGATTATTAACGATTATTAACGATTATTAACGATTATAAACGATTATAAACGATTATAAACGATTATAAACGATTATAAACGATTATAAACTATTATAAACGATTATAAACGATTACAAACGATTACAAACGATTACAAATGATTACAAACGATTACAAACGATTATAAACGATTAGAAACGATTAGCTTGCAACTACAGTTTACGAATAGAAAGTTTATTTTATTTGGAAACATTTTATTTCAAGAAATCCTTAATTTCCCTAAACTAACACGTAAATTACGTTTCATAAATCAAAATTTGTTTAAGCCAATATTTTTAATACTTCTACCGTTATAATCTTTCTAAACTGAGATATAATGAGCAAGAGAGTGATAATCGAGCCATAAATAATTTGCTATTGTGGTAAAACTACAGCTAAGTAAAGTTATTTTGAAATTAATATGTAAGATGTTAACAAGTTTTGTTTCTTTACTACAGTATACGAACAATATCTGCTGGACGTTTAATAACAGATTAGAACGTTTATTATGGAAAGCGTTTAACCTGTTCTTGGAAAGAAAAACAGAATGAAATCCAACTTTAGTGTTATCATTAGATCGGCAACTCACCTTGCAAAAGAGAGCAAGTAAGTATTTTTCGACATGAAATTCTTTCTAGGTACAGGACAACGTAAAAACTACAATATATTTGATTCATTAAGATTATGTAGCTATTGTAGAAACCAAGATTGCCAAGTATAAACAAGAAATAATGCGGGGGTATAAAAAATGAAAAAGTACCCAATAAACTAAAAGCGGCACCTTATATTTATGACAGCGCGACTATGTTCTGCATACTGATTACTCCAAAACTGTAACAAGAAAATAAACTGGAAGATTCAGCAGAAAGCAGAGTTGAAATATCAACAAACCTGGACACTTTCGCTACAATTTTTTAGGAATTTTTTCTCCAGTGGTGATTTAATTTCCGAGAATAGACTAGTCACACAAGTACGAATTTTCTTTTAAATTTTTTATTTATTTAATTCAAAACATGTGACAGGTATAATTAAATAGAATTTGACAATGAATATGAATTGACCTTGAGTACAGTTTTTAGTCTATTAGAAGGATAAACTTTATTACTTATTATTTATACGGATTAGGGTGCTTCAAAAAAATTTTTTTTTCACTCTTACCCTCTCAATTTTTTCTATTTAATATAAAAAAAGCCTCACCAAATATGGGCGTTTCAGCTCTAGAGGTCGCTGTTTTTATTTTAGTTTCCCATTTAATTAACATGGAAAAAAATAATTTTATGTTTGGAATTTTATACCTCTGTATCAAAGTAACTTATGGCAATGATCATTGCAGTTTCTTACATAAAATTTAACGCTCTACAAAAAAGGTATCTTATGATTTTTCGAAAAATTGATTTCTTCTAGCAAAATGGGGTACCCAAAAAATTTCGTAAAATTTTTTTTTTAATTGATTGAAAATCCAGCTTTCTGAATACGTGATAGTTATTTTTGAGAAATAAAAATTAATTGGTGTAATTTCAATTTGAATGTAAAAACGAAAATTTCCATGTTAAATGAATAGGAAATTAGAAAAAAAGCAACCCCTTAGAGTTAAGCTATACAGTGCTTGCTTTGCATGAGGATTTTTTTCTATCAATCACTAATATTTGAGATGGTAAGAGTTAAAAAAAAAATAAAAATTCTTTTTGAAGCACCTTAGTTTGCATAAAATCCGAAAGAAAGTTCGATGAAAGTTTTTCAAATTTGTACCTCCTTTTTCTTGCTCTACAGGCTCAGAATAATTTTTTTCGATTACAGGCGTGAGCTTGTGAGTCAATATATTTTCAAATGATTTGGAAACCGAAAAAAACAATTATTAAAAAAAAAAATTTTGTACAAAATTTTTGGGTACCCCATTTTGCTAGCAGAAATCAATTTTTCGAAAAATCATAAGAGATCTTTTTTTGCAGAGCGTTAAATTTTATATAGGAAATTGCAATGATCATTGCCATAAGTTACTTTGATACCGAGGCATAAAATTCCAAACATAAAATTATTTTTCCCATGTTAATTAAATGGGAAACTAAAATAAAAACAGCGACTTCTTAGAGATGAGCTAGAACGCCCATATTTGGTGAGGTTTTTTTTAAATTAAATAGAAACATTTGAGAGGGTAAGAGAGAAAAAAAAATGTTTTTTTGAAGCACCCTAATAAGGATCAATCTATTAAACATTTCACAACAATTTTTTTTTTTTAATTTTCTATTTGGAGAAATAAAATCTATATCGCATAAAAAAACATTAATTTCAGTTGCCATAATTTAGATCATTAAAATAAGATGTTTTGAAGTTATAGTTTAAGTTACGCTCTCAAAAATCAGGACATTTCTGGTAGAATAAGGAGGAGTAGGTATTCAAATGAAGTAATTTTTATATTATATTGCTATCATTAATAAGAAAGTTTATTCTATGTATATAAAAACATGCTTTATGCAACGTCGCCTTTCATATTTAGAAAGAAAATTTCAAATTTCGTTCGAAGGTAATTTGACTTGGTTGTCCATGCCAACTGACAAAGAAAATTATATTCCAATTTTAGATGAACTAAAGGGAAGTAAAAATGTTTTGTTTTAATAATGATTTTCTAATTAGAAGGAATACCAGCATTTTGTTTGTCGCTTTACAGACCTCTTCAAATGCCTTTCAAAACAATATGTAATTTCAGTTTATCTAACTAAACTTTGATTATCGTATTCATACCCAAAGTTTATAAAAAAAAATTCTTATTGTAAAACTTATATTACTACAATATATGTATAAAGTTGCTCTATTAGTTTTCAAACTTGATACCGTAGTTTAACCCTAAAAAATGGAACGGACATCAACTGAGACGGTAAAGTACCAGATAATATTATCACAATGGCATGGGTGTGCTCTAATGCCACACATGAACTAAGATGAATTTAAATGTAAAATATATTAAAAAAATAGAAATATTTTCCTCGTATTATAATTAAAAAAATATATATCATATCCAAAAAGGAAAAACTTGTATTTCGTGCAAAACTTTTTTATTAATGCAAAGCGCTTTCGGCTTATTTGCCATCATCAGTGCTCATTGTCCACAACGTATCCAACAAGTTCCTGGTCATCCTCACTCCCAAAATTATAAATTTCGGGATGTTTACACCTTGCTAAATCATAATTTTATTAATATTAATATTTCCAAATTTAAATTTATCTCATTTTGGTTTTGAACTTGAACCAAAATGAGATAAATTTAAATTTGGAAATATTAATATTAATAAAATTATGATTTAGCAAGGTGTAAACATCCCGAAATTTATAATTTTGGGAGTGAGGATGACCAGGAACTTGTTGGATACGTTGTGGACAATGAGCACTGATGATGGCAAATAAGCCGAAAGCGCTTTGCATTAATAAAAAAGTTTTGCACGAAATACAAGTTTTTCCTTTTTAAATCTAAACTACGTGCACACAGCTGTCAACCTTTTTTGGTTTTTTTAATATATCATATCATTTACCGGCCTGGAGCCATAGCGGGTTACTTCGCAGAAAAATAATACATATGAGAAAAATTGAAAAAAAAATATATAATAATTTACCTAGCCTGTGCGACCAGGAGTCACCACAGGATGCTTCGCAAAAAAATATATGTAAAATAAGAAAAATAAAAACTAATTTCGTAATCTAATGCTTACACCATTTTAATCATATATCATTTAAGTCATTAGTATTTAATTTCTATCCTTTCGAAAAATTTTACATTCCAGTTTTTGAGTTTCGAAATTTTTTGAAAATTTTTCGCCAACTCCTTTATTTTTACTATGTTTAAAAAACGAAAGGTATAAGTTCTTTGGCAATGATAAATTACCGCAGTAAAATTTGGAAAAAGTGTATTGCCTTTAACGTTGCCTACAGTCCGAACTTTTAAACTTTTAAACAAAAAATAACTTTGGTCCAAAGAACAAATAATTATTGTTGTTTCAACTTAATCGAGTAAAAAAACAATCACTTTTTTTTGATAAATCGTTTAACGGAAACGCTTATTTTTGTGTAAATCAAAATCGAGTATGCCGATCAATTTCATTTGACATGAAAGTATGACTGTGGCTCGAAGTTAATTAGCGCTGGCAACGTCGCACCAAACAGCCAATCAAATGCGATACTCATTCATAAATCTGAGAATTCAATTATAACTGCATTGTATCTGTTTTGGGATTTAAAAAAAATGTTATTTACCTCTTTTAATTCTTGTCATGTTTGGATATTTTGTTTAATATAATGCATTGTGGTTTGTTAAGTTTATTGTACAATTTATTTACTTTTAAATAATTAATTTGAAAGCATATAATTATTGATTAAAAATGTTCCAGAGAAGAATTTTCAAAAAAATATCTATTTCAAACTGCTTTACAATATTATAAAGAAATAAATTCAAGAGGAAATATAAATTGAAAGATTATTTGAAATTTTGTCGAGAGCAAATTTAATATTTGCAGAAACTTAAAGTGTATTTAGCTCATTGTAAACACGCCCTAGGGAAGATGTTTAAAAATTTCTTATATTTCAAAAGCATTATAATTTTAAATTCAGTCATTTTCTAGCTTGTATTCGTTGAGAATTCTGAGCAATAACCGAGAAATATAGTTGAATTTTGCTGGCAGGCACGACTTTTACTACCTTATTGTGCAGAAATAAAACGACTGCAGTCGACTTCAGATTTTTTAGTCGGTGCAAGGTAAATGAATGAGAGATGAGTCAGGGACGTCAGGGCAGCCTTCGTGGTTAAAAAAGGATGTCCTAAATATTTCTCCAAGCAAGTTATTAAAAATCTGTTATAGTTATGAAAAATTAGAGCTAAAAATTGGTATGTTGATCCAATTGCTGAGGCCCTTTCTATGGTGCCTCAGTACTGCATTCGTGCAGACGAAAAAATTTTCTTGTCCCCATTTTTAAAAACTTTTTTTAATGTTTCCGAAAATGAAAAAAAAAAATTCGTCTGGTCGTCTGTATGTATGTATGTATGTATGTATGTATGTATGTATGTATGTATGTATGTATGTATGTGTGTATGTGTGTATGTATGTATGTATGTATGTATGTATGTATGTATGTATGTATGTATGTAATGTATGTATGTATGTATGTATGTATGTATGTATGTATGTATGTATGTATGTATGTATGTATGTATGTATGTATGTATGTATGTATGTATGTATGTATGTATGTATGTATGTATGTATGTATGTATGTATGTATGTATGTATGTATGTATGTATGTATGTATGTATGTATGTATGTATGTATGTATGTATGTATGTATGTATGTATGTATTTATGTATGTATGTATGTATGTATGTATGTATGTATGTATGTATGTATGTATGTATGTATGTATGTATGTATGTATGTATGTATGTATGTATGTATGTATGTATGTATGTATGTATGTATGTATGTATGTATGTATATGTATGTATGTATGTATGTATGTATGTATGTATGTATGTATGTATGTATGTATGTATGTATGTATGTATGTATGTATGTATGTATGTATGTATATGTATGTATGTATGTATGTATGTATGTATGTATGTATGTATGTATGTATGTATGTATGTATGTATGTATGTATGTATGTATGTATGTATGTATGTATGTATGTATGTATGTATGTATGTATGTATGTATGTATGTATGTATGTATGTATGTATGTATGTATGTATGTATGTATGTATGTATGTATGTATGTATGTATGTATGTATGTATGTATGTATGTATGTATGTATGTATGTATGTATGTATGTATGTATGTATGTATGTATGTATGTATGTATGTATGTATGTATGTATGTATGTATGTATGTATGCCGGCACGATAACTCTAAAACGAAAGTTCTGATTGACTTGCGGTTTTGATTTTCTTGAATAATTACTTCTAACTTAGAACCCTATTGATTTTCAGAATTTTCGGTTAATTCTACTTTATAATCAATTTTCTTAAAATCCGCATATGCATTTCTTATGTTACAATTTTAGGAATTTCAATTATTTTTAAGTCTACATTCCTAACATTCCTAAAATTCCATAAATTGCAAACATTCTCTAACTACCTGTCAAACAACAGCTGTTGATAGTAAAGGTGAAATTTCTAAGGCGGGTTGCGACCTTCATACTTGCAATCATAGCCATTTTGGAGGCTATTTTTATTCGAAATTAGTAGTCAATCCTGCCAATTTATGAAAAATATATAAGCAATCGCTTAAAAATTACTTTTTTATGGTGGTGCTAACTTAAGCGTACTACTATTTCGCCCCTAGCCACAAAAACACCTTCATCAAATTTATTGGCTCTCTGTCGCAACTCAATAGAATAATTAACCGGCCATTTTATTTGGCAAAAATCAGAATAATGCTTGTCAAGTATCAAGATGTCAACTGTGATGTGTGAATGGCTCTTAAATGTCAAATTATTTAAAAATGTATACTTCTTTTGATATTTATTGCAAATAATTTGTAGTATATCTCAATTCAGGCTTTCCATAAAGGTACAGCAAGATAGATAATATAATGTTCTTATGCAAAGGTAGGATATAATGCTGGTTTTTTTTTGTAGAATATTTTTATTATACGATTTTGGATTACATATTCAACCAGCGAATTGTAAATAATAATTATTAAACTTCTAGTCATAAATTTCCTCAATAAATAAAATTTAAAAATGAATCTTCATACCTTGGTACCGAGGTATTTTGTTGTTTTTTATTTCAATTATAAAGTTGTCATTTATTTGTATGTTGAAAGAAGGCCTTTGTAAATTACATTGCTCTCTATGGATCTACTTTAACACAAAAATAGTTTTGTGGCTATAAGTTGCTATTAATAATTTAAACATAGTAAGTAGTATTATTATAACATCAAGAAATTTTTTAAAATAAAGTACATGATCTCAACATAGAAATAATTTATAATAAATGCGGGTAAAACGAGGGGTAAAATAACAATAAATTAAGGGAAATACTTAAAAAGGGCAGGTTTAAAGAGTATTATCACAAGAAAGTATATCCGTTCTGTTTATTTATCAAGTATTGTTTGAGGTTACTTTTGAATACATTTGTTTTTTTTTTTTTTTATTTCTATAGGCAGTCTATTAAATTTTTTAAACCTATAATAAAAATTGTATTTTGGGAACTTTTAGTGATGGCTTGCCATACATGAAAGCTTCTTGTATTTTAGTTGTGATATTTCGAATTATATTGAATTTTTTCTAATAGATCTGATACAATGGTACTATGTCATTTTTATTTTATAAATAAATATCAGTCATGTACTGAACATAATTCTGAACTGAAAGCCAATTTATTTCTTTTAACATAGTTGCAATACTCATCCTTCTGTTCTTTATTAATATTATATAAACAGGCGAAGTAAGGAGCCCAAATATTTTACATGCGCAGGCTTAAGAGGTAAAGGGGCCAATTATTATTGGATAAATTGCTCAAACAAGTTTGTAAGCCCTAATCAAAAGGCGATATAGAATGGTTTTAAAAATCAAGGCTTATGGAAATCATCACATGGTTTAACCTAATTAATGACAATGCTTCACAAACCAAAAAATTCAACGTCCTAATACTACTATCAGCTTTCGGTCTTTCGTTCCAAGTTAAATAAATTCTCGTTTTTGTTACGCCACGAGTTTAGCCTTGTGGGCCTCAGTCTCCATAAGGTGGGAACCACCATTTTAGCGTCTCTCAAATTCGATATTCTGATGGGGTGGCTCAAAATTGATCGAAAACCATTTGATCGAATTGGAAATTTGATCGAAAATACATTTTATCGAATGGTACATGATCGAAAATACATTTGATCGAAGATATATTTTATTGAATAACATTTTATCGAAAAGACAATAAATCGAAAATTCATTAGATCGAAAGGACAGTATATGGAAAATCAACATTAAAAATAATAAAATATCAAAAAACGATAGCATGCATCCGTCCGTCTAACGACTCTTATCCCTACTACCGGAAAAATTGAACTCAGCTGCTACCAAAATTAGGTACTAATGGCAAATTTTTCGATAATCTCAAACGATAGCTTCCTCGTTTACCAAATTTTTATTCTTACAACACTGTTGATAAAAAAATTAATTCGCACAAAATATGTTTTTTAATAAGGTCGAGTTTTGTGTCGATGGGACATTTTAGGTAAATTATTTTTGGTTTTTTATATTAAAAATTTGATTAATTTACCTAACCTGTGCGACCTGGAGCCGTCGCGATTTCCTTTGCAAAAAAAAATACAGAAAAATAAGAAAAATAAGAAAAATAAGAAAAATAAGAAAAATAAGAAAAATAAAAAAAATAAGAAAAATAAGAAAAATAAGAAAAATAAGAAAAATAAGAAAAATAAGAAAAATAAGAAAAATAAGAAAAATAAGAAAAATAAGAAAAATAAGAAAAATAAGAAAAATAAGAAAAATAAGAAAAATAAGAAAAATAAGAAAAATAAGAAAAATAAGAAAAATAAGAAAAATAAGAAAAATAAGAAAAATAAGAAAAATAAGAAAAATAAGAAAAATAAGAAAAATAAGAAAAATAAGAAAAATAAGAAAAATAAGAAAAATAAGAAAAATAAGAAAAATAAGAAAAATAAGAAAAATAAGAAAAATAAGAAAAATAAGAAAAATAAGAAAAATAAGAAAAATAAGAAAAATAAGAAAAATAAGAAAAATAAGAAAAATAAGAAAAATAAGAAAAATAAGAAAAATAAGAAAAATAAGAAAAATAAGAAAAATAAGAAAAATAAGAAAAATAAGAAAAATAAGAAAAATAAGAAAAATAAGAAAAATAAGAAAAATAAGAAAAATAAGAAAAATAAGAAAAATAAGAAAAATAAGAAAAATAAGAAAAATAAGAAAAATAAGAAAAATAAGAAAAATAAGAAAAATAAGAAAAATAAATAAACGACTAATTTATCTAACCTGTTAATTTGGTTAAGCTTCTTTTATAACAAACTTAACTAACTTACCTCAACCGTGCGGTCTCGAGCCATCGCGGTTTGCCTCGCAAAAAAATATAAAAAATGAGAAAAATAAAAAACTTAACTAATTTATCTAACCTGCTCTATTTAAATTTAACTCGCATAAGTTAGGTAAATTAGTTAAGTTTTTTTATTATAATTTTTTTTTATTAATTTACCTAACATGTGCGGCCTGGAGCCGTCGCGGTTTGCCTTTATATTATAAAAATATAAGAAAACTAAAAACAAAACTTTTAACTAATTTACCTAACCTCTGCGGCCTGGAGCAATTTAACTGATTGCTCTGACACAGGTTAGGTAATTTAGTAAATTAATTTAGTTAGGTTTTTTTTTTACAAAAACTTTCCTCATATTCCTCCCATGTCCTGGAAGACCCTTTTTTCCTCTTCTTTTCTTTTCATTATTGTCCTAATGTTTTCGGCTATTTTATTCCAATTTCCCTAGTCTTCATTTTTCCCACTAACCTGTGCGGTCTGGAGTCGTCGCGGTTTGCCTTGCAAAATAATTATAAAAAAAAGTTAGGTATGTTAGTTAATTTTTTTATATTTTTATTTTTTATTATACTTGTTTTTGCGAAGCAACCAACGATGATTCTAGGTCGCATAGGTTAGGTTAATTAGTTAAAATTTTTGTTTTCATTTTTCTTATATTTCTATAATTTGATGTATATTTGCTTTTCGATCAATTGCTTTTTCTATCAAATCTATTTTCGATCAATTTTCTTTTCGATCATTGTTCTTATCGATCATTTTTTTTTCTTCGATCAATTGCTATTCGATCAAATGCTTTTTCGGTCAAATGCATTCGATCAAATGTTTTCGATCAAATGTATTCGATCAAATGTTTTCGATCAATTTTGTGCCACCCATTCTGATGATCCCATTTCAATTACTTCGGGGCTATCTGGCTTGTATTATTTTAGAATGCAGCGCAAACGGCTGGTCTGAAATAAAAAATTCTTGTCCAGTCTTCATCTAGAGGATATTTGTAACAAAAAACCCCGCAAGAGTACTACCTTAGTATTTATAGTTTATCCTCTTAAGCGCCCTGAAGAGAGGCATGTCTTGTCGTTGAATGCCATCCCGTTTTGTACTGCTGTAAGCCGAACGGATGGTCTTATTGAAATTTTTCAAAAACCGAATTACCTGAATAAAACATTCTTTACAATAAGGGAATGGCGGGAGCTGAAAATGGGCCAATGTTGGTAAATTTCATCAAAGTTCCCCCTATTTCGTTACACTTATAATTTCCCTTGGTAACCGATTAGAACAAATGTGTCAAAACAGCTTTTGCATACAGAGGAGTAGATAGCACTACATCCACATGGATGGTTCAGCTGCTATCTACAAGAACTGCAGAGACACTGATCAGGAAGAGGACACCATCTCCTCCGTCTGATCAACCAGAGGATGCCCACAAGGAAGCGTTCACGGAAAAAAATGTGACTAGAAAATTTTACTACAATGTTGTAGTAGTAGACTTGTAGAAAAATACTTAACAATTTGTAGAAAATTTTACTACAATTTATAGTTAAAAACTATTAATTATTGTAGCAATTGAATTGTCGAATAAAATGCTACAACAATAGGAAAGAAGTCCACAATGTTTAGTATATTTTACTATTGTTTGTAGAAGTAGAAATTTATTACAATTATCGTAATTACTACTACTAACTTCTGTAAAAATTTGTACAAATATTAATAATTACCTCTACAAAAAATAGTAATTTTCTCTACAAAAAATAGTAATACTTTACATCCCTTCTTCAAAAATATTCTATAATATTGTAGAAATTCTAAGTCATGTGAACAAAACAGAATTCTGCTATTGGCCAACGTTTTCTGACGTCGATCGTAAACGGCCAGACAGCAGTAGCCGTTCGCCATGTTCACATAACAAAGCATGGTACATATACGAGTAGGTACCTATAACACATTATTATATTATAAGCACCGATGCGTTTGAGAAAATTTTAATAATAAATTCTATTGGTGGTAAGTACATTTATTATTGTTTCTGAATAATTTACCTTTAGATAACTAATTTAAATAACCTTAGTAGATTATTTTAAAAAAATAGTTGTGGCCAACGATCGAATGTTGTGCCCAACGATCGAATTTTGTGCCAAGTTCAATGATGTTTTTTGTCTTAATTGTGACATACCTAGTTTCTCATTTTTGTTAGTTATCTGACTTAGTCATTTAATATCCAAATCAGTGTAAAGGTGATAAATATCCCCGTTTTAAGGGTATGAACAATTCAATTGGTATTAATTTTTATTTCATATTTTTCAGGTGCAGAAAAGCCAACTAAGACCGAGGGCGCTATTATTACTGTTATTTATTACATAATGTAATT
Source organism: Psylliodes chrysocephalus (assembly GCA_927349885.1). Taxonomy (NCBI): domain Eukaryota; kingdom Metazoa; phylum Arthropoda; class Insecta; order Coleoptera; family Chrysomelidae; genus Psylliodes; species Psylliodes chrysocephalus. The sequence continues at coordinate 37,602,685 of OV651818.1, forward strand.
AAGAATTTGTATCTTTTATAATAAAACAATAAATTGAATATTTTATTAAGGAACATTTTTTTCTAGGTTATAATTATAATAATTATGGAATACTACTACAAATTTTATTAAAAATTACTACAATTTGTATGAATTTTTACTATTTATTGTGTAAAATTTTCGTATTTATTTTCATAAAACGCAATACATTTTTAATATAAATTCATAGAATGAATAGCAAAAATTATAACAATTTGTAGAACAATTCTTATGATGCATTTGGATCTTTTTACTAAATATTGTAGATAATAACTCTACAATACATTCTCCACAAATATTTGGAAATTTTTACTACAAATTGTCCCTGTCCCTATATGTACTATTTATTGTAGAGAAAAAATGTACACTTGTAGAAATTTGTTCTACAATTTTTTTTCCGTGTTATATCCCGACTAATGTGGAGCATAACTGCTTTGTTTTAGAAAAAAAAACAAAGGGGTTTGTTTTTAAATTTGTTTCGTTTTTTTCAGGAACAATGTTTTTCCTTAATAGAGATAAACTTAAACAAATTTTTAAAATCTTTATTTATAATACAGGTATTTAAAATACAAACACAAAATAAAAACTTGCTTCTAAAATAAACATACATGAGTATCTTTAAAACACAACTAAAATAGTTTTTTATCATAAAAAAAATAGGCAGCGTCTAATGCTGCATTTGAAAAGTACTTGCTTTTTTTTGTTTTTTTTTTGCTTTTTTACTCAATAGCGTTCTTTTAATACATCCAAGCTCAGTTTGCGCCATTGTTATGGTTTGCTCATTGTAACGTGATCAAAAAAATCTATTCGTTCTGCTCGAGGAGGTACGTTTCAAACGGAACATTAACCTCGCACGTCAAAGGTGATACCTAACCTATACTACCCACTATTCAAAATCACTAAAATCAGAATCAACGTCAAATTCTTCTGGTCCTTCCGACATGTCAGTGTAGTGTACAGAAAAGTTTTCAGGAGTACCTGACAAAGAATTGTCTGAACTAAAATCCAGATGATCTACATGCATACCGACTGTAGTTGTAGTATCTTTGTTAGGAACTATTGATAAGCCACTTGTACTTGGCATTTCCAAGTCAGTATCCCTGATTTCAATGAGAGCTGCACTTATAGTATCAACAATACTAGTACCAGTAATAGCAGTTTAGTTATATTATATGTGCATATGTCTCTATTTCCTGTTTCGGATTTTAGTTTCAGGTTTAGTTTAATAATTTATTTCGTTTAGTGTCTTTAAGGCGCTCTAGATGGCGATACTTGTCCTTGTCATAGGTAAAAAAAAAAAAAAAAAAAAAAAAAAAAAAAAAAAAAAAAAAAAAAAAAAAACAGTATTATGATTTTTTTATAATTTGAAAAGAACAGGTTCTATTAAAACGTTTTTTCCTTAAATTGAAAAAAAAAAAGTTTTTTTTACATCACAACTGACGACGGGCGCTCGATGTACCAGAAATATGGACAAAGGCCCCACGTTTTTTTCACAATAATACTAGTATTTTCCATTTATTATTGTTTTAAGCTTATTTGAAAAATTATTTTTAACTTTTTAGTTTGATATGCTCTAAAAGCGTGTTTTTTAGTTTTTTTAAACTATATTTATTTTATACTTTTTTGTTCGATTAATTATTAAAAAAAAAATTGCTGAAAAAAAAATTTTAATTTTAATTTTAATTTAATTTTTTTTTCAGCCGTGGGGATTAGAATTCACGATCGGTGAGTCTGGCAATCGAAAACCCGCGCGTTAGACCACTCGGCCACGAACGAACTTGACTTATTGAATATACTGACAGTAATAAGCCACTTGAGTCCAAAGGAGAGTTACAAACATACATACAGGTGAAGCTAATATAAGCGTGTTAAAAAGAAGGCAATCTATGCCTAACCCTCGACAACAAACTTATTTGGAAAGCAGTAACAGAACTAATTTAGCTACTACGAGAGCTAGTACCTCAAAAGTACAAAGACTAGCATGTGTTTGCATCATTGGTGCAATGAGAACCTGTCCTACGGACGCAATGGAGGTGATCTTACACCTCACCCCTCTACATTTAATGATAGAGAACGTGGCAAAAAGGACGGAATGGGACATTTCGACGCAGCCGTTTCGACGCAGCCGTTTCGAAGCGACCGTTTCGCCGCGAGGACATTTCGATGCCGGCCGATTCGCCGCCGGTCTGTTTCGCCGCCAAATGTAAATTATTTAAAATAGGTAACAAATTATTAAAAAAAAAAATTTGAAATGTCTATTTTTGTAGATCTATTCTTTGTATAAATTTGGGGTAATTTATCTTGTTCCTTAAATATTAGCCGTTAGCATTGATAGCTGTAGTAAATATGTAACCAGTAGCTGGCTTATATTCTCATTTCTACAAAAGGCATAAACAATTAATTACTAAAAATTAGGTTCCTAAAAAGATTTTTAATGAATTATCTAAATAATAGAGAGTTATTGCAAGTTCACTTAAGGTCAGTCACTATTAGTGCCGCTCTTATTTTGACATCTGAGCATGCGCAGATCACTAACTTTAATAAAGATTGTGCCTGTCCTTAATAGAGAGATATTGCAAATTTCTATAAAGTCAGCCACTAACAGTGACATCGTAATTAGAGTCAAATAAATTCGATGCTAAAATCAGACTTATTGCAAACCTGAAATTTTGACATTAGAATCCTCGTCCTTATACTTATTTTAACCTTATAATGTTTAAATGACGATTATATTAAATATTTAATAATAAAAAACTTCTAACGGATACGAATGTCGCCGAGCGCATCCGAAAGCTATAAAGTCGCCACTACCTGCTGCCCTTAAACATCCACAATTAAGGACAGGCACAATCCGTAATAAAGTCAGTTTTAGAACATAAACATATGCGCATGCTTAGATGTCAAAATAAGAGCAGCACTAATAGTGACTGACCTTAAGTGAACTTGCAATAACTCTCTTTTAAGGACAGGCACATTCTGTATTAAAGTTAGTGATCTGCGCATGCTCAGATGTCAAAATAAGAGCGGCACTAATAGTGACAGATCTTAACTGAACTTGCAATAACTCTCTATTATTATTGATACATAATGTTATAATAAGTAGTTCATTATCCCATTTTAGCTACCTAATCCTAGTGAGATCTCCTGCCCAACAAACAGCAAACTACATATGCCCGAATGATTGGTCTGGTGAGACATTTACAGCCAGCTGCAAATCCGGAAAAGATTTCATGCGATTTTGAACTGAATGCCATAAGCGCTTTCAAAGAAGCGTTTCCAAATGCAGAGCTGCTAGGTTGTTTTTCCATTTGGTGAAAAATATGAAAAAACATTTGGCGCAAATGAATTTGCTGGGTCGACATAATACCAATACTGATTTCAGCCTTCATGCACGAATGGTGACATCTTTGGCATTTGTTCCTAAATAAGACATGGATATTGCAATTGACCATTTATTTGGAGAATTGTCTAACAAGTTGCAACCTCTAATAGAATGGTTTGAGGGCTCATACGTAGGACGTCCTTAAGGACAGGGTCGAAGATCACATTGTGGTCTGTCTACAACCGCGTTTTGGAGGGTACAGACAGAACGAACAACCACGCCGAAGCTGCACACAGATGACTTCAAAACGAAATGTCCATGGATCATCCAACGACATGGAAATTTATTGATGCAATTAAAAATATATGGTCAGAAAGTGACTTGTATTATGAACACTTACTGTCGGGTCAGCAGCCGCCAGCTAAATTAATAGTCTAAGAGACCGTGGGAGGTCGACCTTCACCCATCTGATAACCAGATGACATATTTTTATAAAATTTTATTGATTTATTATCACTCCTATTGGTACTTGCCATTCGAAAAGTGTTCATGGCTATTTTTAATTAAATAAATTTTTAGGGTTCGAAAATATCATGATATTTATACAAATATGATATACATGATATATATCTGATATATATCAGTTTTAAAATTTAATTATTTAATTAAAAACAGTATTGTTTCTTGCACAAACTATATTTTAAATTTTAACACAAACATATTAACAAAAACTTATATTCTAAATAACAAAACCGTTTATTCTAACTCAAATTAAAAAGAAAAACAAAAATAATTTATAAAATTAACATATTTTAACATTATTTTGATAACATATTAACCGCTAGTTATTATACTTTTATACAGGGGCGTATTGAGACATTTTCGGATGTTCAGACTGGTGTAAAACATTTTTAATTGAATAAATAAAATGATCGAATATATCGGATATATATCAAGATATAAATATCATGATATATATCGTGATATATATCACTTGATATATATCCTCCAAATCCTGTAAATGTTATTCAATTTTTTTTATATAACCTTACTTCTCTGATAACCTAACAAATTTAATTTTAACAGATAGATGGAGAATATGCATCGGTAGGCTTGTCTACTTAATTCTGTTCATGGCTACCTGGCAAGCATGTATGAACAGGTTAGTCAATATAGGTAACTACACCCATATGTCAAACAATAAAATTTGATATCAGAAGAGAGATAATTTAATTACGAAAATAATCGTATAGGCTTGCCTGAAAAAAACTGTTCATGGAATACTCTTGCCATTCTCTAAACTTTTAAAATCGGAGCAACTGAATATGTGTGAGAGATAGTAGAACGTGCGAAGTCCGTTGACAAGTGACAGGACACAACATAGCAGTTGCGAATGACATGTCCGTTGAAAGTAAGTCAATGCGCATGTTATTTTACATGCGTAAAGTGCTAGAATGTTTTTAAAAAACATAGAGGGTTGTCTCGCAATTAATTTTTTTATGAAATTAGAGAATGATGCAGACCCTAAATTAAATTATTATAATTTTGGTAGGTTTGCATTGATTTCAAAACTGTTTAATATACAGACTTAAAAGATACTAAGCTAACGAATAGTGGTGATAGAACCGATATATATTTTATACAGTGTTTTGAAACATGTCTTAAATATGGCTAAATAAGTTCAATTTACTCAATTTTTTCAAATAAAATACTCTATATATTATTTTGGTACAAAATTCCTTATAATTTTGCCTATCCAATGATACCAACATGCTAGGCAATAACACATATACAGTGTATCCCATCAGTGCGTAATTGATCGATAGCTGTTTTATTATTGGAAATATGAAAAAAAAGAAAGTTGTATAACCATATTTAATAATTAGTATTAAATATACAGGGTGGTCCATAGACGAGGTGCTGACCAAACTTATACTTTTTTAAAGCAAAACATTGTGAAGGTAATTATACATATTTGATTGTTTTCACATCATCAAACAATTTTAATTTGCTACGTTGTATATAGGATGTGTCAAAAAGCTAGGTTATGATTTTCTAAATTTTTTAATTAATTGGTGGTCTAACATAAAAGGTGCAAAAATTAGTGTATATAAAAACATTTAATTTTCAATATTTATTTTTTTTGCGGTATGTATTTTTTAAAGATAATAAAATTCTATTTTTCAAGTTTTGCTTGTATTTTTTGTTTAATTTTATTAATAATAACTTTTTTGGCATATGACCTAAAAACCTAATTAACCTACTTATACAGTGTGTCTACTTAGGTTGGAACCATATGGAAAACATTTTTATTATTGATTTTAGGAAAAAAAGTTATTCTTGATAAAAAGTCCTGCATGACCCAAAACTTAAAATACAGTCATCAGATATCAAATTTTTCAATCCGTATACGAGGTTTGTCAAAAAATATGAAGTTTGCTCAAGAGTAAAGTACGTTTATTTTTTTACAAAATCAAAAATTTTCATTAAGAAATTTGCTAAATTCTTCACAAACATCAACAAAAGGAAAGCGTATCATGTTTATAGTAGCTAACGTAATTTATAACGTTTTCAGATATTTACAATCAATGTGTAGAGTGTAGAGTTTATAAAAAATAAGAAAGTCTGTTTTTTCAGATAGATCGGTGTAATTGCATATTTGAATGTAATATTCAATTCTAATCAACTTTTCTTAATGAAAATTTTCGATTTTGTCTAAACGTACTTTACTCTTGAGCAAAATTCATATTTTTTGACAAAGCTCGTATACGGCTTGAAAAATTTGATATGTGATGACTGTATTTTAGGTTTTGGGTCATGCAGGACTTTTTATCAAGAATAACTTTTTTTCCTAAAATCAATAATAAAAATGTTCCATATGGTTCCAACTTAAGTAGACACACTGTATATTTATTAATTTTTAAGTTTTTTTCCAACCCTAATGCAAGGTTGTTCCTACTTGTCTTTCAATGGTGTTAATAATGAATTTTATTCTTTAGTTTTATCCTAGGTTTTATCCATAGGGGGATCAGGGTGGGCTCCCTTCCTAGGAAACGCTTCGATAACACAAAATGGGATTTTGTAATTCCTATCCACTTTGCATTTTGAAGACAAAGGCCTTCAGCCCCCTAGAAGAATCATCTAGTTACACCCATAAATACACCAAGTTCGGTAAAAAAGATAAACATTTAAATAAAGGACAAAGGTCTAATATTATAACCTTCAATTATATTCAATAATTTTATTTAGAACTTAGTTATTACTATTACATACCATTAATTTTAGAGTCAAACGGGTCATTTAAAGAAACAAACTAACCAATAAGTCATGTGTATAGATCTAGAATGTACAAATGATGTCAAACACAAGAATGTTTACAATATTCTTAATAGTGTTATGAAAAGAGCCAAAATAGTTACACATAGTTACCAAATTTTTCCAAAAATGTTTTAGGAATAAATAATACCTATATTTATTTATATTTTAGAATTATGACAAAAACAATAATAATAATTAAGTTTTAAAACATGAACAGCAATTTTTCTTCTTAGACTTTAGCCCCGAGAACCGTGCCCTTACCGACTGTTGTGTAAAATACCCTAGTAAAAAACGTTATATGGATATGTTAGAAAACGTTTACCAAAATTATAGAGTAGGTATTTGTTCCTGTATAGTAGTATTATCTTCTATATTAAAAATTTAATAAGAGTAACTATACATCAAAAGCTTAAGTGCCTATTTTTAAACAGACGCAAAATATTAAAATAATAAAACATATAATGATAACAAAAAATGTTGGGCTGTTCCTAGTTACTAAAGTGTTTTGATAGTACAGGAAAAATCACTACCGCTTACCTTGATTTAAAATCAATGTAGCACAAAGTTCTAATTCACTTTTCAGTTCAGTTTTTATCACATATCACACCACATAAAATTCGTAAATTGTGGAAATTTAACACTAAACAATTTATAATTTTACCCTTGGCATTGAAACTTAAAAGTTAGAAGCCAAACGTCAAATGCAATTTTGACATATTATCACGTGACACGTGATCAAGTCGAGTTTTAGCGATACTCGTGTAATTTCTTTCGAACAAAAGCCAGACTTCGAGTCGCTTGATACTACGCTTGAAACTTTGAAACGATCACAACTTCAAATGCCTAAAATGTCAAGTTGTCAATATCCAATGACCCGTCAAAATTATTGCCATCATTCTTTTTGCCAGGATACCTATTCTCTAACTCATGGGAGCACTCCCACACTCCCATGCTCCCATACTCCCATGCCAACGTTGCCAAGTCGACAGAATAACTTTGATCTACTATTTAAGGACCGATCCACCGTTGTGTTAAACGAAGTTTAAAATGACATTTTTACATTAACAATGTCATTTTAATCTCCGTTTAACTCAACAGTGGAATCAGCCCTTAGTAATTCAAATTTGCTTTGTGATAAATACGGACCTAATCTGGCAAGCCCGCAATTCTCCCTCCCATAGTATAAAATCTGACCTTACTACGCATGTACCTGGGCTAAAAGTGAGTAAGCACGATATACCCACCTAAGAGTAAGAGAGCAAAATATATGGGAGCACTCCCATGGGAGCGCTCCCAGACTTAGTGAATAGCTATCCAGTAAATAATGACAGGTTATGATATGGCAACCCTGTGTGTCTGGTGATTTGACAGGGTCAATGATATGACAGTCATATAGATTGATCATCCATGTTCATCAAAATCTTAGGCAATCTAAGATCAAAATAAACATAAGCTCATGCCTTGAAGTTAAAAAGTAAATAAATATATTTTTTACTATATTCTAAGACTGAAAATTCCGATTTCTTACCCGTAGCGGTGAAGCCGTTACGTCACCATGAGTATACTTTCAGCGCAGGACATTTGAAATGTACAGAGATACATATTGTTCTTTATGAAATAACGCCGCTTTTTTTATGTAAAAAGTAAACTTTTTGTTGTATAGATATGTATATATAATATTGTTATTCTGTTAGTTTATTACAAGAATAAGTCCAAACATATGTATATAAGGACCGATTCCACCATTGTGTTAAACGGAGATTAAAACGACATTGTTAATGTAAAAATGTCATTTTAAACTTCGTTTAACACAACGGTGGAATCGGTCCTAAACGAAACAAAAAAATATTTAAAAAAATAAATCGCTTCATAAAAAAAATTAATACGTAATTACACATGGCTTGCAAACATTTTTATTTATAAATATGATTAATATAAAATAAATCTATGACATTTTTTTATTGAACAAATAAAAAAGTACCTCCAAGAAGAGGATGCATTATAGGTTTTATATAATTTTTCACACAGATATTAAATTTAAAAAAAAGATATTTACCTACATATATGACTGTATTATTTATTTAACTATAATATTATTGGAAAAATAAATACTGAGTTTAAACAAATGGAACATTATTGTCTATTAAAAAATATATATGCACAGTTAAACACTTTTCCTAAAACTTATTTTTTATAAATAAAACATAACGATAACATTTTTAAACCACTAATTTAAAGTTATAAAATATACTCAAATATTAAAAAAAATGTTGAAATAGATCAGCCATACTCAACCTGCGGTCCGCGGGCCGCATGCGGCCCTCCAAGCTGTTCTGTTCGGCCCTCCAAGCTTTTTATGTGACCCCAAACGATTATTAGTAATTGAAATGGTTGACCTATAGTCCTATCCTTGCGACTTTTCAAAGCAATAACACAACTAAAACAACATAAGGACATTTTTTTTTAGAAAATATGTAAACTAAAACAATATGAGTACCTTTTTTTTGGAACATTGTGGCCCGTGTAGCATAACAGACAGATTTATGTGGCCCATGTAGCATAACAAACAGATTTATGTGGCCCGAAAGAAAAAAGGTTGAGTACAGCTGAAATAGATTATACACTGCATGTGTCTATCTAAGCTGTCAGGATATGGAAAAATTTGTTATTAAATAGTTTTACGAAAAGTTTTTCTGCTCAAATATTAATAATTTGATTTTTCTAACTTCATTCACATTCACTCTAAAAACGCATATTCTATAAATTTCCTAAAAAACCGCAACGTCAAATTCTGTACTGATGAGACGTCATCAATCGCACGGTAAATAACGAAACTACCCCCCCCCCCCCTGAGCAATCTATAAAACTATATCATTGACCATGTCAAAGACAACAGGTCCACAGGGTTGCCATATCTTAACCTGTCATTACCCACGTGCAGCATTTTAACAGGTCGTTGGATTGACTAGTCCGTATTTCTAAACAGAACTCAGCTGAGTAGGACTTGGCAGTTCTTGAACGAAAATCGAAATTCGGTTATGATTTCATACAACGATATCGCGTAAATTTAGAGACGGGTAATAACAAATCCGTAATGTACTTAACATTTACAGATTTGCTAATATCTTTCTCTAAATTCCAGTCTAACACCGGAAACACCTGGAACTTTAGAGACGTTGTAACCGAACTTCGATTTTCGTTCAAGGACGACTTACCCAAGTCCGACTTGTGAGTCCGACTCAGCTGAGTTTTGTTTATAAATACCAGAGTAAATGGCCGTGTTCATCGTCGTCAAACATTGCGTTCGGTTTGCCACGTTCCTTTAACTCCTTTAACACTTTTAACTCCAAACGACTCTTTTAGCGTTCGGTTTAGTCCGATTAGTGACAGTTTAACACGCTTAAATGTCATTTAAAAGCACCCTAAAATTTGTCCCGCTCCAGCCCCTGACTGACCGAACTCGCCTAAACATGTTTTAAAAGCAAAGAAACATGTTTCATAAGCGATTGGAATGACGCTGAACGATCATTTTTGTTTACGATTTGTTTTCTCAACCTCAAATCTGTCAAAAAATGGAATGACATTTGGTTGGCACAAAGAAGGTTATGTGAATTGTTTACTTTAGTATTTTTTAAAAAAAATTGAGTTGAATTGATTTGTACAGTGAATTAGAGTTTATATAAGTACCCTTCTGAAAGTGGTTTTGACAATTTTACGGCGAAAAACCTACAACTTGTATTATTTTGGGTTGTAAAGTCATGATGTTTTTATTGCCTCTATGGATCTTGAATTCTACATACTTAGACTAATCAAAGAAATTGTAATAGTCATTTTATTAAAGGTAAAATACATTTTTTTGACACACAAATAAAAACATACTGTAACTAGATCATACTTTGAAGAGCAGAATGAGAATGCTATTTATTGTGTTTAATCAACTGTCTGGTCTGCACCAATAAATTAAAAGGAACTCATGAAACTAATAACATACATATCAAAAAGTGATCTTTTTACATATATCAAGGATACATAAAAGTGTTTAATAATAGAGACATCAAGTATGACTTTCTTATTTTTAGGGAAACAGACTTCCTTCAAAGTTAGTAATCATTTAAACTGGACTCCAGCCCAGAACTTGAGGCATGTGTCTCAAACCAGTTCAAAACTAACTGATTCGAAAAAGGAGGAAGAGATAAAAACGAAAATCAACCTGAAGTAAACTTTTATTTTTGAGTCATACCTAACATCATAAGTCCCGCTTTAGGCAAGACAAACCCACTTTCAAGTTATGTGTTCCATTGTCCCCAAAGAATGCAAGAATGTCCCGCTTTAAAAGAAAAAGTGATCTGATTCAAAACATTTTTCAAAAAAGAGTGGTATCTCATATAAATATGTGCTAGTGAAAAAAACTTACTTAATTTGAAGTATCAGTATTGAAAGCCAAGCATAACATAAACAAGTCACGTCAACAGTTCCATTCCCATTTAAAAACTAAAATATAGAAAATTAGCCCACTAAACAAGTTTTATTTCGCTTTTCTAATTTCTAATAAATAAACAAAATTATGTTATTTCACTTATTTTTAATACATTTTTTTATTATATTATTGTTTTACTTTTACTACAATCTTACTGTTGTTATTCTACATTAAAAATAATGAAAAATTGCTGTTGTCTTTTAAAATTTACAGGCTTCTTGCTGTGAGGTAAGAAATGATAACGTTTTATTACAAAAACCGAAAATTGTTAAAATAATCCCTATCTAATGCTTTACTTATTTTTTTACAAAGTATTTTTGATTTAGGTACTTAGGTGTTATACATTTTTGGTCATTGCTAATATTCATATTGAGTCTGAATTATTTTTATGTATTAATAAAATTTGTCTAGTATTATAGAGTTATACATACCTTATCGACAAACTATATACATTAATTCTTTTATAGGAATGATATATTTTGTATTGGAAATTAATAAATATACAAACTTAATGTTGTCATATAGGTAGAGCGACTTATTAGCAAAAATTATTTGAAATGTATACAGTAATGAGGTATTTTTTTAAAGGTTCAACAAACCAAGGTGGGCCCTTTTTAATATAATTGCTTATATTTAATTTATTTTGTAAATAAAATGTCATACTTTTATTATTATTATTTATTTTTTAATGCCCTTTTGGCCCTATATACATTACATGAAAACAAAAACATCGGTGCAGTTTTAATAACAAAACTCGTCTGTTTTGAATAACTGTGCTAAAACTATATAATATGTAGGTATGTTATATTATCCATATTCCTTACTGGTGGAATCCCATTAACGTCCAAATGAAATAATTTAAGCATACGTGTATGTATCTACGTCTGGAATTAATTTTATTTTCTTCAAATAGGTATCTCCATAAATACAATATTATATTAAAATACAACTTAACTAATCAACTCTATTAGGGTATAAAACCTTAAAAATATAAATAAATAAACAAACACATAACCTAACAAAATGCCAAAAGACGGATTTGACAGGGGTCCAAGGTCAATTTTATGCTTTTAAACATGGTGTAAGGATACAGGTGAAGCGGTGCGCAGGTTTTATGACGTCAACATCGGTATTGCCACGGCCGCCTATACACTGCCATGCCATTCCATGGCTTTGTTTACATTTTGTAATGATTGTCAAGAAGTTTAACTTTTATTTCCTAGTTCTATAATCATTATAAAACTGAAAATATATTTAGAAGAAAATAACAACTGCGTCAAATAACATCAAGTTATGCTCAATAATACTTACAAGAAAAGTCACTATAGGCAGATAGACGCTTCTACAAAAGTAATGCCAAATAAAAAAAATATTTTGTGCTTTTATACAAAAAAAGTAGGTAATTTATTTCGAATTTAGCCATGGTGTACGGAATTTAGCCTAATATAGTTTCTCTCTGGCGTAAAAAAGATAGTGTTCATCAGAAACTGAATTTTTCCATCACAAAACTTGGAAGAGGATGTTACATCTAGGATTTAAATCTTCATACCTAGACCTAGCATTGCTATCTGATAGATTGAGATCAAGATGATAGCCAAAACGTACCTAAACTTACAGAGACATTACCATTAAAAAGTTTTAGTGGCTCAGCAGGGATAAAAATTAGAACTAATAAAAGGCATACACAAATAACTAATTTAAATGTGAAACTGAAATATGTAGTGTCCCCTGTATAGTGGAAAAATGTTTAACCTCTTGCCAATTAATTAATAATAGGAAGTGCTGACTCATTAAATATGTTTAAAAAGCAAGAAACTCTTGCTCAAAAAGGTATACTACAAAGTGGATAAATTTTTCTGATTCCTTGAATTAAGTAGTTCATTTTAATTTATGTGTATACTCCTGTATATATATTTCTCGATTGTCATATTTGTACTTAGGTTGTGCATTTTTGTTTTTATATTATATTTTGTCTTGATATTAGAATTTAAAAAATTTCATTTATGAATAAGTATTTTGTTTGTTTCTTTTCCTTTGAATTTTAACTTATGTTATCTATCTTTGTTAATAAGAATGTAATTAATTCTTCAACAATAAATAATTTTGAATCGATTCAAGTAAACTTGTGTATAATGTTAACGAATGCTGAACAATAAAATTAAGGTGAAATGAATTTTATTATGATCAGTATATTTTTTTAGTCGCCAATTTTCTTAAATAATCAGTTTGGAAGTATGTGGTCACTTTTATAGATTATAAATGTAATAATTTAATTTTAAATTAGTCATCAAACATGGATATCAATAACTTGTATGCACAGATCAATTACTTTCTTGTATGGTTGGGTGCTGGTAAACCCCTTTATGTATTTAATAAATAGAAACACTTGGCAAAACATACTTTATTTTAATAAAAAGCACAGAGGTGTTATTTTAAATTGATTTATTTATGTTTAAAAATGGTTTATACATAATGTTTACTTCTTTATCTTGCTTAACACTTTATAATGTATATTTATTGTTCTAAATTTAAACAATTAGGCCAGTCTCTTAAGGTAGTAAACCCAGGTAAAGGATAATGAACAGTTCTTAAAATCTATAAGCCTTAGGACGAATGCTTCTTAGGGAGATTGTGGATGCTATGTCATCCGAACTTCAACGAATTCTTTTTTTATTTTCATTGTATAAAACATTTATTTGACCCGGAGTGAAACATTTACTTTACTTTCCTGAATTTCCACTTGAGAATTATTTTTCAACTGGCTAATTTCTTCTTTCAATGAAAGTATTTCTATATTTGATTTGTTGCATTTTTCAGTAATTTTGTTTAGTTCTTCACGAAGACTCTTAATAGTTTTCTCTAAAATAATAATTTAATTTTTAATATTGAAATAAAAGCAATTATCACTTCAAAGTTTAATATTTAATAAAAAAATTGTTTTGAAATGATTGTAATGTTAATTAGTATATGCTAAGTTGTGTAATTTTCTTTTCAAAGCCACATTTTTTGTTAATAAGGTAAATTTGTACATACGTTTCTAGTTCTGATGATACCAATATATTTTGAGTGTCTGTTTCCAAACTTTGATTCTCCTTGTCCTGGTCTGCAGTTGACAATTGTCTGGAATGCCCCGAAATATTAACAAAGCTCTCAATAAATGTTTGTCGATATCTTTTTGCCTGCCTTCTTAATCTATCTTCACTTTCTGCAGACAATTGTCTTTTTTTCAATGGGAGATTTTCAGTAGGAACTGCTGTTTGTTTTAAGTTTCTACCAGTCTTAGTGGAGTAGTTTAATAGCCTCTGTTGTAAGGGTATTTCAAAACTATCCTTCGAAAAATGTATGGAACAAATACAAGCTTAAAAAAGAAACAAGACATAAAATTAATCATATTCAAGTTAGGTTTGCAAAAATCATACCATTTTTCAAATTAATTGTATCTTTTCACCCTCAACCGTTGACCCAGGCTTTGGCTATATCTGTTTTCGGAAATCCAAAATACTTAATATTTGTTCTCTTTGTTTTTCTTAAATAGTTCTTGCTGCCAAACACTGCACAACCTGGCATTTTGTTAGTAACTACACACCCTAAAATATAGTAGATTTTAATGTATCAATAATATAATAATAATAATAATGATATATTAAAATAACAATAATGAATATAAACTATTTCTTTTATCTTTAAAATACAACAAAAATGTTACATAACCTAACTTTATATCAATTACACTACCAACTTAATTAGAAATTAATTTAATAATACGTACCAATAATTTCTAAACAGGCCTATTGATATATAGAAATGATATTAAATATTAAGATAAATATATCTATAAACTTCTAAACACTACCAGGAAAATATTAGAATAACTTTAAAAGTCGCTTTTTAACATTGGAGACATAGGCAAAACAAAAATATGCTCCGCAGGTGACGTCATGCGCAAGAATGACCAAATTTCGTACCGCTTACCGCTTCACCTGTATTCTTCCACCTAGGGATGGCAAAATAAAAAAATATATCGATATATCGAATCATATGATATATCGAAATAATATATCGATACATTCGATATATCGAATGAAAAATATCGATATTTTGAATATATCGATATATTTTTAATAAAATGTAGAAAAATACATTTTTTAACAGTTAAAATGCGATTTATTTAGGACCGATTCCACCGTTGTGTTAATCGAAGTTTAAAATGACATTTTTACATTAAACAATGTTATTTTAATCTCCGTTTAACACAACGGTGGAATCGGCCCTTATTCAGATAAGTAATGAAATATACAATACGTGTTTTTTTTAATATAGAGGCGAACCAAACTTACTCAAACTTAAATATGTACTTAAAAAAGTGTTTATGATACATGATTTGAAAGCTTTCTGAAAAGATAACTCAAAAATAATAAATATGACAATCCCTTGCCAGATATAAACTGTTTTGGCTTTCTGTTGCTGTCAAACCAGCTTTCGAAAATAGTCTAGAACAGAAGCTGCTACTGCAGAAAAATATTTTTATTAACCACTCTGGATACCGAAAATATAACTAAAAATAGGCAAATTCATACATCAGACCAAACCAGGGTTGCCAACTTTTCAAATTCCATTTACCGTACCGCGCAATTCAAATTACCGTACGTGGCCTTCCAATACCGTACACTTTTATTTTGTAGAAAACTATGTATAAATATCTTTTTGTCGAGCTTCTAAAATAAAAAAAGTCCTCATCATATTTTACTCAACCTCTGGTCCTTCTACCTAGCTTCTACAAAAAAAGGCCTTAGCTTATATTTTTGTAAAAACCCAGTCCTTTTAAAGGACATGTGCTGTAAAAAAAGATTAAATCTTCATTTAATAATTTAAACTTCGTTTAACACAACGGTGGAATCGGCCCTTACACACCTCAAAGTCTTTGCTAATTCTGTTCAAAATACCGTACGTTTATCGTACTTTTTATGTAAATACCGTACTTTTATGTACGGTAATGACTTTGGTAATTACCTTAAGGTTGGCAACCCTGGACCAAACATAAAAAATAACACAAAGAGCCTCGTGCACGCCTGACGTGTTAGCTGCCAACGTCAATTAACATCGCATGCGCACAAGCGCACGTTTTATGAATAATGTTTTCGATATATCGAAACGATTATATCGATATTTTTTCGATATATCGGTAATAAAATATCGATTAAAATATATCGATATATTTGTGAAATATATCGATATTTACACAACATCGATATATCGTTGCCATCCCTACTTCCACCATGCTTTTAAAGCAAACAAGCGAGTTTATTTTCGCTTTTATGCTTCTTCAAAAGCGCTGCAGCGGTTGACAGTTCATCGTCACCGCTTACTCAGCGTTACAACATGTTTGACGACGATGAACACGGCCAATACCTAAATTCATGAAAAGAAGAATGTCTGGTTTAAAATTTTTTTTATTATATATTTTTTGAGTTTTTAATTATTCTATTTAGGCTTCATTTTATGCATATAAAAATTAAATATTTTGTGTTACCTTTTCTTGTAAATTGCTTTGGTGCCTTCTTGATTAATTGATTAGGTATTATCTAAGTTAATTTACGAATCTGTCTCAACAAACAACACCTTAGAAGTATAAAATGTTTACTTTTATTATCTTAATAAACTTTGTATTATGTAAAATGTAATTTATCAAAACTCCAAATAATTTATTTAATATCATTATTTCAAAACTTTCTAATCAGCAATCATTTTTTCTATTAAAATATTATCAGTTGATTTTTATACCTATTTAATTTTCATTCATCATGATTCTAGATATTATGTTAGGAGTTGTGGCAGCTGGTTCATTAACAGCACTGTGTCTAGTGAGTTTCAAACTGTACATAAAGTTGACTACAGGAATATGTTACAGTCAAGTATGCTTGAGGGGAAAAACCACAATTGTAACTGGGGCCAACACAGGTATAAGCCAAATTTTCATATGAAAGATGAATATACCTAGCTACAATATATTATATTTTAAGGTATTGGTTACCAAACGGCTATCGACTTTGCCAAAAGAGGAGCCAAGGTCATATTGGCGTGTCGTGATGAAACTAAAGCTAGGGAAGCAGTCAGTGAGATAATTAAAGAAACAAACAACTCTAATGTTGTATACAAATTAGTAGATTTAACGAGTTTTACATCTGTGAGGAAGTTTGCCAATGATATAAATTCTAGTGAAGAAAGATTGGATATATTGGTAAATAATGCTGGAGCAGGGCGATTGGGCAATAAGTTAACTGAAGATGGAATTGCCATAGTGATGCAAACAAACTATTTTTCACATTTCTTACTAACAATGCTACTTGTAGGTAATTAATAAATTATAAAAATGTATGCCATATTATAAGGCCTAATTTGAAAAAGTATGATAAAAGCTTAGGTAATAAATACTTGTGCTACCACTGTATGATCCAATGGAGAGTAAAAAATCTTTTGAGACCTTTACCCAAAGCCTTGGTAAACAATTAGAATGTCATCTCCAAGTCATAAACCTGGGAAAATTGAATATCAAAGACCAATAGTCTTGTTCTTTATACTTAAAACTGAAATGTGTCAATAATAGGCAGTAGAAACATGTCAGAAATGAGTAACAGACTTGCCATATATTGAAAGAACTTTCATTATGCAAATAAATGTTTTTACATACAGATACTTAAGAGCTTTTGTCTCGGAAGTAAATTACCATACTGAAATATGATGTACCTGATTCAACTTTAGTGTGTTGCCATGTCTTTTTAGACTGTTATTCTCCATTTTTTAACAATCAATAAAATGCAACAATGTGATATAATATTGTATGTAGACATATTAGATATAAGTTATTGGTTCAGACATTTTTTTGCAGATCTCATGAAAAAGCATCCAAGCAGGATCGTAAATGTCTCTGCAGTAGGGGCAAGTGCTGGCAAAATAGATTTTAAGAAACTCACATCATTCACGACTGAAGCCAACCAGTATATAGTAACAAAACTATGTCAAATATTATTTACCATTGAATTTGCCAGAAGATACAAAAACACTAATATAACTGCTTATTCTCTACATCCGGGTGTCATCAAAACAGAAATTTTCAGAAATTTATCTCCGATTTTTAGATGGTTTATTTTGTTTTTGATTGACACATTTTTTAAGGTAAAATTTTATGTTGAATAAAGTTATATTATAGAGTTAAAAAAATTTTAAAGTGACTCTTGTAAGTGATAATTACTTTGTTTTAGACTGCAAGGGAAGGAGCCCAGACTCAAATCTACTGTGCCATAGAAAACGGGTTAGAAAAATACAGTGGTGAACATTTTCATGATTGTAAAATGGTTAAAAGATACAAAAGTGCTAGAGATCCATCTTTAGCAGAAAAATTGTGGCAAGAAAGTGAAAGAATTGTCAAACTTCGGTCTGTAGAAGATCAGATTTAGATTCAGGCTGTATATTTGTATATTATTGAATTTTAATATTCATTTTTGTAAATCTTTTTGTTTACAAATGACATTTGTATTTGAAGTGAGTAGGAGTTTTTATTTAGATTATTTTATTTCTATGCCATAATTATTGTACCTGACCACAACAGATAATATAATAAAATATATTGATTATTTTGACAGTGTAATTGAATTAAATAGTATCCAGCCAAAACAAGATGTTAAAGCCGAAACCGAATTTTGGTTGCTGTCTTAGTTTTGGCCAAAACTAATTGTGGTTTCAGATTACTTTGTGAATTTTAGCTACACTTATTACTTATTTATTTATGTTTAAAAGACTTTTAATTTATTTATTTTATTTTTAAAATTAAAAATAGTAAGTGAATTACAAAGTTGCAACTATTCTAGTTTCAGATTACTTTGTGAATTTTAGCTACACTTATTACTTATTTATGTTTAAAAGGCTTTTAATTTATTTTATTTTTAAAATTAAAAATAGTAAGTTAATTACAAAGTACCAACTTTTGCTATGTGTGTAGTGGAAAAATGAAAATTTAATTTTTTATGAAAAAGAAAACCTGAACGCCGCCAAATGTGACACAAAAGTAGTTTCGCTTTCAGCCGCAGTTTCGATCAGTTTTCTGCTAAAACTGAAACTTATTTTTGGCTGAAAACAAACCTTCGGTCAGATCCTACAATTTAAAACAAATTTTATTATTTTGGAAGGTTTGGACTTTGTTATAAAAATACATCTTTAAGGCCTACTGGTTTATTTAAAATTTTAACAATATTAACAATCTATTTCATGTTGAAATGGCTTAATGGATTGTATGTCCCAGATTCAAATTTTTAGATTGCCATAATTCTATTTTCCTCTTTAAAAGTTTCTTTTAGTTAATTAATAATATTAATATAAAACCTTGAAAAAAAAAACTAAAATCCAAGTCATTTTTCAACAGGAACCTGGCAATTATTACAAAACTTGGATTCTGGGAATTGCATCAACTTCTTTTTTTTTTTTTTGTTTAAACCTTTCAAGCAACAAAAGGTGTAAAGGTTAGCGATTTTTTTTAAATTGCATAAGAACTAGT
Source organism: Psylliodes chrysocephalus (assembly GCA_927349885.1). Classification (NCBI taxonomy): domain Eukaryota; kingdom Metazoa; phylum Arthropoda; class Insecta; order Coleoptera; family Chrysomelidae; genus Psylliodes; species Psylliodes chrysocephalus. Next base: position 37,622,368 of record OV651818.1, read on the forward strand.
AATTGGCACCAGATATGTATTTTTATATGATTCAGTTGATTTTGTCTCTCTTGCGAACATTCCTCTTCCTTCTGAACATTCCAGATTTCATTTCATCCTCATCTTCCCCTTGATCTTGGTACTCCCAAATTTTCAAACTATTTGGTAAATATAATAAACCTGCTAGGGTTACAGCTGTGAATATAAAAGAGTAATTACTTTTATACATCTTAAAATAACATAAAATAAAAGCATGAAAATAATTGGATTTTATTATTTGTGCAGTTGAACAAACTTTTTTCATGAAGCCAGTCAAAATCGACCAAATTTTATAAAAAAGTGTTTTTGAAGTAGTTTTAGAGGAGGGAAAGTGGCTCTTGCTATGTTAACTTACCATTTAGAATGCATGGAAAAACTACATAAAAGTTCAAAGTAGCAGCTCTAAAATAAATAGTTTCGGAAATATATAGAAGTACATTGGAAATTAGAGAGCATATTCCCATACTAACAACCCTAAAATATAATAAAAATGTTGGAATTAAATTAATAGTTTTGGGAACATTAAGAATGAACTTACGGCTTGTAGTGAATGTATAAAGTGCAGTGAATTAATACTATTGCTTTTAGAATCGAGTAAACTCCTAAAACTCTAGAGGCAGTAAATTCTCCTTAAAAAGAAATTACATATTGCTTACAATTAATTTGAGCTAATATCTCATTATAAATACCATCTACATATTCATCTAAATCTGATATAGTTTTGCTAAGGAATGATCGTTTTTCTATGTAACTTCTTACGGCCGTTCCGAGATCCATGAAAGCTACAAATGCAATCCAGCCTCTAAAGGCATACATGACTTTTCTGTCTACATCCATGTTGTTACCGGTTACGTTTTGTACTCGAAAAGAAAATATATGTAGCGTTTTATTTCAAACGTCTTTTCCATGCAGAGGCGGGATACATGCTAAAATAAATCAAATTTTAGTAAATATATTTTTTTTACATAATCACAAATTGACTGCAATTTTTCACTGCAAACCTAACCTTAAATGTCATTTATAATTTAACAATTTGGCCTCCACTAAAAAATGGTATACAGCCATTTAATTTTCTAGTTATAAAACATTAAACTTATTACATAAAGAGATATTATGGAGATGAATAAATATAAATTTCTTTTTCTGAATGGTTTTAAATATTTAAAAATTATTACTCAAATATTTTTTTAACTTCCTTTTTATTCGCCAGGTATCTCTACTTGCTTGTGTATTCAGCAAAATATTTTTTTTTGTTTTCCTGTCCTGCGCAAGCGGTTTTTAGGTTATTCCAATTTATTTAAATAGATTTAAATAAGTACCACTTAACACGAATGCAATTTTAAAAAGTGGTACACAGGTAGAGGTACCGGTGCAGGTCAAATAAATTTACATACCAAATAATTGGTAATGTAAAACCTGATTCACTAATTCCTCAACTTTAATTTTACTAGTGATAAAAGTATTATTATTATTATTAAAAATGCCCGAAGTGTTCATAATTTCTGCATGCAGAACTGCAATAGGTATGTCTTGAAATTAAACTTAAAAGAAGTATATTGTTAACTCAAAATCCCTTGAATTTTAGGAACTTTTCAGGGGCAGTTTGATAAATTTTCTGCCTCTGAATTAGGGGCAGTGGCAATTGCTGAAGCAATAAAAAGAGCTAGTTTAAAGCCTGAAAATGTTGAACAAGTTATAATGGGTCAGGTAAGAATAGTATGCTCTATTTTACCTACTAAAAAGTCATTAAATTAAGGGACAATAGCTTGATATTATGATCCCTAATCATTATTTTTAACTGTTATGTTTATTATTATTCTTGTCAATATTCTAAGGTAATCTATTCTGGATTTAAGTATATTATATTTTACTATACCTTACAGCTTCTTTTAGGTAGTATTTTTATAAATAAATAGCTAGTTAATTTTTGTACTTTTTTTTTATTAAAAAATTTAATAATTGTATATTTACTAGATTTACTAATGGGCTTCAAAGAAGAACATAATTTTCTTTTATAACATAATAACATAATAATCTTTTAGCTCAAGTTTTAACAGTGTGCTATGTCCTTTAATTTTACTTGTAATATTCTGTAAATAAATACATTTTCCCCAACATTAATTTTTGGCAGTTACCTATCTATTAATATCATAAGCATTTAATAATTATGAGATCAATCCATTTATAAATAATACTATTTTTATGGTTATTAATTCGTAATTGTTAAATGGTAAAATTGATTATGGACTTTTGGCCCAACAAATAAAATCAATATCACATAGATATTAATTGACATTTCTTTCTTATCTGTTTTTTTCAAGTAATTAACCATCATTTTAATGATTTTAAAAATATAGATCATAAACAAATTGACATTTTCATGAAACAAAACAAAAAAGTTCATGTGTTTTACATTAAGTCATGAATAATAATTCCTTTAAAAAAAAATAAGTATGGAATAAAATTGAATTAAAAATGCATAACTGTTAATACTTTAATATCCTATATTATTATAATAATTAAATTTATTTCATTGGTAAAATTGATAATGGAATTTTGTAACAATCTGTAAAAACAATATGACCTTATAGTAATTGACATTTCTCCCTTATCTGTGTTTTTTTAATTAATTAACCATCATTTTAATGATTATGTCTATAAAAAAACACAAAAATTAAGATGATAAAAATAATACCTACGCAATAAAATTAAATTTAAAAATGCATAATTATTAATCCTTTAATTAATTAATATTCAATATTATTGTATTATTTAAATCTAGTATTTCTTCAATTTGCAATTATGTACTTATTGTGGAAATGGGATTGGTCTTTTGTTATTATATTATCATCAGTGTAATGAACCATTTACAATTTAACATTTCTCAAAATAATTTTTCTTAACCATGGCCAGATATATCTGACAGAATCTACATTGCTGTTGTTGCCACTGTCGTATATTGGTCGCTATTGAAAAAACTAGATCTCGCTGGCATATATATCCGTCAGTGTCTACATTTTAGCATTCTTCAGCCCAACTGCCATATGAATACGTCATTTTTATAGTGATTTTAAACCCATTGACGCTTTCTTTAGTGCAGCGTTCCAATAAAGTGGTATTAGAAGAAGAATTTAGAACCAATGCCATATTTATTCATCATTACTTAATTCGTGGTGGGACAATGACTTAATTAAGAGAAGGGATTCAATAACATGTAGGTATATTGAGTGCAACGTGAGGCCCTGTGTTCATCCTTGTTTTGGAATATTCCATACCAAAGAACAGTACTAAAGTTTAAGGAAAAACATTCTTTATTTTATGGCAGATGTTGCACGTCATAGATTTATTATATATTTTTTTAAAGAATATTTGACTGTTTGATTATGTTTAAGAGTCCGTTTTTGTTTGTTTGATTATGTTTAAGAGTTTCTACTAAGTTTATTTATTTACGGGTAAGGCTCAGTTCGGTTTAAATACAATAACATATAATAATATACAATTGAATATAATAAAATACAATAAAATAGTGCTAACATAAAAATTAAGAAAACTATAAAATAAAAACGAAGAAAAATAATTCACATAACATATTCATAGGATTATTAATATACGCTGATCTTGCTAATTTTGGTATTTAAATGTATCATACATATGTGATAGTGGGCCCAATGGCAATTTAAAAAGCTTGGGAATGGTGGCACATGCACCATTCATAATGGTCTCTAAAGAAAAGGTTAATGAATAAGCATAACACCTTCATGTCAAAACTATATCAACAATAGGACAAGTAAATGTACCTACCTCTCGCCTGTATAAGCTATTCAGCTAGCTATATTTATATAAAGCTTTAAATCAGCGATACTCAACCTGCGGGCCGCATGTGGCCCTTCAAGCTTTTTTTGTGGCCCGCAACACTATTATTGGTCGCAGCGCTAAATAGCATGCTAATTTTTAAATAAACGTTTAATATTTTGTGGTGTTACTGCAAAAACAAGATAGCTCCACTTTTGGAATTTTCGAGTTAAGTAGGTACACTTTCTACAAGTGTGAAAGAAGTCTATATTCATGAGCGCCACGGCAAATAATAATAATAATAATAGCCGTCCCTTTCCCCGGAAAAGCTCAGCTTTTGGGGTTAAAATTCACTCGTAAGGGGGTGAATTAGGCAGAGTATTATTATTATTATTATTATGATAAACAGCCAATAAAAACTAACTCCATGTTAATACATTAACAATGTGGATAAATAAGATGGAGTGGCATTTATACCAAAACATAATCATAACATTGTGTTCAATTGATAAATGTGTCTATCAAAACCAGATAATAGGCATATAACTTATTTTTGCTAAATATATTTAGTCCAATTCTTATTAGTGTTCCTGCTAAAACAAGATAAAGGCCAGAACCGAGGGGAAACCAATAAGGTCAAAACGTACCCGTATTTCGGAAATCACTTAAAAATTTTTTATGTGTTTCTCGCCATTTCGGGTTGTGAGCGACGAATTTATTTCGACCATTATTTTAGATGATGATTTTGGAATTTTCGAGAAAATGTGTAGTGGTTTCGGTGATTTCTAGTGAAAATGTACCAGTATTTAGGGAGTGGTTTGCCGCTATTTATTTTTGTTGAATGTGTTTGTTGAAATATTACATTGTGCCCACTCCATTTGTTTTGTTATGACTAGAGCCGTCTCTGGCCTTTCTCGATTGTTCCGAAATTCACGAGATGATTACGTCACCCTTTCTTTCCACGATACAGCTAACCTTAAACAACTACTAGATAATAGGTCTATTCTGGTTTTGAAAAATAACGATCCACAACTGTCGGGCTCATGCGCAGTAGATAAAAAGTGTTCTGGTTTTTCTGGGACTACTTCGGATCTCTCAGTCCAGTGTTCTGGTTTCGTATCCGAAATAATCCGTGATTGTTGTAAACAGTCAAAAAGTGTTCATGCTTGGGAGTGTGGATCGACTCGGACTGTTTTGACCGCGCATGCGTTTTTGAAGTGTTATGAATATTGTATTGGCTTTTTAGACTATACGAAACGTATACAATCCCAAATTGTTTATTTATATGTGGACGAATGTCTCTTGTTCTTGTTTTATTTGTAAATTAAAGCAATTTTAGAATTATTAATTTTTTAATATTATTCTGTTTTTATTTATTCCATTGAAATGTGATGATAATGGTAAACATATACATGCAAATGTTATTTGAAGCTGAGCTTTCAAAAGGAACTTCATTATTATAATAAACAATAAACAAAACACCTTTATGACGTGTTCTGGTTTTCCAACAATTTCAAACAGTCGGGGATTTTTGCCTTTACGCATACGGTCCGGCGCAGTTTCAAAACAGTTTTCATTTTGAGAACCAGAACAAACCTAATAACAGGTGATGTTCGAATCTCCGTGGTGAATGAGTGATTGGTCAAGATGTAACGGGTGATTGGTCAAGCTGTAACGAGTGATCCGTCAAGCCGTAACGAGTGATCCGTCAAGCCGTAACGAGCGAATCTTTATGTGAAAATTCGTAAATAAAAGTATTAGGCGAATATGAATTTTAACCATACTTCCTAATAGACAACGGATCGAAAGATTCAGCTATCCTAAATACATTCCACCAGAAAAATAGATTTAGGGGCCTATTCAGTAACTCTGAACGACGTCGTTAATAGACGATAATCGTTCACAGACGACTTTTCTTATTCAGTAGACAACGATTGTCGTTGAAAATAGACAAATATGGTTGTAAAATTGTCGTTCATCAACGATAGCCAAAGAGCTGTCGTTAATAATATGAAGTGTCGTTATAGTGATTTTTGCATTCCCTCTCATTTTTCATTGTTTTAAATAATAAAAGCACTTTTTTACAAATTTTACAACTAAATTGCCATCTACCTAATACAGCAAGTACAATTTGTAAGGAATTTTTTTCTAATTTATTTAATTATTTTAAAAATAAATCTGATTCAAAATTAGGATTGCCCATTCAACCATTTACTATTCGATTCTTATTAACAGTGCTGTTCTTTGCGAAACAATAACAGAACCTATATTATGGAAGTACCTATAATACTTCTCCGTAACCTACACAAATTTGGTTTGTCTTTCAAATCCAATAAATACAACTTGTACTGTTCTCGAGTTGTTTTTTGTATTCTTATGGAATAGTTCTCAGTTTTTTTTAATATATCCATACTCATTTAAATAAACCCTACATACAATACGACCAGCAAAAATGGCCCGCGAGAAACAGAATTACTACGAATCGAGAATCGACCCCCTGATGATCGTGTTGTAGGTTTAAAGAACAATAATTAATATATTCTGAAAAACAAATGAATATATCTACTAGTTCCAAAAAAATGTCAAATATACCGGGTGTTCAAATTAAAGGGTTACAGTTAAATACCGCCTTTTATAAAAAAAAAACAAAGTTTTATAGTTTTTTGGGGAAAACATTTTGGCTAAAAATGTTTTTTTATAGCAAACCATAATATGGCCAACTTTTTTTCGCGCAGCAAAATTTTCAAGTAGGTGTTACTCAATAAAGTAGAAATCCAATAAAAAAAATGTTTCCTTTAGGGCCGATTTTAACACAACGGTGGAATCGGTCCTTAGAAGTTTCTTATTTTTTTATGAACTCTAAAAATACCTATGTAAAAAAATAGGGTTCCAATTTGAAAAAAAATCCACCTCGATATGGCCATATTATGGTCAGCTATAAAAAAAATAATTTGGCCAAAATGTTTCCCCTAAAAAACTATAAAACTTCTGTCTGATACTTTTTTTTTATAAAATTCATATTTTTGGCGATATTTAACTGTAAAACTTTAATTTAAACACCCGGTATAATCATCAACATACGTTCTTTTATCACAAAACACTAAATTATAATACCAACTTACTAGAAATCATCGTTCAGATTTGGTAACTAGAAACAACGTAACGACTTTGTTATTGAATAGAGTTTCAAAAATTATCGTTATAAAAGTCGTTGGTTGAACTGTCGTTAGCTTAACGATGTCGTTCATAAACGATAAATTACTGAATAGGGCCCTTAATTTATCAATGGGCGAGGGTGGGGAATTCGGCTTTATATGCCAAACTCGCACAGTATTTAGTCAGAGGAATGCATGAAAGGATGAAACAAAGTTTTGAAAATACTTACAAAAAAGTGCAAGATGATTACTAAAATCTTGCAAAATCAGATAAACCTGATGAATTTCACCATTATTATCACAATCTACCTGTATCCAATAATGTTACTGAAACTTCGACTGAATATAGTGACACATACATTGAATTATGATTTGTATGTAGAGCTAAAATAAGCTAAGTGACGTTTTTCTCTCTTTTTTACCAATTATTGATAGATTATTGGTTTATACTTTGTGAACAATGTTTTCAATACCTTCTTCATTGAAGTTAATAAACGGTTTGAAGCTTTTACTGATTTTTTTATTCAGTTTTAAATGTTTGAATAGTGTTTTATCGAAACTCTAAAAATGTGAGTTATCTTATTTTTGCAGTAACACAACGGGATATATTTATGTTTTGTATTTTATTTATTAGACGACCCCACTAACTAATCTTAGGTAAATGTCCTAAAAAAAGATCATCATTCAAAAATATTGCGGCCCGTGTAACATAGCACATATACGAATGTGGCCCGAAGGAAAAAAAGGTTGAGTATGGCTGCTTTAAATGAATGATCATTTTTATATACATGGTGTTAGTATATTAGACTGACAATGCTCTGCCACAGAGAGCACTCATTAATTGATAAATTTTGCTATAGCAATATGAACCCTTAAAGAGCTTAACTGAGATACAGTTTTAAATCAAAATTTGCCATAAATCAAAAAGGGGTTTAAATATTTTTTTAAACTTGATCTACCAAGATCTTGTCAAATACACGAACTATTAAAAAAAACTCTTAAGGGCAAGATGCACACAGTGTTACAATTGTTGATTTGGATGTAAAACAATACTTTTCTTAGTACTTAACTTAATACCATGTACAAGTCGACCTCGTTAAGGGCAATATTCATTGTTGCGATAGTTGATCAGAATGTAAAACAATACTTTATTTAGAACTTAGAGTTAACATTCACCCGAGGTAATTCCGAAACCTGAGTGGTACCGTTTAAACTGTTAATCTAGTATGTTAATATAATATGAGCATTTCTAATAATGAGAAAACAAATAATCTTGAAAAATAAATGATTAAAAATTTTGATATAACGATTATTCAACAATCCTTATCCTCTTCATTATTTTAACTACCCTTTCAGAAAATTATATTTCTAAAAAAAAAAATAGATAATAAAAAAACCAAAATGAAAAGTTATTACTAACATGACATGGGTGATTATATAAGGTCTCGACGCACCTCGGTTGACACCTTTTGAACCGTCGGGCAGACCTGGGCTATGAAATTTTATTTCTGGGACGCACCGGAGCCGTTTTACAGACCGCCGGACGCACTTCGTTTCCAGCAGCTTTCTGTATTCTTTATATAATAATAATATAATAATAATACTCTCCCTAATTCACCCCCTTACGAGTGAATTTTAACCCCAAAAGCTGAGCTTGTGCGGGGAAAGGGACAGCGATTATTATTATTATTTACCGTGGCGCTATCAGCAGTTCGGCCGGAACCAGTTCCAATGAACATCTGTAGAATAATGGACTTAGCCTTTAATGAAGGACTACTCCAAAAAAACAATCATAAACGCAGTTTTAAATTTAGTAATTTCTTGATTAATCCTGTCGTCTCTCATTTTCTTCATTTTATGGTCATTGGAGTCTGTTCCATACAAATTTCTAAGATATTGTGCATTCAAATTAGGTTTAGTATTTGAAATATGATTATAATGTTTTATTAAACTTAATGGATCTTGAATGTCCAGAATTTCGAAGGGTACACTAGATTTATTATTTTTGCATAAAGTAATTTCGGGATCCATTTATTGTTCCGCAATTTTGAATCCATTCAATTTACAGTACCAGTAAGATATACTCGTCAAAATGATATATTCTTCATTCTCTTTCACATAACTAATTATGGCTTATTTAGTTCTCTAACAAGAATGCAAAGAAGTGCAAATTCATCAAATTTGGATATTCCGAATGTCTTTCAATAGCTTTAATAAAGTTGCAAGAAATAAACTCTGTTTCATTGACATATTTGATATTTTATAATAAAAAATAAATCACTTAATACTTGTTATTTGACTGAATTAAGAGTTGGTGTTTGTTTTTAAAATGAAAGTTGCAAATTAATGTATTATCTTTCAAATTATATTTTTTTATTATAATGAGTAGTTTCTGAATGTTGTTCAATAAATAAAAAATAATTAGTCTGACTTCATGGTCAAGCATTTTAATATAATTTTGAATTAACTTGAATAATTAGATTATTTTTAGCGATTAAATTGCTTGGATTTAATTCAATCATTAGCGATTTTTGTTTTAATTATGGATTATTTTAAACTGTAATTTCTTTTTAAGATACTCACTGCAGGTCAAGGCCAAAATCCAGCTAGACAAGCCGCATTCGGCGCCAAAATTCCGGAAACATCGCCTGCATATACCGTAAATATGCTGTGTGGATCTGGACTCAAGTAGGTACATGACAAATATGTAAATATGCATATTATTAAAAAAAACTATTATCGTACACGACTGAAAATTGGAATTATTTTTTATTTAACACTGTCAATTTGACCTGGGTTTGACAATCATTCTCCGCTAATCTGAAATAAACGCAACTTCGCTTGGCTCTCACTTTTTTAAAGAACCACAGGTGAATTTGGATAATTTAAACTACAAAAAAAAACGGCAAAAAATTGGTTTTTTGTGTATACCTCAACAAAATTATTTTGTTCCAAATAAATACACAGTTACTATAAAAATTACTATCCACGTAAGTATCTAATAATGTAAAACTATCGACTTTTACAGAAATTATGGTTTTAAGTCTAATTATTATGTTTAAAATATCCGGGAAATTGTTGGTTTTATCCAGCCAATGTCCAGGACTTTTAGACATTAGTCCTTTATTGACTCCCTGATATTTGTGGTTCCTATTATTACTAAAAAACAATATATAGGTTTTGAAAATTCTGAAAATTAACATGAATTAAAGGATAAACTCAAATTTGATTGTTTTATTTCACACAATGGAACAGAAAAGTCAAACTACTTAAAAGTCAGCATTAGTGAACATTAACTTGATTGTTACTTATTTTGACATTAAACTGGTTTGTTTTCTTTTACACAGGAAAGAGTATTTATGTCTAATAGGAATAGGAAAAAAATTGCTCAACCTTAAACTTTCTCTAACCCCTATATAACACCAAAATTGTATTGAGAATATGAAAAAATCTTAAGTTTCCTTATTTAAAAGGCTGTATGTAAGGTCCCATACGAGACAAACTAAAGGTTATTTTAGGGATTATATATACCAGTAAAGTCCGTTACCAGAAAACTTTGTATTACTGCTTGTTCTAGTATTTGGCCCCATTCTATAATAGGTTGTAGCTTAGCTCGGACACAAAGCTTCTTCAAAAACAGTCAGTCTTTAGGTTTAACTGCAGAGAAGTAAAAATATTTTAAATTACACTTTGGAAATCATTTACTGGACCCATCAGACGCTATAAATTTTTCAATGCCGAATTATTTTATTTGATGTCGCCAAAGAATTTCGAGTCAGTCTATTTATTAAAAAATTCTTTTACATCTACGGCTTTATTCCCAATGAATATTTATAAACAACATCTGAATATTTTCTAGTTCATTTTAACGTGCTATTAAATGTTCGAAATTATGTTTATGCAAAAATTAAAAGTTACAATAATGAAGCAATAAAAATTGAGAAAAACAAATAAACAAAATTGAGTTTATTAATAAACTAATAATAGAATATGACAAACAAATGTCAAGAATTTGTTTTTTTAAATAAGTTTTAAATTTACTACTACAAATTTAACAAATATCTTTTAACTTTTTGTTTTGTATCACACAATTATTTAAGATAAATGTATTAAATATGCATTGTTTTATTTTGCCAGAAATGTAGAATGAATTATTTAATTATGGTTATGCCAGAGAATAAATAAAAAATACAGAAAAGAAAAATAGGGTTACGGCTAAAACCCTAACCATTGTAGCCATGCCTTATTGTTGGTGGAGCAGTATTAAAGTACAATAGAAATAAATTTATTTTTCGCAGTGTAGTTTCAATGAATAGTTCATATTCGCGTACATTAGCTTACCTATATGGTGCAGTTGAAGATCAGAGATTTCTATTCCTTCTACTTTAAAGTGCCGACCGTATTGTTCATTTATTCTGTGGTAATGTTCAGTAACCCCTTAATAACCTTAATCTTCAAATCCAAATTTGGTGGCGTACTGTACCTAACCTTTTCTGACCACCAATAATTATTTACATTTCAGAAGCGTAGCTCTTGGATATCAAGCTATTAAAAATGGAGACTATGAAATAATCGTATCGGGAGGACAAGAAAGCATGACAAGATCTGAACATACCGCGTACCTTCGAGGAAGCAAGATGGGCAACGTTAATCTCGCAGATACCCTTCTGAAGGATGGTCTTATGGATGCTTTTAATAAGGACACCCATATGGGCAAAACTGGTCAGTTTAAAAAAAATGCAAACCACAATTTCCTTACATTCTAGTTGAATTTGAATAATTTGAAACAACACATGTATATTCTTTAAGCAAAGGTGTGTTTAACACATACTTAGATTAGATTACTTCTAAGTAAGAGGTTTATAAACACTTAATACGGAGCAGTACAGACGAGTTCCATGCAGCAGTCAAATTGTTTTATTAGTACCTATGGAGTGTAGAGGAAAGGAGAACTATCTATCAGATCATATAAAAATGTACAACAAAATAAAAATAGGCAATGTTGTTCACTTGTTATTTGAGTAAAAAAAAAAAACATGAATAAGCTTTTGCCCAAAATTGAACATGTACATCAATTATTGCATGTAGATCTGAAATAGCAGCATGAAACAATAATTAAGGGTATTGAAAATCTAGAGGAACACCTGTATATTAGTAGAACTTAAGAGAATCAACAAGTAAAAAGAAACCCGCTTTTCATAGTCTGATTTACATATGGATTACATCGGGTCGGTGGTGTAGCGGTCTAACGCGCTTATATTCATTTATAAGCAAGTTTATGTGTCAGAGACTGCTGGGCTTCGAATCCCAGACCAGACCATGTGGATTTTTAATTAAATTGCATGGTTCGGTATAAGATTTGATGTGTGCCGTATTAATAGAAATTCAATTTCTGTTGATATGACATGCAGATTATAAAAAATCGCCATACATTACCGTCTCGATGATGGTGGGTGAGGTTTTCCGGTTTTTCCTCACCTGTAAGTCAAATGGTACCATTAATCATCTTTAAGTCGCCCCGGAGCGCCACGGCAAATAATAATAATAGCCATCCCTTTCCCCGCACAAGCTCAGCTTTTGGGGTTAACATTCACTCGTAAGGGGGTGAATTAGGGAGAGTATTATTATTATTATTAGCAATCTATGTGATTGGAATTTGATCTTCTAGTACACGAGCACCATTCTGGTTTCTTTCTGAAACCCTATTTACTGATTTTAGGTGGACACTTTTTGAGATAAACAACCATATTTATGAGATTGTCCGCCTTTCCTTTACACTCCATAATTTTAAAAGGCGAGCAAATTTTGATACAGAATTAGATGATACTTTTGCAAAATATTTTTTAAGGTTAAGTAGGTATGTCTATTTTAATAATTTATTGTGCTTACCTAAAAATTATTAATGATTGAATGATACCTATAAAAGTTTTATAGCATAGGCAGACATGTTATCAAGAAAATGCAGGTATCAAGTTTTATTTTTTTAATTTTGCTTTCTGTACCTGTACGTACACATAAGGAATTTTTATAGTACAATAACTAATTATTGTAACCCAAATCCAATAATTCATTACTGATTATGCTGTGTATATTTTCTACGTTAATATAATTATAACATATGTTTGGTCGTTTACGAATTTCGTAACGCAGAATCGCAATCGCAGTGATTGAAAAATCGCAATCACAGTTTTGACTGCGATTGTAAAATCGCGATTTAGCTCACCTCTAATGAAATTGGAGACAGATCAGTTGCATCACGAGTACTAGAAATTAGGCGACTTGTTTACTAATTAACTTCAATTATTAAGGCCGAGGGGTGAACCCACGGTGGCCGTTTTCCATGTAAATAGTTGGTAACCAGTTTGCTTGACCTCGACAGCAGCGCGCTAAGCGCGATATGATAAACTATAATTCGGTACAGTCGGTAAAGTAGAACACTACTAAGTAAAGTGATTTAAAAAATGGCGGGCTTAAAAATTTATCAAACTTAAAGCAAATTCAAGTAACATTTTCCTATTTTACAGCTTTTACTTACAATAATTAAAACGAATGAATTTTTATTGTAAGTAAATGCTGAAAACGGAAAATGTCACTTGTTTTAAATGAAAAATAAAATATTTGTAATAAGTTTATTTTATTTATAGAATAGATAACTATGTTATTACAGCATATTCACAATGTAAACACTATAATCACACACTAAATTATTGAAGCATTAAAATGTAAGATAACAATGTGACAATTATTTTATTATTAACAAAAACTGGACAATTTTTAAAAAACAGAATTATAATTTCAAAAAATTAAAAAACAATACTAAACAGTCATATCTATAATTATATATTGTTTTAAAAATCCCTAGTATTGACTTAATACACTTAAGACTTAAGACAGAAAACAATAGTTAATATTTGCAATTAATTTTACAATAAAACGTTATACCTACATTAAACTTTGAAACAATTTAAAATTGTTCTCCCAAACATACTAGCTACATTATCTATGTTTTTAATAAAAAAACAGGGCTAATACTGACATTTTGGTCTTAATTTTCTTTATTAAGCCAATCAAATTTCCCTGATCAATTCAATTTTAATTGTTTTATATTATGTATTATACAGTATGTCCCCCTAGGTTGGAATCATATGGAAAACTTTTTATTATTATATTATTAATTTTAGGAAAAAAGTTATTCTTCATAAAAAGTTCTACATTATCTAAAACCTAGAATACCAAACATCAAATTTTTTCAATGGTATACGAGGTTTGTCAAAAAATATGAGTTTTACTCAAGAGTAAAGTGCCTTTATTCTTTATACGACTGATAAAATTTGATATTTGATGGTTGTATTTTAGGTTTTAGACCATGCTCGACTTTTTATAAAGAACAACTTTTTTTCCTAAATAATAAAAAAGTTTTCCATATGATTCCAACCTAGGGGGACATACTGTAGGTATATGTAAAATTGAAAGATTGTTTTATGCCTGATTTACAAAAACTTTAAATTATTTATTCTAAATGTCTGTCAAAGTTTATCATTAAATTTTAATGAACATTCATACAACCGACTTAGTCAAGCATTTTGTTTCTGATTTATTCATCCATTAATGTTCTCAAGCTCTATTGAGTGTCCGGTGCCAGAGTTGCCTGAACATATATGAAAACCAGTTGTTTTGAAATTTTATTGGTTAACCAACTCTGGCACCGAACCACTCTTTTATCCTTTTTCCCATGTATTCATTTATTTCAGTCCAGCTTAGTTGTAATGCCCATTGCAAAAGTCCATATCCAGGGATATATAAAACAAAACAAAAAAATAAAGGTGCAGTGTATCTTAAAATTAAAAATCTGATGTGTCCAACACATGACTTTCCTATCTAGTTAACCTATTGCAGCATCTCTAAAAATGTTTAGAGGATAAACTAAATGTATACATTTTCCACATACATCTACTTCGAAACATTTTTCTATAGATATTCATTGAAAACGAAAATACTGAAAAATTTAAATTTAGCACTTTTCCTCCAATTTTTCCATTACGGTCCATTTTAGAAAAGTCATTTAAAAACAAAAATTATAGAGATCGATATCGCAAACAACTTTTAGTTTAACAATTTTCTTAAAAATCAGAATTTTGCACATTTTGTCAAATTTCTCGAATACGGACCATTTCAGGAAAATTTGACATGTAACAAAAATTATAGATAATAATATTGTAAGTAACTTTTATTTGAAGAATTTTCTTCCCCAAACGTAAATAACGAATATATTCCATAAAATATAAAAATGACCATCAATAAAGTACCCCCCCAAATGTTCCGACTCTGTCCAAAATCTAACCAGATCACGTCAGGTCGAAATAAAACTTAAGTTTAAAATTTAATGTTTTTTCCTTTATCCGTTTTTGAGTTTTCTTCAAAATTCGAAATTTACACATTTTCTCAAATATCTCGAATACGGTCCATTTTAGAGAAATTATGTATAGGATAAAAATGATAGAGAATTATATTACAAACAATTTTTATAAAAAATTATTTTTTTTACATTTTGTCAAATTTCTCGAATACGGACCATTTTAGGAAAATTTTGCATGAAACAAAAATTATAGATAATGATATTAGAAGTAACTTTTATTTGAAGAAATTTCTTTTCCAAACGTAAATAACAGATATATTCCATAAAATATAAAAATGACCACCTATAAAGTACCCCCCCAGATGTTCCGACTCTGCCCAAAATCTAATCAGCTCATTGGACGCTGAAACAAAGCTTAAGTTTAAAATTTGGTGTTTTTCTGTTTATCGGTTCATGAGTTATGCGACCTACAGACACACACACACACACGCCCACACACACACACACACCACACCACACCACACACACACACACAGACACACACACACACACACACAGACATCATTGCGAAAATAGTCAAAACGGATTCAGGGGACCTCAAAACGTAAAAATCCGTCGAAAACTCGAGGTCGAAAAAAATCATGATTCCTATACTTTCCTTATATCTGTATACAGATAGGAAAGTAAAAATTAACATAAGTATATATTATTTTTTAAATGCTCAGAAATATCCTTATAGTTTCTTATAATAAAAGGTACACAAATTTTCAATAATTTCAAAAAAATTAACACCTGATTTGTGCTCTTGGCAAGCGAACCATGCAAAATTAAAATGTTCTATATGTCCATATTTGGGTATTTTGATAAATATATTCATGAATAGTACCCAAAAATTGAACAATTTCTTTTTGAGCATAAATCAAATGCCTTTTTTCATATTTTTTTAAATGTGTAAACTTTTGATGAGATTCTACAATACCTGCTTGTAAATTATAATAATAATAATAATAATAATAATAATAATAATAATACTCTCCCTAATTCACCCCCTTACGAGTGAATTTCAACCCCTGAAGTCGACTGAACGACTTGTGTAGGAGAAGGGACGGCTATTATTATTATTTTCCGTGGCGCTCCGGGGCGACTTAAGGATGATTGATGGTGTCATTTGACTTACAGGTGAGGAAAACCCGGAAAACCTCACCCACCATCATCGAGACGATAATGTATGGCGATTTTATAATCTGCATGTCATATCAATAGAAATTGAATTTTCTATTAATACGGCATACATCAAATCCTAAACCGAACCATGCAATTTAATTAAAAATCCACATGGTCTGGTCTGGGATTCGAAGCCTAGCAGTCTCGGACTCATAAACTTGCCTATAAATGAATATAAGCGCGTTAGACCGCTACACCATCGACCCGATATTGCCTGTACACACTTCCCATTTCTTACAAGCGGTTTCTTTATTAAAGGTTAGGTTCCTCAACGCATTCAATTTTATCATTAAAAATTCTAGCTTTCTTTTAGGTGAAGTTGAATTAATCAAAACAACACTAATTATATTATTTTGGCAAGTGAATTTGATGAAGCCATTATAAGTTAATGACATCCTTAGAACCTCAGTATATTTTTACAGCTATAAAGTACTTAAATCTAGATAATTAAGATTAATTAAATTTTACTCACCTACATCTTTCGCAAAAATATCTATCATGTTTTAGTACAACAGCAACATAACCTAATTTATTATCAAAGCCAGATTTACACCACCTCATAATATTCAAATTTAGCTTTAAATTTATATATTTATAACAAGTATCCCTGTATTTTATCATATATTGTATTAAAAGATTGTATTAGTAAAATTATTGATTTCTTTAATATTTATTTTTTAATTATTATATGGGTGTATAAACGGATTTATATTTAATGAGGCGAGTTCGTGCTACGCACTCTTTTCACTCCTAAAGTACCTAAGGCGTTCGGGAACGGAAGGAGTTAAAATAAAAGTTCCTGTTTGTCCGTTCGGAGATCGTGGAGTGGAGTGTGGATCGGGCATGCGCATAAGGTGATTTAAATCGATAATAAGATAATAATTGTGACTAATTTTTAAGTAAAAATGCTTTTTATTTGGTTCTCGTGTCTACCAAAAATATGGAAGAAACTTATACGGTTGTTACTGATAAGTACAATTAGGTTTTAAGTATTAGTATGTCACATTGACAACTGACATTGAACTCTGAGAGTAAAAGGAGTAAAACCATATGCGCACTCCGTTTACGCCTACTTGCTCCACTCCACTCTGGAGTGCGCAGCCCGAACTCAAAATGTTTTCACAGCGAGATGTATATCAGAAAAGGTAACAATTTAAAAATATTTTCATTTATACAGGGTTCTCCAAGTAAGTGATACATATCAAAGATAGTTTTTTTTACATGGGCCACCCTGTATTTTATTTTATATTTGATTCGCCCTCCCTTTTCCCATTATAACGATGCCAAATAGTATGAGATTATACAGGGTATTTCACACTTTATAACCATTTTTGTATGAAAATCGTATGTACCGCAAAAGAAACAATTGAAAACCAATTTTTTTTGCCGTAAAAAGTTTTAGATATAAGTCAACATTTTATGCCGAAGCAGTACTTTTTCAATTCGAAATAAAACTGTACAGGGTGAGTCAAAACTCAAATACATACTACTACATCATTTACTCATTTATTTTAAATTGACCACCACCACATTAAAGTTTCATTTTAGTTAAGCATTCCCTATACCTAAAGTTAATAATTTTGGGAATTTTAAATTTAAATTAAAAAAAAAATGATAATTCACAAAACAATTTTATCTAGTCATTGGTTACTAGGAAATAGATTATTTGATAATTGGTAGTTAGAATTTAACCAGCTCTAATTTATTATCGACTGAAATTAATTTTTGAAAATACTTAATGGGACCTTTACATTTTAGATTCAGTAAAAAAATAAAATAGCAACCGAAAACTTCACGAACCTACTTTATTTTGAGTTTATCAAGTGTTATTTTGACAGATTTTAATTAATTAATAAAGTTTCTAAGTAGCCTTCAATAATATTTATGGTTGTCTAAAGGTCATATTAAAAAACTGTCTAGACTTTTTTAAAAGCAAATATCGCAATACTAATGACATTAGTAGTAACCTATTATTTAATGTCAAATTTAATTTAAGTTTGGGGAATTCTGAACGGATTTTGAATTTTAAGAAATTTTAGGATGTTTTGATTTTGTTATTTTTATTATGGTATGTTCTAGTAAGCTTATAAAGAAATACCTCGTTAGATGTAACATATGACGTCACCAGCGTAATCAAACCTTATAAAGAAATGCTCTGTTAATATACGTATGTTCTGATAAGCTTATAAAGAAATGCCTATTTTTTAATTTTTTTATTTTTGAAATAAATAGGTAAGTAGTAGGTAATAAATTTAAATACAATTGCCTTGTTATCTAAATATTTTTTTTAAAGAAATATTGAGAAATTTAAAATGTTAAGGTATTACTCGAAATGTATATACATAGTGTACAAAAAGTATCTTACCATACTAATATTTAGATTCTTGATAGGTTTACAAAACAGATTTGAATAAAATTTTATGAATTAAATCAAGTTAATAAGATATATACTGGGTTGACCATTACTCCAAAAATACACAAGAATATATTTTTTAAATAATTTTTCGTACTATATTAAATTTAAAATAAAACTGTTAAAACTGCAATGTACTAACTTTATTAGCTCGATACATCCTTGTGTGCCAGGTATATTTCTGACATACTAATAATTTGATTTATTTGATAAATTTTTTATCCAAAACGTTTATTGTAAACCTATCAGAGTTCAAAACAGTAAAAAGTTCCCTGACACACACCATAAAATCACGCTCGTCCTCCCACGTCCTAACTACCTTAGAAGCTGGCACTTTTGGTTTGATGCAAATGAGCCCGTCCGGCCCTGCGCGCTCTTGTTACACCAACACTCTAATAGCACTGACCGCTCGTTCTAACCACTGCACAAGCGAGCGCGCTCTGCCGACGTTTCGAAATTCGCGCGAATTTCGAAACGTCGGGCGCGCTCTTTTTCCGTCTACACCATAAGGGCGAATTTCGAAACGTTGGCCGGATGTACTTGCTTCGCTCGCTTTCTTCTGTAATGGTTAGGAAGTGGATGAGAAGAGCGTTCCGTGCTCTTGTGGTGTAGGTGTAAAAAGGCCGCTCCCGGCCGACGTTTCTAAATTAGTGCTCTTACGGTGTAAATGTAACGAGGGCATTTGCGAATTTTGAAACATCAACCAAACACTTCTAAGGTAGTAAGGTCAAGGAACTTTTTATTTTTTTTTTTTATTTACGATAGGCTTACAAAAAGTGTTTTGTTAGAAAATGTATAAAATAAATCAAATTGTCAGTATGTTAAAAATATACCACACGCACCATTATTCATTATTAGCATAATGTGGCATTAACAGTTTAATTTTAAATTTAATAGCGTACGATAAATTATTTAAAAAAATGTATTTTTGCGTAATTTTGGAGTAATGGTCAACTCAGTATATTTCATATTGATTCATTTAATAAAATTTCAAAATTGTTTTGCAAACTTATCAGGAATCTAAATATTAGTATTTTACGTTACTTTTTGTACACTCTGTATATAAATGTCGACTTATACTTTAACATTTCAAATTTCTCAATATTTTCTAATTAAAAAATGTTTAGATAACATGGCCATTGTATTAAATTTATTACCTACTACTTGCCTATTTATTTACTCCTATAATTTTTAATGTCTTTAATTATCTCTCTGGGTCAAAATGATCTTTTGAATTTAAAAATGTTTGAATGTCGTAATTTAAAAAAGGGTGTATCGATGTACGTTTTAAACGGGATGACTTTTAAAGTATCCACCGAGTGACGTCACAGTTAACCCAATCCAAATTGAACTAATTCAGCTGTTTGTTGATAGCAGTAAAAAAAGATACTTTATGCATATGTTGCATTTAATATTTTTTCTACAGCCCTATACAAATAATAAAATCAAAATAGTTATTTGGAATATTTTAATTAAAATCCTTCAGAATTGCTATTAGTTTATAATATTTATTTATATCTACGTTATCAATGAGCGTGTTCAGCCGACGCAACAGTTGAGTATGGTGACTTGTTGGTCTTCTGAACGTCACTGGTTAGTTTCATCAGTTGCTCAACATCGGCACCAGAAAAAGTCTATGGTGACTTTTGTAAACGAAGTATTGTACTCACTGTTGCAAACTAAAGGAATTTTTAATTTAGAGATTTCTAGTGTTTTTATTGATTTTTAACCACTCTAGGAGGATAAAGCTGATTATATGTGATTATAACCTCGCATTTCTTAACTTTGAACATGAATTTTGTTGTTTTTTAAATTCTAAAGTTAAACCATGATGAAACATGTCCGTTATGACTGATTATGACTTAGTATATTTTTACATAATCTAAGGGTATGGTCCGTTATTAACCGAAATATCGGTTACTCGGTCCAAAAATAACCGCTCTGTTTAACATTCCTGAAAAATCGGTTAAATTAGGGACGCGGTTACCTGAAAATGGTGACTCAAACGTCAATTCACTAACCGCTATATTTTTACGGTTACTTATTAAGTCGAATGTCAATCTGTAATAAAAGTGACATAAATCTCGGCCGTGGTCCAAAAGTAACCAAGAAACTAGTTTTTTTCAGGAACCGCTGTCAAAAATCCTGGTTACTAGCGGTTAGTAGGCGGTTAATAACGGACTATACCCTTAATTTGTTACCGAAAATGATTTGATTTATATCACACTAGAATTCAGCACGTGTATGTGTATTGTCTAACCGCTGAACCAACTTATACCGTTCAGGTACTTTTAATTGTTGACTTCCACCATATCAGAAACATGTTTTCGGTTTTAATCAACTGTTGCGTCGGCTGAACGCGCCCATTAATAATTAAGGTTGCTTTTAGTTTAAAATAGCTGGGCCACACTGTAAAAGATTTGAATTTTCTAGACCTTCAAAAAAAACTAATAGCTATGAATATTATTCTGGTTCCGCAATTTCATAAAAGTGTCATATTCGTTTAGAAAAATTTCATTGGATTTCTCCGGCAGCAAATTTAATGTGGCCACATTTGTCTTTTCTATGATTTCTTCGGGAGTACATATTTCAAACTCGGAATCTTCACCATCCATAATAATAATAGGAACAACTAATAAATTAAAACAAATCGAATTAGAGATTTATTGCAAGTTCACTTAAGGTCAGCCACTATTAGTAGTGCCGTTCTTATTTTAACACCCAAGTATGCGCAGATCGCGTATGTTCTAAAACTGACATTATTAAGGATTGTGCCTGTCCTTAATTGTGGATGTTTAAGGGCAGCAGGTAGTGGCGACTTTATAGCCTTCGGGTGCGCTTGCCGACATTCGTATCCGTTCAAAGTTTTATAATATTAAATATTTAATATCATCGTCATCTAAACCTTCTAAAATTATAATTTCTAATTCCTCTTTAATATTATGTACTATTATAGACAACAAAAAAGATGAATTGTAATTTAAAATTTTTTAAAATGAGGTTAGTAATTATGTATAAGAACAATAACTTTAATGTCAAAATTTCAGGTTTGCAATTAAGTCTCATTTTAGCATGGAATTTATTTTCCTCTAATTACGTTGTCACTATTAGTGGTTGACGTTAGATAAATTTGCAATATCTCTCTAATGGTACTATTCGCTCCGTGCGAAGTCATGGAAAGGGAAGCAAAAGCGATACTAGCGCTAGCTGCGGATAATTCGTGCATTTTAGGGGGATATTTTGTAATTTTGGCATATCAAATACACGTATACATTTTACTTTTTTTCAAAAAAGTAGGTAAAAACAACACAATAAGCAACCGGAGTTGCTGTGTTGAAAATTGTACAAATACTAGCAAAAAAAAACAGTGAAACTTATATAACAAATTTCACTAACAAAGTGGAAATTAAATCAAAGAAATAAATGGATAGGTGTACAATAAGAAGAAAAATTACCTTTATTTTTGTGATAATAACAGTAATGCTGGAAATAGTAGACATCAGAAACTAGAAAGTTTAAATTATCATTTTACGATGTTCTTTAATATCCCTTTATTCTTAAATGTTCATTCAGCAAGGACTAGATTTCAAGATTTCTGCCGTTGATTATAATATTTGGCTGGTATGCAATTTTGTGACTTACTGATCGGAAACCAGTTTTAATAATTCATTCTATGTTTTCTTTAGAACAAAAATGAAAATATAAGTAGCGATCCTTTTTATACATTTTAAATAACGCTATTATAAACGGTTTCTTCAATGACAACTTATTAGACTTAGGCAACTTCTCATACATTTTCCAGTAAATACTGTTGCCTGCCTATATTTTATTATTGATTTTAAATGATTATACATAATTTTCTTCAATTTAAGCGTGAAAAATATATAATAATAATAAATTAATGTTTTAATTGTTTTATAAATCCATATACTTTCATTAAAACTAACATATATACTTTTTATTTACGAATTCTATTAAAAATTGTATTTGTCAGTATAGGCAGAAATGCTCCTTTAATACCAAAACAAATTGGCGCTGCTGTCGCGCACGGAGCGAATAAACAAATCTGTTACCGTCAAATCAGTTACAGTTCGTGTTATCTAGGGTGTACTGCTAAAGTCAAAGATGACTTGATATTTTGTTCTGGTAAAGAATAGTTTTTCTATACAAATTTACAGGAGAAACAAAAACTATTGTTTCACTGTATATTAAAAAATATTAAAGCTTCCAATAACATCAATTTTTTTATCATATAAATAATTATTTTAATAAAGGAAGTTTTAATCAGTTTAATATAAGCAGTGAACATAGTTTTTATTACTCTTGTAAATTTCGCTAAAAAAAAACTTGAAAACTCTATTGATTATTAAATATTTAAACTTGGAAAAATAATACACCAAACTCTTTTTCTATAAATTATATTTTTGTAAGGTACAGAAAAACAAACTACAATTGCTTCCTTTAGAAAGTACCTCCTATCATTTTGTGACAAATTACAAAGAAAGTAACAGTTGTTATACATTCAAAATATATTTAAAAACTAAAGTAACAAATATTTTATAAAGTATAGAGTATATCGATACCTTTTTGCCAGACTATCATAAGTGCCATTTGAACAAATGTCGCTTACATTAGCCTACAAAAAGGTATGGATATGTTATGACTGTTTATTTTAATAGAAACCATGGAAACGAAACAAACACACATACACTCAACACAAATTTATAAGGCTCGAATTAAGTAAGTTGCCATGCCTTCTAAAAGGAAATGAAGGATGACATACTATCATCATTTAAACAGGACATTGCTGTTCTGCAGCAGGAGGTACTTTTCAAACATAGCAAATAATAATAATAATAAACACTATTTAAAGATGAATACATTTTTGTAATTTTTTTGTCATTGCCCCTTACCTGTCTCTTACACCACCAGGGTATACCTATTTTCCACATTCCCTTTATTACAGATTACCTTACAATGTTTGAATGAATATAACATTTTACCCATGAAAAATCTAATTTCGTATTTAACTCTTTTTCAATTTCATTTGAAACAATTGGTATATTACAATTTATTATCAAGGAAATCTTCTAATAAAGTTATAGCAAATCCTACTTAAACTACTGGTTGGTCTGCAGGATAAATTAAACTTTTCTTGAGATTGATCTCTCTCTAAAATCCAAAACCGACCTGTGTCCCCAAATTTATTTTCCAATGCATCCTGATTTAAAGTTCTGCCCTTTTGTGATTCAATTTTTTTTCTTCCTTTAGAGTGGCTGTTAGAGGTAGGTGTATGTAAGAAATAGCCAATCTCTAATCATTTCAAAAGTCCTTTGCCAATACTACATGTGCAGATTTTTTACTCCCTATACATTTTACTTTTCTAGTAGGTAAGGACTTTGTGCTACCATTAAAGCTGTCCAGACATTCATCTACCTACTTAATGAACAAAAGTAGCTGTAACAATGGATTTCTGTTCCAATTCACCTAAACTAATTATAGCCATTTTGTAATATATTATTAAACACACACATTATACAGTGGTTCTTAATAAATTGAAAATTACTTACCTCTAGAAAGAAATGTGTACAAAGACGCGAGTTTGGTTCCAGAAATTGCTTCATGCAAAAAATAATATGCAAAAATAAACAATCCCCCCCCCCCCCCCCCCCCCCCAAAGAAAATTAAACAACAAAATCAGACTCAAAGAAATAAACGGGGCCCAAATTAAATTAATTTTAATAAAATGCACACGTTCATAACATTGTCAGTTTTAATCGATACGTCAACGTCAAAAAACCAGCAACATCAGCGACCTCTTAAATTGGTGTTAGTTTTATTGGAGGGAGATAAATATATGTAAAGATCAATGTAAAAGAGAAAGAAAGTGATATATGTAATTTAAATGGACCACCGAACACTTTTTCCTATTAAGTTACTTGTCTCTGCTACATACAAATCAATCATTAGAAAAAATCGTTGATGGTGATTTACATTTTTACAACTCTGTGGAAGCACATAGTTTTGAGCAATTAAAAAGGTTCTTGAAGTGACGTGGGCGTTCGGAACAAGGAAAAAAGGGTTAGATTTCAATATTAACTGTGTAAAAAATTAATGAAAACAAATAATAATTATAACTCTATTCTAATTAATTATGCCAACGAACTATTAATAATTGCAAAAACACTTTAACATGAAAGTTTATCGCGAGTATAATTAATAAGATAAATTACTTAATATTTTAAGGATCAACATGACATTTTTAATAATATTACTCTGTATACCGAAGTAGTATTTAATATTAAAAAATGTAATACCAGACAAGGATTTTCTTCTGTTGAACCACTTTATCCATGAAAATGTAGTGAACAAATATAAGTATCTTTAGTACCTAACATCATCCACCAATCTATCGAAAACCTCTTCGACCACATTTTTTCACTCATAATGCTCATTTTGAACTTGTTTTAATATGTATTTTGCCTAATTTGATAGTTTTTTACGATATTGCAGGCAAGTATTTTTATAAAATATTAATTTATACCGTGTCACTTTTACATACTCATAACAATACTTTTTCGTTTCCGTCTTGATAACATAATTAATTGATTGCAAAAATTGATTTTTCAATTAAGAAACTTATTACTTTACTTTTTTATCCCATTTTTTTAAACGAATATACTTAAAATTAATATTTATCGATTTTATTTTTTTTTCACGTGGACATTTTAACATTCTTGTTTACAAAAAACAGTACGAAAAAGATGGCTGATACTGACGCATGCGCACAAAAAAAATTGTGATGAAAAGGCCTATCGACTGTATTAGCTTATGGAAAGCATGAAATAAAGTTAACGCTATGGCACTTTTTTAACTATTTTTTACTTTTTACTTTCCTATCTGTATACAGATATAAGGAAAGTATAGGAATCATGATTTTTTTCGACCTCGAGTTTTCGACGGATTTTTACGTTTTGAGGTCCCCTGAATCCGTTTTGACTATTTTCGCGATGATGTCTGTGTGTGTGTGTGTGTCTGTGTGTGTGTGTCTGTGTGTGTGTCTGTATAACGCATAACTCATGAACCGATACACGGAAAAACACCAAATTTCAAACTTAAGCTTTATTCCAGCGTCTAATGAGCTGATTAGATTTTGGGCAGAGTCGGAACATCTGGGGGGGTACTTTATAGGTGGTCATTTTTATATTTTATGGAATATATCTGTTATTTACGTTTGGGGAAGAAAATTTTTTAAATAAAAGTTACTTCTTATTTTATTATCTATAATTTTTGTCATTTACAAAATTTTCCTAAAATGGTCCGTATTCGAAAAATTTGACAAAATGTAAAAAAATATTTTTTTTTATAAAAATTGTTCAAACAAAAGTTATTTGTAATATAATTCTCTATAATTTTTGTCCCATAGATAATTTCTCTAAAATGGACTGTATTCGAGATATTTGAGAAAATGTGTAAATTTCGAAATTTGAAGAAAACTCAAAAACGGATAAAGAAAAAATCAATAAATTTTAAACTTAAGTTTTATTTCGGCCTGACGTGAAATGATTAGATTTTGGACAAAGTCGGAACATCTGGGGGGGTACTTTATGGGAGGCCGTTTATATATTTTATGGAATATATGTTATTTATGTTTGGAGAAGAAAATTGTTCAAATAAAAGTTACTTCTAATATTATTATCTATAATTTTTGCCTTATGTAAAAATTTCCTGAAATGGTCCGTATTCGAGAAATTTGACAAAATGTGCAAAATTCTGATTTTTATGAAAATTGTTGAAATAAAAGTTGTTTGCGATATATCTCTATAATATTTGTTCATACATGATTTTTTTTAAATGGACCGTAATGGAAAAATTGTAGGAAAAGTGCTAAATTTAAATTTTTCAGTATTTTCATTTTCAATGAATATCTATAGAAAAATGTTTCGCGGTAGATGTATGTGGACAATGTATATATATTTAGTTTATCCTCTAAACATTTATAGAGATGCTGCAATAGGTTGTACACAATAAACGGAAAAAGCCTGTAATAACTAGATAGGAAAGTCATGTGTTGGACACATCAGATTTTTACTCTAACCATAAACAGTCGTCTTAAGCGCTACAAATCGGTGAAATACAAGGTAGTTTAAAGATAGGGCGTAGAAAAAATTCATTATTTATTCTTACACGGGGTAGCGAAAGTCTGGCAACAATATATTTTCTTTGAAACAAACGAATGTATGATTTTGAAATTGTAGCGTGACGAATGGGACTGTATTACATTATTAATTTTTGTTTCTGATCCTATACATACAAGGTAGTTTGGCAACATAGTATTTTATGAAGATGAATGGGATTATATTACATTATTAATGTAAATATTGAATAAATGGTGTATAACCTTTTTAGGCACATTTTAAAATAAGCCACTGGCTAATGTTGATCAGAGTTAACTAAAATTTACTAAATGCGAGATTTTTACCAGAATTTCGGGTATTCTTTAATATTTGCAGTAAAGTAAATCTACACATTAAAATGTTTTGTTTGTATTTTTAAGTGGTAAATTATAATTATAAGTAAATACATGTTGAACATTATTTTTCGCTTTATAAAAGCAAAAATAAACTAGTTTAAACGGTTGCATTTCTGACAGATTTATAAATAAATTGTCATTTTTTGCCGTAAATAATGTGAGGAACCTTGCGGCTTTTTACATGTACTCTGGTCAATTTTTTCGCCTGATTACTATAAATATGTCATTATTTTAATAATAAATAATTTTAGCTGAAAATTTGGCAAACTTATACAAGGTATCTCGCGAACAGCAAGACGATTACGCTTGCAAATCGCAGAACAGGGCCGAAGCAGCTATAAAAAAAGGATTTTTTGAAAAAGAAATTATCGGCGTTCCCGATAAGAGAACCGGAATTTTAATTGACAAAGATGAGTTCCCGAGATTCGATTCGACGGTGGAAAAACTGGCGAAACTGAAGCCGTGCTTTATCGCGAACGGAACTGTAACACCCGGAAATGCCTCAGGTAAGAAATATACTTTTTGTACGTTGGCCGGGATTTTTTTATTTAATTTAATTATTTAAAATTAATTCTGATGCTTTGGTAGGATTCCCCACTCGACCATTCACTGTTGGGTTCTAATTAACAGTGCTTTTCCTAAAGTGGCGCTGGGAAACAGTAACAAAGCCAACACAGAACACTAGGCTAATGGCCTTAGTAGTCGATGCCGATGACACCAAATTAAAAAAAAAAACATTCGCGTTTTCCTCACGGCTTACTTATTGCGTCGAAAGCTGTTAATTTTTCACATTCTTAGTACCGTAAAGTCGGGTGACTTTGACCCGCATGGGTGACTTTAGCTCAAATCAGTAAATAGTTATTTTTGTTCACAACAAATTATACGTCCTTATTTTAAAATAAAACTTCCGCTGGTTTAAAACTACCCAAAACACTTTATTTAAAGATAATTGGACGCTTACGCTTTTTGTAGCATAAAAAATGTATCTCATTGCAAAATGATCGAAATTGAAAGGTGATAAAATTTGTATGCAACCAACAATACTCTTGTTTGTAATATTTTTAGTCATTACCTTTACCGTAAGCAATAATTTTTTTTTAATGATAAAATGTGTTTACTATCAACTGTGATGGGCGGCTTTAAACCAACAAGTATTATAGAGAAAACAATGTAAAATGATGAGTGAGTCAAAGTCACCCTCTACCTGCGGGAACTAGCACAAGAAAAACGAATGAATTTAGTCACCTGTAGGTGCAAAAGCAAAATCATCTATGAAGCTGCTTTCAGATGCAAAAAAGCAGATTGTATGTGCCCGGTCACATATAAGCATTGTAGCGGAGAAAAATGAGCAATATATTGTTATTTCATTCAGAAGAAAACGACTTAAAAGACAACTGTGCAAGAGAGAGGCCAAAACCTCGAAATACATCACCAAAGACGAATGGACTATAACGATAAATTTTTTTGATCCATTTTAAACTTTAATTTTTACAAAGTACTTTAGAAATATTTTGCCGTTCAGATATCACTGGAGGCCGAAATAATTATTAAAGTTGAAAATCCCCTTATGTTCCATGACGTGTACCAATAAATTCAGAGAATTTAAAGTTTTACAATTCTGAAAATATGAAAATAAAAAATTCCCAATTTCCCCTATGAAATTATGAAAATTGCACCCTCATCTCCCCAGTACAGAAATTTAAAAATATTTGGGCCATTTACCCCCTTAAGCATGTCTCTGTAAAACCAGTTAAGGTGTAAATTATTCTTACCCATATAAAAATATTTGGCCCCATTACACTGTACACCTGCAAAAATATTTGGGATAAATAACTACTCAAGTAAATAAAATCTTTGAATGAACGTTCAAATTTTTTTAAATAATTTGACATTTAAGAGGTTTTACAGTTGACAGACAGTATATTCTGATTTCACTGTTGGTAGTGAATAAAATAAGCTTCATAAGAAAAGCATTGGATTTTAGAAAAATCGATATTTAACGCAGTTACGTTGAACCGAAAATTCTGAAAATCAATAGAGTTCCAAGTTAGAAGAAATTATGCAAGAAAATCAAAACCGCAACTCGATCTGGGCATTCGTTCTATAGTTATCGTGCCTTCTGTATATATGCACAGACTACCAGGTGATTTCTTTTTTGCATTTTCGCACTTAGAATAATCGGAAAATTGGAGTCCCATGGGCCTCAGTAATTTGAAATAGTTCCGGAGTAACAGCCTGTAAAAAAAATCACAAAATGCCAAGGGGATTTAGAAAATTTGGTTGTTTCTTATTACAATCCAGTCAAAAAGTATTTTTGAAAAAAAAAAAACTATTTTTATTGTACTATTTTTCTTACTTTTTTTTTTTTCATTTTTTATTCCTCGTTTTAGGTATTAATGACGGTGCCGCTGCAGTATTACTAGTTAGTGAATCTGTAGTTAAACAACAAAACTTGAAGCCTTTAGCTAGAATCGTAGGTTTTGCAGAAGTTGGCGTAGACCCCCTATGTATGGGCATAGGACCGATTGGGGCTGTAACCAAACTTGTAAGTTTTACTAATATTGTTACACTATTTAATAGAAAAGTTTCTTTCTTTCATACTTTACCATAATAACTGGATCATCCGCATAGCCAATGCAAACCTACTACCTCCTGTACAGAAAGTGTTTAGAAGGTGGTCAACCTGATTAGTTCACAGTAGGGAAGAAATCATTCCACATCTAATAAGCCCGAATCTAACCCTTTCTGCTTGTATAGGTGAATTATTATGGTTAATAAGTACAATTGGATCAGTGTGCACGCGATCCTTGTGGAACACCCAATGATACACTTCACGAGACATTACCACAGCTTATTCAATACCAGTTATTTGTGTTTAAGTAGACATTCGCATTTCGGGCGAAAAAACAGTACTGATTAGTATTTCGAATCCATTACGGCTATTGACACCTCAAAGTCCTATTGACTGCAATTTATATTTATTGTGTTTGTATTGGGATATAGTATGATAAAAGGTATTAATTAAAATATACCTACACAATGATCATGATATGTATTCTGTATAACTCGCTATTTTCAAACACTATTACACCTTACTGAAAGAGTTGATTGTTGTTCCTGTTCGGCTAATCACGTGGTAAAATTTTCCTGATAATTTTAATTCTCTCAAAAAAACCGAGAGAAACAGTCAGTGAACTGGCTTTCCACGTTTCTCATGAAATCTTGAGATAAATCAGTTCTCCTTTAAATTGAAAATAAGTCTCCTGAAACTAAACTAGTAGAATCATTCGAGCAGAATCCTTTATAGAGAGCCTTTCTACCTCGTCTGTTTCGAGCAGGCGATGTTGGTTCTGTCACTTTTCATATGAGAGACGGGCCAAAGGTTAATTTCCCTCGTTGGCAAAATAATGTTCAAAGAAGGTCAAAGGCTCCAGTCAGAGTGAGCTAACTACTTATTGTATGCGGCCATAGATAAAATAACAAGTAGTTCCGACTATTGCCTATATTATCGAAACTATTTGAAAAAGTACTTATGAAAAGGATAAAACTTGAAGAATAGAAATTAATTCTAGATTAACAGTTCGGCTTTAATTATGATCAGCTTCATATAATCTCAAATGTGATTGAAAAAGCATTATAAACAAAGTGGTCGGCTTAGCCAACTTTCTTGATAAAACATGGCATGATGGCTTAAAACATGAATATGCTACTTCCACAGCCATACTCAAGAGCTATTGGATTCATACATTTCAGATAGACTCTTTAGAGTAAAACAAGATTAAGCATACTCTGAATTGAAAGAAATCAAAGGCAAGAGTACCTCAGGGAAGCGTTCTGGGATCCAATTGTATTGAACAAGCTATGACTACGCCCCACAAAATTGCTACTAAAACTAAATGTTTTAATATTCGTTCTGAATGTTTTTTTTTTATTTTCAGTTGAAGAAGATCGGTTGGACAAAGGAGGAAGTGGACCTCTACGAACTTAACGAAGCCTTTGCGGTGCAGAGCATTGTCGTGAATAACACTCTTCAAATAGATGAATCTAAAATAAACGTTACAGGTGGCGCTATCGCTCTGGGTCATCCAATAGGATGTTCGGGTACGAGGGTGCTTGTGACTCTGATTCACAACTTACACAGATTGGGAAAAAATAAAGGAGTGGCGGCCTTGTGTATCGGCGGCGGCATGGGTATAGCTTTAGCTGTTGAGTTATAGTCGATTTTAAAAATTATTTTTTAAATAGTAAAATTCGTTTATTATTAAAATATTTATAAATTTTATAGACATATATTTTATATTTTTATCTGGTGACAATACAGTTTTTCTAGCAAGTGAGCAGTTTTTCTTATTAATTAATTTTTATCTACAGCTCATAAATTACTTTTAAAACTTTAAAACAATTAAATATAATGAAATAAAATTGAATATTAAAACTGTTTCCTAACATTTTTTCTTAATTCTCACTGGTAAACCTCTAGCTACACAAGCTGCTCTTGTCATAATATTCGGTAAATTCTTTTTAGCCCAAATAAGAGCTAGTAATAAACCAGGTTCCCACAAATGTTCTTCAAAAGCTGGTTGGTTATTTGAAAGAATTACTAAAATAAATACAAATTAACTAGAAAGTACTTGAAGTTTTTAAACAATTTTGAGTAAAAAAAAAATTAATTTACCTTTATCTTCCCCTTTTTTCCACTTTTCCTTATCCACGTATTTCCAATGTTTCGAAGCATTTGAGGGTATCCAATAGCTCATAAAATCTGTGCTAAGAATATCCGTAGCTTTATCTGTTACATCCCATAACATTCCTACCACACAAGGGCTGAAAAGGACAATTTTAATGAAAAATATTTTATTTTAAACTCACGTTTTCAACAAACGCAAGTTTTGCTCTTTTTTTTATCACAATTTTAACAATTAAAGGTTTTTTCTAATTTTGTTATACAAAGGGACAAAAAAGTGTCAAAATGGTCTAATTTATTGTAACGTTTGTTTAATTTATTTATAGTTTATTTATTTAAAACACTTTATTTATACCGTACTAATTAATTTATATAATACAATTACAACTCAAAATTCTTATTTATTTATTACAATTTCTCTTTTCTGTCCAACACTAAAATTGAAACTTATCGTCCATCGACAAACTCGCGCTATTTATATAAAGTCAGCTCTGTACCCGAATATTTGAGGCGACCCAGAACGTTCGGGAACTCTCTCCCCATGACTCATACTCCGCAAAGCGATCACTCCGGTGGCTTCTCGAAGCAGGGCGTTTGTCTCTATATGGCCAGATAGTAAACAAAGAACAGAGTCGGCTTCGTGTCTTTAAGAAATAGTTCCTTCTGGAACTAAAATGGAATGGTTGAATCTGCAACTGGATCCTCTTTTACAATTTCCAGTTGCATGGAAGTAACAAGGGACGGTTTTTATTGAAACCTGGACCCTGGGCTGCAGACCAGTATTTGGACCTCGGAATCTTGTAAAATTACTTCCAGCATGTTTCTAATGATCCTCCAATTTAGCTGGTTGCTCTCTATCCTTGACATGGCTAGTTTCTGTATCTTTGACTCCAATACGTGCTCCCTCAGACTAAGTAATGCTTGCCATACATCATAATAAATGGATCGATCTCGGAAGGTGTTCTTCGTTATCAAATAGATAAGATAACGCGATCCGAAATTAAAGACCTGGGAATCGTATTTTGCTCAGATCTTTCCTTTAATAATCATATTAATAAAATTGTTAATAGAGCAATGAAAACGTTAGGTATGCTGATTAGAAACTCTAGCTCGCTATCTTTAGATGCCTGTAGAATGGTTTATGTTGCATATTATTATGTTAGGTCGATTTTGGAGTACAGTTCTACCATATGGTGTGCATTTTACAACAACTCTGTAAAAAGGATTGAAAATTTCCAAATAAATATTCAAGATATTGTCTAGCGACAGGTACATATAATTATTCCACAATGGGGCATGTTCAAAAATTTTGAATTTTTTTTATGAATAGTAGAGTTAAAAATAAAACTACATTTTTTTTATTTTTTTTTTTTTATCTATTCATTTGCCGGAGTTATGAATTTTTTTAAAATTTATGACGTCACCGGGAATAGACCAATAGGAGCTAGCGCACAACGTTGCCGGCTAGAAGGTTTACGAGAAGTGATGTACGTTCGTTTGTGTACTCCTTCTTACTTTTAGACTTCTAAAACATCGTTAAACAAATATCTTTTAAATATATAATATCAAATGTTTTTTGAAAGTATTGTTTCTGTTTAAACTTTTACTATATTTAAAGTTTTATTGTTTTAAAAGTCACTTAATAATTCAGAAAATGGCAAAACGGCAGCACTGTATGTCATCTGTCATAGTGTCTCGATCAATAATTTATTTGGAATTTGAGTGTTTATTTTGTACTTTTTATAAATAAATATTATGACTACGAAAAAGTGTTTTGTTCCAGAATGTGATAATGATTCACATTCATCTTCAAAAATATTTATTAGTGTTCCTAGAAATTTGGAAAGAAGAAAATCAACCTTCTACTAGCGATGTTTCTCGTAAACTTTTTAATAAAAATACACCGGATTATCAAGATGTAGCAGCAATTTCTGCTAATTGTCCCCTTCAGGAAATTGAAAATGAGGCTACTATAAATTCTTAGGTGTATAACCTAAAAACCCTTCTGGAAGAAAATGCAGAATCTCCTGAAAGTTTTGAAGATACCGAATTTATTCATCATTTTGTGGAAGAACTAGTGATAAAGAAATAATAGAAAAATGTGGGTATTTAAACAAACTGGTTCCTGGATCCCATATAATGGCAGATAGGGGTTTCAGAATATTTATCTACTTGAAAACATGGGATGTACTTTAGTAAAGCCACACCTAGTGTATCACAGAATGAAAAAAGTTCTCCAGAAGATGTACAATTAAGTAAAAGAATAGCATCTCTAAGAATACATGTGGAAAGAGTTATAAGAAGGGTTAGTTAATTTAACAAGTTAAAACCACATTCGTGTGTGAATTTTAAGCAAGTACATTTACTTAGTAATATCTGCATAATTGCTTGTTAACTTACAAGAACCTATTTTGTAAGAGTAAATATTAATTTAATAATTTTTTTTGTTTTTTTAATTTAATTTACCTAATTATCACATTTCAGGGATTATAATGAGTTTTTAAACAGCCAATGGAGTCTATTCTGTAACAATTCCTTTATATTTAACGGCCTTTAAAAATATTTGGCGACCTTTAAAAATATGTTCGTATTCGTTAATTTACTTCTGTCATTATTTAAAAAGATTTCTTTAAGATAGTCCTCTAATGTATTTTAAAGATCCGTTTAAATAATGACAGAAGTAAAGAAGAAAATATTTTTAAAGGCCGTTAAATATAAAGGAATTGTTACAGAATAGACCCCAATGTAATTTATATAAAATTTTAACTTTTCGAACAAATCAAAGAGGAATGAGTACCTGTATATGCATAGATTTTTTTGGGGCTAAAACTACCAAAACAAAGGCACCTATTTACAGCAGTTTAAAATGAAACATTTTGACAAAAATGCCTATGTCACAGTGATAAATATTAAAAACAACCAAGTTCAGTTGAATGTGGTAGCAAAGTCTATATATTCCAATAAATTTTTTTTCTGTTGAACCAAATATATCACAAAATTTAAAAATTGATCATAGGTCAAGCAAGTAATACCTTTATTGATAGTAGCTTTAAAAAAGGAGAAAGAATAATATTGACTTAAATTATTATTATTATTAACATTGGTGATTTTTAATAAAAACTCTTCAATTATTGTTTACAAACAAAAATATAAAAATCTGTGAAAATTTTATTTATTAATCTTTTAATAAAAAATGAGAAAAATGAAGTAAAAAACAATTTATTTACAAATAAAAAATATATATACAAATCCTAAGAATATAAAAGTACTGATTTATTTTCCTGTAATGGATGAAGAGGTTTCTTTAACAATCTAGCCAAGTGTACATCAATATTTACGCATTTTGATAAATTAGAGCCTTTCCAATAACACTGAATAGATGTTACAGATGGTTCCTCACTTCTTCTATGAAGCCACATATTTACAACCAACTGAAAAAAAATAAAAGGGTTAGATATGCAGTTACAAAATAACTATATAACCAGCTACAAAATGCCTTTATTTTATGTAACA
Source organism: Psylliodes chrysocephalus (assembly GCA_927349885.1). NCBI lineage: Eukaryota > Metazoa > Arthropoda > Insecta > Coleoptera > Chrysomelidae > Psylliodes > Psylliodes chrysocephalus. The sequence continues at coordinate 37,658,056 of OV651818.1, forward strand.
AGACGAGCAGAGCTTTACTAGCTCTGAACGAATCCAGTAAAGAACCTCGGATTTTCAAAACTTAAAAAAAAACAATCTCACCACATTTTCACATTTTTGAAATATAGAGCTTTTCGAAAAAAACTGCTATTTTTAAAAATACAATTTGTTTAAACAGCTGTCTCATTTTAGGCTATTGAGTATTATAAAATAAAAAATTACGGGATGCTTTGTTAGCTTCAAACGAATCCAGCAGAGCACCCCAGTTTTTTTTTAAACCACACCACGTTTTTTGGCTCCTACAATATTATAAAATATTCGAAATTTGGCATTTTAAAAAAAATTCGCAATTCCTTGCTGACTTCAAAGTTTTTTTCTGAAAACAAATGTACTTACCACATTTTTAGGATTTTAAAACAGCCTAAACATGTGTCATAAGTAGTTGTTTATATATATAAAAAAAAAAAATTAAAAAACTGAAGTGTCCTGCTGACTTTGTTCCAACAAAGCACCCTGTATTATTTAAAAATAGCAATTTTTTTAGTAAAGTTTTACAATATTTCAAGAGTCTAAAAATATTCTAAAAATGGGGTGTGGTTTTTAGAAAAAAGCTTTAAAAAACCGAATTGCTCTGCTGGCTTCTTTTGAAGGTTAGCAAGCACCATGTATTTTTAAAAATATAATATTTCAAGTGCATAAATATATGGTGTTGCTGTTTTTACAGAAAAAACTTTATAAAATAGAGGTGCTTTGCTGACTTTGTTCGAAGCTATAGAGCATTTTAAGTTTTGCAAAAAACGAGGAGCATAAAATTTTTGAAAAGGGTATAAAAATAGCCTAAAAATATGGCATATTTTTTAACTCAAAATTTCATAGGTGCTCTGCAGCATTCTTTGGTATCATAATTATTACTAGGTTCACTAACAAAATCTGTTTCTAGATTATTTTAACACTTGCTGCGATTACAAAAAATGTCTATATTTCAAAATTAGAAAAAAAATATTTATAGGAATAAAGGGCCTTATACACTGTTTATTATATGTAATATAAAAACAAAAAAGCATAATAAATATTACAAACCTTGACATGCAGCATATCCTAAGCATATTGTGCACTAAAAATTTCATTTTTGTTAATTACAATGCAACCCACATCAGAAGGTTTTTGCCGTACTTTATGTTTAGGTGTAATTTGTCTCCTTCTCTCTTATGGAAAAAGAAATTATCCCCATATTCTTGCTTGGCAGATCTAAAAATAAAACCTGAGATAAATATGTTTTACTTGCTCCATATAAACTGTAACTACTTACTATTAAAACAAAGTCTTACCTTTGTGACTTTTGTAAACTGAGTATTGTTAAAAAATGCAGTAATCATCTCGGTAATCATATTTTCGTTTACAATGGGTAAAACACTTGATTCAACTTTTATAAATCCAGCTGATTCATATCTTAGATAATATAATAGCAGATAGGCCACCACTGCATAAAGTTATACAATATTAATCTCGCTATCATATAATCAGTATCTCTCTTTCCAATGAAGGCTTTCTCACTCGTTTTAGAATTCTCAGCAGTAGCGTACCGTAAAACAATTTCGCTGGGTCATTTTAAATGCGAAAATGTTGACCAAATAGAATATAAAATAAAATGTTTTAAAAGGTAGGTAGGTGCATTTTTAATGAAGTGAAAACAAAATATGACTTTTTTGTTATGAATATAATATTAATAACAATTACTTCTAACACCACAACACGAACAAATTTAAATTAAACACTGGAATAATTGTCTGAGAAAAGCTTTGTAAAACTGACAAATACAAACAAAGAGATAGAGATATTAATCTATTTCTCTCTAATCAGAATTTTCGACCATATTATCATGGCGACACAATCATTGTTTAGTGTCCTCTCTTTACTACTTACTTACTCTGAGATTCATATTAATAATAAAATTAAACCAAAACAAAAAACTAAGGTTAGATGTTACTGATGTTAGGTAGTGTCAATTTTAATGTCACTTAGATGTGCGTTCACTTCGACATTCTGTGAGTTGGTTTCTTCGTTGGCTTGGTTTTGTATAACAAAAAAAACTTCGACACAAGATGATTGGTCTATTCCCGATGACGTATAATTTCAAATTTTAAATTTCAATTGGGCTTAATTTAAAAACTTTTGGCTTTTTTAACGAACTGACTATTTAGAATAACTTGTATAGCGACTAACTATTACAATATAATTTATAAAACAGCATATCTCACATGTGAACATGGCCCATTCTGAACTTAATAAACCTCCCAAGCCTTGTAAATCGAAGAATCTTTGTGGATCTGTCATTCCTCTTTAAAATCATAGCCGGAATTGTTACATCTGATGAGTTATTATCCATGATTGCATTTAGAGTTCCCCCAAGAACTACAAGGAATAATAGTCCATTTGCAATTCAACTTCACCTCACTAATTATGCTTATCATGCGCCCCTACCTAAACTAATGAGACTGGCTAATCAATACAATTTAGATGTCCTGTGTGTTCAAATTAGTTAATTTCAGAATAATGTAAAGAGAATATGTTTTTAATATCTTTAGTATATTTCATTTCATATATTTGATGTTAAATTTTTTGTACCTACCTTTTATAATGTACTTAAGCTATTTTATGTAATGTATGTACACTAATGGATCTTTTCGCAATATATATATTGATTCATTTATATATTTTTATTGGGGTTTAACCTGTTTGGAGAATTTTTTTTAGGAAACACAAGGAAGGATTGGAGCATACATTTGAGAAACTGAACAAATTCAGCTATTAATGAATCACAATAAGTGATAATGGTGAAGAGACAGAAGAAATAAAAGAACGAACAGCCTAAATGGGAAAAATGAAGGAATGCTTTATCTCCTAAGATCCAAGAATGTCAAAAAACCTAGAGAGTCAACTACGGAAACGAGGTATAGAAATTAAACAATAAAGAAAATTAATTCGAAAAAATATTGGAGCGATAAGTGCTTGGAAAGATATACGACGGAAAGAAAATAGATAATATTATGGCAAAGAAGAATAAACGATGAAATAAACTATATACATGGTGAACGAATGTAGCCAGGGCACAGCGAATAAGATGGTTAGGACAACAAAGCAAGTATTAACAGGGGAAATAACCAGAAGGAGAAGAGGACGACCACGGACCAAATGGTATATAGTGGAAAGGGTCCTAAACGACATGGGTATAAGGGATTGGCGTATAAGAACGGTAAACATAAAAGAATGGAGGAAAATAGACAACGAAGCTATGGTCCTTGTAAGTACGTAGTGCTGATATATTATTTTCGAATATATTACTAAATACAGTATAACTTCAGTAGTCCGGGCAGATATCGTTCCGGGGCATGCCCGGACTATTGAGGCGTCCGGATTACTGGAGTAATTTGAATTTATGAAATAAAACAACTTAAAAATGATCAAAAAAAAATTACACTTCTCATAAAAAAAAACAAAAAAAAAACAATACTTCTCAAAAAATATCTAAAACAAAAGTGTACACAATTCCTAAGTAAAACATGCAATTTGCAAATCTTCTAATTTTTTGAAAACTTATTAATTGTAGTTTTTTCGATGCATCTACATTAGTTGCTTTTGAGCCTTCTCAAAAGCAATACATCTTCAAGGGGAAGATTATTCTCCTCAGTCCACCTGAGAGCTAGTGAAAACGCTTTGACAGCATCTGCATGTTTCACCTTCTCCATATTTACATCACCTTCTGATTCAGAAGATTCATTTGTATTTTCAATATTGCTCCCTACTGCATCCTGGATAAGCTGTTCTTCAGTTAAATCAACAACAAACTCGTCTTCTCCCACAGCCCATTTTGTGATGTTTTCGCTGTTTCAGAGGCAAAATTGTCAAAATGCCCGAATCACAGCAGTGCCCGGATTACTGGAGTGTCCAGTCTAGCGACTGTCCGAACTATCGAAGTTATACCCGAGAATACCGATCAAGGAGAAGCGACAGCTTGGTGTTTTCAGTGTACCGTTTTGTAACGTGCATGTGCGAAAATAAGTTGTGTATCACTCAAAATTATGTTACCTGTCAAAGTCAGTCCAAGTTGTGTTTAGTACGTGAGCAATGTTAAGTGCATACTTAAATAAGTACAATTTCTAAAAATTCGACTATGCACACATAGTCCAATGGACGTCCACTTTAGATCTATTTGAGGGTCAGGACGTCCATATCCGGGCATCCAGTGCACGTCCGTTTATGCTAATTAAATTGACAGCTGAATATCGATACCCAGAGAACGTCTGTTTTTGGACTTAATTTTAAGTTTAGTAGTATTTTGACGTCCAGTGGACGTCCATCTTAGGTCATTATTTATTAAGCCTCCCAGATAATACCCATCTATATATACTTCTTTTTTTTTTAATATAACTTGTCATTAAATTGAATCTATTAAATTTCATTCTATCAGCGGAAGTTTGAAATCTTATTCAATTATAACTGTATCTAGTAAAAAGTTTTCAAGTGGCTCGTCTAGCGATTGAAAGCCTAAAACGATAATGGGAAAAGTGTCGTCAGTTCGATTCCTGCTCAGGTCAAGCGATTTTTAATAAAAAATAAATAAATGGTGTATAGCGGTTTGTGAAAATAATAAACAAATTATTAATAATATAAAATAGTGTGTGGTGAGTTGCGGTTCTGTAAAAAAAGTGGGGATGTGGCCTCAATGGAAATATAATCCTGGACGTTTTTTGAATGTCCAGTATTCGACGTCCAAATATATTCCAGAATTGGACGTCCTCTGAATGGTCAAAAGTGTGCCATTTGTATACTTCACTGGACGTCCATTGGATGTCGGAAGTCCAGAAAACTCATTTTTGGACGTCTAGACATCCAAAATTGTATATCGAATGGACGTCCAATGGACATATTTGTATTGTCTGGGTGATAGCCAGGCCAGGTATTTAACTCTAAATACATAAACCTTAAATGACATCTGGTTTAACTTGGCGAGAAAACACTTGTTTCTAGAGAAATGTGTGATAAACTTGAAAGTCCTTTTAATATAATATAAATCTAGAAATTCTAAAAATATGTAAGTACTTTTTAAACCTAAAAGTTTTGAAAATATATGCACATTGCTAATATTTAGTTAAACCTCTCAAACTTAATGTCTTTTTAATTGTTACCTAAATTTTTTTTGGCACCCTTAATTTTATTTACCTTATTTTTGCTTAAGGAAAAGGTAATTTAATTTAAATATGGGGCTTTTATTACATTTTTAACAATAAATATACCAAATATTGAACAAATTTTATAGATAAATTATAAAATAATAAACGTCTTTTACTTTTATAACAAATAATCAATTATTACATAATGAATTATATTTTGGTGCCGAAATTTCACCATTGCTATTAACCCTAACTACTTCAATGTAATTAAATCACATTGCAACATTTACGCATGGACTATAACAATAATTTCAGATAATTTGCCAAACTATTTCGCTCAGTGTAGAAAATAAGCATGTTTTCTCAGCGTGCTAAGTTGTGTATCAATCAAAGTCATGCTGTGAAAAAGGTACATCCGATATCAAAGGCACCGACAGCTACTGTCGCTTCTCCTTGATCGGTATTCTCAGGTTATACTGTACAGTCTTATAAATTTGTCATATAATTAACGGATTTTCACAATAACTAAACACTAAAATTTATTTAAAAACCACCTGAAACCGTCGCATCTAATTATTCCGCAAAAGGGATAAATAGAACAGAAAAACAGTATATTATCAATATGCTGTGCCAGTATTTACATATTAATTGACCCAAAACGAGTAAATATTTAAGTTGAACCAAATCCGACGCGCTTTATCTGATCTATTGTAGTGTCAGATAATAAATAGTCAGAAATGACAAGAATGTCATTGCGTGAATGTTCGTCGAAATTTTCCGGTGACGGGTAATTTAAATTTTTATCTGGGATGATATTGAAACTGAAGATGAAATGAACACATAAGCAATACATTTTCAACCATGAACACCGCCATTTTGAGTAAATAGTAAGTTTTAAAACGAACTTTTTAGAATTTATTAATATATCGTCAAAAATTATGTTTCTACAATAATTTTAAACTAGCCGATAATGATTTTTTAAAGAAAATAGTCAATTAATTTAACTTTGAAGTAGGAATTAATACATGTTTATATGAAGAAATGGTGTAGTTTATATGCTTTTTAAAAATAAATAAATGAATATGTCATTGGCTACATTTGTGTTAAGTAACTTGACAGAGTAGTGTCTGTAAAATGGTACTTGTAGAAATATTATTGCAGTTCTTGAAAACTATTTTTCTTATTTTAAAAATGTTAAGTGGTTTAAAACTCTTGCAAAATAATCTTTCGCCGTAGTTGAAAGCTGATACAAAGAAAACTCATTTTTCATTTTTTTATGGGTTGACACTGTATTGCTTATCTATGTCAACTTATTGTGGTATCGGATTTTTAAGGATGTCCATTAAAAACTTACCAACGAGCAATAAGATACATGTAATAATGCCCAAACATGTCCGTTTGTGGATCTGTCCTCACCAGTCTGGTACTACCGCACCCAAAAAGTAGTACAATGGCTTTCACATGTGACTTTTGAAGTTTTTCTGTTGGAATATAATTACTTCCGCTTCCGTGGCCATTATAACTAAAAAATAAGATTTGTTATTACTACCGCTCTAAAAAAAATACTTTATTGTCCAAATAGGTTAAACCTCAATTAGAGGACACATACAAAATTGTTCCAAAATAAAAAAAATAACTTCAATTAATAGCTTTGTGCTTAACATATTCAAATTCGCCCTAAAATCTAATAAAAGAATAAAACTATAGTTATTGATATTGACTGAGTAAGTACAATTTTTCAGCTGCCAAAATATTTGTTAGAAGTGTGGGAAAGTAAAATACAGTTTTATATCTTGTATTGAAAGTACCGCATACACTAAATTTAATTTGGGATAGCAGGTCTGACATTCCAATATACTATTAATTAATAAATAAAAATTATACACTGTCTTTTAGATATATAAAAGATAATTTACTCAATAGAGCAGCATTGTCAATTTTCCTCTCTGGATAAATCCCATCAATTTTAACACGTTAAGCGCCGTGAGGTATAATGCACCTGTCGCATCCCATTTAGCACTTTGGGCCTCATGACACAGATGCTATGCCTCACTGTCGACAGTTCTGTGTGGCAATATTAACGGTTTGGCCCAGTGGACCGGATTTTCAGATTCTACTGTGGCGCTTACGTGTTAAATACAACATATTTTAATAAATCTGGATTTACATGGGTGACCATACCAGTGCCGCATATTCAAGACATTATCTTACAAATGAGTTGAATAATACTGTCGTGCGATCGCCTGAAACCGACCTTGTTCTCTATTTACCTTTACCGCGCCGAGTCTGGCGTTGGCTATCGCTGTCCGTCCACCTCGAAGACTCGAGAAAGTAACTAGAATGTTTTTCGTATGCAGTTCGACGCGTGGAGAACGTATTTCTGAGAACTTCCAGATTAACATGGAGCTTCTACCCAGGATCGAATTTTTCTAGGCTGTTACATTTTTATACAAATAGCGCGAATTTGTCGATAGAAGTTAAGTTTCTATATGTTTTCAAGTAAAGAAATTGTAAAATAAATTAGAAGTGTAAATTATAATGGTGCTTAAGTATTAAATACATTTAGAACGTAGTGTCAATAATTTATAAACTGTTTTAAATAAATAAACTATTTTTAAATTAAACAATCGTTACAATACAATTAACTTCTGAAAATGAACACAAACATTTTCTTAGATGTGGATATAATGTTAAATAAATGAGGTAAAAACCTTAACTTCTTTGTCATATTGACTCCCAAATCTTTTTATTTTTTCCTCAAGTGGGTTATTCTGTATTGAGTATACAAAGTGGCTGTTATTTAAGCGCTTGATTAAGTCTCATGAACTTGCATTTTTGAATGTTAAGAGTTTGCGAATTTATGGCACTTTAAATCATCAGCAAATATGAATTATTCCTTCTTAAGGTATTTGCCCACATCAAGGGTGGTACAAAATTGATTCGATCTGTTGTTTACTCCCGTGATATGGAGTCTAGCGGCGCGCTGGCAATATAGAAACAATCAGACGCTTCTCGAATATACCAGAACAAGCGGTAGGTACGTGCCGTTCAGTCATAGAGATAGAAGTCTAGAGTATTCTGGTTAGATAGTTGGCTTGATATAAATATCGCGAGTAATAAGACGGAAGTTAGTTGTATATAGTTTAGTTTAGTATAAAGTGTTAGAAAAGTAAAATTGTAATAAATAAATTAGAATTGTAAGTTAGTGCCTAAGTATTATATAAATTAATTAGTACGTCTTAAATAAATTGTAAATAGTGTGTTTTAAATAAATAAACTATAAATAAATTAGACTATCGTCACAATAATAATGGAGCCAGATTAGTGCCTTGAGAAGTTCCACTGGTAGCCACAAAAAAGTTATATTCAACAGAGAACGAGCAGTTAAATATTATTTAAAATGCGCGGGATATGGAAATCGAAACAAAGACTATAATTTCTGCAAAAAAAAATTATGATCTATCCTATTGAAGACTTTTGAAAAGTTTATATATGTTGTTATTCATCGAGTTAATTACATACTCTCTGCGTGAAAGACGTTAAGTTGTTAGCACAGTCGACCTCTTTGATATAAATCCGTGCTGATGCAAAATGATAAGGAAATATTATTTTATAAATGACAGACATCTCAAACACTTTCGCAAAGTTAGAAAATATAGTAACAGGGCCGTAATGTGTAATTGCATTGATTGATCCACTTTTGTGAACATAAATCTGGGAATATTACAGAGGTTTGCTGAATGCACCAGCACAATCCTAAACTATGAAACTTGGAATATTATCATATAACCAGATGTTTTGTTTCGATTTGAGCTTTTTTAGATCATTAAATACATCTATCTACTGATGGCATTCTTAAAGAAATAATTTTTGAATCTCCACAAGCATCAATGTTATTATTTATATTGAGTAAACATATTTTAAAAAATCTGCAAAAACATTTACTATGTACATCTGATCATTAGATTCGTGGTCATTGTGAAACATAATGACTGGAATCCTGGGTGTATCCTTTTTGCTTTGAATAAATGACTAGAATTGAGATGGGCCACTCAGGAGTTTTCTGTTGTAGATATAAAAATTGTTAAAATTAAAATTTCACATAGAAAACTTACGAAAAAATTTCAGTATTGGTTAATAGGTCAAAGAAATGATCTTTAGTTGGTGAATATCCCGCAGAACCTATCCACTTGGGTGTCCAGTAATTGAAAAATGACATCATTCTGGTTTCCATTTTTTTTAGGTCCAAATTGGGATTCACGACATACCCTCCGTTTTCGTAATCTGTAATGATCTTGTAACCATCTACTATCTCGTTTTCATGTTCTTTAAACAGACAATAGAGGAAATGAAGGGAGGGCAATCGACAAGCAGGTTGTTCTTCTAATACATCTATCATTTCCCACGGAAAAGCATCTAAACTCTAAAAATAAATTTTCCGTTTTTCTTAAATAACTCTTAGATGTGAAATCTATTCAAACCATATTATCACCCTCTCAAAAAGCAGCTTCAAACATATTAAAGATATTAAATGTTGTATAGAGTTGAGACAATATTACAGGAACTGTTATTTAATTATTTTAATCTTGGTAAACCGACATTCTTTATATGAATTTATATCAATTTTTAAATGTATTTCAGAAAAATATTAACGCATATTTAATTTCTTTAATAATTTGAGAAAAACTCTTAAATGTGAAACCTATTGAAACCATGTTATCAGCCTCTCAAAAAGCAGCTTCAAACATATTAAAGATATTAAATGTTGAATAGAGTTGAGACAATATTACACGAACTGTTATTTAATTATTTTAATCTTGGTAAACCGACATTCTTTATATGAATTTATATCAATTTTTAAATGTATTCCAGTAAAATATTAACGCATATTTAATTTCTTTATTAATTTGAGTAAAAAATACATTATTTATTTGACTTTTACTATACTACTATTTCTTTGAATTGACTTTTCTTTCTTTATGAATTTACATATCGATGACTAAGAGGACAAATATTGTATGTCCATTTTTGTCTAAAATGAAATATGTCCTGTTCTAAATCAGTCGAGACAAAATCTTTATTGTGCCAAAATATTGGAATGGTTTAGTAGTTACTGAAGTAACATTAAAGACATGTCCATTCATAACACCATGAACATCCTGCACAAATGTTGTATGTCAAATACAATATTTGTGCAGTTCACAAAATTCAACTCGAACAACTTTTTTTTTGTATGTCCAAAGATACAATGTTTGTTTACATTGTTGGAGGCTCGTTGGCTTAAAGCACGTGTTGCAAGCGTCTGCGCAAAGACATCGCAGGAGTCTGTTGGTGGGGTAAATAACAATATTTGTGAGTGTGCTAGGAATTTGTCGTTTCAGTGTTTGTTGTATTTTCGACTTAAAGTTATCTACACATTTAATTGATAAATTTGTGTAGCGTAAGAAATATAAAAGTAAAATGAACAGCCGAGGAAAGCGAATAGTTCAAATTGCAAAAAATAGTAAGTAGTTGGATCATAAATATTTTTATTTGACATAATAAAGTAACAAATGAAGAAAAAAACTGTAGCTTGAATGTTTTCAAATTTAAATTTGGACGAGAATCAAGATGACATTATTCCAGAGACAGTAGCTGGACCTTCCTGTATAAGACGATTATCAGAGTGTACTGTCGATGAGCCATTTGCTGATTCTGGAAGTGACTACCTTTCATCTGATAGTAGTTCAGCTTCGCCAACACATGACTCAGAAAATCATCGCGTACTATCTCCTGTAGTTTATGACATAGAAGGAACAGCACGAAGAGAAAGAAAACGCAGGCTAGTGGCTAAACCGGAATTATGGAAGAAACATAAAATGAAGTTGTTAAGAGTGGCTGGCAAAGAATATGTAAACAGAAAAGGTGCGATAGTAACAGCTAAATCGCCTGGTATAGTTAATTGCAATAACTGTAGATATAAATGCAGCATTAACATACCTAGAGACAGACAAATAATAATTTGTAAGGAATATTGGGAAATGGCTGATTCAACAAAACAAAAAATTTTTATTTGCTCGCTAGTGGAAGAGAAAAACATTGACAGAGAAAGAAATCGTAATGATAGAAAAAAAAACTAGAAAACACAGTCGTTATTATCATTTACTAAGTGCCTCTAATAAACGTGTAAGGGTGTGTCAAAAATATTTTTGTGCTACATTTGCATTCAGTTTTCAAGTAGTTGAAACTGCATTAAAATACCGTGGAGACAGTGGTGTTTATGTCGGCTTTGACCATCGCAAAGGAAGACCAGCTCCGAATGTAACATCTGCTGAGAAAGTTCGTCATATTAAGACGCATATTGACATGTTCCCTAGAATGGCATCCCATTATTGTCGCCGTGATACTATGAGGCAATATCTAGCAAGTGACTTAAATATCAGTGTGATATATCGTTTATATTGCAGCAATTATTGTCTTCAAAACAATGTACCATCTGTAAAGTACAATGTATTTCGATCAGTGTTTAATAGTTATGATCCACCTTTGTCATTTTATAAACCGAAAAAAGACCAATGCGTAACATGTAACGTTTATAACAGTGCCGCAGATAAAACAGAATTGCAAAGTCAGTGGGAGGCACATAAAGCTAAAGAAAAAAGTGGAATGGAAATGAAAGCAGCTGACAAACAGAAAGCAGTTGACAATAAAGGTGAAACATTTCGAGCTATTACATTTGACTTACAGTCAATACTAAATGTGCCTTATGCTGGTGATAGCCAAATATTCTATAGACGCAAACTTTCTGTCTATAATTTCACCATTTTTGATGCTTCCAATGCAGATGGTTATTCTTATCTGTGGGACGAGACACAGGGCAAGAAATGATCAGTTGAAATTGGAAGTTGTTTGCTAAAATATTTGTAATCTTTACCTAATACTGTTACACATGTATCTTCATTTTCAGACACTTGTGGTGGCCAAAACCGCAATAAATATGTGACTGCTGCGATGCTGTATGCTGTTGCTAACATAGATAATCTTGAAGTAATAGATCTAAAATACTTGGAGCCAGGACATACATACCTAGAAGTGGATTCGATGCATGCTACCATAGAATGTGCTCGAAGAAATAAGAAGGTGTACACTCCCCGTGAATGGGGTGTTTTAATACAAATGGCAAGGCTGAAACCTCGTCCCTACATAGTTACCCATCTCACATACTTAGATTTCTATAATTTTAAGGAGTTAGCGTCTAAAATTATGGTAAATACTACATGTGACACCGACGGAAATCAAGTCAAATGGTTACAAATTAAATGGTTACGCTTTATAAAGACTAATCCGTCAACCATTTTTTTTTAAGTACGATGTTAAAAGTAATGACTTTTTAAAACTGAACATACGCGACGTAGGCACTAAACGAACGAGAACACGCAAACAGTGTGAAAATGTCTACGATGTATCTCTTGAGCAACAGTACACCAGTTTGTTGCCAATATCCAACGCAAAAAAGCATGACCTTTTGTGCCTATTACGCGAAAAGGTTATTCCAGGCGACTATAAAAACTTTGTGGAGATGTTACCTACAGCCGTGGAGGCGATAGATATTGTCCCAAGTGAATCTGATTACGAAACAGACTGATGTTTAATTGTGTCTGAATTTATCCACAAATTTGTTTAAATAATAAAAATTTAATTTATACTACTAGTACTATTTTTAAACTACTTTTACGATATTTTTATGTCAATGGCATAGTATTGCAGTATGGAAGCAATATATTGTATGTCCATATTGTACTTCACATTTATTGTATGTCCATACAGGGGTTGCTTTTAGCTCACTAAAATACCAAAATGTGATTGATATTTAACATTAATACAAATCAGAATCAAATAATAAATAAAAGAAAGGTAATAGACGAACTTAACTGTAGTTTAAACAATTTTAAACGATATCTAGTTTGTCATGATTAATGCAAACTTTCATATTGATTTTACTGAAAACATCATTTATGGACATACAACATTTGTCCTCTTATCCATCGATATAGGTAAATATTTAAATATGATTTGTGAATACGAATGTTAACTTAATATGTATCTAACTGTCCTTATGTGGGACACTAGGTGTGCTGTTATTTTCTTTTAATGGGAGATTTTGGTAAAAACTATATGCTGCAAACACCCTTATAATATGCGTATCAAATAATCAAAACTACTACTACTACCATTACGATCGATATTATTGACACATACTTTGTACTGGGCTTGAACATTTCATTTATTTAAATTTAACAAGCAGTTGTCAACACAACAAAAGATCTTGCAGCACTAGAATTTTCCTAATAATAAAAATGTTACTGTTTATACATACATCGTGCAAAATTAAAATCACAGGATGGCATTTGGTCTTTGAATTTTCGATAAAAAGTTTTTGACCTATACTCCTGATAAAATTTCCAATGATTCTTATCTCGTTTTTATTAGCATCTGGTAAGCAATAGTGTACAACTTTTTTGACCTCATTCATATTTAACTGAATATAAGTTTTGATGGCACAACATAAGATCATCTCAATTTTTTTTGTTAACTTTAAGTCAGGAACTCTGAAATAAAAAAAAAAACATTTCCAGTACTTGCTTTTTGTGGGAGACAGGGACAAATAAATTTCATGAACATTTTTAATACATAGACCCTTAAATAGTGAAAATAGGGACGTGAAATATTGTTTTAAAATAATTAAAAATATTAACTTACTGTGTTGTGAAACATTTTTTAAGCTCTATTTTTATTTGATGTTCAAGATTTGTATCACAAAATTTTCCTGTAAATAGACATCTCCATTCTTTTAGCCATAAATTTTGAATATCCTTTATTAACAACTAGAAATAAAAAAGTTGATTTCAATTTTTGATAGGTATTTTAAATAAAGAAAAATACCTTCATTCTGTCGTCAACACTTTGTATTTTATCACAATACCGTTGTTTTTCTTTATGGTTTTCAAATCTTGATTGTGTGTGACTTGTAAGACCTTCCTTATTTAGTCTCAATATTGATAGCAATTCCTTTGCCAACTCAATTTGCTCTCCTAAAATACATTTTAAAATCATCTAAGAAATTAAAAATATGACGATAGGTCTGTTCAGGTTCTTCAAAAATACATTCGGAACTATGAGAGGACTAGTTGACCAGTGAACAATTTAAGAGTTGTAAGCGACCAATAATTTGCTATTCAACTGTTCCAAACCAACCATATTTAAATTAATACAAAACACAATCATTTTAACCCCTCATAATTTATCATTTTAAATATTGGTCAATCAATGCTGATGAATCAACTTCCAATATTAATTTATTATTTTAACTATGTATAATCAATTACACAAATAGCAAACTGATAAATAATCAATGCACCCAAATTATTTTACAACTTTTTGAACTCCACTTGCCAAACCCAGCAACTTTAGTTTATTCGTTTACTTTATGTACCCCTAACATAAAAATTGAAAACTGAGGACTAAATTGAATGGGATTTGCATGAAAAAAGGTCAAATAAATATACAAGTAAATAAGTATAGCCCAAGCAATGAAGGGTTTAGGACAGGCGTTATCTGTGAAAAATTAAAATAAAGCTAAAAATTGGCTTTGTTTATACTATCTCCACTTCCACTTGCACATTTTTAGCACCATATTATCTTAGGAGAAGCCGTTAAATGATTTAAAAATGGCAACTGCACAGAGTGCATGTGTTAAACCTTGACTTGTAGTGGACTAGCTTCTGAAAAATAGGAAGTAGATGTTCTAATATTAATTTTGTAAAGGTATTTTAGTTTTCTATGGGTCTAAGAATATAAAATTACATTTTTAAGCATATATATATATATATATATATATATATATATATATATATATCGTACTTAATCAAATTTTAACTGTTAAAATTAAGTGTCTGGGTAACTGGTTCCATAAAATTCTTAAAACTCCTTCTCGGACACTGTGTCCAAAACTGGTACGACAGAGTAAAAGTTTGTTGATCCTTTTCTAATAAATGAGTATAGATATATTTGGTTCCATTGCTCATATTTAAAAAAAATAATGTACTGACCAGTTTTCAGGCATCTTTTTCCGACTATATGAGAGAGATATCCAGAGTGGCCCATAAGTCTGGAAACGGCCAATTATCTTGTAAATTGCTAGTCCTAATTGTACAAAATTTGGGGGGCACCTATTTTGGGATAGGGAGATTCCAGATTTGATATTTGCAATGTTGCCAGATTTGCCATTTTTCTTATTAGACCATATGTAACACTTAATATTTTATGTAGTCTGGAAGGTCTTAAATAAATAAAACAGAAGTCTGGCAACGCCTAATTATCTCAATAAATTTTTTAATACAAACTATTTTCAACTACATTAGACGTAACAATTGAAAGATTACAACATTTTTAACATAATAGTTACTTTATTAAGTGTTCAAAATGTGCTCCATTTTTGAGTTGCCAGTACCCTAATCGATGGTAGAATGCGTATACCACATGTCTCCACGATTGTTTTATTTATTTGAGACCTTCCAGACTTCATAAAATCATAAGTGTTACATATGGTTAAACTCGTATTGAATAGGAGATTCCAATAATGACTGAATATACAGGGTGATTAATTTAAAAAACCAAAGTGACTAATAATATAAGAAAAATGACAAATCTGGCAAAATTGCAAATATCAAATCTGGAATCTCCGTATCCCAAAATAGATGTACTCTAAATGTTGTATAATTAGGACTATTACTTTACGAGATAATTGACCGTTTCCAGACTTGGGCCACTCCGTATAATACATTCAATGCTAAAACACTAGAAATGTTTTTAATAAGCAAATAAAGAATATTTATTTATAATGTGTCTGAAAAATGGGTAGTTTTCGGACTAATAGAGATGATAATGTAATTTAATTTTTAACAGTGTCTGCCAATTTGCCCAGTGTCCAAACTTTTTATTAATAATAAAATGTATTCACGTAACATATTTTGCCTTTTCCCTTTCTATTCTCAATACTCCATTGATTACTTATCTCTCTGTATAATATTCACAAAAAAAATGACTCAATTATGTACATTTTCACCCCAAGAATTGCTTAAGTGTCTCATAACAGGTTCGATCACCCTAATCTTCTTTTGACAGACTGCGTTTCTTATGTAATGTCTCTCAATTCAACACGTAAAGTGTCGAGTTCGCACATAAGAATCCTTGTGCAGGACGAATTGAACCAACATACCAATTTTTTTTAAGCTTGATTCTAATTTTTCACAGGTATTTCCTGGCCTAATAGATTACTGATGGGAGAAGTGTTGAGGATACAAAAGAAGTAAAAATCACAAATGTCAGTTTTTATATTTAATATAGCCATTAGTTATGATTTTCACTAAATTTGATAGTATTAGTAGAAGTTATAGTGTTTGGATTCACATGGGGTTGTAAAGTAAACAATGACCGGACATACCATTAACAGAATCTCTTGGTGCATTAGCTGTGACAAAAAATGGCTCTTCTTTTTCACCACAATGGAATACAGAAATGTGAATTGAGTTTGTAAAATAAATATATTTGTTGTTGTTCATTATTTCCAATGGATTAAATTGTGGAGTTAACTGAACAATAGTCCACTCTAAAAAAGAAAATAAAAATTAGTGAATCGTTAAATAGGTAACCATGAAATACAATAAAAATGTAAATTAATACCTTTTGGCATTTCTTGGACTCGTCGCAACATCTCTTCTATCTTTTTCTCCTTTGGATATGTAAAACATTTTATATCTAAGGTTTGCTTACTCAACTCTAGTTGAGTTAATCTTTGACAAAGGTCCGATTCTTTTTCTATAAGTTTTGCATACTTATGCACAGTTTTGTTTCTCAAACCAGGCGAATGTGTTTCGGTAAGATTGTAAATAACTTCCATATCATCATTGTTTAGGTTCAGTTTGGCTTTGCAACAGTTGATTTCTAAAAAAAGATAATTAACAAAAAAACTAGTAAAATAAATATGAACGTTATACTTTCGCGTAAAGGACCGGATGATAAATGAGTATTTTCTAGTTTCTGTAGAATGTTTTGTATTTCTTCCATTTGTTTTTCTGAAATCATAATTTTCTTTACAATACAAGCCCATATATAAGTATTTGCATGCAATCTCCGAGCAATTACTACTAGAGGGAGTCTTCCCCCCTTCCCCGCGCTAAATTTTGTTAGCAACATCTACTCCTCCCGAGGGGGAAAATACCTCTTCTGTAATTGGCTTATTTAATCAGCGTTGCCAAGTTTGACAGCGCCAGAAGTGTTCTGTGAGCGCCAGTTCTGACACTTTCTGACACATGTCAATTTCTTATTTGTATTTTACGGAAAATATTATTATTTATAACGTTGTAAAGGTTGTAAATGTATATTTAAGATTTATTATCTCTAATAATATGGTGAAAACATGCTTTATGTGTAAAAGGCCTGTTGAAAATGCTTCTTCAAGATAATATCATAAGTAAGTACAGACACAACCTTTTTTAGGTTTCCTTTTCTTTATATGAGAAAGAAATACATGGTTCCAAAATATAGGAATTCAACAAGTGACCACCTGTATAACTTTTTATGCTAATGCATTTTTATTACAGACCTCAGGGAAGGAAAATATTAAAGAAAAATGCAATTTCGACGAAAGAAGTATAATAATCAATCCTGTCACTACTTCTACACTATATTTTTTTAATTTCCTTAAAAAACGTCAATATTTATTATTGGAGTTAACATCGTTATGCTAAAACAATGCTAGAACAACTTAAATAATGTGGATTTTGGCTATTTTGAGTTATGCAGATCATTATGATCTAAAAAAATGTTTGTCTGGTGCTATAGTCAGGTATAAAAACATTCATTTATTTAAACACAGTTGCAATATACATTTTATTTAGTTTTTAAGTTAAAACCTATTAGGACATCATAAAATGACTTTTTTCGTTTGATGTGAGATTAATTATTCTACATTTTTGTTGGTGAAATAGGATATATTAAAATGCCTTACTGTTTTCTCTGATTATCTAAAAAATTAGAACAATATACAAAGATTGTTATAACAAAAAAGAGATATACCTTTACTGAAACACACAATTAGTCAGTTCAATTGTACGATAATTTAAAGCAGAAATCCAGAAAACTTTAAAAATGTGTTTTTACTATAACAAGGACATAATTATTAAAAAAACTTGGCACATTAACATTGACGATGGGTTTTAATAATATATATTATACAAATCACAACGAACTACACAAAATGACATTATTAATAATTTAGCAATAAAAAAGTTAAGTACAATGATGACATTAAAAGTTGAGTTTCTCGAAATACTTTTTTTAAATTGTCTCAGTAACTTACCTAGTATTTTTCTAGCACAATGATATTATATGAATGTGCAATGTGTGATATCTTATATTTTAGGAATAAAATTATATATTTTTTTGCAGGTTTCTGTTAACAACGATTCCAAGAACTTTTGAAAATATTATTAAAATGGCATTTGCAAATATTCTCAATTAAGAGCTTTTGATCTAACATTAAATTTTTATTCTCCATAAGGTTATAGCTTCCTAAGAAGAAAGTTTATCAAGACTTACCAGACTCAAAATATCAAAATTTTACCAACCAATTGATGGTTCTACTGGTTTCCATAGGAAAATTCTCCTCGAAACTACTAAAAGAAAAGTATTAGAGGCAACCGAAGGCAAAAAAGTCTTTTGCAAAACAAAAACTAGAAATTTGTTTAAGAATCTAATTATTGTTTGAAGTTTTACCATTAATAATTTTTGATAACGTTTTAAGATTATGAAGTTCTATTATGAATTTTACTCTTTGATAACCTATGTTTAAATTTTTATTAGGACCAAAATAAATTATAATTTTCACTTCAACTACAAAAACCGTCATAATATTAAAAAGGGGAAAAACGTTAGATTAGTTATGTTCAGGAATAAACTCTTTAAACATTTATCTACTTAAAATGTGTTACTTTTAGAAGGTATGTTATTAACTTTCTATTTGTACTTGTATTAATTTATTTCATTTTATTATCTGTTGTATTTTCAAATTGATTTTGATATTAATCTTATCTATTTATATATTTTTTATACTCACATATATGTTTTTTTCATTAAAACAAACGTTTATTAGCTTATTAAATATAATGAATTCATGTTTTATTATATGCTTGTATGAATGATTACTTTCATTTCCTTTTAAAAATGAATTTCGAAGATAAAGCCGAAACGGTGAGTGAGAATAAAAATTAGACAAAAGTGACGATATTTACTGGAGATTTCATCTACACGCTCCTTTTTCTAGCCATCTATACCTGAGCCAGCAAGATTCGTCTTCCCTCCATCCTTACATTCTCCAGATTTACAGAGAAAACGCCGTCCTCTTTAACATATCCAGACCTTCTTTGACGGGGACTATACCACTACATTATCAGCTTTATTTGTTATCCCGAGCAATTTAAATGCATTCGTAATTGCTCATTCTCACCTCTTCTCTTGTTGATTCCGTTTTCTTATTTTTAGTTACGTTTGCATTGCTCTTTTATTTTCACAGCTTTAATTCTATAATGCTGTTACGCTACAATATGGACCCATTTATGTGGTTTATACTATTTAATGTTCTTCGTAAGTGACCAACCTATTATAATAATTAAAGATTATTGTATTACAGGACTGAAGATGTTCCTGTAAGGCCGAAACTAGTCGCTCCTGTATTTATAATAAAATTGATTTTAAGGTTTTATTCTTCAATTGAAAAAATTATACCTTTACAGTGATTTTGTTTCTTTTCCTGCATTAGACACATATAAGACGGTATTCATTTTAAAAATAGTAAAATTAGCAAATTTTTTAGTTTTTTTTTTACAATTAAAACGTTTGGACAATGTGTGTTTTTATAGATAAATGATACGCCACTGAACAAGAAGGATGTTTACCTTCCCCCTTGTGCCCGCTTCCTCACTTCCTCTACAGATGTTGCTAACACAACAATCGCCTACAAACTCGTTTTCACGCTCCCTCTATTAGTAATTGCTCGGAGCATGCAATCATGTGTATATTCGCATCAATGTTTTTTAAATTTTAAATGTCTTCTTCTTTTTGTTTTTTGGCCTCCACCCTTTGGGTATTTAGCCAGCGCAGGTAATTTAGCTTATTATTTTTCGGGAATATTCATTAAAGAACGTCTGGAATTTTCCATCTTCCCATTGAAGAAAAATCCATATTCACTCTTTTCCATTGATTGTATTAATACTTGATACATAGGCTAAACATGTTAAAAGACAACACAACAAAGGTATAAACTTTTCTCGCTCGGGGGCAACTGCCGAGCATCTACACAAACCCAGAAATGTTGCCTCGGATAGATAGAAAAAGCACCCAGGTTAAATAGTTCAGGAATTATTCTGGAATTAACAAGAACATATATATATAGATTCGTCCTGCCGACTTTGTGACATCATGTCGCAAAAATGTTGCTATCTTTCTAACATCCGTCTGCGATGTGACATCCAAATTCGGATGTCACAACGTTTTTGGGGTTCAAACATCATAAAGGAGGTTTAAAAGGGAGCCAAAAAAATTTCAGCTGGATGTCATAATGCTTAATTTTCAATTTTATGTATATATTTAGTTCCAGTGTATAGATGCGAAGGTGGCGCTCGCGTCAGTTGGTTTTGTATATTTTGTATATTAAATATTTCAGTCCCTCGACTGTATAACATCCACCATTAAGTATATTAGAATTTACTCACTCGACTCTCTGACATCCAACATTCAGTATATTAAAACTTACTCACCCGACTATATGACATCCACCATAGAGTATATTAGAACTTTACACACTAGGTTATGTGACATCCAAAAAATTTATTTTAGATATATTTGGATTCTCATTTTAAGATCTATTTTATGTTAACACATTAACTGCCAAAAATTTTTGTTGGGTTTCGCATAGAGCCAATAAGTTTTTTAAATGCATTTACTCTCTGTGACTAATAAATATATATGCAGCTATATTATTACAAGGTGTATCAACAATGGGTGAGTGGACGATGACTGTAATTTATATTAAAATAAATTAAATTAAAATAAAATAATTAAAAAAAATAAAATAAATTATAATAAATTAATTAAAAAAATTTAAATAAAATAAAATAAATTATAATAAATTAAAATAAATTATAATAAAATTAAAATAATTTAAAATTAAAGTAAATTAAAATGAAATAAACTAAAATAAATTAAAATAAATTAAAATAAATTAAAATAAATTAAAATAAATTAAAATAAATTAAAATAAATTAAAATAAATTAAAATAAATTAAAATAAATTAAAATAAATTAAAATAAATTAAAATAAAATAAATTAAAATAAATTAAAATAAATTAAAATAAATTAAAATAAATTAAAATAAATTAAAATAAATTAAAATAAATTAAAATAAATTAAAATAAATTAAAATAAATTAAAATAAATTAAAATAAATTAAAATAAATTAAAATAAATTAAAATAAATTAAAATAAATTAAAATAAATTAAAATAAATTAAAATAAATTAAAATAAATTAAAATAAATTAAAATAAATTAAAATAAATTAAAATAAATTAAAATAAATTAAAATAAATTAAAATAAATTTAAATAAATTTAAATAAATTTAAATAAATTTAAATAAATTTAAATAAATTTAAATAAATTTAAATAAATTTAAATAAATTTAAATAAATTTAAATAAATTTAAATAAATTTAAATAAATTTAAATAAATTTAAATAAATTTAAATAAATTTAAATAAATTTAAATAAATTTAAATAAATTTAAATAAATTTAAATAAATTTAAATAAATTTAAATAAATTTAAATAAATTTAAATAAATTTAAATAAATTTAAATAAATTTAAATAAATTTGAATAAGTTTAAGTAAATTAATAACAGATTAAAATAAATAATTAACACTTCTTACGATTCGTCCTAACATAAAAAATATGATGAGCTAATTCATAAAAACGACAAATTTCGATTTCCTAACACCTTAACAGCCTAGTCCTCCACTTGAACTCCAATTTCGACTGCAAACGATCGTCGTTCGTGCATCGTCGGTGCCTTGCTGTTTAGAGTTATAACCTTAATAGTATGTTCAAGTAGCGATAAATATTGATGTACGCGGATTTTATTTGTCTTTTTTTATTTTAGAGTGAATTAATATAAGAAGTTTTACTTCACTCTTTTTTTAATACTTAGTTTTTTATGCTACTGATATTATTCAAAATAACTTTACTTAATGGTTCTTTCGTCATTTATAACCGAGATACAGGTAGTTTTATTAACTTTGCTAATTTCTTTCTTGTTTCATAACTTACCAACCACCCTTACATGTTATTAAAATTTGGCACATGTATTCTCTACAACTTACCATATTCTATTAAGGTATTAATAAGAAACAAAATGCAGTTCCATCTTTTCAAAAAATTTAAAAATTTGTCTATCCTTATAAGAATACACTACAAGTCGTTAAATTTGTATCCATATTTGGAAAAAGCACACAAAAATAATTATATGCTATTAATTTTTACTAGATAATTTTATTACTAAAATTAACTATTTTTATATTATTTTTAAACTAAGCACAGTTTTAAAAGTTACATATTATGCGTGTACACTACAATAAAATGTACTTACAAGTCCATATTTATGACCAAATATAATCATTACTTTTTAATTAATCTAGGCAAAATTGATTTAAAGCATTACTTTTGGTAGGTACTGATAGGCACAGATATATAAAAGTACCAACATAATATATGACTTTTAAAAATTCAGATGGAATTAAATTATCCTCATTATAACGTATTGAAGTTACTTAAAAACCCCTTTAGTTTCATTTTTTATCTCCAAATTGCTCAAAAATAACAATTTAAACGTTATATTTTAGCTGTAAAATCATTGTACAAAAACATGACTAATTTTAGTTTTTTCTGGTCTCTTTAAATATAGAAACGAACTTAACTAATTTAGAAATGAAATTTTTTGTTTAACTCAAAAGTAACAATTTGAAGTTAAAAATGTTTGTAGTAAAATACATTCACAGACCTAAAATTTGATTCATTCAAAATAATGATTTATATAAAAATGATCTAACTTTCAAATGCGGAGGCTTATTTATTTGAAGTTTTTAGCAACTTTTAGATAAAATACTTAGTTTTTAGATTATTATTTGGACATCTAAAAGAAATTTAGTACTCGCCGGATATACGGGGGGGAAGAGAACAATTTTTTCCTCTACTTTTGACCAACCTCTTTAGGTTAATTCTGCTAGTAGATCTGCATACAATTAACTTTATCAAGAAGACTGATTTGTTACCAACACTTTGTTTTTTTATTTACCCCGATATCTTAATTTTTTGTGAAATGTGACGGTTTAAAGAAAATGCTACATTTTAGAAACGGTCATAATTTAAATGACGGTACAGAATAAACTACAAAATAAGTAGAGTGACAACTGTCAAATATTCGTTACTTGGCAATTGCAGTTTAATTATTATTCATTATCAGCATAATATCATGGTTTTAACGCTTACTGATGCAACATGAGCAGTTGCTCTGGTACGAGACGGTAGGACTCAGTATTATACTTCTAGAATATTGGGTGTTACAAGGTGTAGCGTCCAGAGAGTTGTACAAGGTTTTAATGAAACTGGTAGTTTTTCGAGACGAAGAGAATCTGGCAGACGACGTTCTACAAATGTTCGAGATGATCGTTTTATAACTTTGCGAGAAAGAAATACTACTGCTGTCATGGCTCGAAATCGTTTAGAAGAAGTACGTCAAGTAGCTGTTAACGAAATAACGATTCGAAGGCGATTACGAGAACATGGATTACGCTCCAGAAGACCTGCAACTGGTCCGGAGTTACTTAGGAATCACAGAACAGCACGTCTTCGATACACCAGGGAGCATCAACATTGGAATATCGATGAATGGAGTAAGATTTTATTTTCTGACGAGTCAAGGTTTTGTTTACGTTCTCCTGATGGCCGTAAAAGAATATACCGAAGAAGAGGCGAAAGGTTTGTATATCAATATTTGGACGAAACAGAAATTCAGAGGATGAACTGGCCATCACGTAGCCCAGATCTCAATCCAATTGAGCACGTCTGGACATGATGGGCAGACGAGTTCATAACCGAGTTCCTTCTCCAAGTATTTTAAATTTTTTGAGAGATGCTTTGGTCCAAGAATGGGATCAGATTGACCAGATGAAGATTCGATATCTAATAGTGGGTATGCCATGACGCATTGAGGCAGTTATTCGCGCTCGTGGGGAAAATACCCGTTATTAATTTGTAATAATTATTAGTTTATTTGTTGTTTGAGTTGTTTATAAAATTATGTATTACTCTGCTAAAACTGAATAAAAAAATTAAGAATGTTGCATTTTCTTTAAATCATAACATTTCACAAACAAATTATATAAGATATCGGAGTAAATAAAAAAACAAAATGTTGGAAACAAATCAGTCTTCTTGATAAAGTTAATTGTGTGCAGATCTGCTAGCAGAATTAACCTACAGAGTGTGTCAAAAGTAGAGCAAAAAAATTGTTTTCTTTTCCCCCCTGTATATCCGGCGAGTACTAAATTACTTTTAGATGTCCGAATAATAATGTTAATACTACAGTATTTTATCTAAAAGCTGCTAAAAACTTCAAATAAATCAGCCTCCGCATTTGAAAATTAGAGCGTTTTTAAATAAATCATTATTTTGAATTGATCGAATTTTAAGTCGGTGAGTGTAGTCTATGCGCAAAAATAATAAACACCGCTGGATTTATGTTTTGGGTACTTCTTAGGTAATGTTAGGTTAGGTTTGCAAACTGGTCGTGTTAATGCACTTGAAACTGGAGAATCAACCATATAAGGTCGATAGATACTTAAAGTAGTTCCAACGAACATGTAAAAGATATTAGCAGGAGGCCGGCGATAACTTGCTCAGGTGGTGATTTTAGTGGGTAAAGGGTAAAACTATTGGGAAAGGGAGAACCTGTACCGAATCTTTATAAGGGATTTCCACATATCAAAAAAATATCAAGAAGTTACTTCATCGAAAACTATTTTTTGGGCCAGTATATCTAAAAATATACACAATCAAAAACTAAAAAGAAAATAATTTGAAAATGGAATGAATTATTTTATCACATACAAAACAACAAAAGAAATCGTAGAATTTAAGGGTCAGCTTTGGCGCTGAACGTGTTAAATGTTTAGGATGTAATAAGATGCTTAATTTAAAAATGTATCTATATACTTGCTGGATGTTATAAGAATGGTAGTTTTTCTGTAGAAATGGTATACTGTGACGTAACAACTGGATGTCACAAGATGCAAGGTTTTTCTGGATGTCACAAAGTGTTGTTAATAAAAATATATACCGTGTATACTTTGGATCTCACAACGATAGGACGTTTTATTTTTTTAAAACGTGTATGGTTGTGATATTTTTCGCTCAGCCATAATATTTTTTTAATTAAAACAAGTCATATTTTTATTTTTTTCCTAAAGTCTTTGCAAAGGGTGGATGTCACAAAGTCAAAATTTTTGCTGGATGTCACATGATACGCTGGTCGAGTATATATATATATATATATATATATATATATATATATATATATATATATATATATATATATATATATATATATATATATACTAAATAGAAGGGGGCTCAATGGTGAACCTTGAGCCAGACCTTTACTACTTAACCCAGGACCAGTTAATTCATAATTCATATCCCTAACATATATTCTCTTATTATATAGCAAATTGAAAACTACATTTGTATAATATGAAGGGATATTAAGATCTAACATTTTCCTATAAAGAATATGGATGTCTACATTATCATATGCCGCTTTAAGATCAATGAATACTGCAATTAAATGATTTTTTGAACTAAAAGCTTTTAATACTGAGTGTGACAAGATTGCAATTGCATCACTACATCCCCTTTCCCTTCTAAAACCCATTTGAAATTTTGGAAGGATCTTATTATGTTCTAAAAACCAGTCCAAGCGAATCTTAATCATACTCTCCAAAATTTTACCTACACATGAAGTTAATGCAATTGGTCTATAATTTTCAAATGAGCCCTGATCTTTACCTTCTTTTAATATAGGAACCACAATAGTCTCCTTCCATTGTACAGGAACACTACCAGTCTCCAGACTATAATTATAATATTGCAGTAATTTAAGTTGTGCCACGTTAGGGAGATTATTTAATATCGAGAAAGATATATTATCTTTACCAGTAGCCCTATCTTTTCTTCCCTCTACTACATTACAGAACTCATTAAAGGAGAATGGATTTACATCTATATTATTATTAACTATGTTAAACTCTGGATCAATGTCACAGTAAGTTAGTGACTCTAGCAAATTTTGGGCAATTTCTTTATTTGGGAAGCTTATATTATTGTTAGTCATGTAGGTCTTAAAGCGCTTAACTACTTTCCAAACTTTTTTAATTGGAGTATCTCTGTTTAGTGTCCCACAAAATTCTCTGAAAGATGTTTTCTTTTTAATTTTAAATGTTCGCTTAACAAGAGCTTGAACCCTTTTAAGTTCAATATAATTTACTGTATTCATTTCCAATTTATATTTTTGTATTGCCTGCCTTCTTCTAGCAGCTAAATCCGAACACTCCTTATCCCACCAAACATTGTATTTACATTTTCCATTGTTGCTAAAATAAGGAATGTACTTTTCTGCTGACCTGTCTACTAACTCATACCAATTTATATAGTCCAAATCCCCACTAAACGAATTGAATGAAACTTCTATATCCTTACTAAAGCCATTCCATTCTGATTTTTTAAAATTCCTTTTCCTAACTGTATAAACCATATCCTTATTATTAAATATCTCACATATAGTTGGATAATGATCACTACCACCCAAGTCATTATGAACATACCAGAGACATTCTAATCCTAGCTCCTTAGTAACTATTGTTAGATCTACTGCCGATTCATGTTGTCCCAGTAGCCCAACTCTTGTTGGACTCCCATCATTCATTATAATTAAACCCTCCTCTACCAGATATTCTTTAATAATTTTACCATTATAGTCACAATTGTGACAACCCCAAAGTTGATCATGGGCATTAATATCCCCCATTATAATAAAAGGTTTTGGTGTATTATTTAAAAGTGATTGATATTAATTCTATTACCTGATGGGTTATAGACATTAATTACATGTAAATTCAATGAGTTAATTTTGATTGTTAATGTCTGCATGGGTGTTAAAAAATTTACTTCATTAATAAACTGGTGGTCAATTTTATTTTTAATCAATGTAATAATACCCCCATATCCATCAATTCTATCTTGTCTATATGTACTATAGTTTTTTATTTTAAAATAATATGTGTTATTTGGCCAAGTTTCATTCAATAATAAGACATCTGGATTAATTTCTTCTAGAAAATACTTTAACTGATCATAGTTGGATTTTAAACTTCGGATATTCCATTGGAAAATTTTTAATTTATGTTTAGTAAAATTAGTCTAAATTATTTTTACCTTTCAAATTCATATTACTATTATTATTATTACAAGAATTATTAACATTATAGCCTATTCTATCTAGGTCACTTCCCTTGATTTGAGACGTTCTTACCTAATTTAAAAACATCAGGAACTGATATTCTAACTAACTGATCCATAAACTTGAGAACATGTTCTCTATCATATTTGTTTAATTTACTAGCTATATTCATTATATCATTTAACATATGAGATTCACTCTCATTTCTGTTGGTTCTCCCTGAATCACATGAATAGACCTCCTCTTCATCTACTGAAGGGGGAATATAGTATGTCTCAGTAGAACAGTGTGATCTATCACTTGGGCTTATTAAAAATTTATTATGAGCCTTTGCATCATAACCAATTCGGTTTTCACCTTTCCTTTTTTTCCCAGTAACTTGAGAAAAGGAATTTCTTAAGGGGGTATGTTGTACGTGGGTTGCCCTTCTACTACTGATGGGAATAATATTGTCCTCTGGGGACTCAATACTTGGTAAGGGAGGAAAATCCCTAGAGTGACGTGAAAATTCATTATCATTATTTGACATTCTGGGGAATTTTTCTGATGCTTCAAAAAAGGAGATATTATCTAAAGACTTGGCTACTCTAATCAAGTTTTGACGTTTACGTTCAGGACACATCTTATATGTACTCGTATGTTCAAGCGACTTACAATGCACACTTCATTATGCAAAACTTCCCTTGTTCATGGACATCTCCACATTTCAAACATTTAATCGCCTTAGTTTTTCACATTTTTTTAATATGACCATAATTTAAACAATTATAACATTGAAAAACAGGCATAATGTATGGTAATACCCTGTGTTCTATACCGCATATTTTTACACTGCGAGGCAGGTAGGTACCTGTAAAGGTAAATCGAACCGTCCCCGTTGGCACCAAGTTGACCTTCGAGTCCGCCCCCAGTTCACCGTCACCCCCTCCCTGCGGGTTGACCTTCCTCATAAATCTCATAACTTCACTTACTTTGATGTTAGCAGTATCAGTTTCAGAATATCTAAGCAACATATCATCAGAGAATGATTTATCAATAAATTTAACTATACCCTTACATGACACATTTTTTGAAGGGATGAACAGAGCATACCCTTTTGCTTTTAATTCCTCATTACTTAAAACATTATTTGCCTCTTTAAAACCCGAAAATACTACCCCAAATCTATTTTTCCCTTTTTTATTTATCTTTTTAATATTATTTACCTGGAGGTCATAAAGTTCACGAGCAATAGCTAAATAATTATAATTACCTATATTTTTATTATCAAGAGTGGCTTCAATGTATACTTCATATGGGCCTTTATCTAGGTATGTATAATTATCTCTATTTAGACGTTTTTTGTCAGAATTTTTTGTGACATTTTTTACAACCTCATTTTCTACATAATTATTTACATTATCAACAATTGCCGGCTTTGAGCCATCCATATCCACATCTGAAATATCAAGATTGCTATCACTATTAATCAAACTCATTTCACTAGGGGGGCCCGACCCCGCTGAGTTATCTCCCATCTAACTACCTTTTACTTTACTTTTTTTTTTAAGTTTAATTATATTATATTAAAGAAAACCAAGAGAAAACAATTTCTTTTAAATTATAGGAAGAGAAGGGTTAATTTAACAAAGAAAATGTTAGTATTAAAGCCTTTACCTGGATCCATAACTAAACGAAAAAAAAACTTTGCACTCCAAAATTCAAATCGCGAATCCAATTTTAAATGTCAGTTCAGTTACAGTTGACTATTAAAACTGTCATCTGTCTTATTAACAGGGGTGCGTTCAGAAATGGAGAGCGTCAAATTTTCAATCGTCCGGATAAAATTCGTCGGAACGTTTATTTTTGCGGCTCTATCAAGCTAGCGGGCACTCTGTGGCGGCACCATACAAGACCTGGTGGGTTTTTTGTAGCTTTTTGTAGCTTTTTTGTTACGCTATTTGCGAATTTGTAGCTTTGCCCAGGTCCGAAAAAACAGCGGATCCGCTAGCTTGAATTTCCATAAATTCCATAGTAGCGGCACAGATTCAGACCCAGCTGGTTTTTCGTAACTTTTTTGTAGCTTTTTTGTTACGCTAGTCTCCCTTTTGTAGCTTGTACTGAACCTGAGAAAAGCGCGGATCCGCTAGCTTAGCAGATATTTTTAGCGGCACCAGCTCGGACCAGGCTCATTTTTTGTAACTTTTTTGTAGCTTTTTTGTTACGCCCGTCTCCATTTCGTTGCGAGGCCTGAACGTGAGTAATAATCGTTTCTCCATGAGCGTGAGAGAAAAGTGCGTTAATTAAAATCAAGTTTCAGCCTCTACAAGTAATATGTGCAACTCGATAGTGTGACTATTTGTTGATAGATGGCACCAGTATTGCATTTCACGAATTATGGCCATCTTCCATCCAATATATTTTTGAGAAATTTAGATATAATCCAAAGAAGTAGAGAGGGTAGAACGATAAGGTACCGTCTGCGCATCCATCACGAGTGTATAGAAATTATGCGTGATTCAGCCTTCCACTCTTACACACGTAAATGACAAGGAGAGGTTGCCCTAAAGAACTGTAAACAAATTCCAGGATCGACTTTATTCAGCGATTATGTTCATGTTCAGCTCTGTTTTTTGTTTGTGTTTTGGCTGTTGTAAGATTTTTTGGCGTCAATTCTTTGTTATCTTGCTTATATTTATGATTTTTTATGCTTTTATTCCGATTTAGTATTAAATTATACTTGTTAATTATTTTTCGATGCACTATTTTATAATTGTTGCACAAAATGTTGTTAAACCGTCCCTGAATTTTGTTTACAAAATGGGCAAAACGAAATTGTGTGTCCAGACTTTTTCATTGACAGTTATCATTCTACCCCTCTCCACTTCATTGATATAATCTCAAAATCGGACATTTGTTTTTAAATGTTTTTTAGTGTTGTTTATGTATTTATACTTTTGTTGAATCAAGAATATTCTTACATCTTTTTTGAATGATTTCCTTAACCAATCGTTTTGCAGTATTTATGGACCAGTGTTTAATTCTGTCGGATCACAACTATACAGTGTGGTCCATCTCAGACGAGCCACCCCATATATTTCTTATCCCATAGTAATTGGAAAAATTTCCCGAAACACGTCGGATGATTTTCTTTGGGGGACATCTTTTGACGTATATTTGAGGCTTGAACCAGCAACCCCCTATTTTCAAGTAAAAAAAAACAAAAATATTACCTACTTAATACTTAATTTGGTAATAAACTCAAAATATTTAATTTTCAAAATAAAGTAGCTATCTAATAATAATGTTTATTTGTCAATTATATATAAACATTTAAATAATATAACTATAGGGACTGCATCATCTCACTGTGTTCTGTATACCTACATCACAAAGATTAAAAACCTTTTTAGAAACATAAAAAAAACCATTCATATATGGATCATTAGATTATATTTAATTCATACAAAAAATAAGAAAATACCTACATAAATGTACAAAAGTAGAGAGTATTTGAAAATAAATACATAATAAATAAATAAGCGATGACAAAATAACAAACACACAAGAGGACTTAGCTGAAAGTTTTAACTAGTTACTGTTAAAATAATTTAGCTTTTTAAAGGGAGTTTATATCATGAGATAATTGATTAATTTAAACTCTGCCTTCCTACTTGTTATAACACAAAAATTAATAGAATTCGCAGCTCTTGTATGGTACTGATGTATGTAAGAAATAGGAGTAAGTTGACAATTCAATACATTAATTACTATTTAAAAAATAAAGGTCATTGCCTGCACATAGAAACTGTCCCATATTCAACCAGTTCAACGTAGTCAACATAAGCTGAATGCTATATATCTGCTACATCCTAAAATAGCTCTCGTTGCCTTATTCTGAGAAAGTTCTCAAAAGTAGAGTAAGAACATCCTGCCTGTATATTATATATTTGGCATAACTTGTATCCTAAAGATATCACTTGAGAATAGTTTAAACCATAGTGATTTGTAGATACTCAACCAAAAGTTCTTTACTACCATATTTTGATTTTTTTACGTTCGATTTCCTTTCCTGAATTTTCATAATTTCTTTGCTTGAACTTCTAGAGGGTATAAATAAAAGTGTCCTTTTTATATAAATTGTTGCAGTTTGCCTGCAAGAATATACTTATTCCTCTGGTAATATCTTTTAGAACTTCTTTTTTCTTACATTTCTTTGTTATTACTTTATAGTTTCGTACCATATTTACAGCTGAAAAAATGCAAAATATAGGTAATATTAGATTGTTTAGCCTCAAATATTTTTATTATATTACAAAAATAAAATGGCAAAAAATATCATAATATTAAGGTAAAATCATATGCACAGCTTTAGAAATAATTTAAAACCACTCACCTCCATGGAGGAAGGATAATTACTCACCTTTATTTCAAAATGTACTCGAAATTACAACTTTACTTTAAAGAAGTTTCTTGTATATTATTTAAAATAAATAAACGTTTTTTCTAGTACATTTGTTACCTTCACTTGAAATCTCAAAATATCAAGAGGTAGGCTACCAGTTTAACATTTTGGATAAATATGTGTTGCCTAATATAGTAGTAAAAGAGTCAAAATGGCCGCGCCCTATGTTGGGCGTGTCAGACCTCTTTAAAAGTATGTGGTTTAGTCCAATTAGTGACAGTTTAACACGTTTAAATGTCATTTAAAAGTACCCTAAATAACTCCGCTTTTGTCCCGCTCCTGCCCCTGACTAACCGAACTCGCCTTCTGTGTGTCGGTTTGTTCGTTGGCTTGGTTTTGTATAACAAAAAAAAACTTCGACGCAAGCTGATTGGTCTATTCCCGATGACGTATACATTTCAAATTTTAAATTTCAATTGGGCTTAATTTAAAAACTTTTGGCTTTTTTAACGAACTGATTATTTAGAATAACTTGTATAGCGACTAACTATTACAATATAATTTATAAAACAGCATATCTCACATGTGAACATGGCCCATTTCTACGGGATACTACTATACGGGGTGGCTCGTTTGAGATGGAACACCATGTATATATAGTGAGAATAGGTAATTGCTTGGCAGCTATTACCACCGGTGTGAAGTTAGCAGTAAAAATAACCGAAAATAGTGGCGTCCGGCATACAATTATTTTAATAATCTTGTCAATATGTATTTTACATTAATATCGAACAAATAATTAATATACATACCATTGAATATGTCCGATTTTGAGATTATATTTAAATTTCTCAAAAATATATTGGATGGAAGATGGCCATAATTCGTGAAATGCAATACTGGTGCTATCTATCAACAAATTGTCACACTATCGAGTTGTAGAGGCTGAAACTTGATTTTAATTAACGCACTTTTCTCACTCTCATGGAGAAACGATTATTACTCACGTTCAGGCCTCGCAACGAAATGGAGACAGGTGTAACAAAAAAGCTACAAAAAAGTTACAAAAAATGAGCCTGGTCCGAGCTGGTGCCGCTAAAAATATCCGCTAAGCTAGCGGATCCGCGCTTTTCTCAGGTTCAGTACAAGCTACAAAAGGGAGACTAGCGTAACAAAAAAGCTACAAAAAAGTTACGAAAAACCGGCTGGGTCTGAATCTGTGCCGCTACTATGGAATTTATGGAAATTCAAGCTAGCGGATCCGCTGTTTTTTCGGACCTGGGCAAAGCTACAAATTCGCAAATAGCGTAACAAAAAAGCTACAAAAAGGCTACAAAAAACCCACCAGGTCTTGTATGGTGCCGCCACAGAGTGCCCGCTAGCTTGATATAGCTATAAATAATAGTAATTATATAGCAAATTATTAAAAAATTACGCCATTGTGCTCGCCATTGTGGCTAATAGTACCGTTCAGATATTTAAAATTAATTTTTTTAAGGTGTATTCAATATCCCATGAACATCCACTAAATATATCAAAGCAGTCTAGGCGCGAACGCAAACCATCGTGGATATCCACTAGATGTTATTTGATTCTGCTTACTAAGTATAGATGGCGATACCACTATCGCATCTACTCATGCTCGACCCGCCTTAATTGAGTTCGATCGAAATGTGTGTCCTAATCACTCCATTAGAGACTGGAGTCGAGAATTTTCATTTATTGCTGAAGAGTCCTAATAAGGATGACTTTCTCCTTAGTGGGCAAAATCAAAGGCAGAGTCAAAGAATACCTACCGAAGAAGCGAAACTGAATGAGTTTTCGTATGTGCCAAAGCAAGGGAACTTAATACCAAAGTATATTATATTATATTAACGGCACATACTTTGATTACTATACGAGGCAAGAGAGAGGTCCGACACGCCCAACATAGGGCGCGGCCATTTTGAACCCTGTGACACAGTTTACAGCTAAAGAATCAGATCGCTCACTCTGCGTCGGCACTTTTGATCTCAATGTTTCAGTTTATACATGCCGCGTTTGAGAATCCACATCCGATGCATCTGAGATGTAAAAAATCTTTGATCACGTGATTCAGTATACGTAAATGTAATGGGACAGATGTGTCCGATGTGGATAAAAAAATGCTCGAGATGTAAAAAATGCATCCGATGTGGATTCTCAAACGCGGCAACACTGTGCAACTCGGATAATACAATATATGACAACCGCCTATAATAAAACAGCAGTCTTCTGCGTATCCTGAATTTGTATCCCTGGGGTAGTATTCTCGAGTCACGAATACCGACATTCGCATACGTGTTTTACAATGTGTCTCACTTTATTGAACGAAAACCAAGTGAGACAAATCATAAATCTCGCATGCGAATCTATGTTCGTGACTCGAGAATACTACCCCTGGAGTGGATGTTATTTTGGAACTTTCAACTGGTCCGAGTGAGCTAACTGATTCTTTAGCAATAAACTGTGACTTCAAAAATAATATTCACTGACACTGACAGCAGCAAGCAAAATAGCAGGTGCGTTTTAATCATCCGCTTCTGCTTCCGGAATTGTCGGTTTAGTCGTTTTAACCTGTCAGATTAAAACAAGAAAACTGACAATTCCGAAGCAGAAGCGGATGATTAAAACGCACCTATTAAAAATATTGCGCCAAGATATAGGCAACACGTAATAAGGGTTCAAAATGGCGAAGTTTTCTATCTCCTTTTAAAAGGCACTCAGAAAGCTGCGCAGTGCGACCATTCTCCGTATAGTAAAAGAAAACGGTTAATATACTTTGTTAATACACTGGGAAACGTATAAAAATTAATCAGTTTTTGTCGTTTGGTTCATAAGAATTAAACACATACTAAAGTAACAATGACAGAAAAATCTTAACATGTTCACTATGTCAAATATATTATTTTAATAACAAAATAAGTACTGTAGGAAACAGTCACTACACAATAGCGAAAGTTGATGACGGTCATTCTGCAAATAGGGAATTTTGAGAACAATTATGGAACAGTGGTGCAAGGACCATTCAATGTCTATCAATCCCAAAAAGACAGAAATAATCCTCTTCACAAGGAAATGATGAAAATGGAATTAAAACCTACAGATCTCCTAAACACAAAACAAAACTTTGCAACAGAGGTGAGTATCTAGGTAACACCTTTGACAACAAGTTAACATGGAACTCACAATTAGAAAACAGCGTCAACAGAGCATACATTACTTATGAACAATGACACCAAACCGTGTGGCGCACCTGGGGTTTCTTCCTCAGAGTCGTCACATGGACTTACATGGCCACCATACGACCTATACTAACATACGGTGCAGTTGTCTGGATACCGAAAATCCAAAAATTGACAGCTATCCGCAAAATAGAACAAATTCAAATAACAGCATGTCTCAACATAACAGAAACCATGAAAACCACACCAACCAGAGCCATGGAAGTCGTTCTTAGTCTCACTCCCTGTGATATTTACATCAACGAGGTTGTTCTCATGACAATGACACGCCTCTGCACGGTTGGAATAGAACCTGATGTACGATCTGGTGAGGCGAGACGTCGTTTTTGGCAAAAAGCGCTCGATACGCACCAACTTCTTCAAACAAACATAAACCTTATCTCACCGAGTTATATCTTCCATAGGCCATATAAAGTTATAACAGAACAAATAGAAAAGCCGGAAGTGGCAGGTATGATACATATTTACGCCGACGGTTCTAAAATAAAACAATGCTCATGATGTGGAATATACTCCAATTCCTTAAACCTCAACATAAAATGGACTGTGCGTAATAGTGCCAATGTAGTCTACGGAGCTCACGGAGGTTCTCATAGCATCAAAATAAATCGCTGGTAGGAACATGCTCATCCATACAGATAGCAGATAAGCACTACTTACCCTGAACAGATTACGAATTTAATCAAGGTTAGTACTAGAATGTCACGAAGCTTTGGCAAGAGTATCCATTCAACAATGTGGTCATCTTAGGATGGAGCAACAAAGTGACGCCACATCGGAAGGTAGCATTATTTTGCCGTTTCACTAGCCAAGATGGCGGCCAACCAAATGCTTTTTGGACCTGGCCCTTCTATTGGACTGACAACATCGGTAGTGACAGACCTAATTAAAGAATATTCCCTTGTGAAATTGAAGGAAAGATGGGATGAAACAAGAAACTGCTAAGTTACCACGGACATTTTAAGTTATCCTGACAACACTACAACAAACAAATACTTGACTATGACTAGACAGAATCTGCGTCTGATCACAGGCATTCTGACTGGTCATTGCCAAGTACAGAAGCATCTCCATATCATGGGGCTGTCAGAATGCGCACCATGCTGGTGGTCCGAAGAAAAAGATGAAACCATTGAACATATCCTCTACGATTGCCAGTCGCTCTCATTTATTAGAAGATTTGTTTTCAGCGAGTATTGGCTAACACCGGCCGATATAAGAGAAACACCTCTTGGCGACGTAGTCAACTACATTAAATGTGTAGGCTGGCTCATGAGATAGGAGGTGCCTATCATTTTCTGAGGATACACAATGGGCCTAGTGAGGCCTAAGTGCCGTCGTTTAACCCACCCTCTACACGTTACATATCCAGAAGTACTGTAAGTTGTAAAGGCATTTCGATTACATCCTGATAGCAGCGACTTGGTTCCTCGAAGTGAGTTTGTCATATATTTTAATTATTGTTTTGTATTATTGTTCATTTACTATTTTAATTCGAATGGTTTTCTAATAGAAGAAATTAAAGTTTTACTGGATGATAGCAATTTTTACATCATTGTTGATGAAAGCACAGATGCTTGTGGAAGATATACGGTACATCTTATGATTGGAGCCTTAAAAGAAAATGAACCAGGTACATCATATTTAATTGCATCAAAACAGTTAGAAAAAACTAACAATACAACTGTTACCCGATTTATTCAACAATCTCTAGCAGATTTTTTTTTACCAAATCAAATTCCCTTAGTTCTTAGTGTTTTTGTCTGACGCAGCACCATATATGATAAAAGTAGGGCAAAACTTAAAAATATTTTATCCATATATGGTCCACGTTACTTGTCTTCTGCATGGAATAAACTTAGTTGCAGAAACTGTGAGAACAGAATATCCCATGGTTAACAAGCTAATTTCGAATATGAAAAAAATATTTTTGAAAGTCCCTTTAAGAGTGCAGTTGTATAAAGAGAGAATGGTAGGGGTGTGTTAGCCACCGGAACCCGTAATTACGTGATGGGGGACATGGATTAAAGCAGCTATATTCTATGCAGAAAATTTTGAAGCAATTAAGGATTTAATTTTGGATATAGAAGACAATTCACAATGTGTAGTGTATAGTAAAGAATTGTTAAAAAAATCCCCTTGTGCCTAAGCAACTTGTGTTTATAAAGGTTAATTTTAGTTTTTTACCTGATGTAATAACTTCATTGGAAAAGAAAAATTAAGTTTAATCGAATCAACAAATTTTATTGCAACAGTTTTCGATAAATGTAACAATGTTCCTGGTGACATAGGCCTTAAGATTAGAAAAAAATTAAATACAACTTTATTAAAGAATGAAGGGTTCAATAAAATAATGGAAGTGAAAAACATTTTTGAGGGAAAATTTTCCAAAGAAGTTTTACGTTGGCCCTGTACATTACTTCCAAAATTACGGTATTGTCCTATTACTTCGGTAGATATTGAAAGGACCTTTTCTATATCAAAACATATTTTTACAGACAGAAGACAAAATTTTTTAATAGTTTTAATAGAAAATTTCGAAAAATATTTAATTATAAATTCCTATTATAATATTACTATTTAATATTTTTATACTTAACTTCTACTAGTTTTTGTGTTTCGTTTGTTTTAAATAAATTTTTATATTACATATTTTCTTTTGTTTTCTTTTTTTTTTTCGTGTAATGGCTTTGATAGCGTACCAAATTAGGAACAGCAATGTTAATTAGAACCCAACAGTGAATGGTCAAGTGGAAATACTCGCTAGGCATCAGAATTCATTTTTAAATAAATTAATTTAAAAAATCGCGTCCCGGCTGGAATTTGAACCCGGGACCCCCCAAGTCCACAGGCCAACGTACTAACCACTGAGCTACCCACCCCCTACTTTTTTTTAAGTATTTTTAACAAATATGCATTTGCATATTTAGGCATAATTGGACAAAAT
This sequence comes from Psylliodes chrysocephalus, assembly GCA_927349885.1. Lineage (NCBI taxonomy): Eukaryota > Metazoa > Arthropoda > Insecta > Coleoptera > Chrysomelidae > Psylliodes > Psylliodes chrysocephalus. Next base: position 37,696,463 of record OV651818.1, read on the forward strand.
AACTGCATATTTTTGGTAAAAACGATGCATATATATGCGCATATTTTGTTATATTTTGATGCATATATTCCGCCCTCTATATAAGTAACCAATGATTATTGAATAACGTCGAAAGAAAATAGCAGAGTTAAAAAATATTTTCAACACTCTGCCTTTGATTTTGCCCACTAAGGAGAAAGTCATCCTTATTAGGACTCTTCAGGAATAAATGAAAATTCTCGACTCCAGTCTCTAATGGAGTGATTAGGACACACATTTCGATCGAACTCAATTAAGGCGGGTCGAGCATGAGTAGATGCGATAGTGGTATCGCCATCTATACTTAGTAAGCAGAATCAAATAACATCTAGTGGATATCCACGATGGTTTGCGTTCGCGCCTAGACTTTGATATATTTAGTGGATGTTCATGGGATATTGAATACACCTTAAAAAATTAATTTTAAATATCTGAACGTACTATTAGCTACAATGGCGCAATTTTTTAATAATTTGCTATATAATTATTATTTATGGACATTTGCATGTCTATAAATTACATTTCATGGATATAAAATAGATATCTACCATGGGCTGGACATTCAGTAGATATCCAAAGGATTTGGTGTGCTGTCTGGGTGCTGTGTCAACTGTGCGAAAAATGCTGGAAAAAATAAAAAAACTTCAGTTAAATGATTTTTTTACGTTTAAATAAACCAAGGAAGCTTTTCAATGGTAAGTTTTTTTATAGCTTCTAGTACTAAACTAGGTAATATCCATAGTACTGAGTAAAAAAAGCAAGATTTTGACAAAATGGTGAATGCGCCGCGAAAAATTTTTCGCTGTGCTTACTGGCCTGCTGTATTTTTATACAATCGCTTCTCCTTCCAAAAATAATAATTATAACGTGATTTTTAGGCCTTAACTTAGACATACTTTTTTGTGGATCATTTTACATTTATATCGGCTCCAATACGTTAGCCTTAGGTATTAGTAAAGTATATTATTATATAACTACAATAACGAAAGCTTGTTCGTATACTCAGCTGCGTTTTGTACAAAATTTATTACTTATGACGCCCCTGTCCTATAAACATCGATTCTATTTTCTACAAGAATAATTCCACCAGGCCCTAAGGGGGGAAATTGTATTTTAAAATATTTTTCGATAGTGAGTTCAGCATTGTATCACCTAGGCCTACCTCGAGTATATTTTTTAGACTAAATCCTTGTTGGATAGTTTCTCCAGCAACTAGTATGTCGCCGATATGTGGGTGTGTGATTACCTTAAAAGAGAAGGTTACCGTTAGAAACCACGGTTGTGTTGGCAGGGCCACCGAGAGCCAGGCCGGGCCCCAGGACAGGACAACTATCTAGATCGGGCCCCGTGACAAGCTCTTCAAACAAAAACTTTTCTTCTTCTACTCGAATTGCTTTTTCTAAAAAAAAAGGTCCTCATCAAGCAAAAACTTTTCCTCCTCTACTTGAATTCAATTTTCTAAAAAAAACCCAACAAAAACTTCCCCCTCTCGTCTTCTGTCACATTTCTCATACAAAACAAAAAAAACAGTTGCCGAGCCCCCCTTACACCGCTGCCGGGCCCCGGCTACCCGCCCCCCCTCTAGTCGGCCCTGTGTGTTAAGTCAGTAAGAGACAATCATTATTCCTGAAGCCTTATTAATGATAATTTTTCTTAGTACTTAAGACTATTGGGAAAGGAGGTAATGCATAGGATTTTATATATATATATATATATATATATATATATATATATATATATATATATATATATATATATATATATATATATATTCGTGGAAATAAAGCAATTTTCCAGCTTTGGGGATGTGCCAGTAAAAGTACCATCCAAGTTATTCAACATTTCCAGAATAAAGTATTAAAGAACATAGTCAATGCACCCTGGTAAATACAAATAATTTGCCAATTGTCACCAACAATGACTGCTCCAACATGGAAACCTAGAGATTATCCAGCCAACAATGCCAAGAAGACTCGAGAGAGAGAATCAAGTCTTAGAGTTAGTTAAGTGATGTTAAAGCAGAGTATAGTGCAATTAAGCGTTATACATTAACGGTAGTGTAAATAATTAGACTCTAAGGTATACTAGTGAGTAGAATATTAGTTTATGAAGTTTTTCGTCCCTTGATAAATTAGATTAGAATAAAATTGCTAATTGATCTTAATGATCAGATTGTAATAATCATAAATGTTTCTTTATTAAAAACTATTTGTTTCAGGCAAATGCATTTAAAACAATTTGTGGAAATTAAGCGATTTGCTTTTATATTTTATGAAATGTTTAAAAATTTATTATTTGTTTAAGAATCAATGCTCGAGTTTTGTTTATTTTAAATAAACATGTATATTTATAAATGTCTTTTTTTTAGTCTAATATTTTAGTAAAAAAAGCTAGAATAAGTTCTGAAATATTACTAAAAGATTTTTACGTTTCAGGCACATTTTAGAAATGTTTCGTAATATTAATACATTACAAATGTTTCAATGTAATATTTTTGAAATGTGTTTGTGCTGTATGGGAATTTAAAATTATTCTATAAAGCACCACTGGCAGATAAAAATACCGCGAAATTCTCTAAGTCGTCCGACGTGGTTTTACGTTTCCCCTCTCTACCTACCAAAAGCCTTTCCAACTTCTGCCCCTGCTATAATACTATCAGGTTCTTTACCATCTCAGTTCATGTCCGTTCCAATTTTTAATGTGAAGATTATTTTTTAAGCCATAAATTTTGAAAATAGCAAAAATATAGTTACCCTATTTTAACTAACCTGTGCAGCCTTTAGCAATAGCAGGTTGCTTCGCAAAAAAGTATACATAAAATAAATACTAATTTCGTAACGTAATGCTTATAGTCATCAGTATGTACATGTGATTTCGATCATTTATTTGTTCTAAATTCCATCCTTTTCTCACTGTCAAACTTTTATACTTTCGAATATGAACTTTTTTGAAATTTCATTTTTTTTTTCGAAGTTATTTCACAAACTCAATAATTACTGTTTTTAATCTCTTTAATTAACCAGACCAAAAATAAATTTTACTATAAATTAAAATAAATGGGTTTGAATTTATATTTTAATAAACAAAACAAGTTCTTCTATAAAGTAGAACTTAGAATATTTGTACTTATTAATAAATATCACAATGAATTAAAATATATTTTTTACAGCTGGAAACTCTCTAAATTCTTTAAGGCTTCTTCAGACTGCTTTTCAGTTTCGGCAGTCACTTGTGGAGCGGATGGTAATTTTGAATTTGGATTGGTATTTTTTTGAAGAGGTACTTCAGGCATTCTTATTTTATTTTCCAACTGATTTAAGGCTAAATCTATTTCGGTAACTTTAGTTTTATTTTTAATGTTTATCTGAAAATTAAAAAATATTTTAAAATTATTTAATACTTTTGTTAGATGATTTTACCTGTTTTAGGTCTGATTTTACAGCTTTTGCCTTAGCTTTCAGCTTCAAGCTCCTAGCCCCAGCCACTTTAAATACATTGTCAACTTTTTTCTTGTTTTTGCCCATTGTCATCTAAAAATAAATAAAATATTTTCAATAAATTAAGACTTTTTCTACTAAAACTTCACCTGATAAGCAAGATATTTTATTATCAGAATTTAAAATTGCTTCCAACTTTCTTTTTCTGCATGTACCAATTAAAATATCCTTGTCTAGTTTGATGGTTACCCTCATCATCTCTTTTAAAGAGCTTACAGTTCTCACTTTAAATATGTCAACAATATTTTGGCTAATGTCACAAGTAAAACTGTTTAAAACAACATTTTTTGCAAGCTCCAAATAATTATCACCTTTTACAAAACAGTATACATAAATATGAGGTGGATTTTTAAAATCTGGTAATTCATTATACTGAAACAACCCTTCAAAATGTGTAAGGAACTCCACTGCCATTGCAGGAAGGTTCATTGTAATAAAAATATTTTGATCATTTTTAATATGAGATGGGAGAAACTCTTTAATTTCATTTTTTATAAAATCTTTTCCATCTTTATTGAATGATTTGAAGTATTCTTTAGATATTTTATTGGATTTGGCATTAAATTCAAGCCATTTATAGGATTCAGGGTTTAAATCATTTGCATAAACAAAACATTTTTTCTTGGCTATGGGTACAGAGAAAGGACCCACTCCAGCAAACACATCAAACAAAACGTCATTTTTGTTCAACATGTTAACAATTCTTTCATGTTCAGTACACAACCTAGAATTCCAGTAAACCTGAGAAAAGTCAAATTTGAAACTACAATGATTTTCTTTTACTGTCGTCAGCATATTGTCAATTCCTTTTAACACTTCCATACTAAAGTTTCTGTAAGTGTTGTCAATAATGTTTACTTTATTTACTACAGATTGACATCCAGATATTTTGTCAAAAAGTATTTCTCCTATAACGTTTTTAAATGGTAAAAGATGTTCACGCAGATTGACATGCACAATGTGGCCAACTTTTGTAAAGCTGGACATACCTAAAACATATTTAATTCTAGTACCATAGAATCAAAAAATGTGACAGTAATATACCTTCTTTTTCTACAGGAAGAATAGCCTTTAACAAATCATCTGCAGTGAAATTATCATATTTTAGCTCAAAATCTTTTACAATTCTAAAATTATCTTTTGTTATTTGCAATTTTTCTAAAGCAGATTGGATTTCTTCTGGAAAACTTGACCAATCTCTAATAACTTCAGGTGACATATAAATGTCAATGTTTTCTTCACTTGCAGGTTGAACTGGTTTAAACTTTTCAATTTTAAGAAAATATTGCTTAATTATGTTTAAAATTGAATTTAGAGATTCTTTTTTTATACTCAAACATGGAATATCTATACTTTTCTTGATGGTATCTTTATTTAATACTACAACACCTCGAATATTTGGTGGCTTTAATACGTTTTTCATTGTCTGTATTCCTGTAGCCAAGAAACGGTTTAGAATGGAAGTTGAAAGAAATTTCAAGCTAAAATTCATAGAAGATATATTAGAATTTAAAAAAGAAAAATACATACCTATCACCCACCAAACACATGTAATCAAAATTATAACCAAAAAAAACCATGTGGAATTAAGCACAGAACGCACAGAACAGAATTAAAATTAAAGTTCGTATTTATAAACAGAACTCAGCCGAGGTGGCCGAGTCAGACCAATGAACTGGAGTAGGGTAGAATGCTTGTCAATAGGCTTGAGATGCACATACTTTGATTACTCATTGCGTTCGGTTTGCCACGTTCCTTTAACTCCTTTAACACTTTTAACTCCAAACGACTCTTTTAGCGTTCGGTTTAGTCCGATTAGTGACAGTTTAACACGCCTAAATGTCATTTAAAAGCACCCTAAAATTTGTCCCGCTCCAGCCCCTGACTGACCGAACTCGCCTAATTACGAGGCAAGAGAGAGGTCCGACACGCCCAACATAGGGCGCGGCCATTTTGAACCCTGTGACACAGTTTACAGCTAAAGAATCAGATCGCTCACTCTGCGTCGGCACTTTTGATCTCAATGTTTCAGTTTATACACTGTGCAACTCGGATAATACAATATATGACAACCGCCTACAATAAAACAGCAGTCTTCTGCGTATCCTGAATTTGTATCCCTGGAGTGGATGTTATTTTGGAACTTTCAACTGGTCCGAATGAGCTAACTGATTCTTTAGCAATAAACTGTGACTCCAAAAATAATATTGACTGACACTGACAGCAGCAAGCAAAATATCAGGTGCGTTTTAATCATCCGCTTCTGCTTCCGGAATTGTCGGTTCAGTCGTTCTAACCTGTCAGATTAAAACAAGAAAACCGACAATTCCTAAGCAGAAGCGGATGATTAAAACGCACCTATTAAAAATATTGCGCCAAAATGTAGGCAACACGTAATAAGGGTTCAAAATGGCGGAGTTTTCTATCTCCTTTTAAAAGGAACTCAGAAACCTGCGCAGTGCGATCATTCTCCGTATAGTAAAAGAAATCAAAGTATGTGGCCCGAACTCTCTACAAAATCACGTTTGCGTGCATTCGGTATTTCGAAAATAAGGTAGTTGGTAATTAGCGTAAGGACCCTATTGGTGCTTGCCCGATCTCTCTAATAGCTGGCGGCTATCTTTATACGAAATTACCACTTGCAAGTGTCGGTTACGGTTACAGTCAAAATAGCTGACGGCTATCGGTCGAAAAACGTTTTTTGTGACACTTTCCTATATGTAGAAAAATGTCATAAATTTCCGATGTGTAGAAAAATGTCAAAAATTCCTATAGGAAAAAATTCCTACGAGTCGAGAACTCAGAGTAAGTAAGTAGTAAAGAAAGGAAAGTGAACAATGTTTGTGTCGGCATGATAATATGGTCGAGAATTCTAATTAGAGAGAAATAGATTAATATCTCTATCTCTTTGTTTGTATTTGTCAGTTTTACAAAGCTTTTCTCAGACAATTATTCCAGTGTTTAATTTAAATTTGTTCGTGTTGTGGTGTTAAAAGTAATTATTATTAATATTATATTCATAACAAAAAAGTCATATTTTGTTTTCACTTCATTAAAAATGCACCTACCTACCTTTTAAAACATTTTATTGTGTATTCTATTTGGTCAACATTTTCGCATTTAAAATGACCCAGCGAAATTGTTTTACGGTACGCTACTGCTGAGAATTCTAAAACGAGTGAGAAAGCCTTCATTAGAAAGAGAGATACTGATTATATGATAGCGAGATTAATATTGTATAACTTTATGCAGTGGTGGCCTATCTGCTATTATATTATCTAAGGTCGAGAATCGACCCCCTGCTAAATAGCTGGGGGGCTATTTTCAAACTCGAGAGAATTCATTTCTCTCAAGAGAAATGTCATACGTCAACGTAAAACCGTATTTTTGGGGCTCTTAGGGCCAGTGTGAACTCATGCACTGACTGTTTCTCTCGGTTTATTTAGAGATAATTAAAATCTTCCTAAGAATTTCAATCCTCGATGCCCTTAAAAACAACATTTCCACATTGACGTATGACATTTTTGATGAGAATCTTGAGAGAAATGAGTGCTCCCATACTTTGAAAATAGCGCCCCTGGGGTGCTATTTTCAAAGTCGAGAGAATTCATTTCTCTCGAGAGAAATGTCATACGTCAACGTAAAACAGTATTTTTAGGGTCCTAAGGGCCAGTGTAAACTCACTGATTGTTTCTCACGGTTTATTTCGAGATAATTAATATCCTCCTAAGAATTTTAATCCTCGAGGCCTTTAAAAACAGCGTTTCCACATTGACGTATGACATTTCTGATGAGAATCTTGAGAGAAATGAGTACTCACACGGTTTGAAAATAGGTCCCCTGGGGACCTATTTTCAAAGTATGTGAGCACTCATTTCTCTCAAGATTCTCATCAGAAATGTCATACGTCAATTTGGAAACGCTGTATTTAAAGACATCGAGGATTAAAATTCTTAGGAGAATTTTAATTATCTCTAAATAAACCGAGAGAAACAGTCAGTGAGTTCATACTGGCCCTAAGAGCCCTAAAAATACGGTTTTACGTTGACGTATGACATTTCTCTTGATGGAAATGAATTCTCTCGAGTTTGAAAATAGCCCCCCTGGGGACCTATTTTCAAACCGTGTGAGTACTCATTTCTCTCAAGATTCTCATCAGAAATGTCATACGTCAATGTGGAAACGCTGTTTTTAAAGGCCTCGAGGATTAAAATTCTTGGGAGGATATTAATTATCTCTAAATAAACCGTGAGAAACAATCAGTGAGTTTACACTGGCCCTTAGGACCCTAAAAATACTGTTTTACGTTGACGTGTGACATTTCTCTCGAGAGAAATGAATTCTCTCGACTTTGAAAATAGCACCCCTGGGGACCTATTTTCAAAGTATGTGAGCACTCATTTCTCTCAAGATTCTCATCAGAAATGTCATACGTCAATGTGGAAACGCTGTATTTAAAGACATCGAGGATTAAAATTCTTAGGAGAATTTTAATTATCTCTAAATAAACCGATAGAAACAGTCAGTGAGTTCACACTGGCCCTAAGAGCCCTAAAAATACGGTTTTACGTTGACGTATGACATTTCTCTTGATGGAAATGAATTCTCTCGAGTTTGAAAATAGCCCCCCAGGTGGAGAAAATATCCACCAGTGGACACCACATCGCGACAGGAAGGTTTAGTGGATTTTACACCGGGCCGAACGAAAGGTTTAGTGTACGTTGGTGTAGTTCATTCCTACACCTGTGGGACGAACGAAAGAACCTATTATATCTTTTTAGAGATGGGTAGTAACAAATCCGTAAATGTACATAACAGTTACAGATTTGCTAATAACCATCTCTAAATTCCAGTCTAACACCAGAACCACCTAGAACTTTAGAGACGTTGTAACCGAACTTCGATTTTAGTTCAAGGACGACTTACCCAAGTCTGATTCAGGTAAGTTCTGTTTATAAATACGGACCCGAATAATTTGGTGGAATTTTGGAAAATTTTAATTAAACTGAATAACCCAAAAGTACCATAGTTTATCAAAAAAAAAGAAAAAGAGAAGTGACATGGTTCATGATGTTATTCAGCATGTGAGTTCTACCATTTTTTTATACCAAGTCAAAATATCAAAGTGATATCAAACTAGACAGATCAAAAACCAATAACGGTATTAATTAAACCAAGATTTAAAACATTTTCAGCTTTAAAAAATTTAAAAGAAAAAATACGAATTTTGGAATATCTTTAAAGACGAAGCCGAAATTCAAAAAAAAATAAGAAGAACGTACTTCCAATACATCCGTAAGATGGTGGTATCATCGATTTAATTAAACATGTCGAAAATTTGGATATGTGATATCTTGTGTATATTAGTTAAATGTCAATAATTCGTGTAAAATTCCAAAAAAGGAAGTTAATTTCACTTATAATTTCTATATTTATTGAAAATAATTATTATCCAGGTAAGTTGTTATAACAAAAGTAGTGTTCGAAACTTTTTTAATTTTGTTGTAACAGCTCAATGGGTTGTGCATATGCTTCAGAAACAAGAGGTCATGGGTTCGAATCCTGAAAATATATTTTATTTCAGTCTTTTTTTTATTTATTTAATATATCAAAATTTAATTATAATATATATGTTCTTAATTTTATGATTTTATGAGAAAAGTAACTAATACCTGTTTTCCTCTTAAAATCATTTCTCTATACTTATTGATATAAAATACTGTTTCCAGAACAGTAATAATAGTAATTTATTATTATTAAAAATACAGGGTCCCAAAATTGCTGGGACATGAGCTACCTACCACGTATTGTAGAGATCAAAATAAGTCGATTGGACCCAATTTATATAAATACCAAAATGTACCATTTGTCCCTGAGAAAAAAGTGAACAGTGAACAAATTATTGAACATTTACAATAGTAAAATATGAAGATGATGAGTAAGTCTACCCATTAAAAAGGCTTAAAACCTTATTAACAACACCTAAAAAAATTAAAAGAGATTACCAGGTTGATTTTAATCCTTCTGCAATTACCTTTAGGTTCCTTTAATTACTGAAAGTAGGGTAATCCTCTAAAATGTACTTTAGCCAAATTTCATTAAATTTATTTAATGCATTTCTGAACAGTGTACAAAAATGTGATTTTTTAAGTAAACTTTGAACTATTTTCATGTACAAATGGTAGGTACATATTGGATATATAAACTGGGTTCATTCAACTTATTTTAACTTTACAATATGTGGTAGCTCCATGTCCCAGCAATTTTGAGACACCCTGTTGCAGGGGAGAGGAAGGTACATGTGGTCAGTATTTTTCACTAATTTTTCGTAAAAACGAGGGTCTTTTACCCGGATATTTCTCTATTTTTTTATAAATCCGATTCCTCTGCGGCTTTTAAAAAGCGTGGAATTTGCATAAAAAGCGTACAGGCAAGTCAAAAAGCGTGGCAATCACGTCAAAAGCGTGACATCTGGCAACCCTATTTATAATCATTTTACGGAATACTCTGTTAGGTCTAAACTCTAAACTAAAAGTGTCCTGGTCAGATGTCCTTGCTGTCCCCTTTTGACTCACTGGTTTGGGTAACTTCAACACCATATCATCTCTTGTAACTGAAGCCACATCACTGAGAAATGGGAATACAAAAGTCCATCTAGGAAAGTTTCTTTGCAGATATTTAACTTCAAACTCCATCTGACCTTCATACACTTTTTTCACGAGCGCAGCATAATATACCATACGTTTTGTTGTTGCAAATTTGACAAGTATAAAGTCATTACCATAAGTCACATCACTGTCCAAAATTAAATGTTCGAGTTGCATAGCAGGGTTTTCTCCAATTCCCTCATCTGAAAAATAGCTACCTTGTATATTATTTGCTCTTCCTCTGATGAACTGACTATTAAAAAAACCCTTTTAACATTTTTTTCTTCTATTTTGGTATAATAGTTTATCTAATATTTCTGGTGTACATGATTTGCCTTTTCTTCTGTTGCTGTCTTGCCTAGGTGTAGCTTTCGGGAATGGTCAAACGACTTCAGGAGTCACATTTTTACTGGGACCTGAAATAGCTGTATCAAGCTGATTAACAACTGATCTGTTGTATTTTCATTAGGTCCCTTGCTATCAGTTGCCTATAAACTCTGAAAGTCTGGTTCAGTGAATATTTGATAATTGTGTGGCCACAAGCCACTAGATTCAAATGTTTTGGGGTGTTTTTGGAATAAAGCTCATCAAAAATGGTTGCTTGGATAATAGTGGAATATCATATACGGAGTGGCCCAAAAGTCTGGAAACGGCCAATTATCTCGTAAATTACTAGTCCTAATTGTACAAAATTTGGGATACACTTATTTTGGGATACAGAGATTTCAGATTTGATATTTGCAAATTTGCCAGATTTACCGTTTCTCTTATAAGTCACTTTGGTTTTTTAAATTCATCACCCTGTATATTCAGTCATTATTGGAATCTCCTATTCAATACGAGTTCAACCATATGTAACACTTATGATTTTATGTAGTCTGGAAGGTCTCAAATAAATAAAACAATCGTGGAGAAATGTGGTATATGCATTCTACCATCGATTAGGGTACTGTCAACTCACAAATGGAGCACATTTTGAACACTTGATAAAGTAACCATTATGTTAAAAATGTGATCTTTCAATTGTTACGTCTAATGTAGTTGAAAATAGTTTGTATTAAAAAATGTATTGAGACAAGTCGGCGTTGCCAGACTTCTGTTTTATTTATTTAAGACCTTCCAGACTACATAAAATCATTAGTGTTACATATGGTTGAACTCGTATTGAATAGGAGATTCCAATAATGACTGAATATACAGGGTGATGAATTTGAAAAACCAAAGTGACTTATAATATAAGAGAAACGGCAAATCTGACAACATTGCAAATATCAAATCTAAAATCTCCGTATCCCAAAATAGGTGTACCCCAAATTTTGTACAATTAGAACTAGTAATTTACGAGATAATTGGCCGTTCCCACTTTTGGGCCACTCTGTATATATTATACTGTTATTTGTTTCGCGGATTGAGTAGCTATGTGCTTATTAAAGGAAGATTTTAACATTGCTTTGAATAGCTCATGTACTCCAACATCTAATGGTTGAAGCTTATGGGAACAATGTGAAGGAAATAAAAGTAACCATTTTCTTTACAAAAACACAAAGCTGGCAGATATATGTGGGATTTTTAGTTATCGACAAGCAATAAAATGGGATTTTCCTTCGTTTAAGTTTACCGGGTGTTCAAATTAAAGTGTTACAGTTAAATACCGCCATTTACAAAAAACGTTTCAGATGAAAATTTTATAGTTTTTTTGGGGAAAAAATTTGGTTAAAATTGTTTTTTTATAGCTAACCATAATATGGCCTACTTTTTTTTCGTGTTGCAAAATTTTCAAATAGGTAAGTTTCCTTTAAAAAATTCTTATTTTTTATGAACTTTAAGAATATGTAAAAAATGGGGTTCTAATTTGAAAAAAAAAAGTCCACATCGATATGGCCATATTATGGTCAGCTATAAAAAAAATTATTTAGCCAAAATGTTTCCCCCAAAAAAATATGTATTCAACTACAACACAAGAAGTAATAGGTATCTAATATTTAAGAATCATAACTTAAGTACTATTTACAATAAAATCGGGGACATCTAGGAGATATTTTAGATTTTTTTCATGCTCTCCAAAGCGGAAAACTCAAACTGTCCACATACACTCCTCGCCCACATGCGCCCTTTCTCCCCTATTTTTTTTTTTTTTTTTTAATAGATCACAAACTCATACGGTTTTTCTGCTTTTAGAAAATTTGTACACATGGAGGAAAACAGTAAACATACCTCTGATAAAAAGGTATTTATCATAACTCCGGAAGAGTTAGCTAAACTCGGTATTTTAGATTCCCTGACAGCTGAAATAAAAAATAAAAATGCAGAAAAAAAAATAGAAACACCAACTGCATCTACATCTACTATAAAACCGACACATTTCTTTAAAAACACCACAGAAAAAATACTGCTAGATCTTTTTAAGCAAAATAAAGTTTGTAATAAACTTGAAGATGATAAAGTAGTTTTTAAAAAACCAAGACAAGCATCAAACTTTAACGAAATCAAGGATAATGCAACTATTACCAAATTCCCTCAAACAATGGATGGAGAAAAGAAAATAATAGATAATGACTTATCAATGGCCAGTAGTAGCAAAAGTCAATGTGCATTTAATATTTCAATGAAAAATGTGCATAATACATCAAATAAAAGAAAATTACAATCAAAAAAGGTTACAAATAAACAAGAGAGCATGAGTGGTCATGCTGATTCAAATAAGACAACGGAAGAATCCTCTGTATCTGAAAGGAAGAACATTGTCAATTTAATATCTACTTCTTTGAAGGATAAACTCAAAAAGAATATTTCCAATAGGGGAAAAGTATCTGCTTCAGAAATTAAATTTAATGGTGACTTCTCAAGTAAAATTCATTCTAAAAATAGGAAATCCGTTCCTAGTTTTAAAAAAAGTGCCCATGTTGGAATACATAATAATATGAATACTACTACCAATCCATCTAGTTCACAAGATTTGATCAAAAGTGTGACTAATATGTTACAAAGCAGTATAAATAATGTTGATAAGAATATTCCAAAAATTAATGAACAATTTAAAAATAAAGAAGTGACTAACACTATTATATCCTCGGATAAAGAGGCAACTGAATGTGTAAGAGAGAAAACTAAAAATAAAATAGTTATATTAGAAAATATAAAAATTTTAGGGGTACATAGTTCAGGAACAAGTGAATTGCACAACAAAAGTTCATTAGTATCTAGACCTAAAACTGATCACAATACAAATCTTCAAAATCAAACACAAACTGTTAACCAGAATATTTTACAGGACCCACTTAAAACAGAATTTGCAGTAAGTCAAATTTCAGAAAAACCTGAAATCATTACTTCAAAAATATCTTTAACACAAGATGACAATAATGTGAATGTACCCTGTATGACAGAATCACTTATGAAAAATACTGCAGAAGAAAAGCTTTTACTAGATTCTGCTAGGGTAAAATCATTAGATGTAAGCAATAATTTTGAAAACATTAAAGTTAGTTCTAAGAGAACAGAGGACAGTAATAATTTAGAACCCGGTGTCCTCAGAATTACAACAAATAAAAGGTATTTAACAGCAGGAACTGTAGAAACAGTTTTAACAGATAATAAACTACATGCGCCTATTACAATTGTTGGATTACCAATTATTAAAACCCCACTAAAAGAGATGCATTCAAAAGAAATTAACAGTGAAACTGAAGAATTAGTCATAAAAAAGACTTCATCAACATATGATGTTGACAAAGAAAAACCGTGTGATATGTATGTCCAACCTAGTGGTTTTCTTCTTCCCAAGAAGAGAGGCCGGCCAAGATTACCATCAGAATCTTCAGGAAATAACGATATCGTTGTTAAAAATGTTGATTCAGTAGAAAAAACTCATGATCTTAATAAAAGTACAACAGAAATCAAAATAAAAGATATGAAAGAAATAGAGATATTAAAAAATATAAAATTAAACAAAATTGACAGTAATCTTGTAATGAATACTTTGGCAGACACTTTAGTCAAGCAAAAATCGCTCTTATATGATGAAAATTTGAAAACATTTTCTAATTTAAATCCAGGAACTTTACTTCCTAAAAAAAGGAGTCGGAAGTCATCTGCGACAGTAATCAATGAAAACACTAATAGAATTTGTGAGAAAACGAATGTAAATGATTCTGAAAAAACTGTAGACCCAGAAATAAGAAACCACGAAGAATTTGGTCCAATAAAAGATAATGTAACTAAATCAGAAAGAGAAGATAATGTATTAAAAGATACGTCCTCTGGCGTAGAACGTTCTTCATTTGAAAAAATTCCTATTATTGAAAAAAAATCGTCATCATTCGAAGTAAATACAAATTTTAATTTAGAAGAAAATTTATTAAAAAAGAGTGATAAACCTAATATAAACCAAAGTGGTATGGTTCAAACTATTGCAACCCCAAAAAAACCATCTGTAGATGCCGTCTATATACCTAATGAAACTGACATCAAACTGAGTGGCTCTATTGCAGAAACTTCTAAACATGTTGGACAGTTATTACATTTAAAAAATATTGAAAAACAAAATATCGATGAAGATCAAACAATCTCTAAATCTGTTCAGGATGATGATTGCTTTAAAGTCGTCGCTACTGATCAAAGTCAGCTAAAAAACAATAAAAAAGACGATCATAAAGGAGGAAGTGAACTGGATCAGGAAAAAACGGACGAGCAATCATTATTGAAACACAATGCCGGTGAAAGTACATTGACGTTTTCTAATAACGCATTGGTAACCAATACCAGAAATTTACCTTATATAATTCAAGATGGACATGAAGGAAGAAAATCCATTTGTGATGATTATAAAGACATTGAAAAGGAAAAATACATTCCAATTAAAAAAAGTAAACGATACAGGATTCCATGTAGAACAAATACTCAAACACATAAGATGGTTGAGGTAAACTCAACAGAACAAATACCACAACCTCAATCTATATTAAGCACTGATCTACCCATTAAAAAGAAATTGAAACGTCCACAAAAAAAATTAAATTTGCAAAATAATGTTAAAAATGATATTATTACAAAACCAGATTCAACTATTGAAAATCTAGATGTCAGTACTCTAAATCTGGAAAATCAGAGTGACGTTTATAATGCTGGTGATACATCCAAGTTCGAAGAAAAAAACATTTCCATAAATACATCTATCTCCAATTCTGAACCACATACAAACCTAAAAAGAGGTATAAAACCAAAAAGTGAGTACGTTGCTCCACCTGAAGAAAATATTGAATTACCAATGGAGAAATCTATAAGAGGTAGAAGACATGTTAAAATTAATTATTTGGAATTAGAGAATATGTTTGTGGAAGATACATATTTAATAAAACAAATTAAAAAATCTGATGAAGATAAGGCACCGGCAAATACTTCGTTTAATAGCTCAGATATGCCTAAAAAGAAAAGAGGTAGACCACGCAAAAGTGAAGTCACACAACCTAAAGAAAAAATGGAAGTGACAGAACTAGAAAATGTTTCTAGTAAACCAAAAGATGCAAGTAGATCAGAGGATGAAGAAAAAAATGACATAGCTACCAATCAAGAATCTGAAGTAAACACAAACGTTGATACCCAAAATTCAACAGATATTGATGATAAAAAAAATGTCTCTAAAGAAAAAAATGAAATTAACCCAATCAATTCTAAAGGTTCTATAACTCTAAAAGATCAGACAATTTATACACCAGTTTCCCAAGGTAACACATCAGCAGATAATTTGTTCAATAGCTTAGATGTTACACTTAAAAAGAAAAGAGGTAGACCACGCAAAAGTGAAGTAACACAACCTAAAGAAATAATGGAGGTAGCAGGACTAGAAAGTGTTCGTATTAAACCAGAAGATGCAAGTAACAATGCATCAAAGGCAGGAGAAAAAAATGACGTACTTATTAATCAAGAATATGAAATCAACACTAACGTTGATACCCAACATTCAACAGATATCGATGAAAAAAATGTTGTTAAAGGAAAATGTGAAATTGACCCAATCAATTCTATACGTACTATAATTCCAAAAGATCAGATAATTTCTACACCAGTTCCCCAAGATACACTAGCAGATACTTCGTTTAATAGCTCAGATGTTACACTTAAAACGAAAAAAGGTAGACCACTTAAAAGTGAAGAAACACAATCTGAACCAAAAAAGGAGGTAGCAGAACTAGAAAGTATTCCTAGTGAGCCAAAAGATGCAAATAGCACTGCATCAAAGGACGAAGAAAAAAATGACGTAGTTATAAAACAAGAATCTGAAGTAAACACAAATGTTGATACCCAGCATTCAACAAACATCAATAAAACACAAAACATCGTTAAAAGTGAAATTGATCCAATCAATTCTATAGGTACTATAACTCCAAAAGATAAGACAATTTCTACACCAGTTCCCCAAGACAACACATCAGCAGATACTTCGTTTAATATCTCAGATGTTATGCCTAAAACGAAAAGAGGTAGACCACGCAAAAGTGAAGTAACAAAGGAGGTAACAGAACTAGAAAGTGTTACTAGAAAACCAAAAGATGCAAGTAACACTCCATCTAACGCAGAAGAAAAAAATTACGCAAATATTAATCAAGAATGTGAAGTAAACACAAACGTTGATATCCAACATTCAACAAATATCGATGAAAAACAAAACGTAGTTATAGAAAAAGGTGAAATTGACCCAATCAATTCTATAGGTACTATAACTCCAAAAGATCAGACAATTTATACACCAGTTCCCCTTGATGATTACTTGAAAAATAAAGAAGGTGATAAGGAAAGATCATACAGTACTGAAAATCTAGTTAAAGATCCAAGTGAATTAGATTTGGAAACAGAAGAGCGACCATTACTGAAACGCATTGCCGGTAAAAGTACATTTACATCTTTTAATGATAAACCATTGGTATGCGATACCAGTAATTCCATTAGCGATGATTATACTCACGATGAAAGCATAAAAAACGAAACAGAAATTCCGCCTTTTAGAAGGCGATGGAGGATTTCGTATAGAAAAAATATTAAAATCGCTAAAGAAAGGAATAAGATAACTCAACAGAAATTAGAACCAATAGATTTACGAAATAATGTTGAAATTAATATTAGTTCCAAACAAAATTCAACTATTGAGAACCTAGTCAACAATTCTCTAGAACTGGATCAGAGTGAGGTTCATAATGACTGTGATAATTCTATATTTGAAGAAAAAAGCAATAATTCCTTAAATTTATCTAGCGGCAATTCAGAACCACCCAAAAAAAAACAAAAAAGTCGGAAACAAAAAAGTGAGTACGTCACTCCACCTAAAGAAGTCATTGAATTACCAATGGAGCAATCTTTAAGAGGTAGAAGACATGTTAGAATTAATTATTTTGAATTAGAGAATAGGTTCAAAGAAGATAATAACGATTTTATAACCAATATTAAAAAACCAGATAAAGGTAACACACAAGGAGATACTTTGTTAAATAGTTCAGTTACTCCTAAAAAGAAAAGAGGTAGACCACGTAAAAGTGAACTGACACTTCCTGAAGAAAAATTAGAGGTATCAGAAGGAGAAAGTGTTGTTAGTAAATCACACGATGATTGTGGCACTGGATCAAAGGTTGAAGAAAAGAATGACGTACCCGTGAATAAAGAATCTAAAAATAATTCCAAATCAACTGATATCCAACACATTGAAGATGCGAATAAGACTTCAAATGAAGCTAATATTATAAAAACTAGTTCTGATGAGCCTAATAAAAACAAACGCGGTAGACCTCGAAAAGCTTTGCAACCTGGAGCAGAAATTACTTTACCAATGGATAAACCGGAAACTTCAAGTACATGTAACCAATCTGATCAAAATGAGGACAGCTATCACATTGAAAATGAAGTTAATATTAAAACACTCGATGATGAAGTGAATTCGATACCTAGTACTTCGTTTGACAGTCCAGCATCTACAGTTAAGAAGCGAGGAAGGCCTAGAAAGGACCATTTTAAAGACATTGAATTAATGGAAATAGAATCCAAGCGGGGATCCAGACAATCCGTAACTTATTCTGAGACCAAGAATCAGTTGGATGAAGATTCTGTAGAAGAAATTGGATTTATTAAAAAACGAAAACGAAAAATTTCTTCAAGCGATCAAGAAATAATTGATGAGCCAGTTGAAAAACCGAAATATGTGTATACAGGAAGGTATACAAAGTTGATCAACGATGTTTTCACTGCAGCGGTTTCAAAATCCGACGATACTGAAGAAAATCCAAATGCCAAGTAAGTTTACTTAATATATTATTTTTATTACTTATACTAATTGTATGTTTCGGGTTGTTGATACTATACTTTGATTATTTTTAGTTAAAGAAAATTGTAAATGAACATGTTAATTGGGCTTATATGTCTGGCTCAGTGGTTAGAGTCATGACTTTGAGATAGAAGGGTCTCGGGTAGGATTTCCCACTCAACCGTTTACTGTTGGGTTCTAATTTACAGTAGTGTTCTTAAAGTGGCGCTGGGAAACGGTAACCCTACACAACACGAGGCTAATAACTTAAGTAATTGATGCCGATGACAACAAAATAAAAAATATATATATAATAAAGTAGTATGTACGGTATAATGCAAATGAAAGGAATACATTATTTCGTTACTGGTTTACTTCTAAAAAAAAATCTAAAAACCACCGATATTTATACTCGAAACGCGCGTTCTCTCCGATATTCCTTTTTTATGACGTCGTATTGGTATCTCTGGCAACTGTCTAAAATGGATACACTCGACGTGTTTTGGTTAATAATTTATTCTCTTGTGATATATCAGTGATGTCCGGTGTTCCTCAAGGTTCCCACATTGGTCCAGTTCTATTTATATTGTATATAAACGATGTAACAAATTGCTTCTCAAACAGTCGCTATCTTTTGTTTTTTAGTATAAAAACCAGTGACCAGTTCTTACAAACAGATCTGCAGTGGGATTCTCATCTTTCAATTCGGCACGTGCTGAGAAGTTTCCATCTTCGTTCGACAGAATGTGATTCTTATGTAATGTCTCTCTCTATTCAACACGAAACGTGTTGAGTTCGCAGTTAAGAATCCCTGTCCAGGGGCCCTATTCTCCAAGTTGAACGATGTGAACATTCCACTGTGGGATGTGAAGTGTCCTATCACCAATTTATTCTCTAGGTCATCGTATTCGGTATTCTTGAATCATTCACATCTCATGGGTTCACGCAGCACCGCTGCCAAATTTAAGTTGTGCGTTAGAACTATTTTAGAAGGTACTTCAATTTTTTATTATTTTTTGACAATTATAATAACAGATTATATTTTCCATTATTTTCTATTAAATCCCGTGCCAAAGGTTTACTTAGACGAACATTTTGAATGAATATTCGGTCACTAAAGTCAAAAGGATACTCTTTTCTTAAAAAAATTATATTTGGTCGATTGGCATCTTCTTCCGCTTCAGCTAGATCATTCAAAATATGAATATAAATAAGAGCTTCATCCAAATCCATTTTAATTAAAAAAAGTGACGTTTTGATAGCGCACAACAATGACAGTTCTCCCAATGTTCTCCCGAAATGATGCTCTTCTACTGGTTTTGACTAAGAGAAGTATGTTCTCTCGATTTTCATGCGAAGTTATCATTCACTTCAATTGAAGAATACCATTCACACACTTTTTAAGAGAACGGCTGTCCAGTTCGCATGAAATGATCATTATCTCAACTGGAGAATAGGCCCCCAGGACCGTTTATAAAAAACTTTATTTATAATTTATTTATAACGTACTAATTAATTTATATAATAAAATGTTGTAAATAAATAAACTATAAATAAATTATACTATAGTTACATTGGTGTTAGAAGTGGAACTGTAAATAAATAGTGTACAAAAATGGCCAAAAAACCGTGTGATTTAAAAGTGACGGAGTTACGTCGGGAATTAGATCATGAGCTGGAGACGACAGGGAAGAAGGCAGACCTGGCAGAGGGGCTTAAAAAGCACCAGAAAGGGAAGATTTGGATCTGGAAACGTATCTATTTTCTGATGATATTATTTCTTCTTTAGAAAGTAAAATGTCTTCCATGAAAATCGATATTTCTTCTGACATATCTTCGAAATTTCTTCCATTTTGAAAAACAAAATCTCTTTAAAAAATAAAATTTCTTCTGATATGTCTTAACTAAAAAATTAAATCTCTGCTGATGTGGAAAACAAGATATCTTCTGTAAAGGTGAAAATAAAAGAAATGGAAAAGAAGATAGAAAAAATGAAACACGGAGACCAGGTCAAGGACTGGGAAATAAAGTGACATGAGGTAGAGTCGAAGTTAAAATTGGAAGGAGCTGTAAACTCTGCTCGTGTTAAAGCCTAAACTTTCGACGGAAAGACGTCATGGACAAACTACCTTAAACAGTTCAAGACAGCTGCGAGAGCAAACGAATGGACTGACAGAGAAAAGGCAGTGAATCTGACAATCGCCCTTCGAGGGTACGCTTTGGATGTTCTTCAAACAATACCTCTGGAAGAGACGGATGATTTTGAAAAACTCAAAAAGAGATGGCCATGAACACTTGGAGCAGGTGTACCGATTACAGCTGAAGAATCGCAAACAGAAACGTGACGAGAGCCCTCAAGAATTCGAATTAGATATTACGAAGATGGTGCGATTTGCCTACCCAACAGCTCCGGAATACATGATTGAATGTTTGGCTGTTCAAGCATTTGTTGATGGACTTCGTGACCATGAAATGCAAGGAACCCTACGTTTAGCCCGTCACGCTGGCTTCTGGTGGATTCAGTGTAAAAGAGGAAGAACAGGGAAATAAATTAGACCAATTGATTCGCATGATAAAAAGCCTTATTGAGAGGCCGCCCAAAGAACACTACGAATCGAAAAACCGTGCCGGTGGCTGTACAGGAAGGAACGGTGGTGCCTGATAGATCTGAAACTATAAGAGTAACGCGCTTGCAAGGAACTGTAGAGAAAGGAACGCCTGTTGTGGTGGAATCTTCAAAGTGTAAAGAAGGTGTTGGTCAAGGAACTCTTATTTGGAAAGGGGTTAGCCACATCTGCTAAAGAAGTTACAGTACGACGAACGACGGTTGTCAGCGATGAGTGGGCTCCTGCCAAACTTAGAGAAGAACAAGATAACGATCCCGTTTTAAAGAAGATAAGACAATATAAAGAGGAAAATTGTCGACCTACTTGGCAAGAAGCATTGAAACTCACCAGTAGTTAAATCATATTAGGGTCAGTGGGACTCTTTTATTCTAGAAGAAGGCTTATTAAAACGAGTACTAGAGAATGATGATGGTTCCGAAAACAGAAGACAGTTGGTCATTCCAAAGACTAAAGTAGCCGAAGTACTTCGTCAGTTACACGACAGTCCATCAGGAGGACATCTCGGTGTTAAGAAAATCCTTCAGAGAGTTCGTGAAAGGTTTTATTACATGAACAGCTCCGATGATGTAAAGGACTGGTGTAAGAAATATACCAGCTGTGCTATGAGTAATGGACCTCAACGAAAAAGGAAGGCTCCCATGAAGCAATACAACGTTGGTAGCCCATTTGAGAGGGTTGCCTTAGATATTGCTGGACCATTCCC
Source organism: Psylliodes chrysocephalus (assembly GCA_927349885.1). Lineage (NCBI taxonomy): Eukaryota > Metazoa > Arthropoda > Insecta > Coleoptera > Chrysomelidae > Psylliodes > Psylliodes chrysocephalus. Next base: position 37,718,242 of record OV651818.1, read on the forward strand.
CGTGACCGAGGAATCTAATAAATACATTTTGGTGGCTATGGATTATTTTACAAAGTGGGTGGAAGTCTACGCCATTCCAAACCAAGAGGTCGCAACTGTTGCAGATGTGTTGATAATAGAGTTTATCTGTCGATTTGGAATGCCCTTGGAGATCCTCAGTGACCAAGGCAGAAATTTTGAAAGCCAACTCTTCCGTGGAATCTGTGACAGACTAGGAATGAAGAAAACCAGAACGACAGCATTGCACTCACAATCTGATGGAATGGTAGAGCAAATGAATAAGACCATTAGGTATTTATCTGTCAAAAGTGGTTTCAAACCATCAGCGAGATTCTGATCAGTATTTTTCGCTCTTTGCAATGGCTTATAGCACTGTCAATGAATCAACAGGTCTAACACCAGCAAAGGGTCCTGTTTGGGCGTGAGATGAGACTACAGTGCGACCTCGAGTTTGGATGGCGACCTGAAGAAGATGTAGCTGGACGATATACATGAATTGGCCCGCTCGCATCTTCAAATCGCCAGCGACAGGATGACGAAACGGTACGATACCCAAGCCACAGAAGGATGCTCCAAGAAAGGCGACAAAGTCTGGCTCCATAATCCAAAGAGACAAAAGGGTTATTGTCCGAAGGTTCAAAGGTCTTGGGAAGGTCCGTATCTCATCAAGAATAAAATCAATGATGTCATTTACCATATAAGTAAGATCCCGAACGGTAAGCCGAAGGTAGTGCACCAAAACCGGCGGGCGCCATTTATGGGTGACCATGACGAGGAAGAAGAAGTAAACCAGCTCCAAGAAACACCTGACCTTGTCTTTGAAGAATTTATGGGTGCATATAAAGGTACCGGAAAAGCAACACGGTTCCTAAAGACTATTTGCTGGTCCATAGCACTACCGCCAACATCAACGACGCTCGAGATCTGGCATCTGTGTTCTGGAAAAAGTTTGGTCGATTGCCAGAACTTCAATATCAGTTACCAGCCACTGGAAAAGCATTGAAACTTTGGATCGCGTTATCTTTTCTATAACGAAAAACAACTTCCGATATCGATCCATTTATCATGATGTATGGGAAGCATTACTTAGTCTGAGGGAACACGTACTGGAGTCAAAGGCCAGAAACTAGCCATGCCAAGGATGGAGAGAGACCAGATAAATTGGAGGATCATTAGAAACATGCTGGAAGTAATTTTACAAGATTCCGAGGTGCGAATACTGGTCTGCAGCCATTCACCTAGGGTCCAGGTTTCAATAAAAACCGTCCCTTGTTACTTCCATGCAACTGGAACTTGTAAAAGAGGATCCAGTTGCAGATTTAACCATTCAGTTTTAGTTCCAGGAGGAAAAGCGCAAAAGCCTACCATGTGCTTTGTGTACTCCTTGTCCGCGGTATGAAGTCTAATGCTGGAAATATAGAGACAAACGCACCGCTTCTCGAAACTTCCAGAAAAAGCGATACGTGGCCGTTGAGTTGTAGATATGGAATTCTCGGACATTCAACATCGTCTAGAAACTAATCGTACAGAATTGGGCTTTGTATAAATAGCGCGTGTTGTCGACGGACGGGCAGATTGAATTGAAGTGTTAGACAGTAAAGATAAATTTAATAAATAAATTAGAATTGTGAGTTATAATAGGGCATAAGTTTTATATAAATGAATTAGTACCTTATAAATAAATTGTAAATAAATAAACTATAAATAAATTAAGCTATCGTTACAATACATTGGCATCATCCTTGATACCGGTCTGACATTTAACCAACATGTCGACTCTATGTTTGCAAGGCATTTAGAATCATCGGCATCATACCACGCCACACTCGTCACATTTATATACCAAGGTCATTATATTCGAAACATTCTTGAATTATGTGCTTTAGTCTGGATCTATACAGGCCGCATCAACAGAATTGGGCGGATACAACAAAAGTTCATCAAATATATTCTCTCTAAGTTTCGTTTTTCTTACCAGAATCCTTCATACGAAACGCCTTTGCTATTTTGTGTTATGCATTCATTTGAAGTAAGAAGGAAACAATCTGTTTTTTTTTTGTTCCTTTTTAAACTACTAACTGGATTTATCTCATGCGACATTCTTTTGGAAAAGACCAACTTTCTGACTCATACTCCACATTAAACAATATTGACCGTATTTGCCTAAACTACAATAAGTTTTACCGTGAATATTTTCAATGGCCGTTTTCATCGTCGTCAAACATTTTGTATTGCTGAGTAAGTCGTGACGATGAACTGTCAACCGTTGCAGCGCTTTTGGATAATCATAAAAGCGCAAATAAGTTTGCTTTTATGCTTTAAAAGCATAAAATTACCTTGAACCTCTAATAATAATAATAATAATAATAATTAGCTCTACAAATCAATCCAACTCAAAAATAATAAGGAAAACAATATAGCCTTTGCCAGTTCTCCCACTTTATACAGATAAATTGACAGGTTTGCGGCGAATCTAACCGAAGTGGACGTGATACATTGGCGTACAAAATTATTTTATAGATGTTAATAACAATTTCGAGTAAATAGTTTAATAAATTGTGAATAGCTGTTGAAATTTTGTAAAATTATGATTTGAATATTATAATACATCTTTAATAATTATTTATAGTCCATAAATACATGCGATTGTCCGGTTCCGCCGGTAACAATTTAAAATTACTTATTCTATGAAACGACACTGGCAGGTAAACATTACTGCGAAATTCTCGAAGCCGTCCGAGGTGGTTTGATGTTTACCCCCTCTCTACCAACCAAAAGGCTTTCCAACTTCTACTTGTGCTACACACATAACCTTATGTATGCCAACCAAATTTTCGAGGTTTAGAAAACAAATCGTAAACAAAAATTATCGTTCACCGCTTATGAAACGTGTTTCTCTGATTTTAAAACATGTTTGACGACGATGAACACGGCCAATTTAAACTTACCAGCCCTTAAGAGCAAACCGGACCTATCGCGAAAAGCAAAAATGTGTGAAGATTTTCTAATATAAAATTGAATTTATATGCACACCACTGGGAATACTTCGCGATGTTGTGTCTCCAGAATATTGAGAGCTTTAAATTTGTGCAATGATAAGGCAGCATCTACAGAGACATTAAAAAAGAAGGTGGGAAAAAAGCAAATTTTCATAGATTTAATACAGAATGGCGCCTAAATGTTTTTTTTAATTCCTTTTAGAAATTGTCAAAATAAATACTTTAAGAAGATTTACAAAACAATCCAGGTTTCTCTATCTTTAGTTTTGTTATTATCATTTTACAAAAGTCTGACTAAAAATAAAGGTTCAGAAGGAATTACAAATGTTCAAGGTGTTCAGTTTGCTCTTACTCAAATTCGGCTGTAACTTTGTTCTTTTAATGTATTTTACTTTAATTTTGTATACTACTTAGGAATAAATAAACCTTTTTACTTTTTAGCATAAATTTTCAACCTAGGGTTTGTGGAAGACCAAAAAAGTAAGCATTCATTTATTTTCTTAATTTTACCGTTTCTGTATGTAAAGAAAAATGAAATGTACTTATGATCTGCCGATAAATATTAATACGAGGGTCACGCTTATATGAATGAAATTCACAAAAACTATAGGGACTATGATAATGAAAATTCACGTTTATTCAAAGTACTCCCCTCCAGCATCAATACACTTTTGAAGTTGAATTTTCTACTTATCGAAGGCACTCGTTAACAGGGATGGAGTCAAAATACGCATGTATGGCACAATCGATTTCTGCTTTCGAATTAAAACGACTTCGCAAATTCTTTTTTAAATTAAAAAGTAACCAAAAGTCATACATTGCGAGATCTGGCGAGTAGGCTGGATGTTCAACAACTTTGAGGTTGTTTTCTGCCTTATGAGAGGACGCATTGTCGTGATGTAGCATTAATCCTCTTACTGACAGCTCTTGAATAACAGCAGGAAGGTGATCTTGAGTGTAACAAGCAGCTGTGACTGTCCACTGTCCCTCTAACATAATGGCTTTCACAAATCTGAAGAAAACTGCGTACATGACTTTCTTTATTGCACGTTGTCTTTTAACGATTGATGGAGGTGGGGCATCTTCAAAGACCCATACTCTACTTTCCTGACGTGTTGGGATAGAGCATCATGTTCAAATACCAAGCATTTTTATATAATCATCAGGTCCATTATTTGGTGAAATTTTTAAAAATAGAAAATGTCTTCAGTTTGGATTTGAAAACGATGGTCCTTTAGCCCATATTTATCTTAAAAAAAGTTCTTCACCTTATATTTTTCTATAAATCCAGTTCGTCTTTTTAATTAACGGCTTTGAAAATTATTAGCATAAAACAGCGTGCCATTTGCATAAAAAATCGTGCCATTTGTATAAAAAGAGTGGCATTTTTCTCAAAAGCGGGACATTTTCGTACTGTGGCATTGAGCGTACAAGCAAATTAAAAAGCGTGGAAAATACGCCTAAAGCGTGACGTCTGGCAACCCTAGTTCTTCACCCATCACATTCTTTGAAATAATTCGATGACCACCATTATATAGCATTTGCAGAGTTTCCTTGCTAATTCGTACACGCTCGTATTTTGGCTCCAAAGTTACGTAATGGGGCTTCTTTCATGCTCTTCGTCCTTAAAACTACTACGACCTGTACAAAATCATAACAGATGATAGCAGAACCTAGCTTGGTAATGATCGCTCTGTACTTCCATGTTTAGCACAATTCACTTAATTCTCAAACTGATAAAACTGAATTTATACATGTTTGGTGCTGCAAAAATTGTGGACTAAAAACTTTTTAAAGCAAATACTTGTTGCGAATCTCATTCATATCAGAGTACCCCTCGTATTTTAAAGATATAATAAAACAAAAAGTTATGCAAACTATAAATCTAAGCCGATACCGTTGTACGTTTTAGAAATACTGAACCTGCGATCAGCGTTGATGATAATGGCCAAGTTACTTGTGTTCCTTGTCAAATTAAAATCCCCGAAGAAGAATGGATTGATCACAATGAAAATAAACATTCAAATTTATCATGGAGAGAAGGAGAACATGTAGTGGTGAGCAGGAAAAAATATTTTGCAAAGGCTCAGATATATTTTCCATTTGACGAGGGTTGATTTTTTGGCAATTGTCTGGGTTTGTAGCGTGGGCAGATTTTTTTCATTTCGTGTCAACTGCTCCTTTTGGATCCGCCGGTAATGGAGATCAACCCTCATATGTCTGAACCATCTATGTTTGAACGAGACTAATTTTTGTCGTATTTTTACAGTTATTAGACCAACCATCATTACTTAAAGACAAATTGAAACCTTTGTTAAAAAAAAATGGATCATTGACTTGTACGAAATGTAAACAAAAATTTATGAAAATTTTACCCTTCGTTTCTCATACTGAAGAATGTATCGGTATAGTCGTGAATGGAAATGTCACTTGCTCTTCATGCAATAAGAGCATGCCTAAAAAAGATTGGTCGCACCACAAGATTAGACATAATAACATGACCTGGAGAGTAGGGGAACATCCACTGGTAAGTGGTAATATATACTATCAATTCTTCGGTGTTTTGAATTTTGAATCGGTTATTTTATAATCAGTTTTGTTTTATGGGTATAAATAAACTTTATTTTACTGATATTTTCAACAGTTATCCCAGCATAAATGTTTCTAAATTGGACCATGACCGAAAAAGACAGCTACGACTCCGACAGCGTTAATTTTTCAAAGGCCTACTTTAGAAATATTTTTTGTGGATCCATCGGACTAGTATGTGCACTTTCCCAAACTGCCCTTCACTATTATTAAGTAATTACAATGGTATTGTATTCAGTTTATGGCTGTAAAATTCGAAGTGAAAAAAAAAGGAATAAGGAATTAAATTTCACCGGTAAAATAGAGAAGCTGTAGAACCAGAAATGTTTTTAAAACTGGTTAATATTTCAAATGAATAAGAAAGTCGATCATAATATAAAGAACAATTCTCTAGTAAGTTTTTATTTTAAAATCATTGAACTGCAATCACATCTAGAAATAGAATACCGTGTACACCCAGCAATTTTTCTTTTGTCTTTTCATTTTTTTTTAATTTCAACTTCAAGGAGAACCATTGTCGAACCTCATCACATGAAGTGACAGTCTTTTCGCTTTTTGTTCATGTCACTTTCCATAAATATATATGGTAGTGGGTGTGTGTACTCTTCATCTTCGTAGAGCACAGAAATCCATGATTGTCGGAAATTTATTGGATGTAATAAGTACAAGATAATGTGTTAATTTTTATGTTAAAGTAACATTATTGCTTTCAAGATGACTAAATTGATATTTTGAATTTTCGGTTGATACTTCGAATACACCAACACTATGAAAATAAAAAATGTGAGTTTTGAGTATATATATATTAAATTCCTCGTTCTACTATATTCATAGCTTAGACAGAGAAAGGGATATGCATCTCCTCTATTTCCTTATCTAAAGTCTTGTTTCAACCACTAATATACACGGAATTTGAGCCCTAGTCGAGTAATATTATCATCCTGTATATTCTGGATCAGATCCTGCTAGACCCCCACCATCCCCCCTACTTGCGTCTCTACAGGGACATCAATATGTGTTGCGTCGTCTACTTTGTGTAACTTGTGCGTAGACATTCTGTTGTGTCCACCGTCCTGTAAAGATTCTCCTAATCTCCTTTGGCGACTAGGAGGGTCTTCTCCAACCAGGCGGGTAGTCGCCTGTTATACAGTTCTTGTCTGTTTCGTGTTTGTTAGTATTCTGAAAGAAAAATCGAAATAAAAAATAGCAAGAAATCTTATTTTTAACCGACTTTAAAAAAGGAGAAGGTTCTCAATTCGTCGCGATATTTTTTTTTATGTATGTTCAGCGATAATTCTTTAACACGGTGTCCGATTTTAATGATTCTTCTTTGTTAGAAAGGAGACACTTCAGGGGTGGTCCCATATTAATTTGGCCAAAATCTAATAATTGGGTCCATTAGAAAATCCTCAAACTCTTCATTTTTAATGTATGTTTAGCAGTAATTCTTTACTACCTTGTCCGATTTCTATGATTCTTTTTTTATTAATAAAGGGGTACCTTAGGGGTGGTCCCCTATAAATTTGGTCAAAATCTAATAATTGGGTCTATGAGAATATCCTCAAATTCTTCATTTTTTATGTATGTTTAGCGATAATTCTTAACCACCTTGTCCGATTTCTATGATTCCTTTTTTGTTAGTAAGGGGGTACCTCAGGGGTGGTTCCATTAAAATTTGGTTAAAATTTAATGATGGGGTCTATGAGAAAATCATCAAACTCTTAATTTTTAATCTATTTTCAGCGATAATTCTTTATCACGTTGTCTGATTTCTATGTTTCTGTTTTTGTTAGAAAGGGGATACCTCAGAGGTAGTTCCACATACAATTGGTCAGGATCTGATGAACTATGAGAAAATAAAAAAAATCAATTTTTTAGGGCACCTGCACGATTTTGAAGTCGGTTTTTTAATTAAAAAAAAATTATTACACCTACAAATTTTCTGTCACTCTCCTCAATGATCCAGCAGTTCGCGTTGTCTAGCATGTCTACTATATTAATCTTGTGTATTCGGTGACACAGATGTTATACATTGTCGGCCAGTTAATGTTTTCCAGTACGCTTTGCACAAGTCTGTGTGAAGTCTACGATACAGAGAGTTAGCATTAGTGCGAGCAGGAAACGATCAATATCAGGGTTTCTAATTTATACGATCCGATCAGCGAGATAAAATGAAGTAGAGGCGACATATACACTAGTTTCTGATATGACAGATGGACGCACTTAGCGCTGTGAAGAGTGATGGAAGAGTGTTATCAAAATGAGTCTTATTTTGATTTATTTGAAGTCAATAATTGTATATTTGAAGATTGATGAAATGAAAATGTTTTTATATTATTTAAATGAAGCTATTTTAAAAAAATGGTCTTTGTTATCACCGAAACTGACTAGCTCGAGTTACGAGCTATTTTGACACATGACGTAAAGGTGTAATGCAAGGGTGCGGGCACATTTAGGGTATGGTCCGTTATTAACCGAAATATCGGTTACTCGCTCCAAAACTAACCGCTCTGCTTGACATTCCTGAAAAATAGGTTAAATTAGGGACGCGGTTACCTGAAAATGGTGACTTAAACGTCAATTCAATAACCGCTATATTTTTACGGTTACTATTAAGTCGAATGTCAATCTGTCACAAAAGTGACGTAAATTTCGGCCGTGGTTCAAAAGTAACCAAGAAATTAGTTTTTTTCAGGAGCCGCTGTCAAAAAACCCTGGTTACTTGCGGTTAGTAGTCGGTTAATATCGGTGTCCTTATTGGTCTTCTGCTCTCACTAAAACTAACTCTTTGTTTTCACATGCACTTGTACCTCACATTTTTCACTGACGTACAAGTTGTATTTAATTATTTATTATTGGAAAATTTATTTGTATGTATATAGGGGAGGGGTTGTTGGCTTCAAACTATAACCACAGAACGTTTTTAGTTTTAACTGTGTGTTGATATTTGATTTCTTAAGGACATTCATTATTACATCAAATATACAGGGTGGGCTACCGAAAACTTTTCACACAGGTTTTATTGATGCATAAAACAAAAAGATGCTCCTACTAGTCGATTTTAGTTTGAAGCCACTTTTTCTCTTTGCAGCATTATCACTTCAACCCTCGTGCAGTGGGTTGAATAACCCCTATCATTTAAATATGGAAAAGTACCAAAAGGAAGACTATCCATTGGGTGACTTTTGATTTTAGCGCCCTATAGCTTGATAAAAACCTGTTACGTATTGTAAAGTGTGACACTTTATTTGAAAATAAATTTTATTACTAATTCAATGTACCACAACATTAATCTAAGTATCTCCATATTGAACTTGCAATAGTCCGAAAATTATTCATTGTCTGCATTATTGCTAACCTTATTTTGTTGCAAGATTAATGTTATGTGGTAGGGTGCTTTGAATTAATAATATGAAGTGTCACACTTTACAATACATAATAGTATTTTATCAAGTCAGAGGGCGCTAAATTCAAAGGTAACGCAATTAATAGTGTTGTTGAATTTTCCATCAAATTAGCTTTTCAATGATGTGTCATCCTTTTTTCCTATTTAAATTGTAGGGGTTATTCATGTTCGCTTGAGGGTTGAAGTGCCGAGGCCCACCCCATATGTTTATCAAATGTACTTAGTAATGTACATACTGTTAGTTGGAACATTTACTTTTGGTGAAACTAAAGATTTCATATTGATACAATTCACAGACTGTTAAATTGTCGCACTCACATGTAGGGCTCTCATTGATACCTATTCCACAGAGGCGTACTGGAAAACACCCGTGGTTCAGTTTTAGACTTGTTATAGTTCTGGAATATGACCTATTGATATTGTATGAAAAAATGTGTTAATTTTTTTGGCAGTGTAGGGTATATCAACGTAATGATTGCTGGAAGTTGACACATAAACATTATTGTCACGGAATATGTTTTGGTTGAATTTAATTTTTTTACTTTCATTGGATACTCTCATGTGGACTCCAAACTGTCTTGCACTTCCAGTTCAATATGGAGTTCAATGATTTCAACGGAAAGGACATGACTAGAAATATACTCCTTGTTATCCTACATAATATATATCTTAATTTAAATGACGTAGATACAAGGTGGCGCAAAATCAAGTACCCTATGGAATGTTGTAATGGTTTCGTTTGTAGTTGACATCTGTTCGAGTTTTTCTGTCAGTTGCAAAGTAGATACTTGGGAAATTCATTATGAATCGATATACGCCTCGAGAACGTGCCGAAATCGTAAAAAATGTTTGTTAAAATAATTCGACGCTTATCAGAATTTTTCCTGAACGCCTTATCTCGAAAAACGCCGATATTGCATATCCGCAAAGGTCTCCCGATTTAACTGTTCCACACTTTTGGGTATGGGGTTATCTCAAAGGTAGGGTATTTGTAAATAATCCTCGAACACTAGAAGCATTAAAAGACAACATCCGGGAAGAAATTGACAGAATACCACCTGAAATGTTGGAGAAAGTTATGAAAATTGCTTTAAAAAGAGCTCATTATTGCATTAATGCTGGGGGTGGCCATTTGGTCGATATTGTTTTTAGTGTGTAACGAAACAAATTTTTAGAGTTTAAGTAAATATTTTTCATTTATAATATTTTAATATAATATTTTTTAATTAATCTTACTGTTATATAAAAAACAAATAGGGGACTTTATTTTGCGCCACCTTATATAATGAAAGGATTTTTTTCTAGGATCTAAACAATGAAACATTCGTTTTGACGACCTTAAATGCGTTATACAAGGCCAAAAAGCCTTTGTACTGCGAAAAATGTGGTATAGTGAAGAAATCGGTGGTTGGACTTTTGTCGCATTTGGGACAATGTGGCAATACGGAGCAAGCGAAAATTGAGTGCGAGTTGTGCGGTAAAAAAGTGTTACCCGTCAGTCTACCGACCCATATCAAACTAGCGCATGAAACTGCCAAAAAGGTTGAAACGACATCAAATTACTTTCAGGTGGATTTGGAGGTGTCACAGAAGAGGAGAAAGGCTGCTACCAAGTGAGTCAAATTTATTATTAAAATGGTAGGTATTATATGCCATCGTACGAACGGCGAATATTACTATTTAAATTTTACAAAAAGCTTCTAGACACATTGAAACTTATGAAAAATAACAATTTTGGGTCCGTTGACACTTAAAAGCTTAAAAAATGTGAATGAAATCATTTAAGTTAATTTCTTGTTGTCGGCTAAATATTTTTATTAGACTATTCATAGCGCAATAAACCATATAATATTTTTTCTTAAATGTTTATAATTTTTTCGTTTTTGTTCTTCAGTTTTGGAAGAACAAAGAAAGAAGTATTTTTATAATCATTGACAATATGAAAATTAACATATCTATAAATGCGGTTTTGCCAAATATAGTAAGAAAACTTAGAAGACAGGAAATCCACCTTTCCCATTATTCGACAATTTCGCATTACTCATGCGCGAAAGAAATGCGGGACTTTTGAATCTAATAATTTTCCAAACAATCTCTGTCTCTCTTATCCTCGCCTTACAACTGTTGAGTACACATTTGCACAAGGCTATATTATAAATATATTGTTAATTCTTATCCTGTATAAGGTGGATATACTTTGTTACAATAATTGACCTACCGGTGAAATGCCCTGCAAGCAAGAAGGAGCTGTGAGCCGAATTTCAAGAAGGTGGCAGCAAACTTTTTTCTGCTAACTTTTTATGTAAATATCTGAAAGTTTCAAGTTTGCGCTTCTATGACAGCATTTTCTACACAGGTTTTTTTTAAAACATTATCATCATCACTGCCCAGCAAACTATTTCCATGATCTACAAGGTGATAATGAACGAAATATTTGAAATTTTACCTTTCGCAAATAACACAACTAAAAGTGTCACTAGCTCCCCTATCAATACTTACCAATACATTTGTGCGGGTGTGTAATTGGAAATCAAGGTAGGAAACAAAAACAATAAAGTTTGATGATTTTAAGCAGAAGTAGTGTAAGAATTTTGATTACACATATATGATGACACATTTCAATTGAGCAACCCGCATATCACGTATTGCAACATTCACACGTCACAAACATTTTGGAACGTAGAAATACGATCGCTAGGCAAGGTGTTGTTTTGGCAGAAGTCAACGAAAAAGATTCAAATTTATTCTTGTAATCTCTATTTTTTATCTTGAAATGAAAACCCTTTATTAATTAGTAGAAATAATAGTTTGTTGCTATCGTAATTGTTAATTTGTTTATGTTCATGTTAACATTACACACATATACAAGTTCGCAGTTTTTTATTGACTTATTCGAGCTGTGGCCAGTCTAAAAATTTGCACTTGTGATGAGGATGTAGTATAATCCTCAGTCATATGGTCATTCGAGCCGGATGTTATAAGAAAAAGTCGTCAGCCCTTAGTAGAATTTACAACTCCCATCACTTAAGAAATTGAGCTTAGTTTAAGTATATAGTCACATAAGAAGACCTTCCTTCATTGATCCATCTCAACTCGTAGTCATCGAGCCTGGTAATAATCTCTACAAACTCAATACAGTTCAAGTTATTCTTCGAGCCTAAGCAGCAGTATCATCCTCAGTCAAGTAGAATTTACGCATTGAATAATAGTGATCATCAAATAATAAGAAAGGACTATAGGTCGATTAATGAAAAATTACCTAAAAATGACCATTGACATGTTCTAATTTAACTGGCTACAATGTATATTTTTGACATTTTTTAAAAGAGGCAGGCTACATAGATGTAAACAAAAGTTTTAATAAACTCTTAAGGCAGAAAACTAAATTTTTTAGACAAAATTTGTATGGTTGTAGGCTCTAACCATAGCAGTTTCTACAACAAGAAATCAATCAAAATGATGTAATTCACATATTTTTAAGATCGAAGTTGGAAGTAAAAAATATTTTTAAGCATTTTCATGGCAAAACAAGTATTTTCAGAGAGTCTAAAATGGTTTTAAAAAACGCGAAAATTGAGCCCGTTCGGACGGTGGCGAATTTTTCCAAATGTTATTTGGTTTGGTATATTTTATATATCTGGCAGTGGACTAGGTTTGCTTTAAGAACAGGCCAGGTATATCATCAACTTTTTGATTGGACACGCCCATCAACTACAGAGAAAGCTATTTTACTTGGACTAATTCGTTTGGGATGCATTTTTACAAAATTTACCAGGCCTGGATCATTAACTCATAAAAGAAACATTAAATTAAATATGATGATTCACCAATCAGTGGGCGGGGCGCTATTGTTGACGTGTCTGAACTGTTCTTAAAGGAAACGAATTCTAAAAAAGCGTTTTAATAAATTTATGGTTTTAGAGCTATGGCTAAAATTGACGAATTTTCTTCAGATACAAAAGAAACACTTACGGTGAGTAATAATAAAAATCACAAGCAAACATTTTATTCATTTACCCTTCTAGCATTTTATTATAAATATGAAATTTGAAGACAACGATTTATTAATGGCGTTCATAAATAAAGAATTAGAAGAAAATAATTTTGTCAAATGCAAAATAAGTACCTGCGAATTTTCGAGTGTGAAAATTTTAGATGCATTGTCTCACCTTAAAGATTGCTCTTTGAAACTGGACCAGGTAAGTCAATGTACTAGTTTGGAGGTGCATTTAAAATGAATTTAAAAATGTTCGTAGCCAGTAGGAAACTTTAAATTGAAGTTGCTTGAATATGAAGGTTTACCATTCTCTGAACGGTCAAAAAACTATTTGAACCAATAGAATGCGCGACGCTGATTTCGTACGGTTTCTTGATGGTACAAAACTATAAATCGGTTGGAACGCTTATTGAATTGTTAAATTGTACCGTGTACCTACTGTTTTTAATTACCATTGACTGTTGTGTGTTTTTCTCTCTTATAACCTTACTTTAGTTGGCACCCGACACATGATATGTTCCAACACATGTGAAGAACACAATATTACAGCATAAATCGTATGCTGTATACATTTTTTTGCGTAGAGTGCATCATTTAAATCGTAATATTTAAGTTTGTTCCAACAGCTCCTTTTTGATGTGTCTCTGACTCGTACATGAATGCGCATTCATAAACTAATCACTGCGCATGTCAGTCGATTTATTCGTCCTTGTCCTCGTCAGCGACTTGTCCTTGTTGGAACGCAAAATATGGAATTGGACAAACCAAATACATATTTGGTAAATATGTATTTTAAACATTATTTAAATACAACAAAATACATTTATTTCGAACGATCTATGTGAGTGTATAATTTTAAAAGCTAAAAAAAACCGTACACAAGATAAAAACAAAAATTATTTATTTCAGTTAAAAGAAATGTAATTCCAAGCCACACCAAGCTAACTTAAAATCCCAACAATTACAAACAAATAGCAAAAACGAGAAGAGACGTTTAAATGCGCATGTGCTGATAAATTGTACGAACGATGAAGCTCTGATTGTTTTGACAATACACCGACTCGTTCGTGTAAGAATCAGAAAATACGTTGGAACGTTTTACTGACAGTTCATCAGATTATCCATGGCTTTGTAGAAACGGACTATTTTCAATGCACAAGCGTCTGACGTCCTTCTGATGATCAGATTAGCTGTTGGAACAAACCTATTATGATTTTCGCGTGTGTCGGAACAGACCCACAATAATCAACGGTCAGTAGTATCAATACGTTCATGTCAGACCAAGTCTGACACTCGAATTTTCAACAGCGATTTTGATCTCTCTCTGGCTGTTCTTTTTTATTTTTCGATCCACTTATTGCTTGTATTTTACCGAAATTCAAAATTTTAAGATATTTCTTACGTTTTTCCTATTTATACCTTAAGAATACGAAACAAAAAAAGGAATCATTGGCTTTGTTCATAGTCTCAAAACGTGTTTTAAGTATAGATTTGCGATTTTTATTTTTGCAGCAACTAAGGATCTTTCGATCGTATCTAATTTTCCTTTCACCAGCACCTACTTGATTTTTTATTCAAATAATTAATGTCAACAATTACTGCCGTGTACTCTTATATTTTCATAAAGAATCTCAATTTTTTTCAAATCAAAATGGAGAGTAAAACTAGTTAATGAAATAATTTTGAAAAACAAAAGATCGGATTTTCAAGAAAGTCCAAAAATTAAAAGTTCGATTAGAACATTTTTCGAAAGAACAAAAGTTCGAATGAAAAAATTTCGAAAGTACATTGATCGAAATGGTAGAAGATCTATAGAATTATATTACGAAATTAGTAAATTGTTGTTTTTTTATTGTTATGCAGTGTGTCCAAATTTTATTCTTACTTTATGAAAAAAGTAATTCTTTATAAAAGGTTCTGCATGGTCCAAAACTTAAAATGCAACCTTCAGATATTAAGTTTTTAAGCCGTATACGAGGTTTGTCAAAAAATATGATTTTTGCTGGAGAGTAAAGTACCTTTATTTTTGACAAACCTCGTGTATGACTGATACAATTTGGTATCAGATGATTGAGTATTGGGTTTTAGGTCATAAAGTACTTTTTATGAATAACTTTTTCCCTAAAATTAATAATAAAATAGTTTTTCAAATACCGTCAACGGTTGGTGGCATATGAGAAACTTTTTTGTTGTTAATATTAGGAAAAAAGTTATTCTTTAGAAAAAGTAGAGCATCGAATATCAAATTTTATCAGTCGTATACGAAGTTTGTCAAAAATGAAGGTACTTTACTCTTCAGCAAAAATAATATTTTTTGACAAGCCTCGTATACAGCCCAAAAAAATTAATATCTGATTGTTCCATTTTAAATTTTGAACCATGCAGAACTTTTTATAAAAAAATGTATTTTTTTCATAAAACTAAGAATAAAAAGGTTTCCCATGTGGTCTTAATTGGACACACTGTATTTTTTTTTTTTGTAAAAAATCCCGCGGTGTCTCCAGGACGCGCAAGTTAGGTAAATTGGTTAAATTTTGTTATTTTTCGCATTTTATGTATTTTTATGCGAGCAACATGCGATGGGGCTTCAGGCCGCACAATTTAGGTAAATTAGTTTTTTTTTTAATTAGAATACTAGGAAAATATTTTTGTTTTCTTTATTATATTTAACATTTAGATTTAGGGGAGAATGTTCCACAGTGAAACACTTTTTTAATTTATTTCTCGATTCTACTTACAAAATCAGGATCCCACTTTTATCAAAAATTTTAATTAACAGTACATTTACCTTTATAATAAAATATTAAAATTAGATGCAATTGTGATTTGTTTTTTTTTTGTAGAACAATTTAAAAAAAAACTGTATTTTGTTTCACTATGGAACACTAGTGGGGTACAATGAAACGGCAGAAATAAACAATTAAAAATAGGTTTTTATTTTTTACAAACACAAAAATGAAAACACTGCAAATTAAAGTAAACTATTAACTCAACAGTAACTAGGTGTAACTGTTAAATTGATGTTTCATTAACGAACTTCAATATTGGTGAAGCTAAGTTCAATTGAAATCAGATCCACTTGTCTTTTTGTTTTGCCATGCTGATTAGGCTTTGGCAAGATCATATTGATATAGCTTTCAGGAACTACTGCAATGTCAGGAACTTTCGGTAAAACAAATTTGTCGTCTATTTTTGATTGCTTTCTATAAAATTGGACTTCAAAGTCTTGTTTTTTATCGCAGGTGCCTTTCAAGACTACCGCAACGTAATAAACAGTTTTTTAAATTTTTTCTGTTATTTTAAATTGCACCAATACAAAATCTCCAGCTTCTGGGGGGCGCACAAGATCTTCAAATCCATTTAGATTTACTTCAGGGATCCAGTTCTCCGTTTCGGAGCCAAGAGACATTACGTCTTCATTTTCTTCTTCGTCCTCTGAGGATTCGACAAGTTTGCGCTGAGCATTTTGGACAGCTGTAAATGTAGGCTTTTTTTTATTTCTTTCCTTTTCCTCTATCATCAATTTTTCCGGAATATCGGTCGCAATCATGCTTTTTCCCTTCCTTCTAGATATTTTACCCTTTCGTGCGGAAGCCTTAGGATAACCTCTGAATTGTTCAGGAGAAACATCCTACTTCTTTTTCTGTAGTAAGCAGTGGATTTTCTGTAGCTTTATTACTTTCATTTACTTCACACTTATTTCCTTGAGAAGTGGAAGCTTCGTTTTCATCTAAAGCGGGTCGATCTGTGACAGCTGAACTCAAAAAATCACTCTCATTAAACACATTTTTATCTAGCGGAAAGATTCCACTTCTTTTGAAACCTGATTTTATATTACTTGGCGTCATTAAACGATCAAAAGCGGTTCCAACGCACTCTGCAATTTGGTAGATGGTCATGGGTGTTCCTGGATGATGCAAAAGCCAACTATCTATCGCGGCATTATAATGAGCTTTAAAGGATGAAAAAACACTTACATCTAGCGGTTGTAGCCTATGACTACAATGAGGCGGTAAAGTTAGAATTGTAATTCCGTTTTCTCGAGCTTTGTCCACAGTAGCTAGTGAAATATGACTTTCATGGTTGTCCATGATTAAGAGCGTCGGTTATTCTTTACTGGATAACGTAAATTTAATAAAGTTATCCAGAACTTGTGGAAATATCTCGGAACACATCCATCCTGAAGTGGTAGCTAGCCCAAGCGTACCATGAGGAGCTCCATTAATCATGTGTGTTTTATAATTTTTCCGCTGGAAAATCATGACTGGAGGCACTGCGGTACCGAGGACGTTAATAATACAGCATGTAGTTACGTTTTGTCCTCTTTCCTCGCTTGTACATTTATTTACCTGCTTGATTCCTTTTCCAGCAATTATTTTTTTCGGATTCTGGACTGTGGTCGTTGAGGTTTCGTCTAAATTGTAAACCCTTGAACCATCAGAAAAATGTTCACTACGCGAATAAACAGTTTCCAACTTGTTGAACAATGATTGTACATTGTGTGGGTTGAATGATGTCATTCGTGATAGACTGCAGCCCTCAGGTGAACGAATATTGATACTAGGATGGCGCTTTCTCAAGCCTCTGAACCATTTCAAACCTGCCTCTTTATTTTTTTACCCAGTTTTCAGGAATCTGTATTTTATTTTGTATTGCCATATCGTAAGCTAATTTTCTGCATTCTGTTACCGTCAAACCGAAACCCATTTTTGATAGGTTTAAAACATAATGAACCAACTCCTTTTCTTGATCTATATCAAAAACCTGTCTGCAATTGTAGTTAGGAGTAAGTCTAATTTTTTCAAGGGGATTTTCTCTTTGTCTTTTGGCATAGCGAAAGAGGGTAACATAAGCAACTCCTGTCATCTCAGATACCTTTCTTAAACTTAAACCTCCATTAACTAGATTTATAGCATTCTGCATTGTATCTGCAGATGTTAGACCCATTGCAGTCTTCCGTATTCTATTTCTGGCCCTAGAAAAAAAAAATTAAATAAGCAAAACCAAAAGAAAAGATAAAAGAAAATATGGGGCAGACTGAAACATCGATGGTCCACAGTGAAACACGTTTGTTTCACTGTAGACCATATACATCCTCAAAAAAAAAACAAATTTTATAACAAAACAAAAAATATTTTAATTGCTACTTACATTGTCTAAGAATAGAACTTTCTCTTTCCCCAAAAATAACTAAGAAATTATAAAAACTAAACCGGTAATTGTTTCTTAAAATTTGAGCGTGGCGTTACTTTGGATCCTCTCTCTAAACTGAAATGCTGCCCTGAGCGATGATGCATTTTGTAGTGGGAGTTATAATACTAGTCGAACTATTATCTACGTCATGGCGGTGGCTATTCGTTCGTTTTTTTTTTTTTTAGTCGGAATGTTTCACTGTGGAACACTCTCCCCTAACCATCTGAGTTCATGTGTGAGATTAGAGCACCCCCACTGTAATCAGGTAGCTATCAGGTACTTAACCATCTAAGTTCATGCTTGTTATATTTTAGCGCTTTACTTGCAAGACTTGTTTTTTAACGGAACCTACCGAAGAGGACATTATCGATCATTTGCAGAAGGTGCACAACCTTGAAATGAAACAGGAAGATCCGGAGTATGTTTATAACGATGAAGATAATAATGTACATGATTTTTTTCTGGATGATGAAAATGCTTTAGAAAGACCAAAGAAAAGGAAACGATACCTAAGAACACAACCTTATAAGGATACATCGAATCTTAAACGTAAGAATTTGGATCGAGTAGTTTCATTAATTTACGTGGGATTTACATCAAAGACTAGGACTAGTAGTAACAAAACTGTGTTAATCTTGAAACAACTATGGGCGGTCTGTCAAGGTTGAATAAATATTTTGTAATGATTGACATTTAGCCAAATGAAAGACTTCGATATTATAATAGTCCTTTCAATACTTCACCCCCTTAAAATTGAATTATGTCAGAGAGGGGAGGCTATTATTATGTGTATTTCCCGAAACCCAAATCAAAGTAACTTTGTTCCGGACACCGAGATACTCAAGGGTATTTATAAAGTTCCAAACCAGCTTTAAGTCAACTCGCTCAGTGCCTTGAAGGCTGCCTGGCTTTCCGAAAATATCCTTAGAGTCTTGTTGTCCATATAATAATAATAATAATAATAATAATAATAAATATACTCATATTAAATGATAAATGTTTACCCAATTTCGGATATAATATATGAACATATGAAACTATTTGAAATGTTCTAAAAGAATGTGCTATTGAAGTCCTATTAGGAGAAAGAGTTAGTTATTGAATCTAATTTATGACGTAGATGGAATTTGTTAATATGTCATAAATAGAAACGCATAATTATTATACAACATAGGTATTTAGATATCATTATAATAATGTAGGTTCTACGGGGTCTATTCTGTTAATTTCTTTAAAATTAACCCTGGGTTATAAAAATAATCGGATGTTATTTTTAATTTTGTATTCTGCATTATTTGGCATCCAGTAATGATTATATATTATCAAATATATTCTTTTTCTTCCTTTTAAAGCTGCGTTGGGCTTAATTTTAATTCACTTTTAGTCGTTGCCATATCTATTTTAACTGCGATTGGTTAGTAATAGTGAATGATTATTGCAGAATAATATTTTAAAATCTGACGATTAGCCTTTAATTTCAGTTTAGGTTCAGTCCCATTTCTCTGATGATTTTTGTTTGTAAAAATTGTGTCTGCAAACAGCAACACTACATATCACTCCATACAAGCTAAAATTTAAAATTATTTCATGGAATAAAGAAAATTTGGTCCGAATTCGACCCGGAGGCCGTACCCTAACCCAAAATGTTTAAACTAAACCATTCGTACAATAATACTTCTCTTTATAATTCAATTAAAAAGTAATGCATTTGAAATTCTATGGAAATCATTACGTGAGTTTTTCTGTTTTGTAGCTTATCATTCAAAAAATCAAATCACCGATATTATAAAAAATTTATCACTGGAAAATAGTCCAAAAATAAAAATACCACTAAATATTAATAAAACATAAGATTTTTTAAAAAAGTAATATACAAATCGCAGCTGAATATTTTCTGTGCCGTCACAGCAACTCGACGAGACCACCGTATTGTCTACGAACCATCGATTGATTGGTTAAAATTTGAAACGTAAGTACCTAGCTATAGTGACAATTTACAAAAGGAAAGCGATGTGGTAACTTTACATTTTTTTTGGTTGACTGTTTGCGAACAGGAAAGACAATACGGAAATCGACTTGTTAACTTTACACTTTTGGTACGAGGTTTGCGAACAAGAAAAACTTTGACATTGTCGGTATTACTATACGTTGTTCGACTTTCATAGGCCACCCTGGATTTATATATTAAAAAATCTGATGTGTCCAACACATGACTTTCATATCTAGTTATTATGGGCTTTTTCCGGTTATTTTGTACAACCTTTTGCAGTACCTCTATAAATGTTTAGAGGATAAACTAAATATATACATTTTCCACATGCATCTACCTCGAAACATTTTTCTATAGATATTCATTGAAAACGAAAATACTGAAAAATTTAAATTTAGCACTCTTCCTCCAATTTTTCCATTACGGTCCATTTTAGAAAAATCATATATAAACAAATTTTTTTTTTTTTTTTTTTTAGAGATCGATATCGCAAACAACTTTTAGATCAACAATTTTCATAAAAATCAGAATGTTGCACATTTTGTCAAATTTCTCGAATACGGACCATTTCAGGAAATTTTGACATAAAGCAAAAATTATAGAAAATAATATTAGAAGTAACTTTTCTTTGAATAATTTTCTTCTCCAAACATAAATAACAGACATTCCATAAAATATAAAAACGGCCTCCCATAAAGTACCCCCCCAGATGTTCCGACTTTGTCCAAAATCTAATCATTTCGCGTCAGGCCGAAATAAAACTTAAGTTTAAAATTTAATGTTTTTTCTTTATCCGTTTTTGAGATTTCTTCAAAATTCGAAATTTACACATTTTCTCAAATATCTCGAATACGGTCCATTTTAGAGAAATTATGTATAGAATAAAAATTATAGCGAATTATATTACAAACAACTTTTATTTGAACAATTTTTATAAAAAAATATTTTTTTTTCATTTTGTCAAATTTCTCGAATACGGACCATTTTAGGAAAATTTTGGATAGAACAAAAATTATAGATAATAATATTAGAAGTAACTTTTATTTGAAGAATTTTCTTCTCCAAAAGTAAATAACAGATATATTCCATAAAATATAAAAATGTCCACCTATAAAGTACCCCCCAGATGTTCCGACTCTGCCCAAAAACTAATCAGTTCATTGGACGATGGAATAAAGCTTAAATTTAAAATTTGGTGTTTTTCTGTGTATCAGTTCATGAGTTATGGTGGATACACACACGCGCGCGCACGCACACACACATAGACATCATCGCGGAAATAGTCAAAACGGATTCAGGGGACCTCAAAACGTAAAAATCCGTCGAAAACTCGAGGTCGAAAAAATCATGATTCCTATACTTTCCTTATATCTGTATACAGATAGGAAAGTAAAAATGAAGCATATTGTAATAAATTCAGTTTTAGTCTTTATTTAAATTCCGTCGTATTTATTTAGGATTAAAAGTATTTACCATAAAGTTTACATTTTTTTTTATAATGGTATATAAGATGAAATTTGATTTACTATATATATATATATATTTATTTATTTTTTAGTGAAACCCCGTTTCATTCATTTAGTAAGCAGAGGAAAATATGCTGACAGTAATCTATTTTCGCACGCGTTTGAATACGCGTTTGAATTGTAAGTAGTTTTTTTGTATATCTTTACAACTGATAAACGATGATATTTTCAGTTGCGAGAAAAATTATAACATTAAAAGTCTATTCGATGATCTAAAGTGCGACGAATGTTTTTGGAATCTAATAGACGATGAACATTTGGAGAAATATATGCCGCTTTACGAATTATCGTGTGACGTTGTCATTAGAAAAGTAAAAGGATTAAAAAGTAAAAGTATTTTCAAAGATGAAATAGGGTTTAAGAAATATGAATTATTCGAAGTGGAACAACAAGATGGTAAAGTATTACAATTAGTTTGATTTAAGAACAGATCTTGCACGTCATCAATAGCGCTCCGCTCATCTCCCACTACCGTTGCTATTTTCTACTATCGGTAAAACAAATTTGTTTATGATTTAATTGTTGAAATATTCTTTTAATTATAAATGGCTGCATTAAATACTTAACATTGACTAGTGATGCCGCGAGACGAGAGAATCTCATCACTCGTCTCGAAGTTTTTTATCGAATTAAAATTAAAATTTCATGCCAGAAGTTTTTAACAATTTTTTTTTGGGAAATGTAAGAATCTTTTTTTTTATTTGTATATAACTTTTTGGGACACACTTTTTGTGTGAGATTTGTATGTTGTACAAACTTGTTAGGTAACCTACAGCAATTTTTTATATTGCCATAATAGGACAACAAAACTCTTGGTATTGCTTTTAAAATTCTATTTTGTTATTACAGAGTACGTTTACCTGTGTAATAAATGCTGTTTAAAATGTAATAGATTGTTTATAGATTTATAATTTGAATAAAATATATTAAAAATGAATTTATTTATTTTCCTCAATTTTCTTTTATTGATACGCTATCATATTAACAGAAAAGGCAATTTTTACTCATTTCCTCACCTCGTACCACACCTTCTTATATTTAATGTTAGCACGCTTATGAATTATTTGTTAGAAATGTGGGATCAGCCCTCGTACCCTGCTCATAAACTCAAAATATTTACCATTAATAAAGTAAATGTGGCAATCATTTTAAGATTATTTAAATTTCAGCTCGTACCACCATATTTTGCGGCGCCCCGGTACGCTGCATGGCGTGGATGCCGACCCCTTACGAATCTTTGAACCAGCCCCAAATTCTGGCCGTGGCGACGAGCAAACATTTCGACGAAAAATATAATCACTTGAAACATTATTCCGAAACGACTGTGATCCAGTTCTGGAATTTCGGTTTATTGCAGAATGGCAAAGATATCACCGAACCCAAACTTGAATTTTGCTTGGGCGTGGATAACGGGCCGGTGTGGTGTATGGAATGGTGCCCATCGGGGTGTTACAATGTGGATGGATCAATTGTGTGGAGTAGAAGGGGCTTGTTGGCAGTTGCTGGACATTCGATGCCTGTGCATATTTATTCTATACCGTTGTTAACAGAGGATCAAAGGTGAGGAACATAAATATTAATATGAGGAGAATAGAAATATGCAAAAAATAGAAGGAAAATATATTTTTTCTCTTTTTCTTCTATTTTATTTTAAATTGGTCACATTTGTGAAATTGGAATTTTTCATCTAGAAAAAAATTAAAACTAATAATTGTAATAAGTAACGACACTTGGAGGTAGATTCTGTAAAAAATCATATAAAATATACAGGCCTTTAAATATGTTGCTTTTACCCGCCATTTAATTTTTTTAATCCAAAACTTTTTTTTTGAGAATTGGGATCTAAACGTAGTTTCTTTGCCACAAACCTTTAAACCGAATAATTATTTATATTTAATATTTTCTTTAATTAAAAATCCAATAATTAAGTTATATATTTTCTCATCAAATGAACTTAATAAAATAGAAATACTTGATGGAAAAAGGATATTTAGGGAAGAAAGTTTTTTAA
The DNA here is from genome assembly GCA_927349885.1 of Psylliodes chrysocephalus. Lineage (NCBI taxonomy): Eukaryota > Metazoa > Arthropoda > Insecta > Coleoptera > Chrysomelidae > Psylliodes > Psylliodes chrysocephalus. The sequence continues at coordinate 37,741,953 of OV651818.1, forward strand.
GAAAATCTCAACGATGATAATTATGGTGGGGGCTACACGAAAAAATGAGGTGGTTGATATCAGCAAAAGAAGAATTGTCGCATTGACAAAAAGGTGATATATTAATATCAAATCTGGAAAGGTGTGACGGAAAACCCCCATGATTCAGTTTCATCCTTGTCAAAGTCGTACAATACCTAGACAATTTAAAATTTGTAATGTGGGGAATAGATTTTGGAAGAATATGGTGAATAAATGTATATGGGTTATTTGAATGAGCAACAAAGTGTTCCCAAAGTTTCTCCCAGCTTGATCTAACATTTCGTTTCATTGCATGAATAATATCCTGCGGAGAATGAATATTACTAATAGTTGCAAGAAGAATGGATTCTTTAGCAGCTAAATCGACTTTTTAATTTCCAACTATCCCTTTATGACTTTTAACCCAGATGAAAACGATCTTGATTTTAGAATTATGAAGAGAAAGGAGACTGAATAATTTCTCTTAGGATTTTTGTTAATATTGCACGATTAGTTAGAAATTGATGAAAGTAAAACAGATTTCGAGTCTGAAAGAATAACCGATTTGATTTCTCCATAGCTTTTTATCCAAATGAGTGCTTGTAAAATTGCAAAAGCTATATAAACAGATGAATAATTGGTAAACGAAATTGGGAAATAAAGTTTTCATTTTCCACATAAAAAGCGCATACTGTAGTTTGTTTTCATTTAAACCCATCGCAAAAAATAGTATTAACTGAATCTAGCGTTCCCACTACCGATTTTATGATTATAATATTAATTTTAGAGGAAGAAGTAAACTCGGGGAATAAGATTGTTGGCTTGAACAATAAGGAGAAAAAATTAAAATGGTACATATGAAGAGTATCGTAAGACTCAATTTTATTTATGAACTGGTTTAAAGATACACAGGCTTCAGTCAAAGGTTCACTGTTTTTAAATTTCCAATATTTGTTGGTTAAGTTTTCAATATTCAGGATAAAGGAACAATTCAGTATTTTTTCCGAAAACATTTTAAATGTAATTAATTTTTTGCATGCTAGAAAATGTCTTCGTAAGTCAAGAGGAGGCTCTTGTGCTTCCGCAAGAACCGCTGGAGTAGGGAAAGATTTAAAAGCACCGAGACATATTTTGATTGCTTTAACTTTCATACAATCTAATAACTGTAATATGTTGACGTTACTTTGCAATAAAATGTTAATTTCAAAACACTTATAAGAAATTTTGACTAGCTCATAGAAATTTAACACCAAAAATTACTTACCTTTAATCAAATTGAAAAGAAATGAGCACATTGACTATATAGTTTTCTCAGTCGTGAATTCGGCTTTTCTAATAGACACCTTTGGAGATAATAGTTTTCTGGGAGAGAGGGACGCCAAAAATTCTTTTTTTATTTTTAGAAAGCTGGTGAGAATTATAAACCCTAGCTTTGTCAAAAGGTAATTAATAAAAACTTATATAAAATTTAATTTAAGTAAAAGAGAATTGTTGTAACCTTAAAAAAAATAATATTTTACATATAAATGAATTTCTTTATTAAACAGAAAACATATTCTTAAATGATACATTTGGCAATTGACCTAATTGGTCTTGGGATGGCACTCGGAGTTCGCAGGTTCAAGTCCTGCTCGGAGCAATGCCACATTGGTGGTTAGAGAAAATTGGAAACAGATCCGATAAACTTAGTTGGAGTCAAATCGTTTACTCAAGCTAAACAATAGGTCGCTGGATGTATATCGCTTCGGTTGTATAATGGTTATGAAGTTAGTTTGGCAACCCGGAGATCGTAGGTTCAAGTCTTGCTCGGAAGAGTTTTTTTTTTTTTTTTTTTTTTTTTTTTAAATAACTTTTCTCTGGTTGTTTTCGCTCCTTGGATATAAAAATAATAATTTTACATTTGGAATATTATGTACCTCATACCTTTTTCATTTTCCATAAAAGTTAGTGATTAGGAAAATATTTGTTCCTACATCCACATGGATATTAGCTATTCTGTGCACAAACTACAAATCGAAAAAGTAGGCCACTGGATTCAACTGAACAAATATATTTCATATTCATTCTACATATTAGGTTTGTTCCAACAGCTAATCTGATCATCAGAAGGACGTCAGACACATGTGCATTGAAAATAGACCGTTCCTGCAAAGTCACGGATAATCACATGAACTGTCAGTAAAACGTTCCAACCACTGATCTGTATTATAATACAGATCAGTGGTTCCAACTTATTTTCTGATTCGTACATAAATGTGTCGGCGGACTGTCAAAACGATCAGAGCTTTATCGCTTGTACAATGCATTAGCACATAGGCATTTGAATGTTTCTTCCCGTTCATGCTATTTGTATGTTATTGTTGTGATTTTAAGTTAACTTTGAGTGGCTTGGATTTCTATTTCGTTTAATTGAAGTGAATAATTTTTGTTTTTATCTTGTGTACGGTTTTTTTATTGCGTAAAAAGTACCTACTTTTAATAAAAATGACATCTTAAGGTTTCAAAATTATACGTACAAATATATCGTTGACCTAAGTAAATATATTATGTTGTATTTTAAATGTTTAAAAACCTATTCACCAAATATGTGGTTGGTTTGTCAAATTCCATTGCATTTTGCGTTCCAACAAGAACACGTCACTGATAAAACAACGGATGAATAAACGGACTGACATGGGCTATGGTTAGGTTACGAAGGGTGGCACAAAATTGATCGAAAAACATTTGATCGAATTGGAAATTCGATCGAAAATACATTTTATCGAATGGCATTTGATCGAAAATACATTTGGTCGAATAACATTTGATCGAATAACATTTTATCGAAAAGACAATAGATCGAAAATTCATTAGATAGAAAGGACAATATATCGAAAATCAACATTAAAAATAGTAAAATATCAAAAGATACCATTTAACCGTCCGTCTAATCCCTACTACCACGGAATCTAAACTAAGCGGCTATCAAAATTAGGTACTAATGGTAAATTTTTCAATAATCTCCTTTAACAAACTTTATCCTTACAATACTGTTAATTTAAAAATAATTATTTTAGAACTAAACGGTTATTTATCTTCATTTGGATTAAAAAAATGCAATTAATTCGCACAAAATATGTATTTCAACAAGGTAGAGTTGTTTCCCGATGGGGCATGTTAAGTAAATTATTTTAAGTTTTTTTTTATATAAAAAATTTAATTAATTTACCTAACCTGTGCAACCTGGAGCCGTCGCGGTTTACCTCGCAAAAAATATAGAAGAATAAGAGAAATTCAAACAAAAATTTTAACTAATTTACCTAACCTGTGCGGCCTGGAGCCCTCGAGGGTTGCTTCGCAAAAAAAAAATTATACAAACAAGGGAAAAATAAAAATTTACCTAACCTGCGCTATTTAAATTTAACTGATTGCTCTCGTGTATGTTAGGTAAGTTAGTTTAGTTTTTTTTTTATTATAAAAAATTTAATTTATTTACCTATGCGGCCTGGATCCTACGCGGTTATCCTTGCAAAAAAATATAGAAAAATAAGAAAACTGAAAACAAAAACTAACTATTTTAGCTAACCTGTGGCCTCGAGGGTGGCTTCGCAAAAAAAAATTATACAAAAAAGGGAAAAATAAAGAAAAACTAACCTATTTACTTAACCTGTACGGCCTGTAGCAATTTCACTGATTGCTCTGACACAGGTTAGGTAAGTTAGTTAAGTTTTAGGTAAGTTAGTTAAGTTTTTAAAAACCTAACTTACCTAAGCTCTGTCAGAACAATCAGTCAAATTGCCCTAGGCCGCACAGGTAAGGTAAATTAGTTAGGTTTTCTTTATCTTTATTTTTTTATAAAATTTAATTAACTTACCTAACCTGTATCAAAGCAATCAGTTAAATTGCTCCAGTCTGAAAACGTCGCGGTTTGCTTCACAAAAAAATTATAAAAATAAGAAAACTAATTTACCTAACCTGTGCTATTCAAATTCAACTGATTGCTCTCGCACAAGTTAGGTTAGTTAAGTACGTTACTTAAGTTTATTTTATTTTTTCATTTTTTGCTTTTGCGAAGCAACCATCGATGATTCTAGGCCACATAGTTTAGGTAAATTAGTTAAAAATGTTTTCATTTTTATTATTATTCTATAATTTTATGAATGTTTGGTTTTTCGATCAATTGCTTTTTCTATCAATTTTCTTTTCGATCATTTTCTGTTCGATCATTTTTCTTTTCGATCAATTGTTATTCGATAAAATATTTTTTCGATCAAATGCATTCGATCAAATGTATTCGGTCAAATGTTTTCGATCAATTTTGTGCCACCCGGTTACGAATGCATCCGTGCACGAGTCAGACTCATCAGAATTGAGCTGTTGGAATAAGCCTTCTACCTAGTAAGAACACTGCACTAATATGAAATCCACCAATCACAGTTCATATTTGGACACAAGGCTACTTTTATTAAATATAATTAAAAATCAGCGATTCTTGTGAAGAATCGATAAATAATAGACAAGATACTAGTCTGCATTTACAAAAAAAAAAATCATAAATTTTAATAAAACTTATAAAGTTAGTAGATATGTCGATAGAGCAGCGGGTAGCGTACTGAGCTGCCATGTGAAAGGTCCAGGGTTCAAATCTAGAATTGAAGACCAATAAAAAGATTTTTTTTTTATTTTATAAACTATTTTTAAATTAGTTATTTTATCTTAATAACCTAAATATATTTTTTTAAATTTGTAGATTTTTGTTATCGGGTTGAAAAAATATACTGTACAACTCTGACGATTGAGCACTCCGCCTACGGCGTCGTGCCCAAACTTCGTCTTCGTGAGATATGGTAATTATATATCCACTTGTGTTGCCCAAACTACTATTAAAAGCCCTTAATATTTTAACATAATAAAGTAATCGTTACATAATAGGTCGCATACTATGTCAAATTTATTTTACGACATATTGCAACTCCTCTGGAGTTGCCTGCAGTTCTACCTTCACCCAAATGTTGTAATAGAACGAAATTATATTTTCAGCGGATTGTTTTACAAAGCCAAACCTGTATTGAAGCTGCAACTAGTCAAGGACGATACTAATTTAAAGAGGCTGCTTTTTCCTACAAAACTATCGTGGAGTAAGGTAAGTAACTAAAAATGTTAAAAACTTGCAACATAACTATTATTATTTTAGGTGTCAGGGCATAATCATATAGCAGTAGGTTACAGTGATGGAACTGTAGCTCTCTATAATTTGAATACATCGTCAAAGCTATTAAGGTTTATAGATAAATCATCGGCAGACGTTTTGATGCCTTATAAGATCTTGAAAACTCACTCTCACTACATATCAGGTAAAAATCTGTTATACGAGTAAAGCATTTCTGATGAATAATACAGAATTTTATTTTGTAGCTATTTCTTTTATACCAATTGGTCAAGGTAATAGATGGTTACTGACGTCCTCTTTCGATAAAGCTGTTCATTTATGGGATTTATACACTGACGATAAGATTTCTCTTAAGAAAGGCAAATTGGCGTCCGATGTTGTTTGGTTAACGCAATGGTTAAGTTTTATAACTGGTGGTGATGAGTCAACTGCAGTTGGTAAGCATACTTGGAACAACAAAAAAAAATATGAACAAATATAAACGAATTCCTACATTTCTAAAGGTGAAAATATATATCTAAAGCTTTAATTTTTGTGGTTTTGTATATCGATACCCTATTTCTAAGAGGACGTATTGTAATGGATCAAAAAAACTGTTTATTTTATTATCAATATTAAATAGATATTCAGGGTACAACATATTAAATAAATTGTGAACAAACGTCATATCTTGCAAACGTATATGTTATAATGTGTTAAAATATGAAAACAATTATAATCAACCCAATAATAACAAAAACGCAATTTTAAGACAAAATATTTTCGTAATCCACTTATATGAACTCAACAAGATTTATATTTAAAAAAAATTTAGACGAAAAACAGTATATAGTTTTCCTTCAAATTAAAAAAAAAGAATTCAAAGAAAACACTCGCATGGAAATAGATGCATGGGCTGTTTTCGCATTTTTAGGTATTCCAAACTGCTCATATAAGTTATAGGGGCTAATGATAATCTTCCTTCAACTTGTTGAGATACCATTTCCTTGCACTCAAAGTAGAAGATAATGGCTATGATACGTGCTACAATAATTGTTAGCTTTTTAAAGAATTTATCTAATATAATTATTGGGGTTTGACAGACTTTGTGTTTTTCCTTCATTGTTGAATCTTTTTCATGCTACTTTGAGTCAATATTAATAATATTTTAATTTAAAATACTTATTATATACATCAATGCCTGAAGAATAAATATGTTTTTAAGTAGTTCCAATGATAATTTTTTAATTAAAAAACCGACTTCAAAATCGTGCAGATGCCCTTAAAAATTGAGATTTTTGATTTTCTCATAAATGGGTAGTTCCTGACCAATTGTATATGGAACTACCCCTGAGGTATCCCCTGTAGGAATTTTGACATATATATGACGACACATTTCTAATGAGCAACCCGGGTATCCCGTTTCGCAACATTCGCGCGTCACAATCATTTTGGGACTTAGGAATACGGTCGCTAGGCAAGTTGTTGTTTTTTGGGCAGAAGTCAACGGAAAAAGTCAGTTATTCTTATAATCTCATTTTTTTTACATTCAAACCCTGTGTTAGATAATACAAAATATAGTTTTAAAAGAATTGTTGTGTTCCTGTTCATGGTAAATTATAGGTATACAAAAGTTTGCAGTTTTTTTTATTGACGCAGCTAGTGTTAAATCAAAAGATACTAGCTTTGGCCAGTCTCAGAACTGGCACTCGTGATGAGGATGTAGCCAGCAGCATCATCCCCATTCATCCCCTTTATAACAAAAAAATAATCGTAGAAATCGGACAAGGTGGTAAAGAATTATAGCTAAACATACATAAAAATTAAGAGTTTGAGGATTTTCTCATGGACCCAATTATTAGATTTTGACCAAATTAATATGGGACAACCCCTGAAGTACCCCCTTTCTAATAAAAAAAATCATTAAAATCGGACACCGTGTTAAAGAATTATTGCTGAACATAAAAAGAAAAAAAATATCAGGACGAATTGAGAACCTCCTCCCTTTTTGAAGTCGGTTAAAAACAAATATAGTAACGCATAAATTCATTATTAGCTAAATAAAGCATTAGATATTAGAATATTAGAAATTCCCGTTTTTAACAAATTTGACAGAACACATAACAAATCAACAAGTACAAACGAACTGAACAGCTGTCGTTATCACTTCACCTTACTTCACTAGAGGGCGCCACAGAAGCAGGTTCATTTGTAGAGCACAAGAAATAGACGCTAGTCCTTTTCTAAAGCGTTAACAATACAGAATTGTACTTTAACGTTTCTGACAGTTTTTAACGTCAAATAAAAAAAATGGTAAAAAATACTGTCAAACAAAAATATTTTTATGGTTCAGGGGCTTGGATCACTAATAAAAGCTATTAGATATAATGTTAAAAATAATGCAGAGTGTTTTTAATAGTTTATTAAAGTAGTTGTATAACAATACGTAATTTCATTTAATGTGTTTATTACGTTTATTCTTTATTTATTATTTTGTAAGTAACTTGAAATTTTTTCATTTTTGCCCACCCTGTACCAATTTGAAGCAACGTATTATACATTTTTGGAATCAGCTCAGCAAGGGCAATCCGGAAATTGAAAAAAAAAAAAAATGGCGAGGACGTCATCGCACGAAGGCGGTTCACCCTGTATATTAGATTAAAATTTGAAAAAGTAGTAAATTAAAATCAAAAATCGACCTGTTTCGGGAATTTCTAATATTATTGTTTATTTATAATAACATAATGTATTTATACGTTACTTTATGGACGCACTGTATACAGGGTTGGGATAAAGTATGAAACCAAGTAAATATCTTTAAAACGAAAAGGACTATATTTATGAAACTTTGCAGGCAAGTACAATGACGCATAACGCAAATGATGCCATATTTTCTGTTACTGCTGTACTTCCGGCAATACCCTCAACTTTTTTAATTTAAAGGGGACACCCTGTATATTTTTGCAGATTTTAAAAGATTTTGTTATTCCGAATTCGTACAGTGTATTTCCGGTGAAACCGGGAGTACAGTAGTAACAAAAAATATGGCATCAGATGCGTTATGCGTCATTGTACTTGCCTGCAAAGTTTCATAAATAACGTCTTTTTCGTTTTAAAGATATTAACTTGGTTCCATACTTTATCCCAACCCTGTATACAGTGAGCATCATAAGTCTTACCCCCCCCGATCTAACTCGCTACTGGAGTCTTGTTAGAAAAATCGCCGAGGCAAGTCGATTTTTAATTTCTACAATGTACATTTTTATATAACTAGTTTACCCTTAATTTCATCCCTTTCAAAAAATTTAAATGGCATGGGGTGGTGAGTGATAGCTCATTTGAAAGGGGGTTTTGCACACTGCCGTTTTCATAAAATCTTTTCTCATTTAAATCACGTAGTCCAACCAGTAGAATACACTGGCTTGCACTCTCCTTAATATCAGTTTATTATTTTGACCATTTGTCCTCAAAACAATGCAAAAACATCAACAAAAACATGCATTTAATATCTAAGCATAATGGCAAAAAGTCTTACTTCACGTCTGAACCAAAACAGATATCATGCAGCGCCGAATTTTAATTCTAAGGATGAGTGCGCTATGTTAATTTTCGTTATTCTGAAACAATAATTAGTCGAGAATTAATGGAGCAAATTTCAATTCCTTTGCACGGTTGAATAAAGAATAAAACCCCCTTTCAAATGAGCTATCACTCACCATCCCATGCTATTTAAATTTTTCGAAAGGGTTGCTTGTAGAAATCAAAAATCGATGTGTCTTGGCGATTTTCCTAACAAGACTCCAGTAACTAGTTAAATAGGGGGGGGGGGGTAAGACTTATGATGCTCACTGTATATATTTAAGCATATTAATGATTTTTTCTAGTTTCCTGCTACTATAAGGTTTTCTTCGCCCCGGTGAAATCTACAATTCTATTATTATTCGTTTTAGGTCAGGCTGTCGCTGTAACCAACAGTCACCGGGAATATTTGTATGACGTGCACACCCTTTCCTATTCCTTATCGTCGTTTACGTCGATTTCTACGAGCGATTGGTTAAATGCGTTCGTACACGGCAACGAAAACGGTGAAATTGTCATATCTTTGCTTCATCAGATGCTGTACGAAATGGGAAGGTTAAGAAAATCCAACGATTATCGATATGTAAGTGTGTCCTTCAGTATAACTAAATAAAAAGCAGTAAAACGGTTTCGTATTCGTCTCCTGATGATATTGACGTGATATCTTACTGAGAATTTTCTTACACTACAACTTTATTTTATATTTATTTTTCATCACACATCACATTTTCGTATGTAACAAGATTGGCCACAATGTTAGAAGAACAAATAAGATTAGTGCCATAAAATTTTAGTTTATTGGTTTTTTTTTCACAGTATTAATATTATCGCCTTAAATATACTTTCCTCCACCGCTTCATTGGCAAAAGCAGTGCTGTTAACAATTTTTTGAAAACATTTTCATTGTCCCTGTCGCTTTTTCTGTCTCAAATCTGGTTATTTTGAGTGCTGATTTAATCTTAGGCAATAAAAACGTATCGATAGCCCAAATACTTAACCGTTTTTTTTTTTTTGTATCAACGTACCGATCTTTTCAATATTTGTGTCCGTTTTTGAAATGCAAGATCGTTTTTATAAACACTCCTCTTCGTATCCTTCTTTTAATGAAGCATATGGTTATGTGGCGAATTTTTCGAGTTTTATAAGGAATTTTAAATTGGCGCGTTACTCTCCTTGAACACGAAAATTCCATTTGACGCCTTCAGTTTGTAGTAGAGGGATCAGTCAGTGTCACACCTCGTAGTCTGCGTTAAGCTTTAATGGCATATTCCTTAACGCTTTCAATAACTTGCTTTCTTTTATATATTTATAATTATTATCGATTATGTGCCCTTTCATTTCAATAAGCTCTTGTTCTCTTCTCTGCAGTGTAACGTCATTAATGCAGAATATTAATTAATATATAAAAATATTGACTTTTAATCCCTTTCAATTCATGACAAGCAACACTTTCAAATGGCTCTCCTTTAAAAAATAAATGTGCCATTTGTATTATCATCAGAATAAATTTGATTATAACGCTTTTTAACGTCTTATTTTCTTCGAAATCTGATGAGCTTTGAAATATTGCGTCTAATTTTGTAAATTCGTCTATTTTAGATACTCGGGTATTCAAAATTGATCGACAAAACATTGTCGCCCGAAGAGAGGGCTACTGTCGAAGAAGAAAAAAAGAAAGTTTTAAAGGTTCTCCCGCGCCAACGTCGTAAATTGCAAGAAGCTTCAGACGGAAATTCCCATTATCATTGGTATGAACCTTATGAATACGAAGAAGCCACTGCAAAATACGGGTTGATGTTCTGTGATACTGTAAGTTATACTTTTACTACTTAAAGTATGTTGAATATCAACGTCGTAACAAACGTGGTGTAAATTTAATGATTTTTGTTTGACCTTTCATTTTTAGGCCGATCTGTACAAATTGAGTTCAACGTATCAAGATACTGAACCGGTTAAGTCTAATTTGTACCCCCTGATGGCCATCAACCAAGTCAGCTTCAATCCCAATCAACAAGCCAGTTTATTCTTCGCGACCGGCTATCAAATCGGATTCGTTAGAGTGTCTTATTTGAAATTTTTGGAAGATGATCGACAAATTCGAAAGTCAAAATCGTAATAGAATAAGCTTTAAACGTTACCGTTTATTCATAATTTAATTAAGAACAAAAAAATCATTAAGAACTTACCCTGTGATGCAAGAAGTCTTGGTCTAGGACACTAAGGTTCAAACGGCAAGGCGCTGTGGGCCATAGGGCATATTATATCACCTTTTAAAGGTGAAGGAGATATTGCATGCTCTTCAGAATTTATTGCAAATGAAGACACTGGTGCAAAAAGGGAGTAACTCCGATTTAATTAATTTTTTAGGAGAAGGTAATATCTATTTATATTTGAAAATATTTTGTTAACATTACGTTGTAGTTTACTTAAGAATACATATTAGGTCCAAATTTCACACTTTTAAATAATTTCGTTAAAGTACAGCATTTAAAAAAAGTTGAGGAGCTGCTTCCTTTTTGCACCGGAAAGTAATAGAATTGTGCCTAAATTAATACACTATTAAATAAAAAATCCTTAAATTTTACAGTTTAATGTAGATAAAAGCAACACAACTATGTAGCATACTTTTTATTATAGTCATTTTAAGCATAAAGTGTCTGCTCACTGGATATGCTCTTCTTTTTTTACATATACAATCAGCTAGGACGTATTTTGTTGCTAGTTCTTTTACATGCAGATATTTAGGGCGCTTGAGTGGTAAAGGGCCGGGTAGAGGTGTAAGTCTTAGGGCATTTTACGAAAACAGGTGCTGCTTCGAAGTGGCAAAAAGATGAATTGATTTGGTGCACAAACGAGGTAGCTCCAGAGTCGTCTCCGTTTTCCACTGAATTAAAGTAGGGGGACGACAATATATTCCGTATTACCTCGTTCTTGCACCAATCGATAGAGCATCTTTTTTTTATATCTTTCACTATAAAACGAATAATCCTATCAAAGTGGAGCTGCCTCCTTTTTGCACCAGTGTCTTCAAACGCTCTACGCATTATTTGCAAACTTTAGAGAAAAGAACTGTTATCTATAAATAGTCTTGATTATATTTTTCGTAGTTTACGTATTTATTTATTTATTAATATAGTTTGATACTGTTGTTTCCATCAACCAGTATCTTTTTTTTTTTCAAAGAGCATCTTTTAATTTTATATTTTATAAAGAAACGACAGAGCTCTACACTACATACCTGAGTTCCACCTTCTTTAATTTTTTTTTTTAATTGGATGTCTCAACACTTTTTAATTAGTTAATTTTACAATGTTTATCGGCTTATTTGGTTTTTATAATTTTGCCTGTGCTTTAAATAACTTTATTCAATATGAGTCGAATGGCTGTTTAAAAATCGATGGGCAAAATCAAATTTTGTTCGTAGCTACATTATGCTGTGTAAATATACCCGGTCTATAGTCGACCTTCTTGCCTAAATCCTGATATTCCTTAATTCTTTGTCTGTTTTGTATGATTTTCGCTAGATTTTATTTACAGAGTGTTCCTTAACGATATGCGATTATTTAAGGATGTGAATCTACATGAAAAATTAATAAGTTTTCTTTATAAATTATTGTCCAAAAATGTTCCGTTATGAATATACAAGGTGCTAAACTTTTAAGAAAAAAAGGAGAATTAATTTTTTCCTAACCGCTTGAGATATTTCAGCGATATTTAATTTTAAGTGACAGTTAATAGGTGCAAATTCTTCAATACAAAAATATTTTTCAGCTTTAACAGTGGTGTGCGTACAGACACTAGCCCGCCCCAACATTAAAAAAAAATACGCCATGGTTTTTCCCAAATAAAAATTATTTTTAAATACTTCGTTCAATTTTAAACTTAAAGAGTCTGCCGATTTGTTTTCCTACGTTGCCCCGTTTTTAAGTAAAAAAAAAATAAAAACTTGTATTGTCCGAAAAATTAATGTAATTATTAAAGAATAATAGGAAAAAAATGAACATGTGGAACATAGTTTATAAAGCAAACTATCACTAATTTTTCATGTAGATTTACACCCATAAATTTAGTATGGCAATCCCCTTTCCAGAACCAAAAGTATGAAAGAGATACTCCAGACATTTGCGAAGCCCTGACGAGCTCAAATTCCTTAAGAACAATCAGGACCTTCAACCAGTTGCCAAATTAAAAACTCTCATCGCTCACGCTAGTCATGCTCGGTGTGATTCTTTATTTTTTTTATTTTTTCTTTTGTAACTCGGTAAGCAGATGTTCCCTACGACTTTCCTCATACCACAGCTTGATGAAAATCGCTGCCTTTTTACTCACTCCACCTTGCCCTTTTGGGTCTTGTGTCATTACAGTAAATACATTTGCACCGTTAGCCTTTGAGAAATAAGGGAAGATTAAAATGACATACATCCCCTATGTATTATGGTTGTCCACTTTTCTGTTAATTGGACCAGGTGTGCTCATGTTTTTGGTATCAAATGCAATCATTTCAAAAAAACTATTGTTTCTTTATAATTCTTGAGTTCTATGCGAGTAAAACCATTTTATATAAGATTTGTTTTGTTTTACATATATATAAATAATGACGAAAAAATTGTACATATGTAGGTATTTATTTTTATGTTAAATATTAATATATTTTATATTTAAAATGAATGTAATATATTGTTTTAATAAATTATAGCAAACATTTAAAGATATTTAGTTTTGAAGAGGTTTTTCTCCATAGTGAAATTATTTTTACTTATTTTTGACGTCTTACAATCGGAAAACACTTGGACACCAATTTTGTTAACGTGAACCCTCCGATGCTACTTGCGAAAAGCCTATGGCAGCTTCAGATGGAAACAATGAAAAATTCCAGAGGTCGATGTTGTCTATCGGGTTTGAATAGGTATTGACACGACAAAGAATTTTCGCTCTCATGGTCTGAATAGGTATATCTGAGAAAGGCCGCAACAAGTTCACATGTCGAAATTAAAATGCAGGGTGATGCCGACTGATATTTGGATCAAATTTTTGAATTTGAATAATTAAATTAATTTTAAAATATAATGAAAAAACAGGTTAATTACAGTTTAATTGTCTTTTAAATTAAAGCCATTTATTTTAATGTAGTTCGATTGGTATGGTCTAAGAATGACCTTCCAGAATACCAAATTACCAATTGGGTTAGTTCCGACCGTATTATAATATTAAACAACTACTTCACTGTAGAATTCCCAGAAACTAATTTTTCGAGACTTTTAAATAACCATCTAAAGTGAAAGTCAAAATATTCGGTAACCTTAATTATTATAAACCAATTACTATTCTATAAAACATACAAAAAATAAACACATTTTTTAGCTAATCTTGCTTATAAATTTTGGCTTTCAACACGGCCTTATCTAAAATTTCGGTAAAAGTTCTTTGAGTCAAATCGCACAATTCGGCGCTTTCCTTCGACGCTATTTCCAAGCTCTTGCCCAAATGTGCGTCGAAATGCGAGGCCAGAGACGCTTGGGATTCACATATCCTCGCCAATTGCATGAGGAGGTTGATTATGTCTTCAGTTAGAGGTGGGAACGCTTCGCTAATTCGAACTAAAGCCGGCAGAACTGGATTGAAAAGTTTTATACGCTGAGTGCTAGATACACCTAAAATATATATTAACTGTTACATCGTCTTTAGTATTCTGTATGTAGATACTCACCACCCAGAAGTGCGTAAAGTAAATTTAGTGATAAGACGCACAAATTCAAACTTTTTGGTAGCGCATATTGCAAACTGATATGCGACAGAAGTTGAATGCCGAATATTTGTTTGTTTAAACTGGGCTGTTGCATCAATTCCTGCAAAAAATCCAAACAAATGTGCATAGAGGGCACGCCCTTGACTACTATTTCGATCAGTTCGCTTGGATAAGTCTGAAAACATAAATACTTGAGCATTCACGTGAATTGATTAATAGTTACTCCTAATCGGCAATAGGGCTCTGTTTCTACGCTTCCCGTATTCACCGACATCTCCCAACATACTAGCCACACACCACAGACAGAAATAATAAGTACTGTATATTAAAACTTACTTGAAAATGTACCAGTTTACACAGCATTGTATCGGCAATGAAAGCTTGATGAAGGTAACTGCACACTAAAGATCGAACTTCTTGTAACGACCATTGTCTACCGGGTATCGCTTTGTCAGCATCAGTTTCTGAACATGTTTCTATCAACATCTGAATGGCTGCAGATTCCTATAAATTAACGTTTTAATAATTAGAAATATGTGCTTATTTCTTATAAAATTGAATGCAATATTTACTTTCACAAAAATTATAATATGGACGGTACTGTGCAGAAAATATAAGAGTATCGATGTTTTGAATCTCACAGAAAAGATGAAGATACTAGCTCTAATTGTAAAAATGTAAAAAAAATTACATTATGTAAATGGATATATTGCTTCTCAAAAAAATCCTATTTTAAAATCTAAACAGTTCTGCACGAGATGAAAATCTGCAAAACTATGAGCAATGTACCTCTAAAACAAGTGATTTAAATGCTTCAACTGTCTCTACAGGCGATGAAATACGCTCGCCAAGAATTTTATTTTTGATTTGTAGGAATAAGAAGTCATTGGGCGATAAATCAGGCCAATATGGGCAATAAAAAATCAACGTACAAAATCACGATTCGAAAATTTTAATTTTTTAACATAATTTTTATTCAGGATATTTACAAATGTCGCTGTATTCCCACATCTAGCCTTCGTCTCAAGGTGTCTCTATTTTTCGACCATTTTTATCCATTGTCTCGTCTAGTCTTGCTTCTTTTCTTGTACTACATTCTTTCTTCCCTTATCTTTCTTTCTTAGTCTTCACACCTCCAAAATTAAATCTCTGCACTTTTTATTTACAACCAGTTTTAATAAAAAGTACTGGTAAAGCGCCTTATGATGTATAGGAAATTCAAATAGTTTTTAATTCTGGTGTTATAGATTTATACCACTAAATAAAACTACCATGTTGCTGTAAATTGTTTCAAGTAACCAAAGTTATATTTAAGACGAAAAAAAAAATAATTATAAGTATATTTTTATTTACAAGATTTTTTGTGTCTTAAAATATCAACTGGAGTCAACATTAAATTCTTTCCACAAACATCGCAGTGGTACATTCTAGAATTCGACTTTACAATAACTTCTTCTTCTTCATTTTCGTCTTTATTACCACTAGTTCCTTCTTCAGTTCTGCTACTGCAAAATGTTTCATGACGAATGTTTCCAAAAAGACTCGAACCTAAACAAGTTTTTTTACAATATTTACAAACGAATTCAGTATTTATCACTTCTTGTTCTATATTATACGCCCATTCTTCTTGTAGAAGACAGCCATATACAATATTTTCCGTGATATTGATGCCACCCATTTCGAGGTTCTTACTTATTCTATAATCTTCAGAAAATGGATTTTTAGTGTTTTGGGAAATTCTCTCTAAATCGAATATTTCACAATTATGCGAAAACACGTCTTTTAAATCCGCCGGCAATAATCTTTTAATGTTGTAGCTCACTTCTGTCGTCATATACTTTACAAGGTCTTCTGTAAAGTAGAATATTTCTCTTTGATCGGTTTTGGTACTGGTTGGATCTTTCAGTTTTGATTCTAATTTCATTTTCCACG
This sequence comes from Psylliodes chrysocephalus, assembly GCA_927349885.1. NCBI lineage: Eukaryota > Metazoa > Arthropoda > Insecta > Coleoptera > Chrysomelidae > Psylliodes > Psylliodes chrysocephalus. The sequence continues at coordinate 37,758,338 of OV651818.1, forward strand.
TTTTTCTTATAGCAATGGCTTGTAGCAACAATGCTTTACCTAAAAAAAAAAATAAAAATCGGAGTCAAACTGTTTAAATTATTATTAAGAAAGATATATTATTTTAACATTTAGAAAGATTAAAAAAAATTCCACAAAAGAAACCTTTTATTTAAAAAAATGGCGAGTATTGTATATTACCTTGTCCAAAATATGGAACGTCAAACATCAAAAACCCGTCCACCACAAATTTCGTAAAAGTTTCATTAGTGGCAACCGTTTTTCCTAAAAGCAACAAAGTTTGTAATGCAGGCATCCTCATGGTGTTTACCAAATAGACTTTCTTTGTTTCCAGTATGGTTTGATATACCGAAATCTGATGTTTTCTGCTTATAGGCCTCCTGCTGAAATATCCGGCGGGCGGTACTTCAATATCATCGTTGTGCAGCTCCAAGACTTCGGGATTTGTAGCGAAATAGCTGTCTGGTCTTAGGAAAACGTAGTTTTTATGTTTGGTGTGATAAAGGCGTTCTAGTATTGTTTTGGATGAATTAAATTCGTCTTCAACGGCTATTTGCGGATATAGCCCGCTGGCCAAGATGATTTTTAGTGTCATAAGATCTTTATGACTATCTGCAGACGCTTCGTTAAGTAGTCGTTGAAGCCTACAAGAAAAAATAATAAAAACTTATTTTAACTAAATTTTATTACTCTTACCTTTTAAAATCATTAGATATTCTAAATTCAACATCGCGAATATCAACCCTCTCACTATCCTGATCCGCATCTCCATGGTTATACATTTCATATTTTAACTGTTTTCTATTCTTGTTTTTATCGTCGTTTTTAAAACGATATCGCATCGATTTTAATTGTTTTAATTCGCCCAATCTAATAGACCGCTCACCGCTGCTTAAGTCGGTTTCAGTAATTTTCGGTAACAAATCCGCTTCTTGTAATATTTCTCGAAATTGTTCAATTAGTTTGGTCGCCTCGTAGAATCTTTGTTCTTCAAGACACCTATAAAACAATTTTACAGGTAAATTTAATCATTTAAGTATAATTTATAACCATCGTAACATAACTTAACACCGTAGAAACTTAACGTAAAATATAAAAATAAAGTCTATTTATAAATGTCCGTAACGTAAGAGTTGAGCATACTGTTGTATTTCAGAGATTATCAAATTACTGACAACCTTATGAAATAAACAAGTGTAAACTATGTACCTAACCTCCAAATAAAACTTATAAATTATGATTTTGCTATATAGAAAGAATATATTAACTACTTTAAAAGCAATAATATAATAAAACAGAATAGTTTACCGAAGATGTTGATTGTTTTTGAGCAATAATGAGAATTTAATCTTTCCTAGCAAACTAGTTTTGTGTCTTATTTCAGTTCTAGACTTGATGTTTATAGGTATATGCATCAACAATCATATCTCATAAATAATTTATCCCCAATAACATAAACACAAATCATTCATGTATGTCCATAAAAAAAATGGCATTTGTCCATTCATTCGACTTAATTTTCAGAATAATACTATAAAGGGTGGAAATAGTAATAGGTCTAAAATGAAAACTAATATTAGGTATTATCTATAGAAATAATACAACAAAAATATTAGTTTTCATTTTAGACCTACAACTATGTCCACGCTTTATAGTATTATTCTGAATATTAAGTCGAATGCCGGAGGAATAGATATGTATTTACTGCATATCATAAATTTATACCTGGAACAAGGTTATTTCCCACGATCTTGGAAACAAGCAATAGTTATTCATTTGCCAAAGAAATGTAACCCAACCTCATTTAATGAACTACGGCCTATAAGACTTCTTCCATTAATATCAAAAATATTCGAACGTGCTGCCTATATTCAAGTCTATGAATACCTTACAAAGAATAGTATAATTCCACTTCACCAATCTGGCTTTCAGAAGGGGTTTAGCAATACAACAGCTTTGGCTTATCTAAAAAGTTAAAAATAATTTTTCAAATAAGCTTAAAACAATAGTAAATGAAAAATACTAGTATTATTGTGAAAAAAGCGTCGGGCGCTCGATATATGGACAAAGCGCCCCACGCTTTTTTCACAATAAAACTAGTATTTTTCATTTACTATTGTTTTAAGCTTATTTGAAAAATTATTTTTAACTTTTTAGTTTGATATGCTCTATAATGCTCTATAGTTTTTTTTTAACTATATTTATTTTTTACTTTTTATTTCGAATAATTTATTAAAAAAAATGGCTGAAAAAGAAATTATTTTTTTTTCAGCCGTGGGGATTAGAACCCACGATCGGTGAGTCTGGCAATCGCGCCTTAGACCGCTCGGTCAACGAACGAACTTGAGTTAGTGGGATATACTGCCAGTAATAAGCCACTTGATTTTAGTCCAAAGGAGAGTTACAAACATACATACATACATACATAAAGGTGAAGCTAATATAAGCGTGTTAAAAAACTTAGGACTTTACTTTGATGAATCTATGAGATTTGATGAACATGTAAACTATATCTTACAGTAATGCTATGGTGCGCTTCGATTGCTTTATTCCAACAAACACATTCTTCGTGACAAATCCATTAAATCTAATTTATGTCGAAGCTTAGTTTTATCTAAAATACTATAAGGTATCACTGTGTACTATCCTTGCTTAACTTTAATAAATCGAAGTCGGCTCCAAATTATGCAAAATACATGTAGGTTCGTAAATGATCTAAGAAAATTCGACCATATTTCTCTGGCATTTTCACAAAGTGGTTGAATGTTGGAAACCTAATTAAATATCTCTTTCTTTCACAGCTATATAAGATAATCAACACTTTACAACCACCATATCTTACTAACAAATTAATTTATCGAACATCAATGCATAACGTAAATATAAGAAATAACCTAACAGCAATGCCTCGCCACTCAACAGGTACTTTCGCACGAAGCCTTTCATATCTATTTCTCTTCTTTCATTTAAAAAAAAAGAGCTCTGATTTCTCAATCATAAAATAATGTTATATATATTTTTCTTTTTTGTTTTATAATTTTATTTCTGCTTTCTTTTTGTTTTTATTTTGTAAACTATTATGATATTAAGTATCGTTTTTGTTAATTCAATATATTTTATTTTCTATTTTTATTAATATAAATCCTGTATTGCGGTTAGATGTAAGAATAGCCTCGGCTAATCTCGCCGAAATGAAATGTACACTTTAATTTTGTACAAATAAAGGCTTTTTATTATTTATAAAAAAAATGACAGTTATCACATGCTGAACTCAGAAGTATCTAATTGGCCGACCGTAAGGTCTTAAGTTGTTAAGTTAAAAGTTGGCGAACTTTCTATGGTATGTTAAGTTCTTAAGCTACGTTACGAACATTTATAAACAAGTATTCGTAAATTCAATATTTCAACTTCTTACGTTCAGTTCTTAAGTTACGTTACGGCGGTTATAAATTAAGCTTTAGAATCAAGCACGTGTTATTTACCTTTTTCTAGCCCAAACTTTAGAACTCATACCGCTATCTCTTTTGGATCGACTCTTTGCAACTGTAGACGTTTGTTTGACGCTTAACCACTCTTTATAGAAATTCAGTAACGATAAGGGATCACCGTGGTCAGATTCCATGGGTTTTCTGAGATCCCTAGCTTCTGAATTGCGTTGCGCTTGTTGTGTCAAAGGACTCTGGATGCTCAAAAGCGATGCAGAGGCTAATACTGAATTTACGTTACCAAATACTGTCGACATGATTAGCATTTTACCTATAAAAAAATGTAGTGCCTTAGATAGACCATACTTTGTTATCTCTTAATATTATTACCTATACTCTTTTTGGGAATTAGGATTTTAAATTTCAAAAAGTTTGTGATTTCAGAACTTTCGGCCCTAAATTATATGGACTTATTTAGTGAGTCATATTAAATATTTTTCCTTATTTAATAATATAAAAAAAAAATTATAAACACCTTTACACGCGTGTTTATAGTATCAAAAAATGAATGATTATTAATTTTTATTTTTTTTTATTAATTTTTACCTATTTTTATTTATTTTAATTTTTTATTTATTTATTTTTACGATACTCCTTATTTCCACCCTTCCTTAAAATGTGAAAATCCAAAACTTTGAAATACGTAATTATTTACTTATGATGAGTAGCTACAATTCCAATTTTCAAGTTCAAAAAATCAATAAACTTTCGCCCCCTTTCTCCCCTTAAAATATCAAAATCTCTGTGCCAAATTTCATCCATCCATCCAAACTTTCGTATTAATATAGTAGTAGGACGATCTTATTTTTTCCTTTATTATTTTTAAAACATTTTATACATATTATTTATTAATTTATCAGAATTTACAATTATAAATTTATATTTCTTTTTTTTTAAATATAGAACAAAATTATTATGTTTAATTACCTAACATGAATTTTAATTATTATTAGGCTGTTATTGAAAATTGGTTTTACTATTGACCAGTGATGTTTAAAAAACTAATTCTTAAAAAGAATCCAGAAAAGAAATTGTATTAACACAAAAGTGACATCCAAGTAACTTATTATTATTACCTATTGTCAAATCAACCGGCAACTGGCTTAAACAATCTCCTAGCTGCGTTAAGGCCAACAAATCATTATCCAATTCCAAAGCTCCTATGAATTTCAATTTTTCCATACTTTCCTCCAAACTTTTGGTGGCCGGTTTTTCAACAAATGGAAAATTGGCGATATCGTTGAGCCCCAATGAAATCATGTGCAACAGTAAAGAATCTAAAGGGACTTGGTGGATTTCCGCCGGAGTGAAAGGTTCAAAACTTTTAAGATCGTCTTCCGAGTATAATCGGAAACAGGTACCCGGACCCGTACGACCAGCTCTACCTTTTTAAAGGAAAAAATCGTTAATTTATAAAAAAAAATGCTATTCTAATTGTTTTAATAGCTTATGATTTAATAAATATATTTTCATAGCATTGTGAAACAGGAATTTTGATTTATAATAATAATAGTATATTATGCAACGATCATGTAATGATGGTTATTAATACACGAGCATTAACCGGGATACGAAACGAGCCAAAGGCGAGTTTCGTATGGTTTATGCGAGTGTATTAATAACCATTACATGAGAGTTGCATACGCTATTTTTTCTACACCCGATAAATAATCAAGAACTATAAATATTATATTCATATTGGTATTGAACACAATAACAATAATTACTCGTGTATTTCTATAAAAAATTCTACAAAATTGTAATTAATGGTATTACTTCGGGTATTGGTATTTCCCTAAATTTTTGCGGCAAAATATTTTGTACTGTATTTTCTGCTTTCTCCGATATGTGTGGAGGAGTCTTCTATATCGCTGATATCAGACATTTTAATATTATAATTAACGAAGTTTAGTTATCTACCAAAATTTAATACGTTTTGACAACTAAAACAAATACATAGGAACCTAGGACAAACGTCAAACAGCATGCTTGATTGAAAAATTGTAGGTTTCTATTGATTAAAAATCTGTATCGTAATGAAAAATCTGTATCGTAATGAAAAATCTGTATCGTAATGAAAAATCTGTATCGTAATGAAAAATCTGTATCATAATGGGTATCATTATGAAACGGATTATGGGCATATAAGTGCATTATTATAATACGGGTGTAGAAAAATGTCTTTATTTTGATAATCCTCTGAGGAATCCAGTATAGTTGTTACACTCATACAAACATATTAATAGAAATGTTATATATGAAATTAGACAATTCAACATCCTGCCAAAAAACAACATGGTCGCACACATAGTTTGTTGTTAATTTCTAATTTCCTTGTTCTTTTTTATAATATTTTTGTTAATCCTTTCATATTTCAACTGTTTTAACTAAATAAATTTGTGTTGTATACCTTTTAAATATTGACTATTATGTACACCTCATAGTTTGGACTGTCGACAGTTATTTGTTTTATTTGATGACATTGGAAATACAGTACAAGAAGCAATAAGGCAAAATGGTGTGTTATTTAAAGAAAATGCATTGCATTTGACTGATTTTAAGTTTTAGTGAAGTATTTTTAACATGTCAGTGATTTGCATGGTTGTAAATTGGAGCAGCAGAGGTGATAGAGAGATTTGTCTCTTTTTTTGCCATTCCAATGGCAATCAAATTTGTACATGCAACCCATTTAAACGATTTATCAACTGAAATGAGACAACGATGATTACACTCCCTTAAACTAGGTGATTTGATGGCTAGCAAAATCTCAAATACAAAAGTGTTGAAAGCAAGTAACTAAAATAATTTGGTTGCTTTTTTTCATTGTTAAATGGCACTTGCATGAAATCACATGGCCAAAGCTTAGTTAATAATAATTAAACATTAAGGGCGGGTTGTACAAAGAATGCTGTAACTCAATTGAGCTAACAGAAGTTTACTTTTTAACTGGTTATATTCAGTCATGTTTAAAACTATGTTTAACAATAATGATGATTGTACAAGGAGGTTCACCGTTTAAACTAAGATTACATTTTAACTGCCTATTGTATAACATTCTTGATTTGGTATTTAAATTGACCTGTTTTTTATTTTTCAGGGTATATATTTTTTTATTTTTACATAGGACACATACGACAACTTAGGAAACAATTTTTTTCCACAGCGCCTCAATTCTCGACTTTTTTCTCATGGAAAAAAGATAAATTTCATATGGGAATTTATATTTTGTATTCTCGACACATCCACTAGGAATATTTTTTCATGAAAATACACTTGGTATTTGGCATGGGAATATTGGTAATGTGCCTGTCATTTCAAATGGGCAGCCATTTTGTTTGGAACGCCTAATACCTTGTAGATGTTTCCAAACAACATTTGCTAACTCTGCAGCATAGTAGTCACTTTGTTTAAAGTCCAGTTTAAATCTGTGAGTTCAATAAAAATGGCCAATGTCAAAAATGATACTTTTATATAATTATGTTAATGAATTAGTTGTGTAGAGGTTTACAGGTCAATGTACATAACTATCAAAATTCATATATAGGTCTCATTTTTTTTTTAATAAATACAATTTAAGTAACAACACAAAAGTATCGATTTTCATATTGGACATACTTGAACTCATCCACAAAAACAAGTCATTACAGTCACTATATATCTTATAAAATCAACATGTCTACTCAACTTTGTTATTAAAAACTTTCATGAAAATAAATCAATTGATTACCAATCAATGCTATTTTGTTGTTTGTCTGCCTACAGTTCACAAATTTACTTGTCAAACGGTCACATGATTAAGAATGTCTAATTACATAATTATATAAATTAAAAAAAAATAGAAATAAAATATTTTCTTTTATTAACCTGATCTCTGTTTTGCACTGTCTTGAGATATGCTACATTCACTCAATTTATTCACACCAACATTTGTATTGTAACTCATTCTGTTAACTTTTCCAGAATCAACTACAAATCTAATTCCATCAATTGTCACTGAGGTTTCTGCAATATTGGTGGAAATTATGCATTTTCTGACACCTTCTGGAGGATAATCAAATACCTGAAAATTGTTTGACACAAATTAAAATATGTCTTCGGATTTGTTTATATTTACCTTGTCTTGTTCTTCCAAAGATAATGAACTGTGTAAAGGCAAAACAATCCAATTCTTCTTAATCTGACTATACTCAGTTACTGCATCAGCTAAGGTTGATATTTCAGAAAACCCATTAAGAAATATTAACATATCACCTTTCTGATTGGCTTGATATTTCTCATCTATCATTTGTAAAATTTGCAAATAAGGAGTACAGTCTAGTTTCTCTCGTTTTCTTTCATAGGGATCTTTGATAATTGGTCTGTATTGAATATCAATAGGATACAATCTTCCAGGAACTTTTATTACCTGTATTTGCTCATCATCAAAATAATTAGAAAATAGTTCAAGATTTATAGTTGCAGACATGAGAATCAGCTTGAAATTATCCCGTTGATGTAACAGGCATTTCATAATTCCTAAACAAATCAACAAACAAAAATATAGTACAGTTTTTATTTTACATGAGTGCTTATGAAAAGACAGATACAAGTCAATACAATATTTTAAATTCTAATATAAAATTCAAAAATAAAATGATGTACCTACAATATAAAACATTATGCTTACCTATTAAAAAATCACCATGTAAATTCCTTTCATGCACTTCATCCAAAATAATTACATCATATGATTCAAGAGTTTCTTTTTCAGAAGCTTGCCTTAAAAGCAAACCTTCAGTCAAGAATATGATATTAGTATCAGCCCTTTTTGTTTTTTCAAATCTAATTTGGTACCCTACTGTATTTTTGTATTCAGTTAGTGTTTCATATGCCACTCTTTTGGCTAAACTTATGCAGGCTATTCTCCTCGGTTGTGTACATGCTATTTTATTGTAACCAGCTTCTAAAATGTACTGAGGAACTTGTGTAGACTTACCACAACCTGTATCACCAGCGATTAACAAAACTCTTGATTGACTAAGTTTTTCTATAATTTCTGCTTTGTGTTGTGCAATTGGTAAATCATTTTGAAACAGTTTCAACTTGTGGAGTTTGGCAAAATTGCTTTTTTGTTGAAAATCTTGATACACTCTAATGACTAATAATAAGTCCTTAAAATCCTCCTTTGAAATATCAAGACGGTTTCCTCTTCTATCTAGAACGGGAAGTTTATCATATAAAAATGATAAATCTTCCATAAAAACTAGATTTAACAGTTTGTGTTTATCTACATCAGATTTTTGTAAACTTTGTAGCGATTTGTATTTTTCGTAGAATCTCCAGAAATCGCTGGTATTGTTGATACTAGACTGCTCTTCCAAAAATCTTCCTAGTTCATGTTTGTAGGCAGTTATTGGTTTTTTCTGTTTTTGTTCTGGTGATTTGGATCTTTTTCGTTTCCGATCTAATGACCTTGACCTCATTCGCTTATGCCTGCTCCTCATTCTTTCGTGATAATCCATTTTAATAACACTACTTATTATTTAAAGCTAGTAAAAATGTTTTTTAAAATCTTTTGACCTATCAACAATAATAAAACGTTTAGGTTATGTTCCAATGTCCTGTCAAAGAAGATTCTGGCTATAAACCCAACGGATGTGAACGTATTTTATTTTAATCGGCCTGTTGTTATTGTAGAGAAATCTTTAGATAACATATTTAAAATTCATGTTCTGCATTATTTATAAGCTTCATAATTTAATATAAACAAAGGTTATTGCATATTAGGCATTCCAACGACCTGTCAAACAATAGGTGCCAGTGGGAAATTCTTGTATATTTAAGGGGGGTAGCGACATAGTCTTGCAACTTGGACGCTATTTTTATTCGAAGTAGTACTCGCCAAGCCTGCCAATTTATGAAGAAATGTATAGGTGGGTTTTTTAAATATTATTTTTATTGTGTTTGACATAAAATATTTAAGTGTAATCCATTATTCATGATTTTACGTAAAGTAGATAGAATACACCGTATGTCGCTACCCTTAGATATACCAAACCTTCCCACTGGCAATTCATTTGTTTGGAATGCCTAATAGTCAAGTGTTTTATTTCCAGACTTTTGTCACGTTAGACACAATTTTATTCTCCTTTTTTTTCCTACATAATCAATTGCATCTACTATAATTAACTAAATAACACAATTGGAAAAGTCCATAGAAATAACGCACAGGTCCGGCTTAAAACAGGACGATATAAACTACAAAAAAAAATATCGCGACGAATTGAGAACTTCCTCCTTTTTTGAAGTCGGTTAAAAATGTAATCTTTAAACAGCGTTGTGAAAGTAAATATTGCGAATTAAAAAATTGTTCAACACAAAATCCTTTAAATTTCATTCTTTGCTTAAAAACAATATTACATACCTGAGCTGCTATACACGCCCTGCACATATCTTCCCTATCACTTTCATTTAAAACTTGACCAGACAGGTCCAATCTCAGATTTGATTGTAAATGTTGCATTAGCTGACTCCTAGACGACGCTAAACTCGCTCTAAGAACTCTCAAAACGACCGCATACATTGGAGCGCACCGAAAAACTCTTTTATCGCATCTCATTATCTAGAATTATCAATAATTACTGATCAATAAAATTATAAGGAAAAAGGCGAAATAACGTACCTGCAACGGATCTTCTGCCACATCGATTATGGTCAAATTCGAGAAATCATCAACAAGATTCTTCACCGTCAACACCCACAACCGTCGCGGCAACACTGTATTCAGCCTAAACCAAACGTCCTTGTACAAGTCTTGCAAATACCTCGGAACATTGTCGTCCAAAAAGTTTCTGGCGTGTTGAGCAAAAATCTCGACAAACGGCCAAATATCGATCGCCTCTTGTTTCAAAAGGTTTTGTAAGAGTTTCGCACACTTCATGGGGTTATTTTCTATGTCGCTGAAGGCGTCTATGACTGACATTTCAGATATGTGGGCCGGTTTATATTCCGTATGAATGGCCATATCATCTAACCAATCTTCCACCAAAGTTAAGTGAGGAAAATGAGTAGCTAGTAGCTTTAAAAGTGGTCCAAACAGGCCTGAAATAAATATTGATATCTGAAATCATTCTATAATACTCATTTGTTTCTACACAAAACACGTTACCATGAAAGCCTGTGTATTACTATAACAATACTATTCATTGTCATGGTTTTGTTGTTTAGAAAAAATGTTATGCTCCATTATTTTTATAATGCGGTTTTAACAAAACCGAATCATATAAATTATTGATAAACAAAATGTAGATGTTTTTCAGAATGAGAATTACCCGAATAAGACATTTGATCCTTCTGGGCATGGTGCAATAGATATTTGATTGGTAATTCAGACATGAACTCTGGAGTATAATTCTTTATTTTTCTACCACTTGCAGCTAGAAGATGTGAATTATTTAGGCGACAATCTTCGTATAACAATAAATAATACAGCAAGAGCAGTTGAGGTGTTAAACTCGTGTTATCCACAAAGACGTCTTGATACTCAGAGCTCAGATCGAAATCCATGTTGAATATTGATTGTTTTTGGTCGAAATATTGACCAAATATTGAACTCTGAAATACCTAAAAAAAGACATATTTATTCTGTTAAAAAAATATAAAATAATTTTTTTACTTTTCGAATTTCATTCTCAGTTAGCGGCTTATTCGTGTGTTCCGCGTTTTTGGCACTCGGAAGAATAATACTGTTGACATAAACTTCTACTAGCATCCTTAAAACAGGATGCAAAGGACTGACACTGGTACAAATTTGCTTGTATATCCATTTTTTAATGTTAACGTTATGCTTCGCGAATGCCCTAGATTTTAAAAGTTGATGAATGCAGTGAATTGGTAAAAATCCTAAAAATATATAACACAAATATTATTCGAAACTATACAGTTGTCAAAATTCTTGAAAGAAACTTTACCTGTCATATTGGCATTTAGCGAATTAGTGACCGGCACTTTAACAGCATGCGCAGTTACAACTTGTTCAGTAAATATCTCTTGCGTAAAGACCTGCTTCATTCTGGTCATATTATTATGTCTTATGGCGATTTTCATGCCGAGAGTGGCGCACACCAAGTCACAGATGGCGCTAAGTTGATTGCTGTGAAAATGGATAGCCATCAAGAGTAACATTTCCCCAAATGAGGCCGTTACACCACTCGCCGATTCGAAGTAGGCCTCTTCTTTGACCAGCCATTGTACCTAAACACATTTTATTTTCATTTTAAGTGCTACTAATTGACACAAAAATGCGAACTCACCCATTCGATACTCCTCCTCTCATGTTCTGGCAAAGATATTAGAGAAGGACAAGCAATGAGCATGCATAACCCAATAGAAACAAATCGAACACCAGCTGGCGTTGGATTAGGATGAGATGTTAATAGTTGGACAATAAAATTGACCTCATCATCTTGAAATCTAAACAAAAACTGTCTTGTTAGAACTGTCAATATTGTGACCATTGAGAAACTTTATGCCTTACTAAACCTACTTTATTGCAGCTATTCCTCTTAAAGCACAGTAAAGCCGTAGTAGGGCTGAAGCTTGCACTACCATACTGTCTGGTAATTCTCCCTCTGATGAAGCATCAATAATTTTTTGTAAACGCCTCAATAATTCATCTCGCAATTGCTGGAGGGCGTTACTAGACACTTCTCCTTTTCTTTTCTGTCCAGTTCTTATGAACAGTGCAATCCAGTTTCTAGAAAAGAGTATGATTGGAGATGGTGATGCAATAAGTAAAAGTAAGACAACTTGAATTATATAATGGCAGCAAATTTCAATGTATAGAGTCTGCCGAACGTTTATAAAGCTAGAGAAAACATCAGTTATTTCATAAATCGAAATCTCACCTAATTGCTTGGTCATTCCCCAACAACAGCCCAGATATAAATGCAACCATATCACCATCAATGTCATCCGAAAATATTTTATTATTATGTTCTAACGACAAAGTTATAGCTAAAGCGGGCATCCTACACAATTCCACACATTTGCTTCTTATAGACAAAGCATGAGAAGGGTTCATTTTACAAATTAAAGATATGGAATTGGTTCTGACTAAACTGGAAATATTTTCTTCTTGCTTTTCTCCAGTTTGTATGAGATATGTAGTAACTGAAAAACGTGTATTTAAAATAATTATAGAATTTTAGCTGCCACTCCTCGTTTCAAAACATACAATGTGTTCCAGAAAATTTTAGAAGCCACTTCAAATTTTAGAATTGAAAGAGTCTTTGTTTTTGTTTTATGACACCTCTCTGAGATATTTTGTCAAATATAAGATATGTTGAAAATATTTCTAACAATAATTTACACCATCTATTAAACTCTTAAACCTTTTTTAAGTTTCATTTTTAAACAAGACATAATTTTAACTTTTTAAGAGCGTTATCCAGTACGCTTCAAAAACGATGTTGTACTTAAACTAGATGATTTAAGGGACAGCAAAATCAAATATGAAAGAGTTGCAAGCATGTAAAGTGAATTAAAATAATTTTGTTGCCTTATTTATTCATAATTGTGTATTTTATGAATACAAGTTACTTTGCAGGATGTAATATGGACAAGGAACAATGAAAATTGCTCATGAATTCATGTACAGCAAATAATTATAAATAAAAAAATTAAATCAAATTCATGATTTTGAAAACATAATTATACCAATTAGCATGTTAATTAATGATGTAAATATCATTTTTTGTGACAAAATTGTAGTTGTATGTTGTGCATTAATAATCCTTTCAACACCATTATAAATTGTTTAGAAACATGTTCTGTATGTTCTGTTGGTCTTATTCCTTTGAAAAGGTTCTTAGTTGTAAATAAAAGCACTGTTTTCAACCATCTATTCAATACTAAATTATGTATTTATTTGTTTATAAACTGTTTAACAGGTTTTAACCCATTTAAAGAGCAGGAGTACATTCGAGGAAAAACATGGTTAACAAAAAACATATATAACAAACTTAAACTACAGTAACTAAATATTAAATTAATTTAAACAATGTGTTATGTATTTAACACTGCAGTTAAATATATCCAACTGTTCAAGGTGAAAACTTCAAAACACTTGTTTGAGGAGTTGTGGTGTAAAATGATTCAGCGTTTCAAGAGGTTATACAAGTTTTAAAGATACATTAGTCAAAAGTAGGAGTGTGCGAATAGCGTAAATTCGAATTATTCGCACACCCATAGTCAAAAGGTGAGTACGAAAAGTACAAACTTTTAACACTTTTTGCTGTGACTTTTTTTCAACTAGCATTCTGTCTTCAAGCATATAAAGAACGCTAGTTAAAAGACACGTCAGAGCAAAAAGTGTGTACTTTCCGTAGTCGCCATAAATACTCATCTTTTGAGGTGTAAGAATCCAGACTCAGACTCTTTTACTTTTTCATTATACCTTGTAGGTGCTTCCAAACAACTCTTTGTTAACTCTATAGCATAGTCTCTTAGTTTAAAGTCCATTTCAGGCGTTTAATATCAAATGTAGCAAAGTCCACTTTTATAAATTTTCCACTACACAACAAAACGATTTAAAAAATATTAGGACTATACATAAAATTACTGTTTTGGCTTTTAAGTGTGTAAATAAATTATTTTATGTAAATTGCAGCCAAAATTGCCGTAGGATTTTGAATAATATTTTAAATTGGCTATATATATATTGGAGTTTGCTGTATTTGATATTTAAGGTTGGAGTTTGCTATAAATGATTTGTTCATGAAAGGAGATTGCTGTTTATGATAGTAAACTGGGGTGAGAAAATATCCAGAACTGTATTGAATACAAACACAGTTCTGCTCACTAATTAATACTGTAATTAACAGAAACCAAAACAAATGTTTTTCATATTGTCAATAAAAATGTGTCCATGGGTGCTGACCAAAAAACTGCTGGGAGGCTAGTCTTATAGGCAAATTCATATTGCCGCAGGCTACAGACGAAAGCCATAGCGAAAAATCCAAATATCGGAAATCTAGTGCGCTTGCCCTCGTGTGAGGGCGCGCCTATGAATGTGTCCCTTAAAGTTGACCACAAATGAGAAACTTTTTTATTATTAGTGCAAGAAAGAAACTAAAATAACAACGTTGCCAGTAAACTACCGCCTGGCTACGTGGGGATAACTCGAGTATGCACCGTTGACCGTCTGTGTGTATTGTACTATCTGTCTGCGCTATGTGCTGTGTGATGTGAATTAAGAATAAGCACACAACGACAGATATACCCACAATCCCAACGCAGCCGGGCCGTTGGCAACGTTCATATTATTCGTTTTCTTCTCGAACCAATGCGAAGTCTCCTTAGTTTTCACTTCGACACTAGCAAACCGTATTAGAGGGGTTTCAATAGCCGATACTGTATATGAATAAATAAATAAATATATTTTCAGAGTTGCGCGAAATTCCGGAATAAAATTAATAACTGTCCAACCAGTAACTTAAAAAAAAAACGCTGAAATACGTGAATTAATTTTACATTGGACGTATTTGTTGCCAATAAAATGAAACTTTTTCTTCTTTTCTTCAACCCCTTAGCTGCAACCCTACCCAACTTTTTTTCAAATGCAAAGGTATGTCGTGTGTAGGTCATTGAAAAGCTCGTGAAAATGGAATATCACCATACTCTATTTTTTCTTTTACTCATGTGGTTATTGGGAAATGAGAAAAAATTCTTTTAAAAACAAAAAGTTACAAATATGGTATAGTGAAATTCCATTTTCCCCTACAGACAACATATTTTTACATTTGAATGTACTTAATGTAGGAATTTATGTTTTTCTTATTGTTAATATAGATTTAATAATTGCAGTCCTGGAAAAAAAGTTGCTCATTTCAATCATTTCGCCTTACATGCTTTCCAATTTTTGGCATTTCTAACACACTTTCTTGCATGTTTTTTATCTACAGGAGGATAAGAGATCTCCATTTTATGAATTTTCACTAAACAATTCTTATTATTTTGTTATTATATACTAAAAAACAGTAATTAACTATGCACGTGTTGTTACAAACCGACTACAGCTACCATACTTGTTTAACTACTTGCTATTGGCAGAAAGTGACTTTGCTACTTTTGTTATATTTAATCTGGAGATTACTGTTTTGATACAAACTTACAACTTTGCTGAATGGTTTTAACAGTATATTTCTGCTTTTGTTACAAAATAAGATTGATATTTTAATAAACAAATATTCAAAACTGGTACAACACAAAAAGTTTCAATCGGAAAATTTGAAGTTTGCTGCTTTTGATATTAGACCCCTGATTTTAAATCAACAAGTTTAATAAAAATTGCCAATGTCAAAAAGTGATATTTTTGTAAATATGTTTATGAATTGGTTGTTTGAAGTGAAACAGGCCAATGGCCATACCTTTGAATCCTTTATTATAATCTTAAAAACTACCAAAACCAAAAAGAGCTTATTAAGTATTTGGACATACTTGAATTTGCCAACAAAAACTTCACTAGTTGTAAAAAAAGCCTACTATTAAAAACCATATATATTACCAAATTTCAAGCAACTATTTTAATTGTCAAAAAGTAACATTATTTGGAATACCTAATTGCTATGAGGTATCTGTACTATTTTAATATTGATAGAGAGTATAAATAAATATAGCAGGGGCAGAAGTTGCAAAGGCTTTTGGTAGGTAGAGAGGGGGTAAACATCAATCCATGTCGGACGATTTTGCAGTAATTTTTACTTGCCAGTGTCGTTTTATAGAATAATTAATTTTAAATTATTACTAGCGGAACCGGACAATCATATTTATTTATGGACCAGAAATAATTATTAAACAAGTATTATAATATCCAAATCATAATTCTACAAAATTTCAACAGCTATTCACAATTTATTAAACTATTTACCTGAAATTGTTATTAACACCTATAAAATAATTTTGCACCCCAATGTATCCTGTCCACTTCGGTTAGGTTAGCTCTGCTGCAAAACTGTCAATTTATGTGTATAAAGTGGGGGAACTGCGAAAAGCCTTTCCAACTTCTGCCCCTACTATAATGATTAGGTATTTACAGCATGGTGTTAACTTAGATATTTATTTATAAGAAACCAGAAATCTCACTCAAAGGAAGTTTACTGAGGCTTCTCAATAGAAAAAAATGTCAATATATACTAACCTTCCCTAAAAGAATCTGGAAAATTTGCTACAATTCTACAAATAATGGCTGGACCATTATGCACATGTAATAATGTTTCAACAATTGTGCATATATTTAAAGTTGTAGGTAACTCTGCAAGAGCAATGCATATGATATCAGATAGTTCTTCAGCAAATATGTCATTGTCAAAGAGCTCTGAAGATTTTATGTAAGATTCATGTTCACTGGTAGATTCAATCCCATCCTGAATTTGTGATTGTATAAATAACAATTCTCCTAAGAGAATGCTTAATCTACGAGTCATGTCACTTCTTTCATATTCCAGTGCCATACTGGTGTTAGATAGATTTCCCATTAATATTGAGTCATTTAAAAGAGTATTGCCTATAAATATATTAAAAGTATAAGCAAACATTTAACTAAAAATAAGAAAATATTTTATATTTTATTAACTGATTTAGACCATACCTTTCTGCCTTAATTGTTGCTCTTTCTTAACATCAATTTCCAATTTATGAAAGTCAATAGAAAGTAGAGCCACTATGGAATTAACTAATTCCATTCCAGAAACGATTGTTAGAATGGTTACTTTCATATTCATGCATTTTTTGGACGTATCAAGTGGTGATATCAGTCCCATTCGAACCAGGCATGGAAGAACTGGACGAATTTCTTGTTCCGTACATTTTGCAAGTTCTTCAACATTAACATGTTGGATAGCCCTAAAGACTTTGGGATCCACTCCTAGAAGGATTTTAGTTCAAAAAAATTGTTTCAAAAATTTTATTTTAAACGAAATATAGATTATAACCTACCTTTTTTAAAAGTCATTCTCAAGAATTAAAATACAGCTTGTTTAATAATATCTTGAATTTTATTTAATTGTGTGTTTAATAGTTTTCCATTCATACATTTCATTTAATTAATAAAAACCATATTAATAAACAAATCAAAAACAAATATTTGTTTTCAACTAGTGAACTGGCTAATTTATTCTTCTTTTCCGATTGGAATGACAGAAAACCGAATGACTGTTACTGAGTTGCCCATACAGTGGTCCATTATATTCTTAACAGGGTCGGCCTGGCCAATGAGAAATAATTGATTAATATTTTTTTTTTACTTTTTGAATATGATACATTTAAGAAGGGGCAAGTTATTGCTAAGAAAATAGAATAATTCTTTAAAGACATAAAAATATAAAATAATATTCAAATTTATATTTTATCTTACAGTACCTACTACAGTAGGAGTGAGGTATAGTTCTCACTTAGTTGCATTATCAGATGTTGTTATTGTGTTCTCGTTTGCTCCTTCACCATTTAGGTTATACGATAAATGTTTTATTCTACAGAAGAGTATTATAAATATTCTTCATAAATTTGCGTAGATGTATTGTAGCTATTATTTATATTTATAGGTAGGTACTTATCAAACTATGAAAGATTTTACGATGGATGTTTCGGTTTGGTTTATTACAATTCAATTAAGAAACAAAAACTACATTTTCTTGAATCTTTGTAAGAATAATTATTGGGGAGAATGTAAATAAATACATATTAGAACGAATGTTATTCAAATTTATTTTGTAATTATAAATATCTTAAATAACTATACTATCATCTAATTTATTTTATTTCTATCTTTATTGGTATATTTCGTTTCAGTCACTTCATCGTAAATATCGCCATCTATCTGCTCGGCGTCGATCGGACGATTTGGAAGGCCTGAACCATCCTCGGGCTTTAGCAAGGCCGCTCCATCAGCTCCCAATCTTATGCAGTCAAAGTGCAAGACGAGCACGGTCGCTTGTTGAATCCTCGTTTCGAAATCCAAACACATGTGTAAATTCTGACCAGGCGTGTAAATGTCGAAGAGTTTTGCGCAGGCGGCTACTTGAATAGGAATATAAGGAATCGGGATTGGGATACACAGGGGTGGAGGATTTTTAGCTGAAAATTAATTAGAATTGTATATAAAAAGATATGGCAACTTTTTTTTATTTAAAATTTTATGCGAAGTCGGATTTATTACGAAAACGTCTATTTTGCTCGATACGCCTAAGTTTTGGAATAAAGTACCGATTTCACCTTAGATGAGTTCAGCGAGAAGCCTATTTTACTAAAAACGTTCCGTTACTTAATTCGGATAACAGAGTTTTTAGTTATTATTTAAGCATGGACTGAGTAAAAAAGGCTCCATACCTTCAAACCACTGCGCTTAGGCGAGTACCTACTGCGTAATGTCAGATATATCAACTTAATACATTTTTCTGGTAAGAATAACAGATAAGATTCATTATCTAAAATGATAAGTACTTTTTCAGACGGTGTCTTATATCTAAATATAATCTACTACTTGCTCTTCCAAAATATGTTGATATTACCCTCGATAAATAAATATGAATTTTTTACCTTCTTCTCATTTCTTGTTGGGGTGAGTTTGATGCCATATCTATTCCATTTAATTGATTTGTTGAATGTTCAAAATATTAAACGAATACTGCATGGTGTCAGTTGTGCTAACTTTGGAAACGCGTATATCACATTTAAGTTGTAGTTTCTGTAAATCTGCTGTTTATTTACAAATAGATTCAACCACGTCTATAAATCAAATAAATTTCTCCTTGAAAGTAGTCGCCCAGTCGCCACTGAATTGATAAGTTATCACCGAAAACTTTTAGATAAGACTGTTCGTCTACATTTAAATACTTACGAATCATAAAACATAAGCCGACCCTGCAACCAACCACGAATTTAACCTTCATCAAATCTAATTAATTTTTAAAATTCAACGAACATTTACATTGGCATAACGACGGCAAGGTCAACATAGATCACGAATTAAAAACATCAATACTAAGAGTAATACTATCTTTTGTCTCCCTATTAACATAACGTACCTCACTCACGCAGTGCAGCTAAAGTAGTTTAGACAATTACAAAATCTAGCCAATAAGATTTGAAATTGAAATAAGCCACCCTGAAGTCATATACAGAACCCCTCACAACCCCTACTTGATGGTCGTTTCCAAATCCAGATCAAACACATCGTCCATCGGATAGTTGCTGCTCCTATCCTGCCATTATTGGATGTCGAAAAACCCTCTCACAACCCCCTTCACTCCCCAAGGCACCCAATATATCTATCTGTCAATCAGATTAAAACTCGGCATTGTAGGTACATGCATGGCTGTTAACAGTGAAATTTGTAGTCCATGTTGCTGCTGTATACGCCAATTAGGAAAATAAGACATGTACCTATAGATATTTTTTGTTGTTCGCATGTAATGTATATAGAGTATTTAAAAATAAAAATAATAAAAGTATATTTTATTTCCTAAATTATTACCCACATTTGGTTTTTTGAACCAATAAAAAAAATACCTCTACTGTATATAAATTTCAAATAATTTTTGCTAAATTAAATAAGTCGATCTATATGACAATATTAAATTAGTATATTTATTAGTTTGTCAATAAGGTATGTAGGGGAGGGTGGGCCACATTGAGATTTTTACTTTTTGCTACAGTTACTTTATGATTTATAATCTTTCATCTGATTGTACACATTTTTTTATTAAATCATTAATGTAAGATTATAATGTTTTTTTTATAAAGAAATTAAAAGTCTGAGTTTGTGTCAAGGCAGCCCACGAAGTGGACCACTTTAAGACATAGCAATAAAAACAAAAAAAGCACAAAAAAATCGTTTTTTTTTTTAAATAATACGCAGGTATGTGGAAAACAACAAAATAAAAAATATATATGACATTCTAACATCAAAAGATACTAACGGATATTGATGCCATTGATGTTTCCGTTGATTTTATCCGCTGCCTTCCTTAAGTTTAATTTATGTTTAATAACATCTTAGACAGCCCTTTTAATTGATTTAGCAATAAATATGACCTTTTCAGATATTGTTTTTCCATTCTCGGGACATGTGTCCTATACAAAATATTTTTCACACGTCTAAAGGTGGCCCAACATTCGTGTCTTATTGTGGCCCATGTTAGGTCTGAGTTACAAAACGCAATATTTTAGGAAAACGCTTCGTAATATACAAAAACAGTAAAATTAATATTTATCTGTTCTATTAAATACCTCAGACCAGAGATAACTGTTATCTCTACATCAGACCAATATAAAGATCTATTGGAAACCACTCACGAGATACGAACTGTCAGCAACAAAACATTTCATTATGGCAAAACCAAATTAAGATCGGCAAAAAATTTGGGAACCCACGTTCGACTTCTCCGGCAACAAAAATAAGACTGTCCTGTCTGCCACTTGAAGTTTCTGCGAATAAGCCAGAAAATACGCAAGTTATTTAAAAATAATGGCGACTGTCTCATAAGGTAAACGCGTCTTAGGGTGGCCCAACTTCCCCTATAACTGTAATACTAGACAAATTTTATCAATACATAAAAATAACTCAAACTCATAATGAATATTAGCAATGACTAAAAATGTATAACACCTAAGTAGGTACCTACATAAAAAATACTTTGTAAAAAAATAAGTAAAGCATTAGATATGGATTATTTTAACAATTTTCGTTTTTGTAATAAAACATCATTTTTTACCTCACAGCGAGATGCCTGTAAATTTTAATAGGCATAACAGACATTTTTTATTATTTTTAGGGTAGAATAACAACAGTAAAATTGTAGTAAACAATAATATAATTAAAAAAATATATTAAAAATAAGTGAAATACCATGTTTTATGTTCATTTATTAAAAATTAGAAAAGCGAAATAGGTTTTAAAAAGGAATTGAACTGTTTACTTGACTTGTTTATGTTATGCTTGGCTTTCGATACTGATACTTCAAATTAAGTTTTTTCACTAGCTCACATTAATATAAGATAACATTATTTTTTGATAGAATGCTTTGCATCAGATCACCTTTTCTTTTAAAGCAGGACATTCTTGCGTTCTTTGGGGACAATGGTATAGTAGACGGCACAGATAAAATTTTACTATTTTACAATTAAATATCAGTATTATTAATATATCTATACAGTGAGCATCATAAGTCTTACCCCCTCCCCTATCTAACTCCTTACTGGAGTCTTGTTAGGAAAATCGCCGACACACTTCGATTTTTGATTTCAACAATGTACATTTTTGAATGAATAGTTTACACTTAATTTCATCCCTTACTGGAGGGGAGCAACCCTAGTAAATAGATGAGACTATTAAGATTACCAATTTAAAGTTTGTGGTACAATTAAATGAAACAAACAATTGGCATTTATAATAATCTTTAGTAATATATTTTTTAAATTTTTGTTGATTCCGTAAACATAGGGTAAGTGCCTCACTAAAATTGAATTTTTTCGTGTTATTATTTAGATTTTTAATATTACATTTATTCCAAACAACGCACTCTTACCCCAAGTGACCCTACATAATTCTAGGCAAAACCCATCAAAGTTTTTTCTGAGAATAAAGAAGAATTGGAGGAGGAAGACGAGGAAGAGGAGAAGTGGGATGATATTAACCAAAAATTTGGTATGTAGATATTACCCTCAACTCAAAAAGTTATTTGAAATATGTACCACCAATTAATATTGGAAAATAATAGATCTAATTACGGTGTCATAGAAAGAATACACATTTGACAACAATTTCAAAACCTTCGATTAGAAAAATTATTACGAGCCAGGAATATCTTCCAAGAAAAAAGCGGAAAGAAAGATCTCTAGTTGGTCTAGATCACTGCATGATGGAGAATATTAGAAGAAAGGTTTGTAATTTTTATTTTAATAATATTGTTCCGTATTTTCAAAAGATTCAAAATTAAATAAAGTTGGTTCCTGGTTTCCCTTACAAATCTGACAAAACCACTAGAAAATTGCCCCATTCTTTGAGTTTTAGATATCCTACCTTAAATAGATGACATTACTTATATTAGGGAATCTTAAAGAATTATGATTTTACGTAATGAATACGTCACTAGAGTAGATGAAGCTCGACAAGAAAGATTCATAGTGTACCTTGATGAGACTTGGTATGACACTCAAGATATTGTGAAAAAAGGATGGAGTGACAATCTGCTAAATGTTCTGTGAATGCTCCTCCAAATAGAGGAAAACGTAGTATACTATTACATTCCGGTAATGAAGACGGTTTTGTGTGGAATTACTTGTTAATTATCAGCAAAGGATATTTTAAGTTGTTCAGCAGATTATCATCAATATTATGACATCTACCTTATTCGAGTAATGGTTTGGTGAACAATTAATTCCTAGGCCACCAAATGCTGTTATAGTAATGGATAATACCCCTTGCCATTCTCGTCAAATTAGTGAAATTTCAAAAGCGAAAGCTCGAAAAGAGGTACTTTCCGTGTTTTTGGACAAAATGTGTGTATCATATCATATTTATCATATTTATTTCGGACCAATTTCGTAAGTGTTGCCTTTAAATCTAAATATAGTGATATTTATTAAAAAATCGAAGAAGGAAATTATTGGAATGTGATAATATTTAAATATGTATATTTCCTCTTTAAAGTGTAACATACAACTAATTAGGTCCGTCCCTGGGTCGCCGTTAAACGTTTTTTTATACAGTTTCCTATGTTTTGCCGAAAGAGAAAGAATATCTTTACCTCCAACTATACCTTCAACTATACCTCCAACCAGAGTTGGGTCGGATATAGGAAAAAAATATCCGAGTACCGGATACGGATACTTACAACATTATGAGCAACAACGTCATACATATATGAGTATATTATTACACATACAATCATTCAGCTATTATTATATCATTTTACTTTTAATATTTTTATTAAATGGAAGTAATATCCCGCTGATTTTATTTATATTTATTTGTCAAGCGATTTAAATGAAATTTTGGAGATACATTTTACACGAAACTCTATATTCTCTTTTATTTTTACATTTTTTTTAATCTAAGCTGATTTTCCGAGATATTTTTTAAAAAAGTGGATTTTAAACAAAATAGATACTGAAATTACCTTAACTATCTTTAAATTCCAAATTTCTACTTTTTTTCTATTAAGAGGAATCTATTCTCCTATTCTTTACTTGATTTTTATTTCTCAAGCGATATAAATGTATTTTGTTTACACATTTTATGCGAAATTCTAAGACACAAATGCAATATTGTGTCTTAAATATTGTAATATTGAAAAATACGTATTTTATTTCTAACTATATAGGGTAGCTCAAAGTATTTCGATTATGTATTTTAATAGAGATAATATGGATTGGATCAGTTACGATTGTGATAAATAATTTAAAA
This sequence comes from Psylliodes chrysocephalus, assembly GCA_927349885.1. Classification (NCBI taxonomy): domain Eukaryota; kingdom Metazoa; phylum Arthropoda; class Insecta; order Coleoptera; family Chrysomelidae; genus Psylliodes; species Psylliodes chrysocephalus. Next base: position 37,782,266 of record OV651818.1, read on the forward strand.
TTATCCGAATGCCGAAAAAAGTATCCGGTATCCGGATACTTACAAATTTGGTCACGGATACGGATACGGATACCGGATACAAACTTTGAAAAGTATCCGGATACAGCTTTCGGAAACACATAAAAAATCCGGATACTGTATCCGGATACAGAAGTATCCGGATACTGCCCAACTCTGCCTCCAACTATACCTCCAACTATACCTCCAACTATACCTCCAACTATACCTCCAACTATACCTCCAACTATACCTCCAACTATACCTCCAACTATACCTCCAACTATACCTCCAACTATACCTCCAACTATACCTCCAACTATACCTCCAACTATACACATAACTTGAAAGTGGGTTTGTCTCGCCCAAAGCAAGACTCATGGTGATGTTAGGTATGACTCAAAAATAAAAGTTCACTTCAGATTTTTATTTTTATCTCCTCCTTTTTTCGACTCATATTTTTCTATCAATATCATACTTTAGTTTTAAACTGGTTTGACACACATGCCTCATGTTCTGGGCTTGAGTCGTTTGAATGATTACTAACTTCAAAGGAGCGCGGTTTCCCTAAAAATAAGAAAGTCATAATTGATGTTGTCTCTATTATTATTAATATACACTTTTGTTTATCCTTGTTACATGTAACAAGATCACTTTTTGAGATGTATGTTATTAGTATCATGCATTCCTTTATTTTAATTTATCGGTGCAGACCAGACAGTTGATGAAACACAATAAATAGCATTGTCATTCCATTCTTTAAAATATGATCTAGTTACAATAGGTTTTTATTTGTATGTGTGAAAAAAAATGTATTTTATCTACAACCACCCCAGTAAATCGCCTATTATGTACCGTTTTGTTTATAAGTAAATACATCATTACAGATACTGTTACGTAATGAAATTCAAAACTATTACGTAATATATATATATATATTACATAACAGTTTCATTTATCAAACTACCCATATTAGTCCGTTGCTAGTTGATCGCCATGGTTACGATTAATAAGTTTTGACATTTCAGAAATATAAAATCGCCATTTTTGTAGTTACAGCATTATTTTTTTAAATGAATATGATTTCGTCAGATAGCGAAAATGAATTTCAAGAAACTCCACCTGAAATTCTTGAAAAAGCTGCCAATACCACTGAAAAATTACTGCCAACAAAATCAAGAACAAGGTATGAAATAGTATACCAAAAGTTTATGGACTGGCGTATAAAAAACAAGATTAATTCATTTTCTGAAAATGTGCTTTTGGCATATTTTGGGGACCTAATGGAACAATTTAAACCTTCATCAATATGGGCAATATATTCCATGTTAAGGACCATCATTTCCATAAAAAACAACGTGAATATCGAAACATACCCAAAATTAAAGGCATTCCTAAAAAGGCAATCGGAAGGTTTTAAAAGCAAAAAATCAAAAATTTTTTCTTCTGATGAAATAAGTAAATTTTTAAATGAAGCTCCTGATTCACAATACTTATTAACAAAGGTTTGAATCTAAAGCAATTTTCCTTCAGTTAATTTAGTATTGGCTAGTGATTTTACTTTTCAATATTTTATTTAAGGTGATTCTAATTATTGGAGTTTGTGGCGCATGTAGGAAACAAGAATTAAAAAATTTACAAATCAAGGATATAAGAGATGTTGGTGACATACTGATTATTGAAATACCTGATTCAAAAACTAAGATAAGCAGGTCTTTTGTGATTAACGGAACCTTTTATCAAATATGCAAACAATATATGCAACATCGCCAGCAAGTGCAAAATCTTGATACAAATCAATTTTTCATAAACTATCAAAAAGGAAAATGCACCAAACAAGTGGTCGGTATAAATAAAATTGGAAATGTACCCAAACAAATAGCACAATATTTAAACTTGCCCAATCCCAATTTATACACCGGCCATTGTTTAAGAAGAACTTCTGCCACAATTTTAATTGATGCAGGTGGTGATTTATTCGCATTAAAAAGGCATGGAGGCTGGAAATCCTCAACGACTGCTGAAGGATATGTTGATAATTCATTAAATAATAAAACTTTAACGGCTCATAAAATTATCCAGTCAATTGAAAAAACAGATTTTCCACCTAGCACATCAGAAATAAATGAGAATATTTCTACTTATAATATCCTTCAAACCATAAATAACAGCAATCAAATAGAGTCTAATTCCTCTGCACCATCTACATCATCTCTTTCAGTGCCATCTACTTCTTATAAAATACCTCAAAATACTAACGAACCCATAATTATTCAAAATTGCCAAAATTTTACCGTTAATTATTATTAAGAATCAATGATATGTTAATGAATTATTGTATTTAATAAATGTTATAGATTATGAAAGCTTTTTTATTATGAATGTATGAATGTGGTTGTAGATAAAGTATAGTACATAACTCGAGTTGTAAGAGCAATTACATGCTCGTAGAATTACTACACTTGCCGCTAACGCGGCTCGTGTGCAACTTTTCTACTCGCATGTAATTAGCTTCTTACTACTCTTGTTATGTAATATACTATTACCTGTTATAAAATAACTGTTACAAACTCTTTGATTATATTGATTTAGTATAAGTATGTAGAATTCAAGATTCAGGGACGCAATAATAGTATATTATGCAACGATCATGTAATGATGGTTATTAATACACTAGCATTAACCGGGATACGAAACGAGCCAAAGGCGAGTTTCGTATGGTTTATGCGAGTGTATTAATAACCATTACATGAGAGTTGCATACGCTATTTTTTCTACACCCGATAAATAATCAAGAACTATAAATATTATTATCATATTGGTATTGAACACAATAACAATAATTACTCGTGTATTTCTATAAAAAATTCTACAAAATTGTAATTAATGGTATTACTTCGGGTATTGGTATTTCCCTAGATTTTTGCGGCAAAATATTTTATACTGTATTTTCTGCTTTCTCCGATATGTGTGGAGGAGTCTTCTATATCGCTGATATCAGACATTTTAATATTATAATTAACGAAGTTTAGTTATCTACCAAAATTTAATACGTTTTGACAACTAAAACAAATACATAGGAACCTAGGACAAACGTCAAACAGCATGCTTGATTGAAAAATTGTAGGTTTCTATTGATTAAAAATCTGTATCGTAATGAAAAATCTGTATCGTAATGAAAAATCTGTATCGTAATGAAAAATCTGTATCGTAATGAAAAATCTGTATCGTAATGAAAAATCTGTATCATAATGGGTATCATTATGAAACGGATTATGGGCATATAAGTGCATTATTATAATACGGGTGTAGAAAAAAAAATTAAACATTATGACTTTACAACCCAAAATAAGTTTTTTTCGACGTAAAATTGTCAAAACCACTTACAAAAGGGTACTACATAAACTCTAACTAACTCCTACAAATCAATTAGGCATTCCAACGACCTGTCCAAATGGCTACCAGTGGGTAATGACAGTTTAGATATGGCAACCCTGTTGTCATGTTGTCATTAACAGGGTCAATGATACATATATAGTTATATAGATTGCTCAAAGCTGGTCGTTTACGAGCGGCCATATTGCCTGGCAAATATTTATTAATTAGAATCGGTTTAGCAAAAATGTGTTTTAAAACCAATTTTTAGTCTTTAGATATTTAAAAAAAATAATTGCTTACATTTTTACTTCAAGGCATAAGCTTATGTTTATTTTGAAAAATATGGATGATCAATCTATGTAACTATCTATTTCATGGACCTTGTCAAATCACCAAGCGTACAGGGTTGCCTTCATTTTGCCATATCATAACCCGTCAAAACCCACTGGTAGCTATTCAGTTTGAAATGCCTAATTCATCTCAAAAATAATATAGGAAACAATACACTTAACCTTCTGTGTGCCAACCAAATGTCATTCAATTTTTTTGACAGGTTTGAGGTTGAGAAAGCAAATTCTAAACAAAAACGATCGTTCAGCATCATATTAACAGCTTATGAAACATGTTTCTCTGATTTTAAAACATTTTTAACGACAATGAACACGGCCAATGTTTCAATGTTAAAGTGAATAAAAATTGTTTTGTTTTAAACCAGCGTATTTCAATTTCCATTTGTTTTTTATGGAGAAACGAAAAACACATAATTAGTAAAACTCGCAAGAATTTTAATATGATTGATTTTTTATCTACAATATACTTACAGGGTGAGATCAGACGCGGCTGGACGAATATCTCCGCAAACAGTTCCCGCTAAGTGAGTTTCACTGCAGCATTTTTTGTTTGCTTCGTGTTTAACGCATTTACTTTTTAGGCATTGATATTTTAAACATTCAGCCAATCAATTAAAAGGAATATCGAACCAAACCTACTTCTACAAAAAAATGAGACCTCGTTAAAATATTTGTATTATGTTTATATTATATCTGTCATTCTTGTTAGAAAAACGTAAGTTTGCAGTACTGACACTACTGACAGTATGGTCAAAGTATATTAACCACATACTTTGATTTTCTTTTACTATACGGAGAATGGTCGCACTGCGCAGCTTTCTGAGTGCCTTTTAAAAGGAGATAGAAAACTCCGCCATTTTGAACCCTTATTACGTGTTGCCTACATCTTGGCGCAATATTTTTATTAGGTGCGTTTTAATCATCCGCTTCTGCTTCGGAATTGTCGGTTTTCTTGTTTTATTCTGACAGGTTAAAACGACTAAACCGACAATTTCGGAAGCAGGAGCTGATGATTAAAACGCACCTGATATTTTGCGTGCTGCTGTCAGTGTCAGTGAATATTATTTTTGGAGTCACAGTTTATTGCTAAAGAATCAGTTAGCTCACTCGGACCAGTTGAAAGTTCCAAAATAACATCCATTCCAGGGATACAAATTCAGGATACGCAGAAGACTGCTGTTTTATTATAGGCGGTTGTCATATATTGTATTATCTGAGTTGCAAAGTGTATAAACTGAAACATTGAGATCCAAAGTGCCGACGCAGAGTGAGCGATCTGATTCTTTAGCTGTAAACTGTGTCACAGGGTTCAAAATGGCCGCGCCCTATGTTGGGCGTGTCAGACGTCTCTCTTGCCTCGTATAGTAATCAAAGTATGTGATATTAACCGTTGAGTAGCGACATAAAGCGTCGGTGCCTTTGATCTTGGGTGGTGCAAATTTTCTTTCTCTCTCTTTTGACGTTATTGACGGAACGACACACTAAAACACTGCTCGAATTATGAACTGGTCTTGAATGTGATGTTTACACTGCTCGACGTAATTTGAAATAAAACTCTTTTGTAGTTTACATTTATAATAAAGGTTTGGTCATTAGGCAGTTTTATATTTATGAGTATTTAACTTATGTAATAAATATAAAAATATATATCACTATTAATAAATTCCAAACCACTCCAAAATTCTTTTACGGCCTCTTCGTCAGCTCTTAATACGTCTTCTGCCGATATGGCGTTAGCGTAGGCGTAGTCGTGTTTTTCGGCTATGTAATCGTCACTGTCAACGGGCTCCCCACTCTCCAATTCGTTTCCCGGACCCAAATATCGATGATATGGTAACACAAAGCGCGGAGGCATACTGCGAAAGAAATGTTAACGAGGTTGCCTTATATAGAGAACCTAATTCAGAAAACGCCTAAAAACAAACCAGCAGCATTGGTTTTGAGTCTAAACATACTGGAAGCTTGTCGCAAAAACATATTGTTTTTGTTCCAGCAGCTACAACAGCAGCACCCTGTATAAAAAAATTATATTCTTTTTAAAAAACCTCTCATTCCTTAACCAGCAGCAGGAACGACATCCTGGTTATAACTAAATTTTATAATAATATATACCACTTGTTGTAGTCGCTGGTTAAGGAATGAGAGGTTTTTTAAAAAGAATATAATTTTTTTATACAGGGTGCTGGAATTTTTTTACCTACGTCCGGATGAGCTAGAGACTTGAAAGTTGCCCAGACAACACACCAAATCCCAGAGATATCCACAGAATATCTTCTGTGGATATCCAATATATCCACAGGATATCAGAAATATTCCGTGGATCTAATATGGATATCCAAATGTCCGTCTATATCCAGAATATAGAAGATATCCTAATGGATATTCAGCAAAATATTTAATGGGTATCTTCCAGAAAATACAAGAAATCACAGAGATATCCACAGAATATATTTAGTGGATATTCAATATATCCAATATGGATATCCAACCAAATGTCCGTCTATATCCCAGGATATAGAAGATATTCGGATATTTAGCAAAATATTTTATGGGTATCTTTAATAGAGGTTCATAAGTAACCAATGATTATTGAATAACGTCGAAAGAAAATAGCAGAGATAAAAAATATTTTCAACACTGAAAATATTTTCAACACTCTGCCTTTGATTTTGCCCACTAAGGAGAAAGTCATCCTTATTACGACTCTTCAGCAATAAATGAAAATGCTCGACTCCAGTCTCTAATGGAGTGATTAGGACACAAATTTCGATCGAACTCAATTACGGCGGGTCGAGCATGAGTAGATGCGATAGTGGTAAGCAGAATCAAATAACATCTAGTGTATATCCACGATGGTTTGCGTTCGCGCCTAGACTTTGATATATTTAGTGGATGTTCATGGGATATTGAATACACGTTAAAAAAATAATTTTAAATATCTGAACAGTATTATTAGCCACAATGGCGTAATTTTTTAATAATTTGCTATATAATTACTATTATTTATGGACATTTGCATGTCTATAAATTACATTTCATGGATATAAAATAGATATCTACCATGGACTGGATATTCAGTGGATATTGGGATGTACAGTAGATATCCAAAGGATTTGGTGTGCTATCTGGATGGTAGGTGCACAGGGTTTTGATTTTTGATAACAATAGAAATTATTACTTATGGACCTTCATATTTATTAATCGAGTTGTCTCAAACTTTAAATTTCGCGTTATTTAAACATGTCGCTGAATACAATTTTGGACTAATAAATCCACAACAACGAATTCCTATATCAGCTGCCGGACTAAAGTGAAAGGGGTTGTTTACATCTTTATTTCGCGTCGGCGCACTAGAATTCTGTTCCCCAGCTGTCGCTACTCAACGGTTAATATCACAGACCTTTTATATATTGTTTAGTTAATATACTTTGGTATGGTACTCTAAATGATACTCCAAATTCTTGTAGTAGTTTCTACAGTAGATAATTAGATAAGTAGAGTTTAATTATTATACTTTATCACGTATTACGAAAAACGCACCTTCATGCACTTGATTTTTATCGGTAAATATCTACGTTCACGTATTTTACTTTTTTATTAACATAGATGGATAAATTAGATAAAGTACATACGTTTTATTTGATAAAATTTGGTAATTTCACTAAAAAACTCATATTAATACTTCATAAATACACGAGAAAATTAGATAAAAGTGTAACACTAGAGGTATACTTACTTTATAAAAAAGCCTACATTTTACCTGAGAAAGAATTGGAGTACACGTTGTTATTATTCATTAGTACATTCATATTTATAGCAAATTCATCTGGATCATAAGTGAAATTCATGCAACCTAAAAAAAAACAAAAAGTTCAATATTTTAGAAAATAATTACATAGGTATTAATTATTAAAACACGTAAACGTAAAATGAAACAAATTATTAGATTAAAATATTTTGTATAAAAACACTTTGTTTTCAACCCCTAAAACCACCCAAACATTTCTATGCGTTACCATTAAATTAAAAGCCAGTTTTTATCGAGATGCGCCCTCTTTTTCATTATCCTTCCAAAATTTTGAGTAACAAAAAGTAAGATATAACTGAGTATTCATGTTATTCACAGGTATAAAAAATATGTATAGATGTGTAGTATTTACTATAATAAATGTTCAAAATGGCCTCCATTTTCCAGAATACACATTCGGCACCATTTTAAAAAGAAAAACCCGAATTTTTTGGAAGATCATTGGCTTTTGATGAAATCGATTTGTACTTTCAATAATCAGATGCCTCAGTTGTTGTTCGTCGATTATTTCAATATAATACACGTTCTCTTTCAAAAAACCCCAGAAGCAAAAGTCAATAGAGTTAAGATCTGGACTTCTGGCCAAGAAATAGGTGCATCAGGGCCCCTTCCAATTCAACGTCCAGGGTACAAACAGAAAAGATATTTCCTAACTTCGTTATCAAAATGCGCTGGAGCTCCATCTTGTAAATACCACATATTTTGCCTTATTCCTAAATTTACGTGTCAACTTTCGTATAGCCGAAATCAGTTACGTAAAAATTGTTGCCATGGCAACCGTTGCCATGGTAACCAGTAAACAAAAACCCAAATCTCGTGGTGAGGAAATGCATAGTTGCCAAGTTATAGATTATTTAATGTTCACTTTAGTTTAGACGAAATCAGTTATGATGAAACTGTTGCCATGGGAACGCTTGACATAGTAACGACTAAACAAAAAGCCAAATCCCATGGTGAGGAAATGCGTGGTTGCCAAGTTACAGATGATTTAATTTAGCTATAATCAGTTACGGAGAAACTCTTGCCATAGAGACACTTGTCATGGTAACGACTAAACAAAAACCCAAATCCTGTGGTAAGAAAATGCATAGTTGGCAAGTTACAGGTCATTTAATTTTCACTTTAGTTTAGCTGAAATCGGTTATGGAGATGTCGTGATGTCGACTAAACAAAAACCTAAATCTAGTGGTGAGGAAATGCGTAGTTGCCTCTTATATTTAGATTAACTCTTAACACAATATCCTAATCTAAACTAAAGTGAAAATGAAACCATCTATAACTTGGCAACTAGGTATTTTATCACTACGGGATCTGTTTAGTCATTAGCATGACAAACGTTTTCATGGCAACAGTTTCTCTATACGATCACGCTACGCTCCTCCTACCCACAACTTAACTACTACAGAGGAAAGCGAGCGAAGCGAGCGCGCCTGGCAGACGTTTCGCGCGCGAATTTCGAAACGTCGGCCGGGCGTGCTCTTTTTCCACCTACATCATAAGATCCACGCTACGCTCGTTCCACCCACCTACTAACCACTACTTGGCAACTACGCATTTCCTCACTACGAGATTTATGTTTTTGTTTAGTCGTTAGCATAATAAGCGTTTCCATGGCAACAGTTTCTTTATAACTGATTTCAGCTAAACTAAAGTGAACATTAAATAATCTATAACTTGGCAACTACGCATTTCCTCACTGCCGGATTTGGATTTTTGTTTAGTCCTTAGCATGACAAGCGTTTCCATGAAAACAGTTTTTCCGTAACTGATTTCGGCTAAACTAAAGTGAACATTATATGATCTATAACTTGGCAAATACGCATTTCCCCACCACGAGATTTGGGTTTTTGTTTAGTCGATAACATGACAAGGTGCCCATGGCAACATTTTTTGCATAACTTATTTCAGTTAAATGAAATTAAACAAAAACCGTAATCATCTAAAACTTGGCAACTACGCATTACCTAACTATAAGATTAGGGTTTTTGTTTACTCATAGCCATCACAATTGTTATTATAACAACAGTTTTTGCATAACAGATTTCGGCTAAACGAAAGTTGGGCCAAATTTACCTCTTCCAAGTACTCTGGTAAATCATTTTGTAAGAACTGCAAGTAATTTGCACCATTTAAATTATTTAGAAGAAATACTGGTCCTATTAAATTATTATTCACAATGCTTGCCCAAACATTGACTTTAAAAGTCCTTTGGCGATGAGTCACTTTTTTGCATAAGGCTTTTCTTCGGCCCATTTATGTTCGTTATGGTAATTCGTAATGCCATTTCTATTGAAGGTGCAAACAAAATATGATTAATTGAAATTGATATTTCGATTGTTTTCCGTCGAGAACCAGTCGCAAAATCTCATTCTTTTAGGATAATCTTCATCTAGTAATTCTTGAACGGTTGTTAAGAGTGATAGCTGCTGTTCCTTTAATCTTCTTGAAACCAACATGTGACCAATGTCTAATTGAGCAGCTATTACCCTTGTACTGCTTTCAGGTTTTCTTCGACTAATTCTAAAATCCATTTTTGGACGACCACTATTACTAGCAAGTTGCGGTCGCAAAGTACCCGTCTCCCGTAAATGATGATTAATGGAAAGAAATAATCGTCTATCTGGTGTATTCTGATCGGGATATTTTTCCGCATAACGCCTTGCAGCTGCTGCACTATTCTCTTGGCATTCACCTGTGATTACCAGAATTACAGATAATTCTCTGAAACCTTGTTTAATCCTGACCAAACTTACCCAGAATTAAATGCATATCTGCCATTTCTGCAAACGTATAAACCATTGTAACAGAAAGTTTAACTTTTCTTGACACTTTTAAAATGCACAATAATCGAAAGCTTCAATTGACAGTATGTAATTGTTAGAGCGACTGTTTGTTACTTATCCGTAGAAACAACAAGTGTTGAACAGCCAACTTCAAATTTTTTTGAAGGATAACTGGTTTTTCGAGAAAGTGCTATGAGGCAAAAAAAAATAATCACAATTTATTAAACTATTTACTTGAAATTGTTATTAACATCTAAAAAATAATTTTGTACGGCAATGTATCGCGTCCACTTCGGTTAGATCCGCCGCAAACCTGTCAAGTTATGTATGAAGTGGGAGAACTAGCAAAAGCCTTTCCAACTTTTGCCCCTGCTATAAATACTTTGTCTTAGAAGTTAGTTGGGAAGGGGTAGGGTTTCATTTGAAAGTTATAATTTTTTTCGTGTGATATCAAAAGAAAGCATTTTGAAGCATGTTAACAATATTATACGTTCGTCTCTTTTACTCTTTTTTTTTGACAATTTTTCGATTAAACACTTATAAATTGTTGTCTTTCTAATTTATCTCCAAAAGTAACGTTCAAAAAATTTGACTAAATGGAAATTATTACCATTTTGTTCGTTGGTTCTGTTTTTATACAAAGAAATTTTGGGTGGCGCTTTTATCTTGGGTGCTTTTTTCGGGAAGCGCATTTGTCGGGGCGCTTTTGTCGGAGCACTTTTTTCTGGGCGCATTTGACGGGTCACCATAAATAAAAATCGTGCAAGCCGTTTCCGAGATAATTGAGGCGTTTCATACTTAAAACTCACTGTGTATATAAAATAGGTGTTTTATAGTTAACTTTTTGACTGTCAGGAAATCTGATATTTTTAAATTTTAAGTTACGATAAGTAATTGAAAATTTTAAATTAAAAATTTAATTGCGCGAGAGAACTCGAGAGAGCTCGAGAGAAACGAGAAATTCTCGTCGAGAGATGACACTCTCTCGTCTCGTCTCGAATCTTTTTTCGAGAGAAAATGTCTCTCTCGTCTCGTACGAGACGAGACAAGACGAGACGAGAGACGAGAATCTCTCGTCTCGCGGCATCACTACCCTAAAATTTTTATGGGATGTACAGATTTCGTAGTTTTATGTGAAAAAGATGCCCTTACGATAAAAAAGCCATGTATCCATGAAATATTTGAAAAAATCGATTTTTATTTTGTACTTTCCAAGAGCTCTAACTTTTGTTGTATGTACATTTGAATTAAGGTAAGTTATATTCAATCGAGTTATTTTTGACCCCAGAATATGTGGTTCCATTTATGACCTACATTTTTGTTACACCAAGTAGATATATAAAATTATATAAAACATAAACCAGTACCTAGCCTGTTTCAAAGTGAATATTATACAGAAAAGGATCTGATCCCCATGCATTAAATCATGCATTATGACAGTTATAATATATATAAATATATAAACCAGTAATAGTATAGTGTATAGTATTTCTGAATGAATATTGTGTTTTTTATTAATATTGAATAGTGGAATATATATTCATATCTAAAATAGAAGGAAATTTGTATTTCATAATAGTAGTTTATGTTACAATGACGAAAAGTTGTTTTTCGAGCGACGAAGAGAAGCTTGCCAGGCGAGACGTAGTCATATTGGTAAAAATTGTAAATATGAGTCGGTGTTGTAAATTACGTGTTTTTAAGGCACTAATATACTAATCCATGTCATTAAAAAAATCTATACCTTCATAATGTTTTTAAAGACAAATGCTTTTTATAATTAAACTGAAGTAAATCTCTAGAATTTAAGGCAATAAAGAGATTATTTATGATTATTTTAAATCTAATTTTTGCACCAACTTCAGTAAATTCTTTCATTTTTAATTCATCTTTACATAACTCTAATATGGTTACAACACTCTCACTCAAAGCACAATTAATATCTTAATTTCCTAAATGCGGCCCTGCACATTGTTTACTATGTTGTATACTTAGTTGTGGAATGTTATTTTGGATAATTTCTTCATATTATTATCTATTAGGTTGCTACAAATACGTTGAGCACAAGCAAGCATTGTTTAACTTTTAATATGTACAATATATTTAGTTTCCAAACGACATAAAAATAGAAAAAAACGTTGATTGAAACCACGATTGATTGTTTGAAGGATTCGTGAACACAATATGGCGGAAATGAACCCGTCTTGGACTACGTGACAGCGTCCCCCTACCTTCTACCTCCATGGAAAGAACATACCTTAGATTTGAGAATTCTAATCGGTATGCAACACTTTATATACTTAACTTTAGAGGCCATGGCAGATAAAGTACTTTATAAGTATATACAAAAGTTTTACTTTTCGACTATGTTTTCTGTCCAAAAAGCGACGTTTTTTGACACATTCGAATAAAAAAAGGTGTTTACCTTTTTTTTTCTTTCTCCTGGGTTCGTCTGACTATGTGTCTCCGAATAACACTGAAGCCTATTAATCGAATTAAATTACCGGTTTTGAGCTTACATTAAATTGTAATTAGATGAAACAAAATGGATTGTATGTATTTTGAGGTGATCTTTTCGAAAAAAGGCAAAACAAAATGTAGCAGTTTTTCGAAATTACCGAAATTTTGGATTTTGTCAATTTTTCAATTTTGCGCATGCGCATGTGGCAAATAAATCATTATTTTTAAAACGTAGTTTACGACATTTGAAAGCTTAGAAAAAATGCTAATTTTTATGTCTCCTGAGAAATTTTGATCGGATGCACCGTTCTCGCGGTATGGACGATTGAAATTTGTTTAGTATTTTGAGGCGGCGAAGGTCGAAAAATTGAATTTGTTAAATGTTCAAACACTAAATTCTTCATAACTTTGGTAAAAATTAAGATATTTGAAGAAACAAAAATTCGTTTTGAACTTAAGGGATGTGACTATTGATTCCCAGAAGGGGGTAAGAGAAATCCCAAAATTGGGCATATGGCGGAAGGGCAAAGTGTACCGCAAGCCTAATTTCATTGTTTGACTATAACGGCCAAACTATTTAAATTTATTTAATGCCACTTACAGAGCTTACTCTTAAATATGAAATCTTATACGTGTGTGAATTTTACCGAAATCGGATTATAATTGGCCAAGATATCAAACAATTTAACAAATTTTTTTCCCTAAAAAAAAACTTTTTTCGAAAGTTTGAAGTGGCACAAAAATGCCAAAAATGCACCCAATGACTCAAAACTTTTTTTTTGAATACTCTATTATGTCTAGAATACGATTACATTACGGAAAATTCTACAAAAAAATATTTTATCTATTTTTTTGACCACTGTTCATTGAGTGACGACCAAAAAACAGGGTTTTTGAGAAAAGTTGCCTAAAATTGACGATTTTTAGTTTTTTGGTCTGAAAATTGAGTAAACCCAAATCTCATGTCGTCTGAATGTGTATACAAAGTTTAAAGTGTGTATGTTTCTTCTAAGTTGTAGAATTCTCCCGACAAAAGTCCCATTACACGCGCTCCGCGGGATCCAAAACTCGTGCATTTCTGTAATTTGATTTTTTTGTGATTTCCAGTTTTAAATCTCTTACATACCTAAATTTATTAGGCCTAAAATTTATTAAATTGTATTTTACTGACTTGTTGTAAGACGTTTCTTGAGTTTTGTGCAAAAAATAGAATTACCGCAAAATTAGCCGGATGTCGTATCAAGGATAGTCATGGTCTCGGCTTTCGCTATCCGACAAGTTTAAACTTGAAACGGTCATATTATTACAAATTGAATCGCTTGATAGTGTATATCGGCATAGATTTTTAATAACCGTGTTCAGCAAGCTCTGTGTACACGTGGTTTTTCGGATTTCTTCAGCAATTTATTAAGTAAGTACGTTCTTAAATTAAGAAAATTATATCACAGTGCTATAATTTATTTGTTTCTAGGTTGCAATGGCTGAATGTATGTCATCAGAAACTTGCAGAGGATGAACTTACCCCAATTAGACCGACAGGATTGAAAGGTCTGCAGATGGTCAGCAAAGAGAGAGGGGATGATTTTTTCAGTTCTTTAGAACCATGTTTTATATTGCATGAAAGGTGTCGCAAACATAACGTATCTCGACGTTACGGAAAAGAGTTTATTTATAAAACCTGGGATAGGCATAAAAGGGCCGCGATTGACAATGCCAAAAAAAAGGAGGATGGAGCATCAACCGAGAAGAAAACCAGATGTTAGAGAACAAAAAACAAGCTTATCACCAAATTGGAACTTACACTCAAGCTTAGGATTAATTTCCTAACATTTTTAAAGTATACCTTTTTGTATATTTTTTTGTGCTCTTTCCGATGGCGCAGTTAGTTTCTTCAAACATATTTTTTGTTAGATGTTTTCGGAAAACCCGGAGAAAATCATATGGGAAAAAAATTTAAAAAAATTTACGCCTTCCGGTTTCCTGCGAATTCCCGAAAAATTATGGCAGATTTCGCCGCGGGACTTATTTTATTTGAGAGCCCACAAAAAAATACGCAACTTCTCTTATGGGCACATATGTCTAACATTTATAATTTCGCCACAAATTCATCGCAAATTTCATGTTCATAATTCTGATCAAAGAAACGAAAAAACAACTTTTTGGTAAAAGCACTTCTGGCGGCGAGAAATTCGCCATTAAAACTACCTGTGCAATGAAATTCCGAACTATTTTTGCCTCCTCTTTCGATTGGTGCATTTATTTTTACTATCAGAATGATACTTGCCCAGATAATTAGCATTTTTACCATGGAAAATTCCGGAAAACCCGGTTTTTCCTAATTTAAAAAAAATTTAAAAACTGCTACATCATTTTTTTCTTTTTTTCGGAAAGATCACATCAAAATACACAAGGTCCACTTTGTTTCATCCAATTACAAATTAATGTAAGCTAGAAGGGGATTTTTTCGTTATTTAATTGGACTCTATTGGCTTATTGTGTTTTACCCCATGTTAGTTCATAGCACCCACTCTGTCACCTTTATACCTTGTACAAGTTTGTACAGGTCCTTGGGTGAGTGGGTTCTATACGTTGTCCTGGGGTTGTCCAAGAAGAGCCTGTCTTTTGCGATCTAGAGCTTCGCATTCGCACAGTATGTGTTTGGCCGTTTCTGGTTTCTTGTGACATAGTCGGCACATGAGTTCCATTGTACATGCCAATTTTGTTCAAGTGTCCCTTTACTGGGGCATGCCCAGTCATGAACCCTGTTATCACTTTCAACTGGTTCCTATTCATTAAGAGTAGTTCTCCAGTTCTTTTGGGACATGGTCTGCCTATGAAGGCTTTTCCATGTGCCTGTTTTGGGGTGCTTCCCCAATAGTTGATATGTTGTTCCCGAATCCAGTCGTTTATGAAACCCCGGACTGTACTTTTTGGTACTCCTGGGTTTGTGTCTGGTTCCGGTGTTTCTTTTGACCCTCTTTTTGCAAGTTCGTCACCCTTGTTCCAGCATCGGGAATAATAAACAGGAAAAGAATCTACATAGATCCACATGATACATATGACTCAGTAATAAACCATTAACTAGCCTGTTTTACAGTACATACTGCATGATAAATACGAGAAAGACCTGTATTAGATCCCCAGACATTAAATCATATACATGACTCAGTTATAAACTACTAACTAGCTTTTATCACAGTGTATACTGTGTATTTTTTAATGATGATCGATGGAGTATACATATTTTTATAATTTTGTTTTTAAGTTTGTAATCCTCGGATGACGTAGACTCATCCCCCGTTGTTAAAATGTTCTTTGATTTACCCACTTACCTATGTATTTTTGATAATAATGAAAACAAATTATTTACGAATAACCACTTGCGCACGAAAATAAAGAATGACGTAAGAGTGTATCTGAGTACGAGGGAACGGGAGCAGAGGTGGGAAGAACTGGCAGTTGTTTCAAAATACTTTTGAGAGTATATTCGCGATTCAAGCTAAGTGATACGCCCTCTGGAGGAAATTAGTAAAAGGTCCCTATAAGTAGGATGACGTTCAGTGTTGCCAGAAGCAGCAAAATTTCGTTACGTCGTCGGATTTTAGTTTTTGAAGAATGGATAAGACCTTTTATTTAAGAATCAAAATTTGTGTCTAGTAATATGTAATCATACTATTTATTTAAGGATTTTTTTATAAAATCGATTTATTATATTGATTTTTTTTTTAAATATCAGTTCATTTATTAATTTTAGTTTTAAAATCAATCAGATACAAAATCAGTTCATCATTTGGCAACATTGGCGTTCGTGTTCATTGTTTACATTTTAATTTGTATCAATTACAATTAGAGTTTTTTGTTACTTTTTAGCTTTAAATTTGTTTATTTCTTATAGTATGTGATAGTATTTAAATTAAAAATGAAATCTGCGAAAAAGCCTCCAGAAAATTGCAATCTGTATGGTGTTATTGTCAAAATCAAAACTGGAGTATTCATTATTTTTCAAGTGCAAGTCATAAAATTCTGTTTCTTACGATAAATGGGTATCTACAAATTCACAATATTGAAATATTGCAAAACGTTGTTTAGAATCAAACTCCAATATGAGTTGTGACGGTTTTATTACCATTTACATGTATACAAAGTACTACACAATTCACTTCATGATATAAGAATAAGGATAGTAAGATGTTTAAAGAAGTTCATCAATAATAAACGTTTGGTACCTGATATGTCCTTTAAACCACATAATAAAACATGTCCTGGGTTTAGTAAATACATATTTCTAGATGTTCTTGTAGCAACCAATAGGTCAATATTTCCAACAAATTAGTTCGTACTACACATGAAAAATTACATTTATAACGAAAGCACGAAAACTAAACTTAAATTAACACTAAATGAAACTCAAAAACACTATTATAATAAGAATATTATCTAAAAACAGTTAAAAAATCACAAATACAAAATCCCACAACACGTAAATAAACAAACATCCTACTTATACGTGACAAATGACAGGCGCGCGAAAATTAATTTGAATCGCGAATAGACTTTAAAATTTAATAAATAAACGTTGCCACACAGCGGGAAAAGGGGGTAGGTACTACCTATGACCATTGAGAACAAGGCGTGGAATATAATTATTATCCAACAAGCAAGTAGTTGCATTATTTTTGGTTATGTGGATGTAAAAAAGTTCAATAAGCAAGTACCTGATAATACTCAAATGACGTAAATAGTTTATCTCTGATTTGTGTTTTAATAATTGCATCTTTATAATATCATGGAGATAGATAATAAAAATGATAATTTATACGAAATTAAATTTCGATATGAACTGGGAACAAATCCACTGCTAGACGAGTTCTAAATAATATAAAGATATAGGAAAATGTACCTATATGAAAAAATAAAATGAAGTAACCTATATTGTTGTAAAAAGGGGAAAAATAACTACAACTTTGGAAATTCTTTGGTAACCTAATCAATAGAAAACAAAATACAAATAACTAAGTTGGTGGACACACATTTATTCCTGGGCTCTTTTAAATCTTGTCTCGATAACACTGTGTCAGTATTAACTTAATGTGTTTCTATTCATAGTACCTACTCTGTCACCTTTGTACATTTTTGAAAAAATGTTGTTCCAAAAAATACCTGTCTTGCAATTCAAGGCTCTCCATAAACGCCAATTTTGTTCAGGTGTCTCTCTACTTACTTTTATATGTTACATTAATCCTGTTATTATGCATAGATGGTAGGAATCTGGAGTACCGCAGGACTCTGTTTTAAGGCTCACTCTCTTTTCTATTTATATTTCTGATTGTAAAAAATCAATATCGGTACTCACCTTCCCTATTGAAATTAAACTGGTTTAAATTTATTCCCATGCAGCAACCGCATATCATATTTTGACAGGTGCAACCATTGCTGCGAAACCCGATCCGTCTTATTACTTTTTTTGGAACAATTAGGTTATTTTTTGTTACGTACTTCGGTCCTACCAGCACATTTTCGACGGAAGTCAGCCTACTGGGTTGCTTGGTCGCTGGGTCATAATAAATGGAGGAATATGAAAATATTTCATCTGAAAAATTAGAAAGAGAAAAACATTAATTTAGCTTTTAAATGTATTATATTTATTTATTTATTTATATTTTGAGAACCAGTGTAGGATTTAAAATATTATATTCTTTATTGAATACGGTAGCGTAGGTGTCTATGGCACCGCATTCAATTGCTAGCCAATTTTGTGGTAAAACAGACACGGGTTTCGAATCGTACAGAAGCCCATGTGGATTTATTTGCTATGATTCTCTATAGGATTTGATGGATGCCGTATTAGTAGATATTTAATTTCTGTTGATGTAACATCCAGATTATAAAAATCGCCATGCGTTACCGTTTTCGATGATGGTGGGTGAGGTTTTCCGGCTTTGCCTAATGGGGTGAATTAGGGAGATATTATTATTATTACTAACTATAAACTAGGAAACAAGATAGTATAAAGAAGAAGTATAAACTAGGCAGGAATGGATAATTACTTATTAAATTACTAATTAATATTAATCAGAAATGTACAGTTATATTAATAGTTAAACATACATTATCTAATTATTGCTAATGAATTATTAGCATATTATACAGGGTGTCCAGAAACGCTCTTTAAAGAATGAAACCACGAAATCTAGAGCTGATTTTATGACTATTTAGCCTAAATTACCTTAATCTAAAAATGCTTTCTAAGGGAGCTAGAGCTCTTTGACATCGATTTAATTGAAATACCTTCAAAACGGATTTTTATTAAATGATATTATTCTGTACATTTATTTACTTGAATCTAACCAATTAAATTTCGTAAATAAGATTTTTTTAATGTAGTCATCAGCGGCTCGTTTGGGTGGGGTATTGGATATTTTTATATAATTATTTTTTTCTTTGAAAAATTCGCCATTTTGAAATCATATTTAAAAAATTTCGTAATTTTCACACAAAAATGATGCTTCTGTCTGAAGTCCCCATGACCATCCGTTTTCGAGAAAAATCGATTTAAACTTTTCATGTTTCCATTGACTAACAAATACATTTCTAAATTAATTATGATAAGATGACTGGTGTTTCATACCGCAAGTAAGCTTGTGTTACTTATTGTTTGGAATTATCTTAATTTCTAAAATATTAAAAGTTAAAGATGGTTCAGTTTAGTAATGAAGAATATGCTGAAATGCATTAGTGTATGGTGAAATGCAATGTAAAGCGCTGGCAGCGTCACATAGATATGCCGAGAAATTTCCAAATAGGAGACATCCTGTTTCAAAAACATTCACAGTTCTTTATCAAAGACTTAGGGAAACAGGATCTATAATTCCTAGTAACAACAAAACTGGTAGACATGCTGACGTATTCGAGGAATATGAGAATGATATTTTAATGGAAATTGAGGATAACCCTGAAATTAGCATAAGAAGATTAGCGGCAATGTATCCTAACCCAGCCAGCACAAACATTGATGGAAAGTTAGGCAACGTTAGTTTTAATGCCTCATGTAAACATTTCAAGCTGATATTGTAGCAACCGCACTGTAGCGTTTCTAACCGACAATTAAACGTTACATTGCATTGTTTTTGAGAAATATACCGGATTCATTTTAAAAACATTTCGAAGGAACATTTTTTCAAGCTAAATAAAAAACTTCCCAACGACATTTCGTTAGTGCATTTATGACAACATTACCATGAAATGTTGTTGAAATACTCATGGAATATTACTTATAAACGCGAAAAATAAATGCGCAAATTAATATTGCAGATACGTTGTGGTATATTGAATGGTAATGTTACCTGTAAATCGTCCTTAAAGGTTGCTGGTATATTGATGGTTTATTATTGAAAAATTCCCTAACCTCAATTTATTTTTGCCGCGGTGATGGTGTCGCCTATTTTGCTGATTGAAGATTGAATGTTTAAGGCCTGTGTTGATGGAAGGCAACTTTTTTATAATTTTCATTGTTTGTTTTTTACTTGTTTTAATAGTGATCATGCACTTTCGTGCATCTTTGCTGGGTAAGTAGCTACAAACATTCTACAAATGTACAAATCAATTAAGAGCATTTCTGCTCGTTTTAGAAGACGCCTTATAAGCAGAAATTATTATTAACCACAAAAACCGAAGAGGTCAGGTAAGTTCTTCTGAACTGGTTTTTGTTGAAAAACAAAATCTAGAGGTAGCCGCCTATTGTAACTCACACGACACACAGGAAGCCAATTGTGCTCTCCCATTAGGGGATCCCATTTTTTCTGCCTGTCAGTATATTTTGACATAAATATAAACATTAACCATTACATTCTAATCTAAATTAAATCTAATTTTAACTCAAGTAACTCTTACTTTCAGATAAAATTTTTAAAATATGTTGGTGGCCACGATGCCAAAGATTGGACCTACAGGTTATTGAAATCCATAATGACTGTTACTTTAGCTCAGACATGCTCATGAACTGGGCGCAAAAACAATTTTGAAATAAGACATCTCAAAATTTTTGATTTATTATATTGTAGAAGTTGTGTAAAAAGGTAAATCCTATACGAAAAAATTAAACCCCAAGCCAATTTATTTTATTTTTACCCTATGTCAGTCAATAGGGTAAACATTAGTATTATTTTCCTCTCAAAAAAGTAGATCATATTTCAAAATATTTTTCTATTCCAGGAGTGGTGAACCAGAAAATATCATCATGTACCGCAAAAGATTTTGAGAATTATGTCGCAGAGTAGCTACGATATGCACATACCCGAAAAGTCCGAAAAGAGAAAACAAGGAAAAAAATTATAAGTTGCAATGTGTGTTATTTTAGACTTGTTTTATTGAATATGATTTAAAATATATTTATAATGTATAACATGCATATATATGTTTTACAATATAGTGTTATATTTGTTTTTTCTTTACTTTACCTTATTCATGTTTAGTTCATAAAGATGTACACGTAATCATGGATTACTAATGTACATATTTTAAAAATCTTACTAAATCTGGAACTTTTTTTGTCAATAACATATTTACGACTGGAAATGGTATGAGTGGAGGCGTTAGACGTTTCCGTAATAACCAATCATTAATGTTAAGAATGGGATCCAAACTTTTCAATTAGTTTAAAGTTTTTAGCTATTTTTTGCCATTTCCTTTATTTGTGTTTAATATTGTTTTACAAATATGCTTATACTCTTTATTAGGCTAATTCCTTTCTTATAGTAACCAAAAGACATTTTAACAAAGCCCCAATTTTGAGATTAATAAAATTTAGGAAAACTAAATGAATAATTATTAATTTTTTTAAATGTTAATAATCTCAAATTTCAGCAAGTTTTAAAATATCTTTCGATCACTATATAATTTAATAGTTAAAAAAAGTATAAACACAAATAAAGAAAATGGCAAAAAATTTGCTGAAAACTTCAAACTTGTTGGAAAGTTTGAATCTCCTTCTTATGTCCATTTGAAATGTTCCAGGTATATTTAAATTGAAATGTTTTGGCGCACACATAAATTTACATTCCTTAAATAGTTATTCACAACATAGTAGAAAGGTTTCACTACGCCTTTCTAGGGTGGTTCGAATATCTCTAGAATATATCACTGAAACTTCTATGCAATATTTTATTAAGGGCTTATGAGGCGGACATTTCAATGTTTCAGAAACGTTGTGGCATACATACAAATAACATTGCTTGCGAGGTTTAAAGGCGTGTTGTAACATTTAGTTACTTTCCAGAAATGTTGCTGTGCTGGCTGGGAATATTTCTACATCATCTGTGTGGAATTTTATCTATCGGGAAAACTTGTACCCATTTCATTTTAGAAAAGTTCAGGCTCTTAATGATGGTGATTTTCCTGCCCGTGTGGCCTTTTCTATTTGGTTACGAATGCAAGAAAATCAAAATCATCACTTCTTTTTAACCATTTTGTTTTCTGATGAAGCTATTTTCACAAGAGATGGATTTTTTTATATGGATAATGCACATTACTACTCTTATGTTGGTTATAATCCTCATAATATAAAAGAAATTAAACATCAGGAAAGATATTGGTGTCCTTGGTGACAATTTGCTTGGGCCTGTAGAATTGCCCAATCGTTTAAATGGTGAGAATTATCGCGACTTTTTACAAAATACTTTACCAGATTTATTGGATAACATTAATTTAAATATTCGACAGAACTTGTGGTATTTACATGATGGTTGTCCAGCTTCACTTTAGGAGGAATGTTCGTGAGTTTTTAGACAATAATTACATAGACCGATGGATAGGAAGAGGCGGTTTCGTTGCTTGGCCAGCGAGGTCTCCGGATTGAAATCCATGCGATTTTTGTGTATGAGGATATCTCAAATCAATGGTTTATTCGCAACCAATTAAATCACGGAATCACCTTTGGAGACGAATTCAGAATGCTTGCAACGAATTTAGAAATAATATGGGAATTTTTGCAAGAATTCGGCGATCTTTACGGAAACGAATACATTTGTGCGTAAAAATGGATGGCCGTTATGTGGAGCATCTGCTTTAGATTTAATTTTGTGTTTAATACTTTCAGTTATCATTTCGTTATTATTTTTTTTTAAACAAATTGTATCAACAGAAACTTTACTGTTTACATGAATTTATTTTTTTACTTCAGAAAAGCACAGTTATTAATTGAAAACATTTTTTTGATTATCTACCTAAAGTTTGGTAAAAACAGTTTAATAAGTATTCATAAAATAATTCTTAAGTATTTTCTTTATTTTCCATGGCCACCTTATCATAATTTTGATATTTATTTGTTAATCAATGAAGACGTATGTAAAGACATGAAAAGTTTAGGTCGATTTTTCTCGAAAACGGTTGGTCATGGAGACTTCAGACAAGAGCACCATTTTTGTGTGAAAATTATGAAATTTTTTAAATTTTATTTTAAAGTGGCGATTTTTCGAAAGACAAAAAAAATTGAATAAAAATTTCCAATACATCACCCAAACGAGCCGCTTATGACTATATTAAAAAAATCTTATTTACGAAATTTGATTGGTTAGATTCAAATAAATAAATTTACAGAATATTATCATTTAATAAAAATCCGTTTTGAAGGTATTTCAATTAAACCGATTTTAGAGCGCTATCTTCAAAGAGCTATAGCTCCCTTAGGAAGCATTTTTGGATTAAGATAATTAAGGCTAAATCGACATAAAATCAGCTCTAGATTTCGTGGTTTGATTCTTTGAAGAGCGTTTCTGGACACCCTGTATATTCAATTACTTAAACCGTATCAATAATAACGATATAAAAATTAATGGTCATATTGGATACGCCTTTTTTATTTGTTTTTATTTTGTTCAAATAATTAATGACCTCAGTTATATCTATAATCCAAATTTCATTAAAAAAGACTATTTTTATAATTTTGTCTGCCATATTGGATCCGCCATTTTGTTATTCAAATTTCTAATCAGCGACTTCGAAAAGCGGTATATATAAAATTTTATGAAAAAAATGACATTTTTTTATTCGCCATATTGAGTTCGCAATTTTGTTATTCAAGGAGAAGTGGCGCGTCCCTAAAATTAGGAACCAGAACCCACTACAAATACAGAAATATAAACCCTAAATTACAAGATGAAAAATATCTGTAAAGTAGCAATCAGACCAGTGATTACATATTGCAGGAAAAATACTGAAACTATCAAGTGGTTAAGAGGAAAATTTACATTACAAACTGAAAGACCTGCGGGGCAACGGTAGTTTAGTAGGTATAAAAATAAAAATTACAATTTAAGGGTGGAGCCTAAATACTATAAAATTACTTCCGAGAGTAAACAAAATCCGCATTAATTCATAATTTTAACAATTGTATGTAGATACGAGGGATACATATTCTAAACTCTAACGCGCGAAGTTGAGTTGGGACAAAGGAATCGAAAAATCCTACCACGGCTGCTGACGTTCATCAGTTCTTGAGCGAGTCAGAGTTACCTAAATTAAGGAAACCAGAATTATATTTGTTTTTCTTGGTGCATTGTGAGATATTGTTATAATACAGTTCAATTTATTAAAAGGTTTTATATTTTAATTTAGTGAATAGCTTTAGTTAGATTAAATTACATTTAGAAGTATAGAGTTGTGAAAGATGAGCAAAATAAAACCAACATACAAATAACGAAAAAATAGACGATTGGTTCGAATAAGGTAATATCAATTAATACAGGGTATTTATTAATTGAGTGCCGATACTTAAGAGTGTGAATCCTTGGGTGATTTTAAGAAGAAAAGTTAATATCAATATACGTAAACCTCTTAATTTTTGAATTACAGGGAAAAACTAACTATTTTATCATAACTTTTTTATCACTCTAGATATTTTTATGAAATTTTGCTAAGAAAAAGTGTTTCCACTCTTGGTGGGTTCATACTAAATTTCAACAAAATATCAGAAATCAATAACTTTAAAAAAAAATTTTTTGGTTTTTATTTTCTTACGCGGAAAGGGTGCGACGTGCGAAATAAATAAGGATTTTAAAGATAATTTTGGTTTTTAGAAAAAGCAGTGGCGTACCATATTTTTCTTTAAAAATATTCAGTTCAAACTCGGTACGGACGTCACTGGTAAAAATTTAAAAAAGTATTTTACAGCAAAATGGCGGGATTAAAAGTGAAAGTTTAGTCCGTTGGTACATAATATACTATATTTATATATCTAACTTTTATTATTACACTGTATGTGACATGGCTTTTTGATTTGCCTTTTTTGGATTAACAAGATATTATTATAATGATTTAAAATAAACTG